>CAWUFW010004815.1:0-600000 GCA_963921515.1 Calotriton arnoldi
CCCCTATGGGTGGGGGTGTGAGTAGTCCCAGCCAAGAGGCCCACTATGGGTGGGGGTGGGAGTGGTGACAGGCAAGAGGCCCCCTATGGGTGGAGGTGATGGGCAAGGGGGGCCTGGGTGTTTGTCACAGGTTTACTGGTACGTGTCGGCTGTTTGTTTGGGGGGGTGTCTCTTACCGTCTCAGTCGTTGGCGTGTGTTCCGGATCAGTCCATGGATGTAGAGGATCGGTATGGCCTGTGCGATGGGATTCATGTCGACACCGTCTCGTCTGCACTGGTCGTTGGTTCGTTTCGTCCCAGTTGCAGGCTTGTACGTCTCGTGTCCGGGGATCGTGTTGTGGCACGAATCGTTCCTTTCATGCAGCTTTTCCGGATGCTGTGACGTGCCGTACGCTTCGACTCGCTCGGCGCATAGGAAGTGCGCATCGTACTTGTCCGGCCGGAAACAGCTCTGACCTAGCCCCCGTGCGAGTCGATTCTGCGTTTACGGGACCGGGTCGTAGGGTGAATTGAGTATTTATTTGGCAAGTTCGTGTCGGTCGAGTTTTCAGCACATGCACGCATCGTACTTGATCGGCAGGACTGACCGGCTCCCGGGACGGGTCGGTCGGGAGGTAAGCGTCCGGGCGGCTCTTTTTGAGCTGTCCGACCCGAATTGGAATCGGCCCCTTAATGTCATAAAGTACTACAGTTAAATTAAGACCTTCTCAAGTAAATGAAAAGCAAGTGTATGAATTGTTAATCGCAATAATGAGTGTTGTACTGTGGACCTGTAGAATTACACTTCATAAGTCATTTGTTATAAAGTTTTATTAATATAAATCTATGTAAAAATAAAATGTTATTATAAATCTGTTACCTGCTCCTTCAAGTGCAATCCTTCCATCAGCAAGTAAAGTGAAATTGGTTGATGTAATTTTATTCATTTGCTTTTCAAATGTTTTGTTAATTTTTTAATTGTTTAAATGAAATAGAAGACGAACTGAAAATAAGAAATGCAACTCTTTTATATCTCAGACAAAGTAATGGTTCGATGCAAGAGCACGATTCACTTGCTCAGCCTCAGCAGTGTTTATGTATCCAAGCAAGTCTGGAGTTAAAGCAATGCTCCTTAATTTTTCTTCTGCTCCTTTCTGGTTCTTTTCGTGAAATCATACAAAGAAGACAATTGTTCGTGTGTGCCAGATATGGGATGCTGTTTCTGATAAAATTAATTCTCAGACATTTTCACGGATTCCATGGGATCATTAGATAATACATGTTTTAGCCACAGAATTTCAATCTTCAGGGCCTTCTCTGTGGCTTTCAGGATATTCTCCTCAGTTGCTGCACATAGGGTTGAAAGAATTGTTGCTCTGTTCGATTGTTGGTGTGTCTAGCAACCTGACCAGCAATATCTGATATATAGATTGAAGGTGGGTATAAAAAACATAGCAGCCCATCTGCATGATCACGTACTCCAGGAAGTCTAAAGAAGCCTTTCTAAAACACAGGTTAGGAATCCTGCCAGCCATACCTCATCTTCCACAATGGTTGAGAAAGAACCACAGGAACTTATGCCGGCTATGCGGAGTTGGAAATGAGGACATTGAACATATAATATGCTCTTGCATCAAGCTAAATGAGGAAAGGGTTGGCCTGCTAAAAACTAATTTTAATGAACGAGGTATACGTACCCGGAGACAAGCAGTACTTGCATGCTTCAACCCAAGGGATCCACAACTAAATGGGAAGCTTGTTAAGTTTCTGGTAGCATCTAAGCAAAGGACGATTGGTACTGCAACCAGCGTATAGACCCCAGATGCTCTGAGCAAAATGAACTCTGGACACTCTGCACTTTTAAAGTACTCATGCATGTCTCGACACACAATTTTTTTTTTAACAGAGTATTGATCGAAGGTCAATTTACCAAAATGCTTTATTAGAATGTATTTGTAATTGTTTTAATTAATCAAACAATAAATATTTTACTTACGTGCAGATTCTTGCCACCACAGTGGCGAACTGTAATATGGGCTGCACACATTCAGTTATTTGTGTAGAACTCCTCCTGAAAAATATGAAGCACATATTACAATTTATGATTATTCATTAGTGTATCAAAATTAAGAAAACACAACATCTTATATAACATTTAAGCAGCCCCAAATGTGTTAACAACATATACATCAATTAATAATTCTATGAATGAGTAAAATAATCTCCATCATAAAAGTATATAAATAAACTAACAAAACGTGGCTGGCTTTATAATGAATAGTGAACAAGAACACATTACGGGAGAATTCAAGCGTTGTGCTAAGATGCAATCGTCATTTTTAAGTTTCTATAGAATGAAGTAAAATATGTTTTTTAATGGTCATGGATTAACTTAAAGATGTTAGACCTGCATAACACCATCTAGAATAACATATTTATTTGAGCAAGAAGATCACAGCAAATGTGTTGCTTCATTTTGTATTCTATTAGGTGAAAATTTACAATCGGAACCTAAGAACAATAGCCTGACTTACATTATCATGCCACCAAAAAAATCCTTGCTTGAGGTTGAGCAAATGGATTGGTTTGCAAGTGTAAGATCGTTTTCCTTGTTCAGACAATGTTAATAAACACTCGCACATGAATTTATTCATATAGAAAATGTCACAAGCATAGTTTAAATATGTATTATATAAATTTCCTCATTGTGGAAGCTAGGGGACTTTCAACTAGGACAATGATTTGAAAGGCATATAGTAGTTTGCCCCCGTTGCTAAAATAGATATGAATTTATTTCTGCTCTGCAAACACCCTAAAAATTCAAGGTCCTGAAATATAAGCTTTTTTCCTTAGTGAAAAATCGGGCCTCATTTACAACAAAATGACGCAGCCCTGCAAACCATTTTATTGCACCATTTTAAAAGCACAGGGATGCAACATATTTACAACAATACAATGCACCCGTGAGCTTTCCCCAGCACTGGTGCACGATTGGTTGCCGTGCACCAGCGCAGGCACCCTTGCACCATGGTGCAAGGGCGCCTGCGTCACAGGGATGATTCTTGTTGTTGCTGAAAGAGGAAAAAATGAGGAGAAATAAAGGTATTTCTCCTTGCTGCGGAACTCCTGTGCCTCCCCTGGAGAGGCATATGAAACTGACGCATTCTGAGGTTTACGAAACCTTGTTAATCTGGGAATGCAGGAGAATTCATGGATGTAACGTGGGAAAATCCACAGCAACACACATAACTCTGCATGATGGGGCGTTCCATGAGTGAAAGGGGAACATATTTACAAGGCAATGAAAAGCCATGCATCGTGACTTTGCTTGGCCATGTAATATGGGTCACCACACTGTGCCAGTATCGCAAGGGCCTTGGAGGATGAGCCTCATTTACATCTCTAAATGTAGAAAAATGTGAAAAAGTGTAATTTACTTTTTGTAAGTATTAATGCATACATAGATGGGCATCTGCAAAATGTATTCATCATTTGCTTGCACAGCAAAGTGTCCCAAGAAATATTTGACCTTTACAGATTACCAGGGGTGCTAGATTGCCAGGGGTATAATTTAAAATATTATATATATATATATATATATATATATATATATATATATATATATATATATATATATATATATATATATATATATATATATATATATATATATATATATATATATATATATATACTTCCTCTCATCTTCACTCCATTGAAGTGTAACACGGCGGCACCAAGCACAACAACACTTCACAGCAGATGCTAACACACATTTATGGATGTACAAAAGAGGAATTTCATAAGGCGTCTGCAGTTTTAGGTGAAAAAAACAAACTTTTTTGCGGAGATGTATATATATCCGCAAAAAGGAGACGCTGGGGAGGCAAATACAAAATCCACAGCCAAGCAGTCACGGTGGAAATATCAAGATGTGGGTCACTTGCTAACACAGTTATAAATCTTACAGATATGGAGCTAAATCAACAAGAAGGGATTTTATCGTTATGACTTACTTTTTGCTCAAAAACTAATTTTGACTGTGCAAACTCAAATAGTTCTTTTCCACTTTGATTTGTTGTTAAAATATTTCTGTAGTTTTAATTTCCTAACAAACACTGCATAGAGCACGCCAACCAACGAGCAGGGCATGGAACTTTTGACAGCTGGGGACATGTAACTGATCCATATCCTGGAGCAATGCCAAGGTGACGGACAGAAAGGAAACAGACCAGTGGAAGAACTGGCGGCAGAAATGGGTATGGACATCTATGGTAGTATTCGGACTCCATTCAAACCCAAATCTTTTTGCCCATCATGCCAAGAGACTGGACATTTTTGCTGAAAATGTGATCAAACAAAGAATTAAAGCAATTAATGTCTGAATCCAGTAAAGAATTTTTACACACAGAACACAATCAGAGATTTCAATACATGTCAGTTATCAACAAAATAAAGGAAAGACAGGATATTGTCATTAGGTGGTCCGACAAGGGAGGAAATGTAGTACTCTGGCCACTTGAGATGTATAATAAGGAAGTACACAGGCAACTGCAGGACAGGGCATGCTATTGCAGGGTTGGCCCCTTGAGCATCCAAGGCATCAAAGAGAAGTTTTTACACAGAGCTATTCAAGTGGAGAGGTTTAGGACTAGTTTCCAAGGGAGAATTTAATTTCTTAAAAACAGACTACCCGGTCACGTCCATATTATACCTCATCCCTAAAGTGCACAAAAACGCCAGCAACCCACCTGGTAGACCCATAATCTCTGCCATAGGGGGTTTGTTTGAGAATACTTCCAGAAACATTGACCGCTTCTTACAGGAACACGTATGTAAACTACCTTCATACATCAAAGATACTGGAGATTTCCTCAGGAAGATATACGATGTGTCTTGGAATGACCGATACGTGCTCATGACCCTAGATGTCGTGGCCCTCTATATTAGAATCAAGCATTCTGAGGGCTTTGGCTTACTATCTAGGATCTAGACCTATGTACCTGTACCAGCATACCCAAATGCTACTCCGCATGGCAGAAAGGTGTTTGAACAAAAATTTGTTTATGTATGACCAACTCACATACAAGCAAACACAAGGAACTGCCATGGGTAACTGCTTCGCCCCCAGCTATGCAAATTTGCATATGGGCTGGTGGGAGGAGCAGGTACTAAAGACCGTCGTGGTATCTGGTCCAGAGAATAATATTCTCTGACCATTCCCTGCCATAGTTGATCTGTTTGTCCTATGGAAAGGCACATCTGAGTCAGCACACAGATTTCCTCATGAGATTAACGACAATAATCTAAACCTTACATTCACATGTGACATTAACACTAAGCAAATACACTTTTTAGACCTGGAGGTATTTGTAAAAGACAACAAACTGCAATCCAGAACATACAGAAAGCCTACCTCTGGCAATTCCATCTTACATGCCAGTAGTTTCCGCCCAACCAAACTCAAACAAAGCATTCCCTATGCAGAATGTTTACGCATGAAATGTAACTGCAGTAATGAGGAAGCTTTGAATGGGGTGACAGAAGACCTCTTTAAGAGATTAAGATCACGAGGCTACAATCATGAAGTTCTGAGATTAGCACAAGCTAAAACCAAACCCATTAAAAGAGAAGACATGCTGTTTGGCGCTAGCAAAAATTAAAATAAAGCCGCATACCCAGGTATATCACGTAATTTTGCATGGTACGCAGAATAACCTAACATTCTATACAGGAATTGGAGCATCATGAAAAGTGATCCGCATGGATTTGGCCTTCCTGAATGATATAACAAGAGTTCCCCTCATATCAGGCCCAATAATGGGAACGAGCTGGTCTGCAATTCACCCCAGGCCAAGAGAGGTTCTGACTGTATGGATTTTACATTACAGCCATGTCGACAGGCTTTGCATTTGGTGCATTTTTGGAACCCTCTGTGTACTCTGAGCCAGACACCCCTTAGACGCACACCTTTTGAAATTAGAGGCACATTCAATTGCAAGAGCGATTTTGGGGTATATGTGCTAGAGTGCACTTGCAAGAAAAGATACGTAGGCAGTACCATACACCCGGTTCACATCAGGATACTGCAACATCTAAGGGCTATAGCAAATGATGACCCAAGTTACCCAGTAGCCAGACACAACCAATGTCAAGGAGGCAATGCGAAAGATTTAACCTACTTTGTCATCGATACCATCCCCAAGAGTCCTAGGGGAGGTAATAGGCAGCTCTTGCTAAGGCGGTTAGAATCTAGGTATATACTCATGCTGAACACAAAGATCCCACAGGGGTTGAATTCAGATGAAGCACTATCAGTTCACCTTTAGCTCTCTTTCTCTCTCAGTACCCATGTGTTTAATGAAAACAAAGTGTATTCGGAAGAGGGTGAAACCCCGTGTATAAAATTAAGTTAGCTTTTTCTTTTGGTATAGTATAGAGTAGTTTAGGCTGTCCAGTCTATTCTCTTGATTAGTTTAAGGGTGAAGCATGGACAATTGCAATACACTTTAGCATCTATATAATACATAATCATGTCTGTCTAGAATCAGCCCACTAGGGCAGGACCAGTACTGAATCCACTCAGTGCAGTAACTTAACCCACATGGTTTAAATATAGTTTTAGTTTCCACACTAGTGGAATTGAGCGGGCATTGTTTGGGCATCTGCACAGAGAGGCGCAGAGACTACTCTCTTTAAGCCTGTGGGTAGTGTGTTCTCTCTTTCACCCTTATCATTCGAAATGTAAAACTTTATGGCCATTCACCACCAATACTATCAGTATGATTTTGTTTGCAAGCACTACATAATGACTGAAATTAAGTCCTTTATTGTTATTTTATTTTTGTTTTTGACTTGTATGCAATGTTATCAATACTCATCTTTTATGTCTATGATGTTGTTTGGTTGCTGTCGCAGCCAAGGAGAGTGATGTAGTACAAAATTACTTACTGCAATGGCGCCCGATGTTGTGAGCAAGGCGGTTTTGCTGTCGAAATGCATCAGGGCTTTCTAGTGCATTACATTTTTGGGTGTCAAAATCATCCATGGTGTCAACGCCTGCTTCTTTGCTGAGGAGCGGGACTGGTTGCATATATATATCTATATCTATATATATATCTATATATATATATATATATATATATATATATATATATATATATATATATATTCCAAAATAAGACATACACCACTTTGCTGGTGAATCAGTCCTTGTGTTACTAATATTTAGTTGGAAAAAATGTGCGCGGCTTATTCTCTCAAACTTGCCAGATGCCAAATCAAGACTGTGATTTGGTCGTGCTACACGTTCCTATCAAACTCCACTGTATCCATATGAGAATCAATGAAATATTGATGTCTTTTCTCTGATTGATCTTGAAAAAGCTGTTATGGATGTGGTATTTAGATTTGTTCTCGGAGTTTGAATTAACACATTTTTAGCTTATCATAAATATAAATGATTACTCATTTGCATTAGTGCCAACATATTATTGAAATTCATATGTATTATGTGTATATGATGATGTTTCTCACTTTTTCATACATTTAGTGACCGAAATCTATAAGTTGCAGGTGCTTATATTTTGTCGGAATGAACAATGATTTTTTTTAAATGGGAATATTAGACACTCCTGAAAATGAAGAAGGTATACGAAAACCATGTAAAGTTAACTTTTAAATTTCAAAATGCTGACACTGGCATAGGTTAATACAATTTCCAGAAACACACCAACACAAACTTTTAATCGATTAGTATATCATTTTATGCCCTGGAAATAAAAATCATACAACTCTCATATCATTCTATGCCACACAATTGTTTTATAATACTGATGTTATATCACACAATTGCAACTTAAATATTTCATTTATATATCATACCTCCGGTTTTCTGTAGTTTTGAAAGCATCTTAGGGTGAATTTCTTTATAGAGGACAAGCTCTTGAAGCCTGTTTATAAGATCTGATTGGGTGTTTCTGGAATTGGATCACAAAGTTTGGCACGCATTAATCGGCTCAACACACATCATTTGTACCCTATGGAAATACTAAGACTGATCATAATTAAAGTCCACTCCAACTACCGTAATATAACAGCTAATTGTAGTTATAAAATATTTTAAGGAGTTCATATACATGTGGTTGTAAGTGCAATGTGTTATAGGTAATATGTGATTGTGACAAAAAAAAAGAGCAATCTGAAGAGGATCAATGTAATTTATAAATGCACACAATTCTCATTGTTACAACATAGAACATAATTGAATGATTCTTTTTCTTTAACAAAGATGTATGTATATATATATATATATTCGATCAATAGCATGATCATACACATACGTAAAATCATGTAACACAATGTTTCATAAAAATGTTAAACAGTAGTTTAAGATAAGATTGACTTCGTGGTCCTATACAGCATTCAAAACAAGGTTGTAATTTGTGTTTTTAATTGACAGCTCTGATTTTACAGTAAAAACACCCGCATTAACAACAGCTCAAACCCATCATTCCCCTGCTGTCCCACTGAGATGGGCTTGGAGCCGGCTTATCCTGACGTAGGTATATTGAACAAGAAGGGTATTTTACCACTTTAGACCTCTGCCCCCAGGCGTAAAGCAGATAACAAGGTGGCTTGTTTTCACAATATCAAGATGTGTCTGACCTAAATATGCATAAAGCATCAGAGGGGAGTGAAAAAGAAAGCAGTCGGCAGGCCGGGATGATCCAAGTTTTTCTTAAGTTTGCATAGGCGGGACAGAAGAAAATAAAAGGTTCTATAGTCTCTGGGGTAGAGGGACAAGAAGGGCACAAAGGGGATACAGTAACATTTGCCCAACTGTTTTTCATTGCATTCAGTGGAAGAACCCCAATCCTAAATTGTAAATAAAGTGCTCATGCCTGGGGGGTGGGGGGGGTTCAACATCATCCATATACAGATCCAACTTCAACCTCCACCTTTTTAAATGTCGAAAGCTGTTTGCACTGATGTTAGGGCACCTAGCACTTAAAAGAATCAACACATTCCCAATACTTTTTTTTTTTTTAGCAGGGGTACCATTTTTTTTTTGTAATGGACTGCGGGTCCGCCCACATTATTCACAGGCCCAGTCTGAAAAGCCAGTCCTTAACCTTGTTAAACCAGAGAATTCACCCTGTATGTCTTTGAAGAATTAATGATTCCTCCACTGCGCCCTTTACAGGATTCTGGGTGCTACTGGTCCAGAGTCTTACCCAAAACATAGGCACCTTAAGGACAGCAAAATGGGTAATAGGCTTTAGACCAAGGTCAAGGTGTAGGGGTAATAGGGGCGTGTTCATTGGGAGGTTGAGGATTGCCCTTAAAAATGTATTTTCTCCAACCTCTAGCTGTTTCAAATGTTTCAACCCCACAGTTCGGCCACATAAAGGGCCGCACCTAGGCCTTTAGCTCGATGTATTTCTAGGATAGGGGAAATTGGGCGGAAGGCTGAGCGTTTTACCCTCTTTACTATTGCACAGTCCGCGTGCTGGAGTTTCAGTACGCTCTTCTGAATTTGGGCAGTCCATGCTAAATTGTCACTGATTCTGACTCCCAGGTAGTCGAGGCCTTGACCTGCTCTAAAAATTGGGTACCCAGCCTCACTTTCCCCTTGGTGGATTTATAGGGATTAAAAACCATAAACTTTGTTTTTGAACAGTTTATTTCAAGGCCCCGGTCTTTGCATGCTTCAGCGAACTTGGATAGCACATTCTTGACTCCCATTGGAGTTTTGGAAATGAGCAGCATATCTTCTGCAAATAGCAAAGAGGGTATAAATTTACCAGTTAATCTTGGCGGGTCACCTCCACAGTCATAAAGTCCGCTTATAAGCCCGTTCATATAAAAGGTGAACAGGGTTGGGGCAAGCACACAACCCTGGCGCACCCCCTTGGAGACTGATATGTTATTAGTAAGACTATGCCAAAGTCAGGTGGCACTCTGATGGTTCGCTTACACCAAGATAACTACCAATAGTTCAAGCAAGTTACGGGAGTCCTAAGTTGTCAAGACTTACTTCAGGCTTGCAGAAGAGCTAGGATCCACGGAAGATGTACCCCCACTGTCCCTTAAGGCAGCACCAAATAGAGTATTATTGATCACTCTAGTATAGGCTACTGCCTCCCAGGAGAGAAGAGACAACAGAATGGACCACCAGGGGATGACAATAAGTGGGACTGGTCAGATGCAGTAATGCTCCTCAACACTTTTCCCCAAGCACTGCATAAACAGAAAATAACAAAGAAGAGAAGAACAACATGCATTAATTAGATATATCCAGAAAATCTAACAAGCTAGAGGTAAAAATCAAACTATTTAATACTTTGATTGTGCACCAACACATACTCACAATTATAGGTGAAGGTTGTGATCTTGATAGCTCAGGCATGAGCAAATAAACGATGTCTTTTAATTCCACATACAAAAATAAGTCTCTTCTGAAAAGGCTTAAAATAAAAAGATCATGTCTGAGCACTCAATGTACTAGGAGGAAAATATTTCTTCTTTGTAGAAGCAGTGGCATACGTCTGCCGCATTCAGGGAGGTCATCTTGAGGTCTTTGTGTGTCAACAAAAGAATCAGAAGACAAGGTATTCGTGCGGAGAGAGACTCGAGGAACTCTCACACTTGTCTCTGCTCCGGGCATCCAAAACAAACAGGGAGAGGCAGGCAGCCTAGTTCTTCAGTGCCCGCGAACGCTGAGAAGAGAAAACAGCTGACGGCTCCGGGGGTTTAAACAAACATGGAGAGGCATGCAGCCTCGATCTTCAGCGCGTCCACACGCTGGGAAAGGAATTTAGTTTATGCTGCTCCAGGCAATCCGCGCTAATGAGCAGGGGAGAGGCATGCAGCCTCAGGATAAAGCGTTTACGAACGTGCTTGAAAATAAAAGAATAATGCGAAAATGCCCAAACAAACCACTTGTAATCTCCAAGGGAAGCATAATTTAATCCTCACAAGGATTCAGGAAATTGTTCCAGGCAAGTCGATAGTCCAACAGCATTCACTTAGAGTCAGGAAGTCGAATGAGGGAATCCAGGTCAGGGGGCGTGGTCCAACACAACTAATGAGTAAGCCAAGCACTGTGGGAAGGGAGAGGCCCTCTTTTATCTAAAGCCAGTCACACTACAATAAGATTCAGGTGTGATCCTGTGGCAGCACACAAACAAGGTTACTGGATTTCTAGAAAGGGTGCATTGTGGGAGTTGTAGTTGGGAGTGGTTTCAGCCAGGGCGCAGGAAGCTCAAAGTGTAACAAAAGTCCCTGAGAGCAGCCCAGAGTCTAGTACGATCTATGGAATCAAATGCCGTTTTAAGGTCGAGAAATAGGACATACAAATGGCCCCTCCTGATCTTCCGATTTCTTTTGCTCATCTGGAAAGAAGTGAACACCTGGTCTAGGGTGCTCGTGGAAGCCCTAAATCCTGCCTGCAGGTGAGAGAGAATGTTGTTTTCCTCTATCCAGCTTTGAAGATGTGACAGATGTTTCCCAGAAAGTTTTCAGCAAAATAATACTATGAGGCTGATTGGCCTGTAGTTTGAGGGGTTCCCTTTATCTCTGTTTTTGAATATGGGGATTATTTCCGCGCCTTTTCAGATCGAAGGGATATCCCCCCCTCGTAAGATGGCATTGAAAACTATTTAAAGCAATGGTCCCCAAATATTGGGCTCTGCTTTAAACAGGTCTCATGGGAGTCTATCTAGCCCTGGAGCTTTCACAGTCTGAAGTAAACTAATTGCTGTTACAGTTTTTCCTTAGAGGAAACTAACAGCACCTTCCTGTACAGGTGCTAAGTTGCATTCCCTAACTGCCACTGCTGCCTCCCCCTCGGGCTCGGAGGCCGTACCAGTATAAAGTTTCTGGAAGTACTCTTCCCAGACATGTGATTGTATATAGAAGTCACCTTCACTAGCCTGCTTGATTGACCCTTTTGACAGAAGGTGCCAGAAAAGCTGGCAATCCTTCAGTTTTGAAGCTTCAAAAGTAGAAGGAGGATGTATAAGAACTGGCGTACACTAGTTGATGTCATTTCGTGTCCCTTGCTTTACTGCCACTGTTAAATCATTCCTATCTAGTCTACATTCCTCATTATACTAAGGGGCTGTATTCCGTTTAGGCATTTTAGTGTTACACTGTCTGCTAAAATAGGGTTTTATACTATTGGTTAATTGTTGAAAGCTAAACACAATAAAACCGTCACTTTTGTCAGGATCACTCAGTACCGTGAGGATCTGAGCCACCTCTTTATAGATCTTGGGGAGCAATTTTCCATCAACCATGACCTGGGGCCATTTGACTTGCCTGTTATTAGTAGAAACAACAGGGGCCATCGCCTGATGAGTTTGGCTGCGCAAAATGGGGAGGCCAAGTAGCCTCCGAAAGAGAGCATTATGATAGCTGTCCTCACGGTTTAGGACAGTCATGTCGTTGACATGGGGCCAGAGGTCAAGGTCCACCATGATATAGTCGATCCTGCTTCTGACATTCCCCCTCTAAAATGTAAACTTTGCTTCCTCATCTGAGGGTGTCTAGCCTATGGGGTTTGCGCATGCAACAGGCAGAGTAAAAGACAATACTTGCTGCCCAACCTTGGTACATCTTTAATGGCAGGTATCTGGAGCCTTTTTACACACAAAGATGTATGTCTTGAAATACAAATTGCTTTTCAAGTTTACATGCCTGCATACATGCAGTTTGGAGAAAAACACATTTAGCTTAGAAGAGAATTCATGTAAAGAACTGACAATGCACCAAGGTTCGAAGAAAAAGGCAGACACGTATTGTGGCAGCCACATCTTCTTGTGCATATGACCTTTTCAGCGGGGTGCACACATATATGAAGGGGAGCTATGAGAAAGAGCACATCTAACACACACATGTAATATGGCAAAGGCACAATGCAGATGAGCTACAAAAGTCTTCCAAATTAATATTCAGAATTCAAATTGAGATTAGGGTATACTACATCCACATTTCACAGGAAATCCCAAATATTTCTTCATTTGTCAATTAAGCCTCCTTGTATAAACCTGCTACTCAAGTAGCAACAAACCTCTTAAGCAACAGTAGTATAAACTGAAAGTATGTAATAACCAAGATTAAGGCCCCGATTTATATCTGGGAGGACAGCCCTTGGGTCCACCATGGGGACAGAATTTACTCTGTCCCTAAGGTGGAGAGGCCACCACCTAATTCCTAAATGACTGCCAAGCAGGCAGTCCTGTATAAGGGCATGAGCAGGATGCATACTCATGGTGGTTACTGCCAATGCATTTTACTGTTTGCTACAGGGCTGCGTCATTCCCAGATAGCCCTGTCACAAACAGTATGATTTTTTTTTTCTTTTCAAAATGAAAATCCCAAAATGGGATTTCTTTTTTAAAAATAAAAAATATAATGCTCCCCTGGTAATGGGAGTCTTTTCCCATGGCAGGGGGAAGTATTACAATGGTTTTATTTTCTCCGACCGGCAGGTTTTACCTGCCGGTAAATAACACTACATGTCCGCCCACCTAATTTACGTGGGCAGACATGTAGCCAGTTCTCAAACGGTCCTCACTGCCCAGGGCAGTTGGAGAAGTTTTGCCTATAGCAGAGACAGAGTAGTCTTTGCCGTGGCCAAACATATGGTCGGACCGCAATTAGATTTGGTGGGCGGACCAGTATATTGGCAGGGAGGGAACTCTGTCACCATTGCAACGAAATACCCTTGCCGCCAATGTATAAATCAGGCCCTAAGTCTTTAATGGATGTAGATGTTCAATTACATTTACAATTTTAGACTAAACCAGGTGACTATTACTTACAGTGGTCTACAAATCACAGGTAAAATGGAAAATAACTTTTAAAATGTTAGTTAATAAAAATATTTCTTTATTTCAACAATATAAACCTCATTCCTACCACTGCAACTTGTAAAATGTAAAATTATCCCCTTATGATAGAAATGTAATTACAGTTCATTTATTTATTTTGAGATGTACCTGCTAGAACCCTCAATGGCACTAATTAGCTCAAGGTTGAACCTATGATTAAAACCATGTGAATTAAATATTTTAAATAGCTATGGAAATCATAGAAGAGATACAATTATCCTGCATTCTTTACAAACACCATAAAGCAATCTAGACTTCTTTGTGGCGACACATAACTTTAAAGTGTTCAATACTGCACTGGGATGAGCATTGAAACAATACCTTTCTTAGAACCCCTTGAAACACAGTTTTTACAATAGGTATTACCTACTTTGTAGCTAAATCAGAAAAACAAATGAAAAGATACACCATGGAAATTATGATACCATACAGCCTGATCAATGATGTTGATAAACCATTTATACCAACATGTCAAGTGTCTGCCTTTGAAAAGTCTATAACACATTTAGATCGATACCGGTGTTGAATGAAGACAAAATCCTGCTACTTCTGGAATCATTGTTTTGTCTTCTTTAATAATATTTTCATCTCTGCACCTCAATGGCAACCCTTTCTTCACTTCACTTTTTGGCAACCTTAGGGGCCACCCTGGTTGCATTCCCGACCCAAGGCACAAAGTTTGAGTAGTCCAGTTGTGTACAATAAGGTTTTTCTGGTAATTTCATAAAACATTAGAAGGCAATAACAAATATGAAATTTAAAACAAACTTTTTTAGGTTTATAAGCAATTATTCAAATCAAACATATTGCTTCAAGTTTGACTTGATCTCTTGTACTATACCAAGATGACAACTTACTGGATTTATAACAAATTAGCAGTAGTTTTATTTGACATTTTAGTGTTATAATAACAGAAATGAAATGCATCCTACTGAAGACCATACAAGAGCTAAAAATAATGATTGTTGCAGTGTTGCTTATTGCAACTGAATTTAAAAATGTGCACACTTCAGTCATTGAAATGCATTATAAATGGTCTAGAAAATGAAGTAACAATCAATCAATCAATTGGGATTTTTAGAGCAAGGCTAATCAACTGATTGCAGCAGGATCCTAGTGCCTGGATACCCTCATGGTGAAGAGCCATGTCTTGAGGCCCCTTTCTGAATTCCATGAGAAAGAATGCTGTACGGCGTTGGAAGTAAAGTCCATTCCAGGACTTTGCAACAAGGTAAGAGAAGGAGCATCCTCTGCTGCAGCTTCAGCAGATGCGGGGAGTGTGAGCAAGGGCGATGGAGGCAAAGCGCAGGTGTCTGGATGGCTGGTGGTAGTTCAGGGGGTGGTTAATGCATGCTGGTCCCTGGTCGTGGAGGCCTAATATGCGTATATCAGCATCTTGAATTGGTATCTTTTTTGGATGGGGAGTCGATGGAGGTACCCGAGGTGGCGGATGATATGGGTCCATTTAGGGAGTCTGTGGATGAGTCTGGAGACTGAGTTCTGGATCATCTAGCATCTCTTTGGGAGCTGGGTGGTGAGTCCTGCGTAGAGCGTGTTGCTGTAGTCAAGGCAGCTGGTGACTAGTGCTTGGGTGAAGGTTTTCTTGGTATCTACGTGGAGCCATTGGACGATCCTTCGGCGCATGTGCAGGGTGTTGAAGCTGACTGAGGAGGAGGCTGCATTGAGCTGGCATTTCATTGTGAGTTTATTGTCCAGGATGATGCAAAGGTTATGGAGGTGTTCTGTTGGTGTAGGTGTGGGTATAAGTTCATCAGGCCACCAGGTGTCGTTCCACTGGGAGGTGTTGTTTCTCAATATCACCACTTATGTCTTCTCCATGATGAGCTTCAAGCAGTTGGTCTTCATCCAGTTGGTGATGCTCGTCAAGCATTTGTGGTAGTTGGTGCTGGTGGAGGCGGGATTTTTCTGAGAGCGAGAGGATGAGCTGGGTGTCATCTGTGTAGGAAATGATGTTGATACCATGAGGTTCTAACGATGTGCAATGTAGCGATGACTATGATGAATTTGACAACATGTAGAACTACATTTTAGTTGTAATAGTGGAAGTCTCTAAGGGGATCTGCTTAAAAAATCCTAATAAAGGAAAATAAATTGACGATGGGATTTAAATGGGCATTTGTACTGCTGAAAGTTATTTGACAAACACTAAACAAAAATATTAAAAACGAATTACATTTTTCAAAAGGACATATAGCTTTGGACATTAAAGACCCTCATATAAATCTCATTGTAGAAATATAAACACAGCAGATGAATCAACTGAAAAACTATAATGAATAATAAAGAGACACCTCTCAAATCGAAAAGTCCTCTAAACCCATTCAAATAGTAATTGAAACACATGTTGTGCTAAAACAAATATCTTAAACAGTTGTATCCTTATGTGTGTATCCATGTTCAAGATATTTGGTTCCATCGCATTACACATCACAAAGGGAAGACACAATAGCCCTAGGTGTGCACTCTGCTTATTTGCACAAAAAATATTTCTGAGGTGTGTATTATTTTCCTTAGAAAATGCCTGTTTCCCTATTTTTATCAATTCATAGTTCTACTTAGAGTAGTTGATAGCTCTGCCTATTCTCTGTAGCAGTACTGTTTGCATGTTTATGTCCAGAATACACCTGTACAGTGAATAGTGGTAAATGTATGATGTATTTTAAGTTATATGTATCACTTGACCCTTCTGTTAGGGGGCATACATTCATAATAGATTTACTTTGCTAACTCTAGATGTAAATTTCACCTTAGTATATATAAATCTCTATCTAGGGACCATGCATAGCCACCACTGTATGCGTACAGAGAATCTCACATTGAGATTTGCCTTTGTGCATGTTGCCCAATGCATAGGATGCATGTTCTTGTGCTATGACATGTACACTAAAACTTATTGAAAATAACAGCAGAGCTCCTACCTTTAACTCGAAATATCTGTACATTCTAAGCAGTAATTTGAATTGCGCATCTTATCAGATTAAAACAAAAAAAATACTTGCCTTCACAAATACCGCTAGCAATAATCCTGTACTTTGTATTTTGCCAAGAATTTTCAATGTCTACTTCTAATTTCTCCCCTTTTTGATCATGCAGTGTGGGTCTTTTGAAAAGATGAACTTTGATTATAATCTTCTATATTTATATCCATGTTTCATTTATTAGTAGTTTTAACAATTGAGATATAATCCAAAAGTGTAGAATTCATTATATTTATGTGAGGTCAATTAACAAACAATGGATCAGATGGTTATAAGGATCAAAATGTTCCTTATAAATTGTAATTTCTGCATGAACAAGAAAAGTTCAGGATAAGTCTCGTTGTAACACCAAATCCATTTTCTATCTATCTTAAAAATCATAGTATAAATATTAACAACAAACGAGTGAGCATATTTTAAGGTACACAAGTCACTCTCCATAAACTGACCATGTATACAGTGTTATTGCCAGGGTGAAACGTGCATAACATGCAATATAAATTGCATGCTGGCCTTTAATAAATAATAGAGAAAACTATGTGAAATGAGAAGAAGAAAAACATAGCATGAAATTGAATGACCAAGCCACCGATTAAACATTGATCTGTAATGCAAATTCCGTTTTATTGTGTGTGATTACAAATGCTATTGCTTTCTTTATCTGAAAGAAACAGTTAGTTATAGAGTCCTTACCTTAGAATTACCCCCAGGCGTCAGACTGGATCCGGAAAGTTTTTAGTCGGCAGTACCCCTGCGCGTCGGTAGGTGGCGTCGGTCGACTCCGCGTCCGGCGTCGTGGTCGCCATGATGACGTCTCGGAAGTTACTTAGACGACGTCCTCGCGCACTGACGTCCGTTCTTTCTTTTTTCCACGCCAGCAAGTGCAGATCTGGGAAGAGCGGTACCCCCAGTCACTTTTTGACTGAGTTTTTTGCGACTTTTGTTGACTTAGTTTTCGAGTCTTACGATTCCTGGTGCATGAGGGATGCCTGGTTTCAAGGCCTGCAGCTCCTGTTCCCGAATGATGTCGGTGATGGATCTGCACTGCGTGTGTCTCTTCTGCCTGGAGCGCGACCATGACCCCAAGTCGAGCTCCGACTGTCGAACCATGGCCCCGAAGTCTTTGCAGGAGCGGTCCCGAAAGCTCCTCGAGGCTCGGCAGTCAGCTTCGCATCCCACAAGGTCCCGGTTGTGTGGGAGGTCGAGGGACCGATAGCGGAGTCATCATCACACCTGACCCTGAGTGCGAAGACTTAGACGAGGAAAGTCAAAGCATAAGAAGTCGAAGAAGCGTTGTCGCTCTTCGACTTCCCCTCATCTGTTGGCTGATGTGACGCAGGGTGCGGATGGTGCCACTCCCGCGGCTCCACATGTGGAGCCTTCAGGGTCGACTCCGGCCTTCCCTCCCTTCCCAGGACCGGGAGCAACCCCTGCCCAGCTTCATCAATTTTACGAAGCGATGCATGCCATCTTTGGGCAGTCGACTCCGCCGGCACGCCTTCGGGCCCGCGGACTCGGCTGGGGGCCCTAGGCCTCTGACGCCGGCGGCTTCGGCACCGCAGGGCCCCCTTGGATCAAGGCCTGGATCCGGATCGGTGCCGGTCGACCTCGTTACACCTCTACCAGCGCCGACTTCACCGGCACCACGTCCCTGGCTCTCACCTCCACGTGGAAACGGTGTCGGACCGGCGTCGGATGATGCCGGATCCGACGCCGATGGGTACTTTTGTACCTGCATTCCACCCTGGCCATTTTCAGCCATTTTGGCAGCCAGATGAGGGTGAGGAAGACTGGGAGGGGTCTGGTGACCCTCTCACTGCTCAGTTGGAGTACGACTAGGACTGGAGAGAGGACCTGGGGGATGCCAATGGTCTGGACACCTCACCAGACCTTGGCATGTTGTCTCCTCCTACCGTGGCTATGGAGGAGGGAGCGTCTTACGCAGTGGTGTTGCATAGGGCGGCCGAGGCCCTAAACCTCGAGCTACCTACTGTGGCAGTCAGGACTAGCCTCCTGAAAGAGGTGCTTCAACCGGCAGCAAGCTCTTCGGAGCCCCTGCTGCTGTTTATTGAAGCCCTCACGGACATCCTGTTGGGCACCTGGTCCAGGCCCACCACAGGGGCTCCTGTGGATAGGATGGTTGCCCAACGCCACCGCCCGGCTCCGGGTGACCCCACTTTCCTAGACCAACACTCCTCCCCCGAGAGCTTGGTAGTCCAAGCCTCGGCATCCCAAAGTGCATTCCCAACTGCACCACCAGACAGGGAATCCAAGAAGCTGGATCAGCTTGGGAAGAAGTTGTTTTCTTCCTCCAGCTTAGGGCTGCCGTCGGTGAACACTGCATGCCTCTTGGGCCGTTATTCCCACTCTGTGTGGGATACGGTGGCGCAAGTGCTGCCTCAGTGTCCGGAGGAGGTAGGGGGCGTGCTCTCCCGTGCTCTTGCTGAGGGGAGAGACACAGCAAAGTTCGCCATCCATTGTGGACTGGACACTGCCGACTCACTGGGTAGGACCATTTCAACGTCGGTGGCGCTTCGTCGTCAAGCCTGGTTGAGGACGACTGGCTTATCTGGGGATGTCCAGAACACCTTGATGGACATGCCTTTTGATGACCGTCGCATGCTCGGCGACAAGGCAGACAGTGCGCTAGAGCGCTTCAAGGACTCTCGTGCTACGGCCAAGTCCTTGCACCTCTCCACCATGCACCCTGCACGGTCTGCTTTTCATGGCCACGGAAGGGGTGCCCCGACACGTTCCTTTCAGAGCCACAGGCCAGCGCAAGCTGTTCAACCTCAGCACGGCTGGGGACATGGGAACCACTGACGTGGTTCTGGGGGGCAGAGGGCAGGCCAGTCCCCCACAGCCCCCTCTGCAGCAGCCTCCAAACCCTCCTAGTCTGACCTTTCAGGCCCATCAAATGCCAGTGGTCAGCAGGATTCGCCATCACCTCCCCCACTGGTGCACCATCACATCGGACAGGTGGGTTTTGCAAATAGTCCAAAGGGGCTTCTCCCTCATCGAGACTATCCCTCCACCCATGCCACCCCAGTACCATTGCATGTCGGGGGATCATCTAACGCTTCTCCAACAGGAAGATACGGCTCTCTTGGCCAAGGGAGCCATCGAGCACGTTCCTGCCCCAGAAGTTGGTCGTGGTTGTTATTCCCACTACTTTCTGGTGCCCAAGAAGGACAAGGGCCTGCGTCCTATCTTGGATCTCAGGGACGTCAACCGCTTCCTCGGGAAGGAGAAGTTCAAAATGTTGCCCCTGGCTCAGGTCTTGTCTGCCCTCGACTCTGGAGACTGGATGGTAGCTTTGGAATTGCAGGATGCTTATTTCCACATCCCCGTCCTGCCGGCCCACCAGCGTTACCTGCGGTTCACGGTAGGCCACGAGCACTTTCAGTTTACTGTGCTTCCCTTTGGCCTTAACAGTGCCCCTCGGGTGTTCACGAAAGTGATGGCGGTGGTCGCAGCTCATCTGCGCAGATCAGGGGTTCCAGTCTTCCCCCTATCTCAAAGACTGGTTGTTAAAGGCGGGCTCGCCCCAGGCAGTCGTCTCCCATCTCCAGACTACGGCCGACCTCCTGCATTCGCTGGGGTTCTCCATCAATGTGCCCAACTCACACCTGACCCCCTCTCAGAAGCTCCTCTTCATCGGAGCGGTTCTGGAAACAATGCAGTTTCGGGTTTATCCTCCCGAACAGCAAGTCTGGGATATTCGAGCTATGATTCCGATCTTTCAGCCTCTATCCCGGGTTTCGGTCAGGATGACCCTGAGGCTGCTGGGCCTCATGGCCACCTGCATCCTGCTGGTTGATCATGCCAGGTGGCATATGCGGACTCTGCAGTGGGACCTGAAGTTCCAATGGGTGCAGCATGAGGGGAATCTGTCCGATTGCGTCCAGATCTCGGAGGGCACTACACGACAATTGCAGTGGTGGCTCACAAACCAGGATTGGGTCAACGGCAGATCCCTCTCCCTTCCCCAACCAGAACACACAGTGGTGATGGAAGCATCCCTTCTGGGATGGGGCGACCACATGGGAGAGGCGGAGATCAGAGGCCTCTGGTCTCCGGCGGAGTCCAAGCTCCACATCAACCTTCTGGAGCTTCGGGCGATCCGTCTTGCACTAAAAGCATTCCTTCCCTCTGTCAAGGGGACAGTAGTGCAGGTGTTCACAGACAACACCACCGCCATGTGGTACTGCAACAAACAGGGCGGGGTGGGGTCGTGGACCCTATGTCAGGAGGCTCTGTGCCTCTGTACATGGCTGGAACATCAGGGCATTTCCCTGGTGGTTCAACACCTGGCAGGTTCACTGAACGCCAGGGCGGACGAACTCAGCCGCAGGTGCATGATGGATCACGAATGGCGTCTTCACTCGGACGTGGCGCAAGGTCGCTTTCAACAGTGGGGAGAGCCTTGGTTAGCGCGTTCTCTTCGGTGGCGAATAGATCTATGTCAGCAGTTCTGCGCGTTGGAATTTCCAAGGCGGCACTCGCTCAGCGATGCTTTTCGTCACGAGTGGAGCTGCGGTCTATTGTACGCCTTTCCGCCTATACCACTTCTACCCAGAGTGCTGAAGAAGATCAGATGCGACCAGGCCCAAGTCATCCTTGTGGCTCCGGACTGACCTACTCAGTATGAGCGTGGGTCCCCCGATCTGGCTGCCTCTTTGGGAGGATCTTCTGTCGCAGCAGCAGGGGATGGTCCTCCACCCGAACCTGTCCAGCCTCCACCTCCTTGCGTGGATATTGAGCGGCGACAGTTGATTCCATTTCACTTGCCTCCCGAAGTCTGTGATGTCATTCTGGCAGCCAGGCGTCCCTCCACTAAATCGGTATACGCCTGCAGGTGGAACAAATTTGTGGCATGGTGCACAGCAAAGGCTGTGGATCCCCTTTCTGCCCCTCTTTCTGAGGTCCTACTGTTCCTTCTCTCTTTAGCCCAGCAGGGCTCTGCTCTGGGCACTATCAAGGGCTACCTTTCTTCAATTTCAGCCATTCTCAGGCTACCTGATCAGCCCTATCTTTGAGAAATCCATTTACGATAGGGACTTGAAAAAGGCATTACTCACCTTTTCCCTCCTATTCCGTTTGTGATGCCACAGTGGGACTTAAATCTAGTTCTTACTTATTTGATGTGCGCTCCCTTTAAGGTTAATAAACGAAGAGGACAGTTGTGAAGTGGCTCAAAGACTGCTTTCCTGGTTGCCATCACCTCCGCTAGGCACGTGATGAGCTCCAGGCTCTGTCATGTAAACCTTCTTTTCTGTCTGTTCATCCGGACAAGGTTGTGCTACGCACACGTCCATCCTTTTTGCCAAAGGTTGTTACTGCCTTCCATATCGGGCAAACTATCACCTTGCCCACTTTCTTTCCGCCTCCGCACCCTTCCAGAGAGGAAGAGAGGCTCCACCATCTGGACCCAAAACGTGCGATCTCATTTTACCTCAACCGCACACAACAGTTCCGGGTGGATGACCAGCTCTTTGTTGGCTACGTAGGCGCCAAGAAAGGCCGGGCTGTACACAAGAAGACTATCTCCCGCTGGGTTGTCTTGTGTATAAAAGCCTGCTATTCTCTAGCTAAAAAGGAGCCTCCGGTGGGGCTGCGCGCCCATTCTACCAGGGCAACAGCAGCTACTACTGCATTTGGACGAGGTGTCCCCCTGCAAGACATCTGTCAGGCAGCCATGTGGGCCTCGCTGCACACTTTTTCTAAGCATTATTGCCTTGACAGCCAAGTCCGGAGAGATGGCTTCTTTGGCCGTTTTGTTCTCCGTGACTTTCTGGTGTGATCTTGGTTCGCAGACCCACCACCGGGGTTGGTATTGCTGGGGTACCTATTCTAAGGTAAGGAATCTATCACTATGTGTTTCTTTCAGATGAACAAGTTACTTACCTTCGGTAACAATATATCTGTAAGAAACATTAGTAGTGATAGATTCCTTACCGCCCCACCCATCCTCCCCGTTCTGCGAACTGATTTCTAGGGTTAAGGTCATCCCTTTCAGGGCTCTAGTTTCAATGCACCAGTGGTCAGTATCTTGCATGGCTCTGCGTTCCTGGCGCGGAAAGTCGTGTACAGAACTGACGTCGGCGCGCGAGGGCGGCGTCTAAGTAGCTGCCTCGAAGTCATCCCGGCGATCACGACGCCTACGACGGACGCGGAGCCGCACGACGCCACCTTCCGACATGCAGGGGTACTGCTGACGAAAACTTTCCGGATCCAGACTGACACCTGGGGATATTCTAAGGTAAGGAATCTATCACTACTAATGTTTCTTACAGATATATCGTTACCGAAGGTAAGTAACTTGTTCATTAGACTATAAATAGAAGAAATAGCAGAAAGGAACTGCAGAGCTGTTCTAACTTGTCACTTTACTGAAAACTTTAAACTGTGTGCCTCTCTCTCACATTTCTAACCCATCACACAGCTAAATGCTGCATGCCATAACACTAGAATGCAACTCAATAGTCATTGTGTGCAACCCGATGAAAGACTTTCTACAATGGATCAAAAAAACACACTTTCAAATACACACCCTAGTATGCTACCCATGTAGGCAAGGACTTCAGCACTGCACATAGGAGTAGAAACTGCTGTATAAATGATGTAAAAAATTAATAGACCAATCTCCCTTCTATCCACTTGTTTCTGCTTATTTGTAACCTCTGCTTTTATTAGGGGTTTATGTATGTGTTAAACCCCATGGAATTTGGAATTGTGGTTGGGATTACTGACAGTCAAAACTGGTTTCCCATTGTAATTTCACATTCCATGTGGTTTAACTTGTAATTGAATGGTGCAATGTCAAACATTAGTCAGTGACGCTGGAACAAGGGGTGTGGCAGGTGCTGCACCACTCCCAGATTACAGGGAACACCTTTTAGGAACTGCTATAAATTATGATAACATGTTTGTTGCAGACAGGCAAATGTAAAGTGATGTTTTGTAACTTGACTTTAGTGACCCATAGAGGGTGAAAGAGAGATGAAAGGGTGTGTTGACGTTTTCCTGTAGACAAATATGTGATAAAAACAAGACCTTGCTATTAAACACTTCAACATTTGTAGAATATGGTCTTTTTTGCACTTCCAACACTCATTAAATGTTTAGAAATCTGTGTAAAAGTGATAGCAAATGACATTACTGAAATACTGGAAAAACTTGCATTACTTATACCTTCTATTACATACTCAAGGCTAAAAGACACTTGGTTATTGCCATGTTAAAAAAGAACAATGAAAATCAACACTTCATAGTCAGGAATGGTTCAATTCTATGACGTAATTTAAATGCATTACTCAAATATAACTTTAATTATTGCCACCACTACATATTGTGAGTTTGGAATATTTTGATGTGGGAATATTCATGCTATTTTTATGGTATATCATGGTGCGCTATGCTACGCCTTGTTTTCCTGTGTCCTATCTGTAATTTATTGAAAAAGAGTTTTGTTTGTGGTATTCATCTTTCTTTCTGTGAGGGTTATAGTGTGGTCTGAGATGTGGTGTATATGCACACTTATCTTTTAGTATTACAAATCTTATGGATCAGCCTGCTGAGTAGATTTACATTTAGCAATTCTGGCTGATGAAACTGTGTAAACTATACATAGACCCTTTTTTGGTAGTGTGCTCTAGTAGTTTTCAGGATTACAGTGGTTTGAAAAAATATGGATATAATATGTTTTACATATATTATAAAACTTACTCTTATGTTTAGATAGGGATAATTAAAGCAAAACACCTTCCATCTAAAGATTAGTCAACATAACTTAACTTGGTGTAAGAAATTCCAAAACACATACAGAGTGTCTTTGGGTATGTTGAAAAACCCTCCTGCTGTTCCAAATGGCCACCTATGTTTTCTTTAATGAAGCTATAATTTTATAGTGACAACAATAATGCATTAGTTGGTCTATCACACATTGTGACTTTTGGATAAGTTCATAAGTTCAATATTATGCACCTTACTTGAGAAATATTGCACTGATGCACAAAAAAGACCGGGCGCACCTGCATACAGCGTTTGCAGTACTAGCATAGTAGTCAATAGTCTGAAGGGTATTTGCTCCAAAATAACATTTTGCACAAGGGTACATCTTGAAACAACCAGTTTTCATACTATGTTAGTTCTATTTTTTAGGTTTAACTCGTTTTGTTGATGGCATTAATAAAAAACAATCAGCTTATGACAGTATCACCATCTCTTGTACCCCGTACCATATTTTAGACATTCTCTATTACAATCCTCGTCCACGTCTTACAGATCTCTGCTGCATTGGTACACATAATACTTGTGGGATACAGCTTATATTAAAGTCATACTTAACCAAAACAAAAATTGCAACACAAGCAACATTCAGACAATTCACCTCCCCCGCCCCATCCCCCTCTGGCATTGGTATTGTCTACTGCTATTAAGAATCTGTCTTAACACTTTCCTCCTAGCTTCAGGATTCATTGTGTTTTCTGGGGCTCTCTTGTGCTTGTTATCCGGAGAAGCCGGAGATATCTCAGGCATGTAATTTCATGAAATTCCGCTGACAATAGGGTAAGAAGTGGTTTCCATATCTCTTTGAATGCCTCTTCAGAATTTGTCATTGAGGCATGTATCCGTTCCATCCCCAAGGTATACCACAGTCTGTGGAGCCAACCTATATATGTGGGTGTTGCTTGCATTTCCCAGTGTGCCAAAATATTTTGAAGTGCAGCCCCTAGTGCCAGACCCATTTGTTTCCCCTTGCGAGACTTCAATAGGAACATTAAGGGATTAGAAAGCCCTAGGATAATGTACGTTGGGAGCCGTGGAATCTGTGTGTCAAACAAATCTATCAACGTATTGGTCCAAAATATTAGACGAAATAGATGTGTACAGTCCCATAATAAATGCAGTAATGTTCCCTCCCTCCTCACACCCTTTCTAGCACGTTGGGCTATGATTTGGATTCCCTTTATTGAGACGCACAGGGGTTAAGTACCAATATGTAGCTATTTTAAAAGTCGTTTTTTTTCTGGCCGTGTTCCAATGCTGTGTGTTTGGCCCTGTAGTAAATTTCTCCCCATTATTTCTTTGATAGTTCTCTCCCTAGTTCTTTTTCCCATCCTCTCTGACTAGTGGTGGATTGTTGAGGGGCTGTTTGGTTTCCGAGCTTTATGATATGCTAAGACAATTTTTTATCTGGATTTTTTGTGACCAGCCACTTCTCGTATCTGGTCAGTTTTCGACTGACCTTTGGCTGTACATCTTGGTGAAGCAACCAGTGCCGGATTTGCATATAATGATATTGCTCTGACTCAGATATTGAGAAGTCTTGTTGTAGCTGTGTGAATGACATTGAGAGGATCATTCCAAATAGATTCCCTGCTGCTCTACAAGAAGTAGACTGCCACGCTGCAAATACCTGTGTATCTAACCCTGGCGTGAATTCTCGATTGTCCGTCATCGGCGACGGAAGCAACGTAAGCCCCTTCTTGGTAGCTACCCCTTCCCATACTTCTAGCAGTGGCTTTGTAACAGGTGACCTCGGGAGACTGTGGTCTATCTGCCTTCTTTAAAAAGGGTATTTTCCATAAAGGTAACCCCGCCAATGCCCTCTCCTGGAATATCCAATGCGCCTCTGATTCCAGTCTATTCCACTCTACTAAATATCTTAGCTGGGCAGCCCTAAAATAGTCCAGGAGATTAGGGATCCCTAGCCCTCCCTCCTCTGGTTTCAAATAGCTCACATCTCTTCGCATACGCGGCCGTCCGCCTGCCCAAACATAATGGGATATGTCTTTTTGTAACTTCGTAAGCGTTCCCTTGGGTGGAGAGGCCGGTAGCGTTTGAAAGAGGTATAATGCCTTCGGCAAAATTGACATTTTAAAGGCAGCTACATGGCCTAAAAGCGATAGGCGGTGATGCCTCCAACCATTTAGCTCCTTCGCGATCTGCCGGGTTAGCTTGGCGTAATTAATCATGACCGTTTGTGTTACCATCGAAGCCAGTTTGATCCCCAGGTAGGGAATAGAATCTGCTGCCCGAATACCCGAAGAGTGGTGTCCCTGTGCTACCGAGCCTAGGAGTGAACCTGTTGAGTGGATAAGCTGTGACTTCCCAACATTAACTCTGAACCCAGAGGCCCGCCCAAATGCTTCCATTTTTTCCAAGAAGGCAGGGAGCGACTTTTCGGGAGACTCCAGTGAAGCGAGTATGTCATCGGCATATAAACTTATGGTATGCTGTTCCCCCCCAAATGGGATGCCCTTTACCTCAGGTTTGTCCCTGACCCTTTGGGCTAGCGGTTCAACATATAGGGCATATAAGAGTGGTGACAACGGGCATCCTTGCCTGGTGCCCCGTTGGATTGATAAGGGCCGGGAGGAGACACCATTAACCCTAATTGTGGCTGTGGGAGAACTATAGCAACTCGCTATCCATGACCGGACGCGTTCACCTATACCAAAGTGAGTCAAGGTTCGCTCGAGATATCCCCAGTCTACTCGATCGAATGCCTTTTTGGCATCCACAGTCACTAGCAGAGCGTCCATGCGTGTCTGGTGTGCTTTGTCTATTAGATGTAGAATCCTTTTTGTATTATCCTCTCTTTGCCGACCCTGAACGAAACCAGCTTGGTCCGGTTCAATAATCCCAGCTAGTATGCTTGTGAAAAATTTCAAGTCCATGTTGGGCAAAGACACCGGGCGGTACGAACCACATGCTTTTTTTTTTTTTATCCTTTCCCGGTTTGGGTAGGACCACAATTGCCGCCGACAGCATTCCGGGAGGTACTGATCCTGGTCCCCCAAAAAGAATTGAACAGCCGGGTTAAAAACGGTGCTAGAATATGACAATTCATTTATACCATTTAAAAAATTTAACTAACATCTGGGAAACAAACGTACTCCATTTATTATCAAAAGGTTATTTATGGCCCGATTTTTTATTTGATTGCTCCAGTAAAAGGATTGACATAGATTCAAAGTTCCCATGTGTAGCTTTCAAATAACCCATACATGTTCTCCCAACAAAGAAACTGAGTTGACTTTCCAAAAAGACTAAAATTCACTGCTACATCAAGTTGATGTTTAATGTACTAACTACAAAGAAACATAAGATACCATGCAATATGTACATGACTTACCATTATATTGTGAAAAATGTTCCTCAAGATACACTATAGGGTTAACATTTTCCAAAGATGGATGTGAAGGCCTTTCCACACACTCCTACTGCAGGTGATTTTATCATTTGTTAGATATATTTGTTCACCAGAATGGTTTTTCTAAACAGCCTATGAGTTTAGTGACATCATGCCACTGAGCAGCACCACCGTTTTGAAAACTGTTCACCACCACTGTATTTACTCCATAGTAGCAGTAAATTTAGAGGCAAAATTACTCTGTGGTAAACTCGCCCCAGTATAGTGCATCTCATTAGGACCTTGAAAGAAAAGAAAGCATTATAAAATATATATAATATACCCATTATTTAAATATACAAAAACCACAAGGTTTGCTAAAACAATGTCAATGTGTTAATTTCCACATGCCAAAAGGTGAAAAAATGATCACCAAAAAAATCTAAAACTTCTATAGACTGCTCAAGGCACAATTCACAAGGGAGATGGGAACACAAGTTGACCTTAGGCATGCAAATGCATGGATTTATGATTATAATTGTTTGTCATTTTTAAAATACAAATTCACACTTGTAAATGACCTTAACCACAAGTAAAATCACACCAAGGGTATGTAATGTTTAAGGTAGGCAAGTTGTGATATTAAGAACAATTATGAAGCAATTCATACACTTAATTCTTTCATTGTATGTAAACTAACATTTGTACATGACAATATAAAAACAGAGAGATAACATGGTTAGAACACACTAACATTTTTCAATGAACCTGTAGAGGAAGAATTTTAACCATTTGAAATCATATATTGATCTTGGAGAAAACTAAGGCAGCAAAAAATATAAATTAGTGCATTATATTGATTAATTCACAATAAGCATTAACGTATGTGATTCTTGGAAAGCTAAGCACCTCATAAAAGCTGCAAAATTCGCAGACTTCGAATAGTAATCTAATCATGACTTTCTATGCAAGAAATATTAGAAATTAGTGAAACAACATAAAGTGGTAGTTAGGGTGACTATAATTCAAGCAGTTACTTCAAACTCACCTTCATGAATCTTATACATGCTGTACACTGTTGCATTTTTTGTGATTAATTTAGGTTCACTCAGTGATGGTGGTGTGCGGCCAGGGCATTAAGGACAATGTTTTTCTATTGGAATAAAATTTGGTGGAATTTCTGGGTCTTCAATAGTCAATTTCTGTTGCACAAGTTCCTATAAAACCTATCTAGGATCTGCGTGTTTAGACCTCATACACTGTAGGATTGGTGTCAGACTGATTCTAGACACCCCCACTGGGTATGTTAGCCTGTATACCAGCTAGCTCAGAGTGCCACTAGAAACCCCTCTTACCAAGGAGAGAATAGTTCTTGGCAACTATCGAACATGACAACCCTGGTCTCTCAGGACCGTGAAAACAGTGCAATACTTTTCGCTCAGTCACTCTTGCTTACTTCGTTTCAGAGAGATACACAGAATAAACGATATGGACGTTTTTCAATAAACATTTATTGAACAGTCGTCATTCTAGTGTAAAATAGGTGTGCTGAAACAACCACTTTACAGAAACAGATAGAAATCTACCATCTTTTTACTTTCCTAGTGCTTCTAATCGTCTATACCATTATGCTAAAATCATGAATACAGGCAGGTGTATAAAATACATGACCGGATTGCATCCTAAGAGTATGCATTTTGTACACTTAGGTACTGGGTGTAGGTGTTAAGCCAAGAATCCCTCTAGGATAAAGTCAACCCCATTACCTGAAATGAGAGACTGTGGGACCCCGTCTTGGTCTTGAGTTGGACACCCCGCAAGGGATGTTAGACCACTGCAAGCTGGAGTATCTGCATGCAGGAGCCTCAGCGTCTCACGTCAGTGTGTCAGCATGGAAGTCCTAGTTCTTCTCTCCCTATCTCAGCAAGGTGTGATATTTTTATACCCAGAAATGTCCCCAGGGGTTCTACCTTGCTGTGCCATTGTCGGACTTAGGATGACGTCGGGAATGTACTTTATTCATAGTTATTATGCAGGAGATGGTAGTCCTGCTGAGTTTCCAAGAATCCTCATACATAATGTATGAGGCTTTTACTAGGGAAAATCCCACGTTCTGTGTGCAGTGTCGTATCTAGGTAAAAGGTCAGTCCCTAAGAACCGTTGTGTGTAATGTAGGGTAGAATATAGGTGAAAGGTTATGATGTTACCTGAGCCTATATTGGGGTAGCTATATGGAATATAACATTTCTCAGGAATATATTCTGGTGGAATACATTCATGCTAATAAGCGGATTCCATTTTCCTGACATGCTTTTTGTCTGTTGGGTACTCACTCACTTCCACGAGGGCTGCTGGAGACATTTCAAACTCTGAGTCACTGGAATTATCAAAACTGTCCTCTTTCAATATGTTGTCGTCTTTCTGTTCTAAAACTTTCTTGCCTAACAATTCAGTACGTTCTTGAAATAGCCACCACAGTGAAAGATATCTGTGAGTGCATATCCATGATTTGTGGCTGCCCTTATGTTGGCACTGCCATTGTCCTGATTTTGTATCGAAAGTAACACATGTCTTTAGGAAAAGACACCAGTAGTCCTGTTTGCCAGTGTATACAGAAATATATACAAATCTTCCTGAAAAACCATGTTCAGAAAGAAACACTGGATATACTGCACAAACACCTGCTTTTGCAGTGGATTCAATTATTTATTTGCATTCTTTTTCTCGTGTTAAAGAAATGAATGCAAACACCTAGAAATGGCCAAAAACGCTAAACCATTCCAATTCCCAAATGAACTTCAAGAGTCATCACTGTAGCAAATGCTACAGAAAACGTTTTGAGTGCAGGATGCCCACTGTGGTTAGCCTTTGCCATAAATTCCCTACAGTGAGCAATTTCACAATTGTATTGTTGTTTAGTAATTGTTTTTTAAACATGAATTGGTGCTCTTTGTCCATTTTTACAACGGGGCATGAAATATATTCTATTTTTGCAATCCACACAATACACTGGAATCGAAAAAAAGCTGTGAATGTTTTGTTGATGACGCCGTAGTGTTGAATGACTTATGTTAAACTGCAAATACTACACTTTATTGTTTTTGAAATATCATTTCTCTCACCAGCAGTGGGTAATAATTAAAGTGGTTGATCTAATTTCTTTATATCCTTCACTAAAATAAATAGAATAATGTTATTTGAAAGCTAAACATTTATTTGCATGGCCATCAACATTAATATGCTGCTGAACATATGCATTATTAATATAAGTACCACTAGACCATTTAGTGGCTTACCCTTTTAGAACATGAATAAAATAATGTTGGAAAGCAATTAAACTAAATTTATTTTCTTGTCATTTCATATTATATCCAATAATTCTTATTTACTATTAGTATAAAAAAAGTAATTGAAAAAAATCTTGCCTTTGGTATTCTGATTTCCTTTTTACTATATAACCTAAAAAATAAGAAGTACTAAAAATCAGTAACAATATACAGGATAAATATTTTGTTAATCATATTTAATTTCACTTTTTCAGCACAGCAGTGAGAATGTTTGTAAACATGTACCGAGAATTACTGGTATAGTCCTTTTGTTAAAGTCTAGATATTTAAGAATCTCATACTAGCCCCATGCCTTTGATCTTAGAACAGTGAGATTTATAACATATTGGGTATTTCAAAACTCTTAAAGAAGTTATTAATTCATTTGGTGTTTTTAACTTTGAAATCCATATGATTAAACAAATAACATACAATGTTGTTTATCCATATGGCCTTTGAAGTTTAATGAACGGGTTATAAGTATCTGACAAACAGGACAATGCCAATGATTTCTAGATGAGCTGGATTGTAATTTGACTACATGTTTTTTTCATTTTTCTCTACAGATAAATATATAATTCCATGTAATTGTCTACAAACATCAAACTATCAAAATGTAGCTCTGTGCCTCTATCTGGGAGAAGCAGTTTGGTGTTGTACAGCTAGTTCCTACCCACTGTAACCATGTGCAGGAAAGGGAGCAATTGGTTCTTGCAGGGACGGCCTTACCATTGGGGGCACCCGGCGCAACAATCTGTTGGCGCACCCCCATGACCTCCTTCTACATGGATTCCCCTCACTCCCATCCACTAATGATGCCCCTCATTTTTCTTTTGCCCCTTTCTCACATTTATTTTTTATAGCACTACTTATTCCAATTTATATTTTCAAACTGCTTTGCATTCAAAACATATTATAAAGCGGCAATGAGCCATACAAGTGTGTAAATCAATTTATAGGAAAAGTTACTTAAGCCAGTGAGACTAAAAGGTTTAGGAGTCATGTGTCACATGCTGTGTGGAGCAACAAAGGGACAGATTAACTGATTTTTTTAAATGCATAACAAACAAGGTTGGTGTGCTAAATGGCTTGAAAAAAGCACAACTGCACCATATTTCCTATGTTATGGTGATGTTGCTTATCTACATAAAATACAAGTAATTAACCCTTGAAAAATGCAGAGGGCGCTCCCTTGACTCTCGAGCCCGGTATGACAACACCGGTCACACCACCCTAAAGCCACCACTAGGCTTTTTGCACAAATGCTGTATGCTGAATAAGGTTTGAGGGAGTTGGCTGCGGCTGCAACATGTGCCTCAATAACACACTATTTAGTGCAAGTGTAATATCAAATGTACTGTTGCATGTCTATTACAGCTGTAAACATGTCCAGTTACATTTTATCACCATATCACAGTTCAAGTGATACAAGAGAAAGATATTTGCTACCTCACACATTGCATTCACAGCAACTTAACTTTGAGGTCTTCTGGCTCTTAGGAGGGTTGTTTCCCAATTTGATTTTATCTTGCTGCACAAACAATCACTCAATACATTTTTGTAAAACATATGAACACAAAACGAGCAATGCCATAAACTATTTATGCAGATAAACAAAGTGGTATATGCTATTTGTTACCAATTTTTAGGATGGCATGGTGAGGAGCTTCAATAACCAACTTGGGTTTCATCTGTCATGTGTCAAGCTACCTTTCCACATTTAGCGATTTATATTACATATGCTATGGATAGGGGTCCTGCTGACATCTTAAACCATAATCCAGATAGACAAGTGAATTTTAAATATTACCAGAACCTAAAGATTTCAATATAAGCCCATTTTGAACATATTATGTTTTATGTATTTTTATATAACATGTTTACTTGGCTGTAGTTTGAATAAAACATGATTCCCAAGCTACTCTTGATTGACTATTGTTAGCATTATAGTTATATTGTTTGTTTTGTTTACATTTCATCAAAAAACAGTTATAAAAATTGGAACTTGAGTAAAGTGGATCTATGTAATTCTGTAACTACTGCATTTACTGCTAAATTCTGGAATCTGCTCATAAGTCACATCATTTCTGATGCAATTTGCAAAGTTTACAAAGAATCTTCCCAGAAAAAAAGTATGACTATATTGCTGTTAATAAATGTGCTCTGTCTTTTATTCTTTTTGCACAGTAATTACGCAGATCTTTCCACCTATTTGTGTCTTCCATGCCTCATTCTCCTTTTTGTTTGGTCTGAGACATTCTCCTTGCAAGCATGACAATGGTAAAGCTCTGTACATATGCATTAAAAATTACAATACCTTCAGATCCAGTAGTAAGAAGAGTTGCCCATTTCCAGTGCTTAGTAAGAAGATGATGCTCTGTGCATTTTCTTTTCTTTGGGCAATAAGGACAAAAATCACTTTCACAGCAGTTGAGGAGAAAATCCTGTTTGCTTGAAAATTCGAACTTCATGTCCGTTCAGTTATTCTTTAAAACCAGATAATAATAAGAGATAATTAATATTTATCTCTCTACCGTCCTTAATTCTCATGCATATTTGTTATAACATAATTATGAAATATCAGAACTGGAAAGCTATAGTGCTGGCAATAAATAAATGTGAAAAAAAATACAGAATGAAATATTCAAATGTTATGTCAAGACCCGGAGGCCAATGTTATGCAGTAAATCTTTTATTGCCACCACTCAGCAGCACCTTTGAAGAAGTTAAATGTGTATTGGCAGTGGGGTCCTGACTTAAAACATGCAACAAAACAATATGAGACAAAAACATACTACTGCTCAAACATATAAAAACTCTTGTATTTTAAAAGAGTCCATGAAGCCTTTAAATTACCATCCGGATTAATCTTCAGGAGATCATTTATCCAAATGATCCACCAGTTTGCCAGAGAGCTAGATAAATTTCCACCATAATGAGAGATCCTCACTGCCTGAAGGGGATATCTCAGCTGTGAAGGGAGCAACCACAGTGATGATACCATTCATAGCACTGCTTTTTTAACAGTGGGCACAATATTTAAAGCATTCACCCTGCAAACATTTTTTTCTCAAAAAACAAACTGCCAAAGCGGTAGTTTATTTCTTGATTAAAAAAAAAAAAAAACCTAATGGCCATGATAACAGAGAATTTGCTCCCTGGCCATCCAGGCCATTATTAATTTTTCTTATATTTTTCTTACACATACCCACTGTGCATCATACAGCAGACATAGGTATTGAAAATGAGTGATGGTCATCCTGCACTATTAAATGCAGGGCGATTATCATTCAAACCTATTGGTTGCTTGGTTAATGGACCACCAAGGGAACTTCTACTTTTGGAGAAGTCTGAGCCATGTAGATTTACAGTGCCACTTTATCAGGAATCAAATGGTTATATCAAGAAATGTACAAAGAGAAAAGAACAGGACCAGGTTGAAGAAAGTGGATACTATGCCTATTGTGGCTGGGACTAAGGAATAGATACTGGCAGAGCATAAGGACTAATCAGAGTTTCCCTCACAGGTCTCAGGATGGGACAGGCGCTTCCAGGGGAATTTGAGTACAAGCAGCTGGAATTACTTGGTGCCTAGCAACATTCTTCCTAAGTTAAGGTTCCTGGGTCTCTCTGTTATTTCATGTTAGTGTTTTAACAGCTTTCTTTTGATTGACATACCTTTAGTATTTAAATCATGTAGATTTCTCATCCCACTGATGTTCCCTGTCACATTTACCCTGCTGCTTCCTGTCCTCCTATCTTGGTAAGGTCCATGATATTTACAGCCTCCCACTTGGAGCTTATGGTAAATCTAATGTGTCATGAGAGCTCATGTTTGTCATTCCTATTGAACCACTACTAAAATCTATACTTTGTACTGTAAAGATTGCACCCTGCTGCTGGTAAAAATATAAGATCTTTCCAGTGGCATTCACCTGGTGAAGTTCCAAAAACGAGTATTTGCAGCAGTGGTGTTCCCTCCCTCTTCTCCTTTACACCCTTCTTCTCCCTTCATAGAGTTTTTGTTCTCCAGATATGCACAATAATGCTATATAACAATTAAAATACAGATCATGTATATTATTCGTTTTCTAGCTTCTTTCAAGGCACTTCATCCTGCCATTGCAGGAAAATGACCAAATAAACCTGTGACACAATGAGAAAACAAACTGCCTTTGCTATTACTGAATTATCTTTGATTGAGACACACAGACAACAATATTTGATTTGTTGAGTCCATTTCACAAAGTACAAAGTTGTAGCCAGTTCACAAAATCTCAATTTCAATCTCAAAGTTCAACTTTTGAAGCCTGTACCTTCATCATCTTTGTAACATTTAAGGAAATTTTTACAATTTGTACTTCAGTTCTGATGTAGCTTACCATATCATCATAGCAAGAACTGGTTGCTCCCATATAGTATGAGCATGAGAATAAGTACCTAGATTGTATTGTAGAGAGAGTACATTAAACAAACATCCAAACCGCATCAATTTGGTATTGAAACTGTTTTTATTTGAAGTTGATCCATATGGACTGTACATGGTACTCATTCAAAAAAGATGAATACTGGAATTAATGGAAATTGTCCGCTATCTGCAATGTCAGCATACATATAGCCCCATAGAATGTGTAACACTTTTGCCCAAATAGTAACGGCTTTGTTTTTTCAATTTTAGTTATGCGATTATTCAATTGCACAAAAATAAGTGGAAGCTGTGATATTGCTCTGTATTTCTAATAGTCTGAGAGCCAATAATATTCAAAAATATACACGCAATAATGTACTTAAATAAACAACACCTATTTTTTGGAGAAGAGTTTGTGCTCTTAGTCAACAGAGGATTCATTAAGAACAAACAAATAAGAGAGGATAATATAGGACCTTCTTAAAGCCATTGTTTATTTATGTCTTAGAGCAAAGTGTTGCATGTCACAATACCAAACCTAACTATATACATAGATAAAACAATTATGCATCAAAAACATTTACTTCAAAAAATCCATTAAAAATAGAGTAGATTTTCAGCAAATTATTTAAAAGTTTAATTATATCTAGTATTAAACAAATAATTTATATATACTTAACAATTCAAATAAAAATATTTCTTACAATATTAAGAGCCTTAATACGAGTTTTGCAGTCCATGAACCACTGTACTGGCCGTTCCTGGTCTGTACGCCACATGCTCAGTGGTCCAATCGCTGTATGACAAGATGTGTGGATTGCATTTAGAAAGACTGTGGCTGAACTACCGACACCGCAGACCGCTGGCCTTGCAGTCGGGGAAAAGCAGCTCCCATAGTGCGGTACAGGGGAGTTTCACCGCCGTCTGTATTACGGGTTGACTTTTCCACGAGCTGACCAAGGCAGGGAGACCGCCAGCTTCAAGTCGGCAGAAATGAAGAATGTGGGGTGCATGCCCACCCCTTTTTGTTCTCAGTCAGAGCTCGACATAGATCCCTTTCTTCAGGTCCCTCTTCAGAGCAGCATTTTCACCCCGAGGATTACGCCACTGTTTGTAGCAATGTACAGGTGAGTCCTTTTTGTACCATATACCCATTGCCTGGACTGTCCACATATGGGCCCGACTCCGACAATGATTAGGGGGTATTTTCCACATGTATCATGCATATGTGTGCATCCGACACATATGCAGTACAAATGCTCACACAGACATCGATACATATGGAAAAGTAATTACCATCACTGCGAAATGTCCGCAGCCACACCACAGGGATAGCTGTAAACTTCTAATACTGCAGTCGGAAGACCACTGGCACTGCGGGCTCCTGACGGCTGCGTTGTTCTGCAATTAAGTAGAAGTATGGAAAAAATATCTTGAACTCAAAAATATGAATCAGACTTGCTTTTTTTCATGTATACATTTTAATGAATACATGAGGAATATTATTTTATTTTAACATGAAACCTATTTCACATAACATAATTTACCAATAAAAATATGTAATTAGAGATGAATTAAAACTATCATTTCACAGGTATATTAATACAGTAAATAAAATAAATAAATTAAAAAATTACATATAAATAACAACATCAATTTCCAGGATAGCAATCATATTGAATCAGTTTTGAGTGAATTCTGACTAGAATATCCTTGATGATAACAGGTTCTCCAACTACCTAGCTCTGTTTTAATGTTTAGCAGTAATTATTTTTCTTAAATACACTTTCTTTCTGTTTCACCTTTCTGCAGTGGCTAAAAATAATTTTCTAATATCTTGTGAATCATCTTGATATTTGAAGTATGGATGCTGATAGTTCTATTTAATTTTAGTCCATGATATTCCCTGAGTCTTTATACTGGGGTGGAAGACCTACTAAAATAATAAACTCAATGCTTATCAGGGCCACAAATCTCTAAATTAAACTGTGCTTAACCCTCTGGTAGCTTGACATAAAAGCAGTAAGGCATTACATTAAATGCAATGTGTAAAGTATTTACACAGCACACAAACAGCAATAAAGAAACAACACAATACAAGAAAAATTCCAACGTAATTTACAAGAATAGAGTAAATGTTCTGGTACCATTTAATTCATTAACAACAAAAATCCAGTCAGCAAGACTGGAGATAAGAAGCATCAATTGCCATTTGTTGGTATCTGGTTACCCTAGGCCGGGACAAAAGCACTAGCTCCGGCCGACAGTGATCGACCGCAGGCTGGGCACAGGACCGAGTTTGACATGCTGGGGTTTTACCTTACGCCCTTAATGCAAATTCTCTGCGGATTTGCTTTGCATGGCTTCATGTTGCTTGGCCGAAGATCCAATAAAGCTGTCCGCTTCATGGCGTGGCATTGCAGGGCTTCAGACCACTTGATGATGAATCCATTGACGCCCTCAGGCAGGAGTGGGGCATCTCTGTGGGACCTTGCGTCGGTTTGCACTGGATCTGGTGCAGCTTTCCAATGGGATGGTACGGCGTGGCGCTGCAAGGCTTTGCATCTCTCGGAGTACAAGCTAATGCGCTTTCAGCTGTGCAGTGGGGCTCTACAGGGCTCTGCATCACTTGGGGTCAGATGCGTTGAATTCTTCAAGTGGAAGCTGAACAACTCAGCGATGCTCTACGATGCTTCACTTTTAATCTGATGAATCTTTCATTTAGACAGGGAAGATCTCTCTCTAATGCTAGCAAAGGCTCCAGAACCTGGAAGGCACCTCTTGAAGATCAGGACTGACTTCAGCACATGCCAGCAGCAGGGCTCAGGCAGGTCCAGTTGGAGCTGGTCAGCTCGGCTGGTGTAGGAAGGCCTCTGAAAACTTTTTGTGTCCCTGTAGGTCACCTGCACGCAGGGCAGTACTTCTTCCTTAGCAGAGCAGACCTTCTTCTGAATCTTCAATCTAACAGGTCCATGAAGGTTCTGATGAGATGTTATGAAGGTCCTGTTTTGATGCCTAGTTCCAGCCCTTGTGTTGGGAAATTCCCTGACCTACCCTCAAGACTGGTTCTGGTCTGTTATTCCCCTTACCCTGCGTTTTGCTACCTAGACAGTTTGAAGTCAAAGGCAGGGTAGGCTTGGTGTCAGATTCCTTTGTATGTGTTGCAGGCTGAGCCCATTCCAATCTATTCAGGGCAGGATCCATTCCCCACCAGCCATCCTGTCAGGAAGACACAGTCCTCACACATGGGCCTACTTTGTTCTCATGTCTGGAAGAAATACACAAACCACAACAGCAGATCCATTCACAGTAATGTGACCCAGGACACTGGCAGAAAGGCATAGTTAATTTTGTCAAGAAAATGCCAACTTTCTATCAGTGAAATTTTCATAATTACACTCAAATGAATTGTAACTTAAAAACAGGTTTGTAAATTACAAACAGTTTTAATCTGTCCCCATTCTGAAGTTAGCACTTATAATTAGTTAATCCAGTGGTAGTCTATGGAGGTGATAGGCCTTTGACCAGTGAAATACAATGCTAGGAGTTTTTAACTGTCCGGACATGTAAACCTTGAACACACATGCCCTACTTTTTAAATACCATTTAATCTACTCTGAGCATTTAGGGCTTATGTTAGGGGTGAGCATGTAAGTATTAAGGAAGGTTTAGGCCTGGCACAAGTTTATTTTGCTAGGGCTAAAGGGAACTTCAACATTGCAGTACAGGCTGCAGTGGCAAGCCTGAGACATGTTTAAAAAAGGCTATTTCATTGGGTGGTACAACGAGTGCTGTAACCGACCAGTAGCATTAAACTTACAGGTCCAAGTACATATAGAGCCATATACTAGGGTCGGGTGTGGGACAGCTTTACAATGTTGTAAGGGGAGAGCACAAACACTTTGCAGTTTTTCTTTTTAAACAGTGGGAAAGAGTCCTAAAAGCCAACAAAAGAATGTTAAGCAAAGGAAGGCAGCGGAAAGTAAAAATATGAGATGACCATGCAGAAAGGACCCGGTCCAACACAGTTTTATTTTATTCTGTGTATGGGTACTCTGCTAAGCAGGCATCTGTGAATGTGCTATGACCTCTAAAACATATTGAATTGGTGTACTCCGAATATATAACATACCTATAATTATAAGTCACTAGTATATGGTAGAATATGTACCAGGGCCCTTAAGGTAAATGTCACTAGTGGACTTAAGCACACAGTGTTCAACCCAACTACAGCAGCAGTGTAAACAATAGTAGGCCTACCACTGTAGCCTGCCTGGACAGTTTTAAAACTCCAAATTGAAAATAGCCCCATTTGACAGGCCTAACCATGCCTTTTAAATATAAATCTCACCTCTAAATAGACTTAAATTCATGCACACTGCCTTATGGGCATTACAGTCAGGACATGTAAACTTTACATTTCAAACATGCCCTTATGGTGAAAAGGCCTCAAAAGCCATATTTTACTTTAGCAGGGTTAGCTGCTCCATGGAAAAGCATTGGAATGCAATATTATATTTAATAATATCTCAGCAGAGGAAACGGCTACAAAGTTTATTTTTGGACATTCAAAACTATTTCTCACAATGTCAGTTCACTGGTAAAGTCAAATGTATGATAAAAATGTTGGGAAAGGTACTTTTAGAAAGACCGCTTCCCTGCCAAAAACCCTCTAGAAGCTCATTTGCTTCACAAGGGGCTATTCAGCTCCTGGATTGAAGTGTGAACTACTTTCTCCCAAAGTGGAGGCAAATGCCTTGGATGTGGGAAGGTGGTATGTGCCTTTAACAGAATGACCACCTGGGTTGTGCCTATGATCTTAGCTACCTCTGCCTGTGACATGGTAAAACTCCTTGAAGATAATTAACTGTTGGCCTGCCCCCTCTTTTGTACATCTTGTCAGCCAGACACCAATCCCAGTGGGAGAGAAGTAGCCTATACACCCACTTTTGAGTGAACTGCTGCAAAAATGGGTAGGGATACTCCTGGGACCTTTTGCCCTGTTGCCTCGGTAGAGGCTAGGAATCACTTGATTGGCATATTTAATTTACTTATAATTCCCTAGTAAAGTTGTATACCATGTACCTAAGGCCTGTAAATGAAATGCTACTAGGGGATGTTAATAAAGAAAAATATGATGTCAATGTACATCATGATATATTTATGTATAACAACGAACTCGCATCGCTGTTGTCAAATCTACCCAATATGACCTCCCCATCAACCCTGAGTCAGAAATACGTGGTCAGGCAGGCCCTGCGACCAAGGTCTGAAGCACCTGATTGACAGATCACAGGTGGTGTGACACGTAGCCCATAGACAAATGCTTGAACAGGGAAAACCGAGATCAGTCCACCAGAAGGCAGCAACACCACAAAGGTCCGAGAAGATTGGCACCAATAACATTTGTTTGGCCGGAGGGCTGCGCATTCCCAAAACACCATAAAGTTAGATGCCACATGTAGTTAGGAACACTCAGCCAATCAGAATACCGCACGCACACTGCACATGCACTCCCCGTGCCGGACATCTGGTCATCTTACCCACTGGCCCACATTGTGTCCACGCAAGGTCGAGACCCACCTGGACTCCTTATTAGGTGATCAAATATACAGTGACTAGTCCTGGAATTCCTGTTCTAAAATAATGTACAAATTGCTTTGACAAGTTGTGAAATGTATAAAATAACGGCCAACAATGTACTTCCAGACAGTCTTCAGACCCCAACTCTGCTGCTGCTCTCTCGGTTGCTGCATTTGCAAAACAGGAACAGTTGTTTTAATTTAACGCCTCTTGTCTTTTATTTTTTATGGTAAATCCACATTGGAGCAACAAGAACCTGCAGCTCTTAGTGTTCCACTCCGTTAAGTAGCCCCTTAAAACATGTCCCAGGCCTTCCATTGCAGCCTGAATGCAGTTTTATAAGCCCTGGCTACCCTTACACTGCCCTTTTATTGCATATAAGTCACCCCTAAAGTAGGCCCTAGGTAGCACATAGGGCAGGGTTCATTATAATTGCAAGGTTGGACATGTACTTTTACATTTTACATGTCCTGGTAGTGGAAAAACTCGAATTCTCTTTTCATTATTGTGAGGCATACCTCTTCTAAAGGATAACATTGGGTTGCCTTATTACATGTAATAAATGCTAACTTTTGATTGGGAGCAGTTAGACTTTTCATGTTGTGTCTGAGAAATGTGTTAGATCTCTCCGACTTTAGAGTGGTCTACCCCTAACTTTTGCCCTCTCCCCTCCCGCTTTAGACTATACCTTTTTGTTAGACTTAGCAGTGGTAAGGTGCCCAGAGTCCTAAGGTGGGGCTGCTCTCCCCTTAAAACATGGTGACATTGGCAAACCTGCCTCAGGCTTCTGCCATTACAGTGAGGCCTACCCCTCCATAGGCCAGCATTAGGAATGCCCTTATAACCCTATAAGCGATAACTCCTGCATAGGAAGGTGTAGATATATCATGTTAGGGAAGATTTCTCATGATCATTTTAACCATACCAGTTTGTGTATTGGGCTTTACCCTTACTGTTGCAGAAATTCTACTTTTAGGTAGTGGACATTTCTCTGTCCTTCCCTAAACTCTGATTGGGGCAGGCAGCAGGTTCACAATGTCTGGCCAAGGGTATTATCGCCACACTTGCTTACTCCCTAGACTCCCCCAAACACAGGAAGGGCTGCCACATCAACACACTGATGGCCTTCTTGGGCTGAGAGGAGGGAGTAGTGATTCACACTTACATCTGAATAGGCTGAGCCGGCAACCCCACAATAGGCTTAACGACTTTGCTTTGTCAGTGCAGCCAGCCATGAGCCAGGTCAGATGAGACGGGGAACTCCCCAAAACTTCAAAGACCTCTCCAGAAGCTTCTGCTCCCTTCTAGTACCTGGGCACCAGGGTATTCAAATAGGGCCCTGACCCCACATCTGTGTGACACTCCTGGACCTGCACGAAACTCTGATAGAGTAAAGGCTGCTGTGTGGGAAGGATTGCCTCTTTGCTGTGTTCGACTGTTCCCAGGAACTGCTGTCCTGCTTTTTGGAGCCACTATCCTGCCTGCTGACCTCTGCCCTGCAACCAAGGCACCAAGAACTGCCTCCAGAGTGACTCCCAGGGCTTGTCAACTGCCCCTATTCACCCGACCGGGCTTCGAAGCCCCACCAGCCTCGCCGGTCCTGCTCGCGACGTCGGCTTCCGTGCTGTCCAGGTGCCAGGGGCTTAGTGTGCTGCAGATCACCGCAAGACCGTGCCCTTGCCCTGTGACAGCATCGACCGGCATCCGGGAACGAAGTGCCTCCCTTCGCGCAGTTGTCGGGATTACACCACAGCAGAGTACTTGGGCCTCGGGCGTCCCGCCCAACACCGACAGGACTTGGAGATCTTGGGCTCCTACCAGCACCAATTTGCCGGCCGATCGCCTCTCCCCCACTGCCTGTGCACGAGGGTGGCCACGGTAACCCCCATCCTGTGACTGTTTATCTCAGATGCTCTCCAGATTCCCTAACCACCGGTCTGATTTCCACGGACCCTCAGCCGCAGTGGTATGATCCGTTGCCATTTTGGACCCGAGAGGTCTCCCACGTTGTGGTGCGGTGCATCTCACCCCCGTAAGGCACCCCCCACTTAGTCCGCTGGGGCAATATTGTAGCTGTAACTGTCTCACTCGCAGAAAGCGCAGAGGATTCTGAAATTACTGTAACGCTCCTGAAGGGTACCCAATACATTCAGCACTATCTGCCTATAACCTTGTAAAATAACTCATATCCTGATTCTTATTAAGAAGAACTTTATTGTATTGCCTTATTTTACGTGAGTATAAATTGCCGTTATTTTTCTACCACTGTGGAGTCTTTTTGTTGTGGTGTCCTCTGTGACTTGCTGTGTGGGTGTTACACAAATATTTTACCAATTGCCTCTTGAAGTTAAGCCAGACTGCTCTGGGCCAAGCTACCAGAGGGTGGGTTCAGGATTCCCTAGGGGGATTAGGAACTTACCCAGAATAGAGTGGTGGTCCCTGCTTGGCCATGGGTGCATATCCCTGCCAATCAGAGAACCCATTTCTAACAAAATTATAATAAAAATCCTCTGTAACTTTAAAATCAGACTTTACCATTAAAATTTTGAAAAAGACACTTTTAGAAACCTGCAAAAACAACAATTGATGGACAGAATGCAGAACAATGTCATACACTCCAGTACAAAGATCTGGGCCTAAATCCATCGTTTTTTTGCTGCCCATGCCATTCCAGTTTGAACCCAGCCATATGCAAATCAGTCTTGACCCTGCGCCCAATGGGAACAGTCCATCCCGAACTGCCAGAAAGTTCAGTCTGGACTGTTCCCATGAGGCACAGGGCCAATACTGATTTGCATTTGCTGGGTCTAAAGTGGGGTGGCAAGGTGAGCAAAGGAACAATGGATTTAACCCCGACCTATTGACTGGGGGAGAATGTTTGATTCGCTCTGTATTCCGCCCATCATCTGTGTCTTTCACTTTTAGAAACATGGCATTTTTCTGCAGAATTTGATGCCTGCAGCCTGCTCCTGGGCCACGTAAATGGGTGTAGTTGGCAGCTGGACATTATTGTGTGGCGATCTGGGAGGAATAAACAGAGGGATTAGGTGTGCCTGGATTAGCCACAAATTGGCAGGATGGGGACAGACCTGGGCACAGACTCACTTACAACTAAACAGACTGTGCCCTGCCTTCACACAAAGGAGCCAATTACGATCTCGTCCGGAAAGCATTCCGACCGATTCGGTTCCGGAATGTTTTCCAGACGACTCTGATCGGGGAGTCCGACCGAGCGATTTGGATGCATCCGGATGCTGATGGATACGATTCGGTCAGGCTCCCATTGACTTCAATGGGAGCCTTTGTTCCAAATGAGAACACAGGCTCCCATTGAAGAAAGGGGTGGCTGGGGAAAATTGTGCACCCTCTGGCGGGCATCCCATGGTGCCTGCCACACTGTGCATGGTTGGGAAGAGGGGACCCATGGATACCCCAACGGGCCTGATTTGGATGGCCTCGGGTTAAGCGGGGCCTGATACGGAGCACCAAAGACAGATTCCAACAGCCGTTTCATTTAGGGCAAATCGAATTGGAACGGCTGTCCGAATCGGTCATCGTAATCGCTCGCTCAGAAACCGTGTCCTTAGAGCTGTACGAATCCGCTCCGAAAGGCTCGACCTGTCCGAAGGCCTTTCTGAACAGATTTGGACAGCCCTAATGGTTTCCGGGCATCGTAGTCAGTCATTTGGAACTGTGTACGATTCGGTCGGAAACGAGGGTTCCGAATCGGATTCAGCAAACCCGAATCCGATTCGAAGCCCTTCCGAACGGGATCGTAATCGACCCCAAAGTAATTGTCATCACTGCATTGTTCATGCAGCTAGTTTGGAGCCAGGACAGGAGAGGCACAGAATTAAAGGACTTCAAAAGGGAATTCTCTAGAACCTTTTCCTACTTCAAAGTGGGCACCAGATATAAATATTGAACCCTCAGACCCAACTCTTCAGTACAACTCTGGACCTGTGAAAAGCTCAGAAAGACTGTGGTGCTGCTCTGCAAGAAGGGCTGCTACTCTGTTGCCCGGCCGCCCAGGTGCCTGTTGCCCTGCTGCCTTAGAGAATTTCTGGATCTACATCTTGAACGCAGGACCACTAGGGTGACTCCAAGGGGTAGTTGGCTGACCTCCTAATCATAGCCTCAGGGACAGAGATGACCTTGAAACTGGACCTAGACTCTGCTTGCTGTGAGTCCTGTGCACCATGTGGTGACACCCCAGTCCTGGTTCCTTAGGAGTGGGCCTGAAGGAATTCTACCAGCCCAGGTGTGGTCCCCATCAGAACCAACACAAAGCGACATGAAGCCCCACAAATCCTCGCCATACAGTTGCCAGCCTCAATGGAATCAGTGTAGAGCGACGCAAAGCCCCGCAAAGCATCGCTGCACGGCTTCATCAGAACAAACTTCAGACAATGTGAAGCCTCGTAAAACAAAGCTGCGCAGAATGCACACCAGGATTTAAAGTAATATGTTCAGTGGGCCTAACTGGGTCCCTGTAGCCGGCCCACGCTCCATCGCGGTCAACCAGTAACCACATTTTTAACACTGTCTATTCTTGAATCCACGTATATCAAGAAACTATTCGCACCTCTTCAGGATTTGTTCTTTTTTTTTTATCATGAATAAATGCATGTTTGTAAATTAATTCAATATCCATAGTCACTGTGTGTGGGACCTGCCCTATTTGCAGGGTTATCCCCCAACTTTTTGCCTTATTCCAGTGTTTTTCTGACTTCGTTTTTGCTGGTCTTAGGACTCTGGGCTCTTTACCACTGCTGACCAGTGCTAAAGTGCAAGTGCTCCCTGTGTAAAATTCTATCTGTAATTGGTTATCCGTGATTGGCATATTTGATTATTGGTAAGTCCCTATTAAAGTGCAGTGTGTGTGCCCAGGGCCTGTAAATCAAATGATACCAGTGGGCCTGCAGCACTGATTTTGCCAACAACATGAGTAGGCCTGCAACGATGTCTCAGACGTGCCACTGCAGAGTTTGTGTGTGCCACTTAGGGGTGTCTTACATGTAGTAAAAGAACTGCCATGTCGACCTGGCAAGTGTACCCACTTGCCAGGCCAAAAGCTTCCCTAAGTTAGGCCCGAGGTAGCCCACAGACTAGGGTGCAGTGTAGATGAAAGGTAGGACATGGATTGGAGCGTTTTGCATGTCCTAATAGTGAAATACTGCTAATTTCTTTTTTCACTATTGCAAGGACTATCCCTCACATAGGTTACCATTGAAGATGCCTTCTAACCTCTTACAAGTGTAACTTCCCATTGGGAATAGATCAAGATTTGGAGTTTGGGGTCCCTGAACTAACAATTTAAAAATACATCTTTTAGTCAAGTTGGTTTTTAAATTGCATGTTTGAAAATGCCACTTTTAGAAAGTGGGCATTTTCTTGTTTACCATTCTGTGACTCTTCCTGTCTGTGGACTCCACGTCTGAGGCAGGGTGACAGTTGGGCTGTTTGTGCATTCACTCTAGACAGTCACACAAAGGGAGTTGAGCAGTGGCGTAGGAAGGGGGGTGCGATGGGTGCGGGCTGCCCCGGGTGTCATCACTGAGGGGGGTGACAAAATGGCAAAAATATGTGTTTTAAACACATATTTTTGCCATTTTGTCAAGCCGGGGGTGACAAATGTTCCGCACCGGGTACCACCTGACCTTGCTACGCCATTGGAGTTGAAGTGTGCTCTGCATATGGTGATGGCCCATCACCAGGCTGATAGGTCTTCCTGAGCTAGAGTGGTGAAAGGAGTTGTCAATGACACCTGAAAAGGACCATGCATGTTCTCATACAAAGCTGTCTCCATCCCCCTGTAGTGTGTCTGGAGCCAGGTCAGAGTAAGGTAGGGTCCTGTGCACAACAAAGACTTTCCGTTGAAGTTTGCCTACTTCAAAGGTAGAAACTGGCATAAGTACTGGAGCTGTTACACCATAACTTCAGAACACTTCTGGAATAAGAGGACATTCTTCCAGGACGAAGAGCTGGATGCTGTAGGAGGAACCGACATTCTGTTGGCTGCTTCTGTCCTGGGAGTGAAAGGACTGTTAAGAAGTCTCAGGGTCATCAAAGACTTAATGTGTAGCCCCTGAACTCCTCTGTTGGGACTTCTGACCTGACAAGGGGTGCCAATTCAGGTTTTGGGCCATTTGAAGGTGGTTTGGCTGCTACAAAACTAGAAAATCCCTGCATCGACTCTCAATAGCTGTTTTTCCACCGTACGGTGGGGCTGCGTTGGAAAAACCAGTGCATCACTGATGTGCGGCCAAAGAATCGATGCAGTGCCTACCGTGCAGCTAAAGGATCTCCGCAATCTGAATCCCGACCACTGTATAACAGACGTCTGTGGTGCACGCTCCCACCTGGGCCCTGCTGTGCGGCTACAGAAATTGACGCATCACCTGCTTCGCGGCTGTTATATCGATGCACTGCCTGCTCTTCATCGACACAGCATGTCTTGATTTTCAATGCATCGTCCCTATGAGCCAAGTTCTTCATCAACGTGGCCCAGCAGCAAGGAACCAAGGCCGTGTATTGGGAGTTCGACACATCACCTCTCCTGACAGTAAGGAACCGACGCATCACCTCCCCTGATGGTGAGGAACCAATGCATTATCTCCCCTGCACTGCAGTTAGAAACTTACGCATCACCTCCCCTGGCAGCAAGGAAGCAATGCAATGCTTTGCTTTTATGTCGCTTCACCTCCCCTGCCCCTGTTTTCGGCTTTGAATTTAGCCCATCACAGGTACTTAGTGCTTTAAGTGGGTCATCGATAGTTTCCAATGGACTGAATGATTTTGAACCTTTTAAAAGTGTAATCTTTACTTGTGTATGCAGGATTTTTGGCTTTTTATTCAGATAAATATTGGTTATTTTAGTAAACTGGTGTGATGTCCTTTCATAGTGTTTTCACTGTGTTACTGTGTTTGTATGTACAAATGCTTTACACATTGGTGCGAGCAGTCAGACATATCAGAGGCAAACTACCAAGGGGGTGAGCAGGGATTATGTTGGCTGTGTAATCACCCTACCCTGACTAGAGTGAGGGTCTCTACTTGGACAGGGTGCAAACCACTGCCAACTAGAGACCCCATTTCTAACACTGTGTTTCTTAATACCCCGGTCCCCTGTGAATTTCGGCTCAAGCTCGAGGCCTTTTTTACACTGTTAGTATTTCAACTCTAATCAAAGAAAACAACAAGCTGTGAAACTTATTTATGTTGCCTGTATTGTGAAAGAGTTGATGTTCAGAAATTGTATTTCCAAACAAGGCAGGATTTGTGTGAATCTTTATGCGCTGATTTAGTATTACAAGCTCCAATATGAATGTACCATGTAAACATGTAAACAATTACATAAATATGTTGAGAAGAATCGTAACTCATGGTATCAATAATCAGCCAAGCTAGATTTAACAAGTCAAATAGGAAGTTGAATCCAAGTGCTAGCAAAATACCAATTTGTGCAATCATTCCTATATTGTGTGTTATTCGCACACTTTATCATCATCATCATCATCATCATCATCATCATCTTAAAACTTTATTTCGGCCTGTATGGCCATAAAAGCACAGATAAAAATACGATACATAACATTAAGTTCATAAAAAGTAACCATAGCTCTGCGGTGGGCACCACATTGCAATTCTATATTAACAATGTGCTAACATTTTACAGAGCATGATCGTCTCTCCCACTCGCCAGCCTCAACCCAAATACTAACCCATGGGTATATGAGCCATAAAATACTTGTGCAATATACAGGCACCAAGAGATCTTTATCGAACCCGATCGTCTGGCTAATGTAAAGTGCATGTGCATGACCAGTAAGATGGCCTTTACAGAGAACCAACATCATTCAACTATGAATAAAATTCAGTAAAGTGCTTGTGCAAAACTTGGGCACGTAGTGCCATTTGCATTATTTAAAAGAACAGAATCAGTTAAATCAGTTAGGTGCATGTGCCATACCTAGACAGGAAAAGGACCATTACAATAATCCTGAAATATTCAACTATTCCACAAACCTGGTTTAAAATGCCATTGATACTAATATCCATAGGCTAATCTATCAGGTGCATGTGCGTACTTCAGCGGCAAGTTGGTTTTTGCTTTGTTCCTAAGCCGCACTCTTTAAAGTGCGTGTGCAAAACATGAACGGCATGAAGGCCATTACAACTACCCAATTAAATACCGGCATTTTTAAAGCTGTCATGGTGGCCCTCACCTAGCAGCATTCAACAGTAAATATAATGGAAAAGTATAAAAGCAACAGTTTATATAACACATAATGATTAAAAAGATCATTAAAAAGTCATACAATGATTTTATTCAGTTGGAAAAACAGAAAAACTGGGCCCGATTTACATAATATGTAACCATGAACATGCCAGGCCTATGGGTTCATCTTTAAGATTGACCTGCGCGTGCACCACATAGAAAATAAAAAACGTGATATAGAGAACACAATGGGTAAGTGGGTATCATATTTCAATAGCCTAAAAACCTCACTACAGTGTATGGACCCCAAATGTCTGCATAACTGAAGCAGCCATCGATTCCTTGCCCTCTTGTATCCTTGACAAAAAAATAACACATGATATTCCATTTCCTCTGTGTTATTACAAGCTGGGCAACCCAGATTGGATGAACCCGCCCACTTGTTTATAAAAGTACGCAACGGGAGCACCCCATGTCTGAATTGCAGATATAGCTTCTTAGTGAGGAGCGTCTGGATGTCGTCTAGGATGGGTTCTAGTCTATATTGATCTTTTACTTCCAGAAACCCTAGGGTCGATCAGCCAAATGGAGGCCTCCTGTGTAACTGCAAGTTTAAGTTCTCTATAGCTCTCCATCAGGACCTTCCTAGGAGTCACCGGGCAAGTTTCTTCTGAGTTATTCCACAGGTTACCCCTACCCATGGCCCCACAAGTATTCCTTATATATGCCAACCATGATAATTTGTCTGCACCATGTAAGCCCAAAACTTCTCTCGGGGTGACAAATGCAGAAACAATTGATGGACAGAATGCAGAACAATGTCGTACATTCACCCCAGTACAGAGATCTGGGCCTAAATCCATCGTTTTTTTGCTCACCATGCCATTCCAGTTTGGACCCAGCCATATGCAAATCAGTCTTGACCCTGCCCCCAATGGGAACAGTCCAGCCCGAACTGCCAGGCCAGGTCCTCCCCGGACTGGAAACAAGCATCCTAGGACCGGTTTTGGGCTTTCAGCCCTCATCAGCCAGGATAGCTTGACTCCAGTGGCATGGAGAGCACGGGACCCACGTCTGGGCATAGCCGTCCCACTCGGGGTGACAAATGCAAAAACACTAATTGATGGACAGAATGCAGAACAATGTCGTACATTCACCCCAGTACAGAGATCTGGGCCTAAAGCCATCGTTTTTTTGCTCACCATGCCATTCCAGTTTCGACCCAGCCATATGCAAATCAGTCTTGACCCTGCGCCCAATGGGAACAGTCCAGCCCGAACTGAAAGGCCAGGTCCTCCCCGGACTGGAAACAAGCATCCTAGGACCGGTTTCGGGCTTTCAGCCCTCATCAGCCTTCTCTCAGCTCATCCCTGTATGCAGCCAATTCAGGGGTGCTCCACAGACATCGCCAAAATAAAAGGGGTCTAAGAGCAGCTTCGTCTGCAATTGGTCTAATCCCAAGATCCATTCAGAGAGGTGCTAGTGGTGTGCCAGGGGGAAGACCTACTAATTGCCTAGCATAGGAATTCTCCGTGCTCAATAGGGAGCCAGATGGGCAATGACCCCAAATTTCAGCACCATACAGGGAAACACCCCTGGCTTGTACTTTATAGATTTCCACTGCCGGGCCGACAAATTTGTGGTTACAACTCCTATATAAATTTATCAGGCCCCCCGTTGTCTGGGCCAGCTTTAGACTTGTTTTCTTGATTTGCGCACCCCAGTCCATTTTCTCCGTGAGCGTAATCACAAGGTACTAAAAAATGGACACCCTCTCTAATTGTCTTCCATCTAGCCGGGGATTTGGCCGGGTACTATTACTCGCATTAAATACCATATACTTGGTTTTCTGAAGATTAATTTCCAGACCCCGGTTTCTACAGTAAACACTGAAAATGTCAAGGGCCCTCTGGATTCCCATGGGTGATTTTGAAAGCAGGAGGGTGTCGTCAGCGAACATCATAGCTGGTATTTTATGATTTGCTAACCTGGGGGCATCAATGTCCTTCCCTGTAATCAACGACTCAACTAAGCCATTGATAAAAAGGCAAACGAGGGTCGGGCCAGGACACAGCCTTGGCGGACACCTCTTTCTACAGGTAGGGGGGCTGTGAGTTGACCGTTTTTGCCAAACCTAATTTGGGAAAAATTGCCCATATGTAAGCGTTTCAACTGATGGCAAAGGTACACAGGGACTCCCATATCCAATAAGATTGCCCATAGTTTATCCCTCGGTACCAGGTCGAATGCAGATTTTAGGTCCACAAATATTAAACAGAGGCTGCGACCCTCTATACACACTGATTTCCAATATAATAGTTGTAGCCTAAATATTTGGTCAGTTGTAGAGATCTTTGCTCTAAACCAGGCTTGGAGGGGGCTGAGAACATTATGCTCATCCATCCAACTCTGGAGTCACCCCAAAAGTACGTGGACAAATATTTTCTGGCTCACATCAATAAGGCTAATGGGGCGGTAATTAACAGGGAGAAGCGGTGAACCCTTTTTGAAGATTGGTATAATTTTGGCCCCCGTCCAGGTAGTGGAAATCGCCATGCCCTGCAAGATGGCATTAAACGAAGACCACAAATAGGAGGCCCAGATAGTTGGTTCAGAATGAAAAAGGTCCCCGGGGATCTTATCTAGCCCTGGAGCCTTAGATGGTGTTATCCTACTCAGTGCGTCTATCTCTTTGAGTGAGATCAGAGGGGTATCTAAAGAAGTAGACTCGGGGGGGCATAAGTATATTGGCCACTGGCCCGTCGTCATCCTCCACCCTTAAGTATAAGGCTTCAAAATGTGCCTTCCATGCATCCTCCCCAATATTAGGTTCTATAGCCAATTTGACTGCTTGAGATCCTGAATTGACCACGTTCCAAAAGGACCTCGTGTCATGGTTATTTAGGGCGCTTCTGAGGGTATCCCATTTTTGGCACTCCCAACTACTTTTTGCCTTGGCAATGACACTTTTGTGATCTGCCCTTTTTTCCCTGACCAATGACCTGTCGTTTGCTTTAATGGCGGCAATGAGATCTGACTTGGCTACACCAAAACTGTCATTGTACCAAGGGTGACGAGATTTTTTTAGTCCCCCTTGACCTTTTGTTTGGATGGAAAATATGGAAAATAGTAGAGAGTAAATCTTGATGGTTATTAAAAATTTTAGAGAGGGAAATGGGAATGCCATCGTTCAAGGTAAGTTTGTTCGCAACCATGAGAAATGGGATAACTGATTGGTATAGGGAGGCCAGCTTTTCTTACGATTGGGAAAATTCCCCCCAACGAACTCTCCTCCTGGAGTTAGACAGTGTTAATCTAGGGGCAAGTAGTGATGAAGTTTCAAATACATTCTTAGCACATGGCGAAGTTACCTCTAGAATGAGAGCATTATGGTCGCTAACATAGCGGGGATGATTTTGAAATCTAACACCCTATGCCTAGATTTTGTCTACCAGAATGTGATCTATAATAGAGACGTGCCCCGGTCTATAGAAGGTGTAATACCCCGGGGTGTCAGAAATTGTACGACCATTACACGCTCTTAATGAGAGGTTCAGAGTGAGGATATTAATCTGCAACACGAGTGGAGTCCATGCCCGAGTAGGCGGAATGTTGGGCTCTGGATGGCCCAGTGTTGGTCCTCATCACTGGGGTTGCCTGTGGTCAGGCCATTCAGTGGTTTGAACTGACAGTTGAAATCCCCACTAATGATTACCCAAAAGTTATCGGGGATTGTTAGGAGAAGGGCGGTCAGTTGGTCAAGGGTCGTTGACTCTTGGCCATACCGAACCGAACTTTATCATGAATGTGAATGATTGTAGTGCCTGGGCATGGATTTGCTAAAGTGTCATCATAAGATACAACAGTAGTTAGGCAGGTTTAGTGTGTCATCCTTAACAATGTGAGATACCAAAAAGTTCTATGTATGGGCAGTATACTACAGAACACTTGCTTTTTGAGAGCTGCTTTTCCTCAATCGTTCATTGCCCCATGATAGTTGTCTAATACCCAAAGGAAGATTATCCTCCTACCAGTCAGTGCTTAAATTGAGCCGGTGGTTGCCGGTGTGGGGCACTAGCACTTATTTTTGGGGACCAGCATTTATTTTTCCACATCTGTTGTTTCAAGCGGGGAAAAGAGGGGACAAAAAAGGGGAAAGATGGAGAAAGAGAAAGATGAGAACAACATCACAAAGGGGAAAAGCAGGATAGGCAAGAGTAAAACAAAACTCATGATACATCTTTATTTCACTGACAGACATATACCTGCCCATTTAAGACTACCAGCTTTGGTATTCCACTCACCACATTTAATTGCACGTCCCACAGGCTTCTCATAAAAGTTGAGGGTACCAGCACTCAGTATTTTACAAATTGTGCACTGCTACTAGTGCTCTCCTTAAGGGTTTCTGTACATCACCATGTATCATCATAATGCAGCTGAAGTAAACGCCAATTGTGTTCGGTAGTCATACTTAAGACATGGGTGCTCAGTCAGCGTAATTATCTGTGTATTTTTATGTAAGCATACTTGCTAAGTAACTAGAATGCCGAAGCTTTTCTTCATACTATATTGATTTTGCCGACTGTAAGTCATGTCTGTTTCATCTACCAACATACACTTCATGCTTCTTTATCTCACTCTTGCAGGTTCCATTTCATTTCTGCTTTCTCTCTTTCTCACTATTTCCTGTCTTTGTATTCTTTCCTTGGTTTTTCACATTTCTCTCTTGGTCAAAGCCCAATTAAAAATATTTTTCCTTTCACCAAAAAGAGAGTGGCTTTATGCCCCACCTCATGCCACAGACTTAAATTAAGCACTGATCAGCACATTTCAGTTTTTGTTTTACAAAGTTTATTTGATAGGATCACATTTAGGACATTGACATATTACACAGAAACTACATGGTGATTTAAAGATTATTGTCCAAAACCTTTTAAGACAGCAAAGCCCCTGATCCAGGCCGATGCCTTGTCTTAACCAGTTTGATGCGTCGGACGGCCCCCGGCCATCCGACGTCACGGTGGGCATGTGCGGAGGACGGCCGGGGGCCGTCCGAGACACGCCCACTCATTATTTCACCCGCACCGCGGCGGAATTCGCGCCGCGGTCAAGCTGTTAATGGCAAAATGTGGGGTGGCTATGTCAGAATCCTGTTTCTGTCAGCAATTCTCTGAGGATGAGTGACACAAGCAGTGAAAAGTGTCACCTTTCATATGCAGGTTAAGCAGGTAGAAGTGGATAGTTGATGTGGTAGATTATTCCACTGTATGGCAATACACTGGAAAACAACCTCACAAAATAACTGGAGCTAAACAGGGTTGTCACATGACTTCGAGGAAGGCCTATCAATGAATTACCCTAATACTTGAAATAGAAAAGGGACAGCAGTTATTGTATTGGATGTAAAATCCTTTCGACTAAATACAGGAACTAAGAAGCTGCTTGGTTGTTATACTGGGTTCTAGACTGATCAGTGGAATATTGCAAATGAGCTTTTCTTACATCATTGAAAATATTTAGCAATCATATTCTATAGACCACATAGAGAAAAATTAATAGCTATTTTGCAGCTAACAGTCTTGAAAAGTAAAAGCAAAAACATTGTAAAACTGAAAAGGTGAGGGCTGGTGGTACAGTGAAAGAGAGGAAAGGTGGTTGTTCTTGAGGCATCTAAAATGCATATGAAATTGTGGCATAAGTTATACAGAGTTTGTGAGAAACATACATGTATGGGGCTAGTCTCGGAGTGAAAGAGAGGGAGGGTTATTTTCTTATAAAACATGAAAATCAAGTGTGGATTTGTGGCATGTAAAAGCAAATCAGCATGGAAATAAAAGGACAGCACTCTTTCCATGACAAAAAGGCTTTTGGCAACAATTTCTTCCAGCGAAACAGACGGTTCAATGGTAGCTAACAGGGGATTTAAGTGCTTTTTGACAAGGGTTCAAACCCCAGCTAGGGAAATTCAATTTTTATATTCTTTTCCATTTTTTTTCTATTTTACACAAATGAAAGATATCCCTTTGTATCTGAAAGAAACAGTTATTGATTCCTTACCTTAGAATTACCCTCAGGTGTCAGACTGGATCCGGAAAGTTTTTGATCAGCAGTACCTCTGCGCGTCGGAAGGTGGCATCGGTCTACTCCGCGTTTGTCGTCGGCGTCGTGGTCGCCAGCATGACGTCGTGGGAGCTACATAGATGCCGCCCTCATGCGCTGACGTCAGTTCTTTCTTTTTCCGCGCCAGCAAGCGCAGATCCGGAGAGAGCGGTACCCCCAGTAATTTTTTGACTGAGCTTTTTTTCTCAACTTTTGTCGACTTCGCTGTTTTCTGAGTCCATCGACTCCTGGTGCACGAGGGATGCCCGGCTTTAAGGCTTGGGGTTCCTGTAACGGACTGATGTCGGTGACGGATCCGCACCGCATGTGCCTCTACAGCCCCCAAGTCGTGCTGCCGGACCATGGCCCGAAGTCTTTGCGGGAGTGGTCCCGAAAGCTCCTTGAGGCCTGGCAGTCGGCTCCGCGTAGCTCGAGGTCCCGGTCGCGGAGGAGGTTGAGGGACCGATCGCGGAGCGAACACCATTCTTCGTCGAAGTCTTCGCACTCTGGATCAGGTAAGTCGAAGCACAAAAAGAAGTCGAAGAAGCATCATCGCTCTTCGACTTCTCCCCGTCCGTCGGCCGACACGACGAGGGATGCGGGTGGTGCCCCTCCTGCGGCTCCGCTTGCGGAGCCCGTAGGGTCAACACCGGGTTTCCCCCCTTCCTGGGACCGGGAGTGACCCCTGCCCAGCTTCATCAGTTCTATGAAGCGATGCATGCCATTTTGGGCAGCCCGACTCTGCCAGCGCGCCTTCGGGCCCCGCGGACTCGGCTGGGGGCCCTGGGCCTTCGGCATCGGCGTCTTCGGCCTCGGCGAAGCAGGGTCCCCCTGGATCCAGGTCTGGATCGGCACAGGTCAACCTCGCTACGCCTCCCCCGGTGCCGATTCCACCGGGCATGACATCCGCCACCGGCATCGGCTGTGTCCCCAGCCGACGTCGACCCCGGCCTCCACCTCGAGGTAGACACTGAGTCGGACTGGCATCGACCGATGCTGGATCCAATGCCGGTGGGTACTTTTGTGCCCCTGTTCTACCCTGGCTCTTTGAGACCAGATTGGCAGCCAGAGGAGGGTGAGGAGGACTGGGAGGGGTCTGGGGACCCTTCGTACACCAACTGGTCGGTCAAACAGGACAGGCGAGAGGAACTGGGGGAAGCCAGTGGTCTGGATACCTCACCAAACCTTGGCATGTTGTCTCCTCCTACCTTGGCTACGGAGGAGGGAGCATCATACGCAGTGGTGTTGCGTAGGGCGGCCGAGGCTCTCCACCTCGAGCTACCTACGGTGGCAGTCAGGACTAACCTGACAGAGGTCCTTCAACCGGCAGCGAGCTCTTCGGAGCCCCTGCTACCGTTTAATGAAGCCCTCACGGATATCCTTTTGGCCACGTGGTCCAGGCCCAACACAGGGGCTCCTGTGGACAGGATGATTGCCCGAAGCCACCGCCTGGACCCTGGCGACCCCACTTTCCTTTCCCAACACCCCACCCCTGAGAGCTTGGTGGTTCAAGCCTCCACTTCAAAAGGCACCTTCCCTACCGCAACTCGGGATAGGGAATCCAAAAAGCTGGACCACCTTGGGAAGAAAATGTTTTCTTCCGCCGGCTTGGGACTGCGGTTGGTAAACACTGCATGTCTGTTGGGCCGTTACACCCACTCTGTGTGGGATACGGTGGCGCAGGTGCTGCCCCAGTGCCTGGAGGAGGCCCGGCTGCTCTCTCTCACATCGGCTACTGCACGGGAGAGTACTAAGTTTACCATCCGCTGTGGGCTGAATACCGCTGACGCACTTGGCAGGACGATTTCCATGTCAGTAGTCCTTCAACGCTACACCTGGTTGCGTTCAACTGGTTTTTGCGGGGATGTCTAATCCACCCTTATGGACATGCCCTTTGATGGCAGTCGCCTTTTCGGCGACAAGGCAGACAACGCGCTAGAGCGATTTAAGGACTCTCTGGCTACGGCCAGGTCCTTGGGCCTCTCCACCACCCACCCAGCGCAGTCTGCCTTTCGCCCCTTTCGTGGCTATGGAAGGGGTGCCCCGCTACATCCCGCCCAGAGCCACAGGCCGGCGCAAGCTGTTCAGCCCCCGCACGGCTGGGGACGTGGGAACCACCGCTGTGATTCTGGGGGCCAGCGGGAGGGCCAGTCCACCACAGCCCCCTCTGCAGCAGCCTCCAAACCTTCCGAGTCCGACCTTTCAGGACCACCAAATGCCAGTGGGCGGCAGGATCCGCCATCACCTCCCCCACTGGTGCACCATCACGTCGGACAGGTGGGTTTTGCAAATAGTCCGAAGGGGCTACTCCCTCCCCTTCGAGACTACCGCTCCCTCCATGCCACCTCAGTACCATTGCATGTTGGAGGATCACCTGGCCCTTCTCCAACAGGAAGTTTTGGCACTCTTGGCCAAGGGTGCCATCGAGCGTGTTCCTGCCCCAGAAGTAGGTCGTTGTTGCTATTCCCACTACTTTCTGGTGCCCAAGAAGGACAAAGGCCTGCGTCCTATCTTGGATCTCAGGAAAGTCAACCGCTTCCTCTGGAAGGAGAAGTTCAAAATGTTGACGCTTGCTCAGGTCCTGTCTGCCCTGGAGACTGGATGGTAGCGTTGGACTTGCAGGACGCTTACTTTCACATACCCGTCCTGCCAGCCCACCGGCGTTACCTGCGGTTCACGGTAGGCCACGAGCACTTTCAGTTTACCGTGCTCCCCTTGGGCTTTACCAGCGCCCCTCGGGTGTTCACAAAAGTGATGGCGGTGGTCGCAGCTCATCTGCGCAGTTGAGGGGTTCCAGTCTTCCCCTATCTCGATGACTGGCTGTTGAAGGTGGGCTCGCCACAGGCTGTCGTCTCCCACCTCCAGACTATGGCGGACCTCCTGCATTTGCTGGGGTTCTCCATCAACGTGCCGAAGTCACACCTGACCCCGTCTCAGAAGCTCCTCTTCATCGGAGTGGTTATGGACTCGACGCAGTTTCAGGTTTATCCTCCCGAACAGCGAGTCCGGGATATTCGGGCTATGATTCCGATCTTTCAGCCTCTATCCCTGGTTTCGGTCAGGATGACCCTGAGGCTGCTGGGCCTCATGGCCTCCTGCATCCTGCTGATAATCATGCCAGGTGGCATATGCGGGCTCTGCAGTGGGACCTGAAGTTACAGTGGGCGCAGCATCAGGGGAATCTGTCCAATTGCATCCAGATCTCGGAAGGCACTGCACACCAATTGCAGTGGTGGCTAACGAACCAGGATTGGGTCGACGGCAGATCCCTCTCCCTTCCTCAACCAGAGTTCACAGTGGTGACCGACGCATCACTTCTGGGATGGGGTGGCCACATGGGGGAGGCGGAGATCAGAGGCCTCTGGTCTCCGGCGGAGTCCGGGCTCCACATCAACCTTCTGGAGCTTCAGGCGATTCATCTTGCACTCAAGGTATTCCTTCCCTCTGTCCGGGGAAGAGTAGTGCAGGTGTTCACGGCCAACACCACTGCCATGTGGTACTGCAACAAACAAGGCGGAGTGGGGTCGTGGACCCTATGTCTGGACATGGCTGGAACATTGGGTATTTCCCTGGTGGTTCAACACCTGGCAGGTTCCTTGAACGCCAGGGCGGACAAACTCAGCCGCAGGCGCATGATGGATCACGAATGGCGTCTTCACTCGGAGGTGGTGCAAGGTCTCTTTCAGCAGTGGAGAGAGTCTTGGTTAGATCTATTCACCACCGAAGAGAACGCGCAATATCAGCAGTTCTGCGCGTTGGAATTTCCAAGGCGGCACTCGCTAGGCGCCGCTTTTCGTCGCGAATGGAGTTGCGGTCTTCTATACGCCTATGCCACTTCTGCCCAGAGTGCTGAAGAAGATCAAGCGCGACCGGGCCCAAGTCATTCTTGTGGTTTTGGATTGGGCACGAAGAGTCTGATATCCTGAGCTGCTCAACATGGCCATCGATCATCGGATCCGACTGCCTCTCCGGGAGGATCTTCTGTCGCAGCAGCAGGGGACGGTCCTCCACCCGAACCTGTCCAGCCTCTACCTCGTTGCGTGGAGATTGAGCAGTGGCAGTTGACGTTGTTTGACCTGCCTCCCGAAGTCTGTGATATCTTAGTGGAGGGACGCCTTGCTGCCAAGACGGTATACGCCTGCCGATGGAACAAATTTGTGGCATGGTGCACAGCAAAGGCTGTGGATTCCCTTTCCGCCCCTCTTTCTGAGGTCTTCTTGTTCCTCCTTTCTTTGGCCCAGCAGGGCTCTGCTCTGGGCACTATCAAGGGCTACCTCTCGGCCATTTCAGCCTTTCTTAGGCTTCCTGATCAGCCTTCTCTTTTCAAGTCCCCTGTTGTAAATAGATTCCTTAAGGGCATTACTCATCTTTTTCCTCCTGTTCCCTTCATAATGCCCCAGTGGGACTTAAACTTGGTTCTTACATACCTTATGTGCGCTCCCTTAGAGGACAGTTATGTAGTGGCTCAGTCTTCTCACTTTGAAAACTGCCTTTCTGGTGGCCATCACCTCTGCTCGCAGGGTGAGTGAACTCCAAGCACTTTCTTCCAAGCCTCCTTTTCTGGCTGCTCATCTGGACAAGGTCTTCCTAAGAACTAGACCTTCCTTTCTTCCCAAGGTGGTTACTTCTTTCCACATTGGCCAAACCATCACTTTGCCCACCTTCTTTCCGCCTCCGCATCCTTCAAAAGAGGAAGAGAGGCTCCACCATCTGGATCCAAAATGTGCGCTCTCCTTCTACTTGGATCGCACAAAACAATTCCGGGTGGACGACCAGCTCTTTGTTGGTTACGTGGGCGCTAAGAAAGGTCGGGCCGTGCACAAAGGGACCATCTCCAGGTGGGTCGTTCTGAGCATCAAGGCCTGCTATTTTTTGGCAAAGAAGGAGCCTCCAGGGGGGCCGCGTGCCCATTCCACCAAGGCGACGGCAGCTACCACTGCTTTGGGACGAGGAGTCCCCCTCAATGACATCTGTCTGGTAAACGTGTGGAACGCTGCCCACGTAGCTGCCTAACACTACTCTCTGGAAAGCCAAGTCCGGCCAAAGAAGCCGTCTCTCTGTTCTGTTCTCCAGGACTTTCTGGTGTGAACTTACCCCAGCAATACCAACCCCGGAGTTGGGTCTGCGAACTATCTATTCTAAGGTAAGGAATCTATAACTAACTGTTTCTTTCAGATGAACAAGTTACTTACCTTCAGTAATGATATATCTGTAAGAAACATAGGTTAGTTATAGATTCCTTACCGCCCCACCCATCCTCCCCGTTCTGCGAACTGCCTTCTAGGGTTAAGGACATCCTTTCAGGGCCCTAGTTTTGGACACCAGTGGTCAGTGTCTTGCATGGCTCTGCGCTTCTGGCGTGAAAAGTCGTGTACAGAACTGACGTCAGCGCGCGAGGGGGGCGTCTAAGTAACTTCCACGACGTCATCCCGGCGACCACGACCACGACGACGGACGCGGAGTCGACTGACGCCACCTTCAGACGCGCAGGGCTACTGCTGACGAAAAACTTTCCGGATCCAGTCTGACGCCTGGGGGTAATTCTAAGGTAAGGAATCTATAACTAGCCTATGTTTCTTACAGATGTATTGTTACCGAAGATAAGTAACTTGTTCAAATCACCCCCTAGCAGTGTCTGACATGCACTGGCTTGACTAAAGAGGCCATAAATCTCCCAGACATTTGTGACATGCTGTGGCATGTGGAAGGGGGCAAGGTTTGCTATGAAAAAAATCCCTTATTTTGTGGAATGAGAATTTGGGGATGATTGTGTAACAAAAAGAAATGCATGTGGCAAGTACCAGAGTGAAAGAAAGGAAGGGCTATTGGTATATAAAGCATGAAAATCAAGTGTGGATTTGTTTCATGTAAAAGCAAAACAGCATGGATATAGAAGGACAGCATCCATGTCAAAAAAGCTGTGGGGGTAGAAAGCTAATAGCAGAGCAGATGGTGCTGTGGTAGATAACAGGGCCTATGCGCCCCTTTTGACAAGGGTTCAAACCCCACCTGGGGAAATTCCTTTTTTTATATTGTTTTTTTTTTTTAAATTTATTTTAGCGGAGTGAAAGATAGTCCTTTGGAAATCATCAAATGGCATCTGCAGTCAATCATGAAGGAGCATGTCAAAAATCTGTGGCACATGTCACATGAGCTGTGGCATATGTCACATGACAGAGTGACACGTGTCACATGCCAGGAATGGGCTCCAACCCTTGCTGCTCAGATGCTTTAAACATGGCATTTGGCTCAATTCTGTTGTAATGCCTTGCATGGTGATGCCAATAGGAATAACCACTGGCGTTACAAATCACGTTGTTGCAATGCCTTTTTCGTGGTGTTGCTCTCGTTAGAAAGGCTTATCGTTAACAAACCTTCGTCAAAAGTGACGTTTCCCAAGTTTAATTCACTTTCTATGTAACGGGTGCACATTTTAACAAGGTGGTATATGCAACTATGCTTTGTTGGGCAATTTTCTTTAAAATCAATATGCCTCCCATTAACCTGAAATCTGAGCTTGGTTCTGTGCTGCGAAATTATTTAAGTTATTATTTATATATTTGGTATAATATTAATAATGATTATTAGTAACCTTAGTTTCGCTTCTATTTATCATGGCCTTCATCATCACTTGGAATGCATTATATCACAATTCTGCAGTTTCTAAATGCTATAACTAAAACGTTACTAATACCAAATTTAATTAACACCGTTTTCTTTTAATTCAATGCTTTAAGGAATTTTTAATATCTGGATCTTCTTTAGCCAATATATTCCCACTAAATAATATTTGATTTCACTCCGTTTTCTTCAATGTGTGTTATATGACACACTCATTGGAGCTTTGGATGAGTCCGCTCATGAAGGGCGCCGGCCATCCCAGTGTTTTCAGCATGTTATCTTAAGACCAGAATCTAGAGGTCACTGACCTACTTAGTTTGTATTCCCATGTCCTTAATTAATTGCACATGGGTATGTCTGCAAATATGATCTTTGGATGGGAAACAGAGCAATTTCCTGGGAAGATTCTTCAGCAGAGGAAGTAACTTCTAATTTAAGAAGAGCAGACAAAGGAATGGGCTCGTAATGACCTTAAGGCAACTCGTAGTTCAGGATAATACAATATGATTGTATTCTAGTACCGCCAGCACTTTCCAGTCTGGCATTTAACTCCAACTGCCCTATAGACACGTCATGACCATTGTTCACGACTCTATACATTAACGAACAGATCATGAGGTAATGGTAAGAATGTTTTGGGGTTTCAGACTGAAGGCAAGAAACATTGGGAACATTCCAGATTCTAGCGCAAACTATCTCTACAACGTTTCAGGAGTTGTTTAAAAAATATTTTAAGCCCCATGCTACTCTTTCTTTGTGGAAACAATACTTTTTCTATCTCCGGTCGAAAATGATTATGTGTATCTGTTAACAATGCTATTTGCCATGTAAAAAGAAATATTTTAGTTGAGGGTTTACAAGGCAGTTCCGAATACATTTTTCGACCCAAATCAAGCACTCCAGGCTACCAGCCTCATTTGTATGTTGGATTTTCCATGTTCTTGTCATCAAAGCCTAAATGTAAACGGTGCTCTTTTTTCACAGAGATGGAATTTAAAGTTGACCTACTAATATAAGCACTGGGTGAAATTCCAACTCTTCTAAAAGCATTTAACACCTCATAATTCAATGACTGAAGCAACACGCGTATAGATCCCGCCTTGACCTAATCTATTAAAGTATTGTTTCCACGCGTCGTATTTCCTTATCTCTTAAACAATCTGCATAAGTGACATTTGTTAACATGGACTAAGATTTTTCAGCAACAATAGGTTTTTCGCTGGTATTGGGTTTGAGTGTTGAAGTAGCGATCAGAGCCTGTGTATTTGGTCTTGGAACGTATTTCTACAGATTGTGTACAGATGGGCCTTGCAATGACTCGTGTTCTATTAATTATAATGCTATTAGGACCCCGCCTGTGCACACCCCACAGAAGATCGTTCCGTCAATGACGACTTCACCACTATAGGTGTAGCTTGGTTTTTATGAAAATGCTTCCTGTGACACGCCAAAACTCTTGTCAAACAAGCATTGGCATAGCCAATAGGTCTCGCCTTTGGGACCTTATAAGTGTTTAGCCATGCAACAGTTGATGTTGTTGCACCAAGGATATTGTGCTGGATAACTAAACACTTATAAGGTCCCAAAGCGAGACCTATTGGCTATGCCAATGCTTGTTTCACCATGTTAGGACGATAAGAAAACGTGAAAACGAAGTGCAGCTACACTGCTGTTTTTCAGTCCTTAATGGGAAATCCGAACATAGATGAAAACTGAATCTGTAAAGATATGCATGTTTTCCCTTTAAAGTACATCTTGAAGTTCTCACCCCACCACTTTCAAATTTCACCAGCTGCCACTCTTTCCCTAATTACAGTGGCCTCTGTGAACAAAGTCACTGGTTTTGTTGTAAAGCACACAGATGCCAGATTCTGTGGCACCATAATAGTATATGAAAAATCAGTACATCAGTGCATGTAAAATATGCTTTACAAACTGTTATGGGCTTGAAGACTGTAATCTCTACTGATGACGGTTAAAGAACCAGAAACACGTGTCTAGAGATCAGCACTATCTGCTCCAACTCTGGCGGAACACTTGAAAATATTTTAGCAAAGCAAAGAAACAACAGACTGCATTTACCATAATGCCTGGGGCGAACCTTGCCTGGGAGGTGAAGCGGTGTGCTCCCACCCCTGTTCCCCTTTCTAATATGTCAGTGTTGATAGTAGGCCACCTGACAAACACCCCAGGCTTTAAACATTCAATGAGAGGTGTAGTGACAGGTTCCTGTGAAAAGAGCGCTGGCACATATACATGGGATAGTGGTGAAAACATAACACAAGCCTTTCCACCCACCAATAAAATTCACAGCAGCACGGTGTCCCATTGTTATGGGTCATACTTTCAGCTAATTCTGGCTTTTTACCCAGCTGCACTTTAATGCTCGAGTATTTGAGCCCATAGTTAAAATTTTAACAGCAACATTTCTTCAGATACATTTCTTCAGATACAATATGATGGCTGTTAAAAGGTCAGGACTTGCTTAATCTGGTGTGATTAAACATTTTAATGGTTTTACAAGGTGCTATGCTGTTGCATAGGGAGATTAAGAGCCTCATTATGTTGTTGGTCGGAGTTACCTCCGACCGACATCTCTGCGGTTGCTAAACCGACCGACCTCCGGTAGGCGGTCCCAAAACCGCAATTACGATGCACATGGTGCGGTCGCAAACTCCCATTTATCTATGGGAACTTGTGCGGCGGTCAGAAACCGATCGCAGCTCAAGCTCCCATAGAAAAATGGGAGTTTCTGTAAATCCTGCACCTTGTGGCAGGATTTTGCGACCTGGTGCAGTGCCATTTTCCCAGTAACATGGATGGTGCCTTTGTCTTCGTCCATGTCATCGGTGATGCAGTCAGATTTATTAGGGCGAAGTGGATGAACATTTTGCTTGGTGAGTGTTTACCTTGGGTGAGGCAGAGTTGTTTGGGTGGATCTGCACACTTTAACAAAGTGGTCACTTTTGCACATATGGAGCACTTCATGCATTTGAGCCTCTACGACGGGGTTTACCAAATTGGGATTCTGAGTTGTGTGCTTTTCTATTTCCCGTGCACATTTTGTGAACAAAACCCTTGTGAAATGTATGTGGGGAAAATGGCCCAAAATGTGGGAATAACGTGCAGGTATTGGTTCAAAAATACAGATTGCAATGATTTTTCCCATTTTACAGATGACAACTGATACAGGCTATGTAATTTCACATACTGGAATCACCAATCCCTATGGTACTGGTGCGAAAATACCAGTGTGGGAAAAGTGCATCACTTGGAATGGGGGCCTTTGTGGGTCACCATGATAGGTATGCATAGTAGCCACCAAAGTGTTGGCAGGTTGTTTTGTCCATCTCCCAGAGGGCTGGCCTTGAAGAGTGACGTTTTGCAACATGGTCTTGTTGCTTTAGATAATGTTCTAAGTTAATGTTCAGTCCAATTGCTGTGGTACGAGAACTTCAGTTAGTGTATGACAAGTCAGTATAGGCTGGCAGGCACACTGCCTTGGAGGAGTTGGATCCTGAATTCTTCAACATGTCACTGAGTGTGAATGTCTTAGCAAGCTCCGAGAGCTAGTCCTGAAAGGAGTCTATCAACACGGAAATGCTCATTCTCTGGGTTCACCTGTGTCTCGACACATTTGCGGCACCCAAAGCAAATGAATAATCATGAGTGCAGTGTTTGGGTGAGTTCTAAATTGTTAGTGGACCTCATCTCCTGTGAAAGGTAGCCGCATCATCAGCCATACCATTGCAATAACATAGTTTCCAAACGTACAAACCAGTTTTCTTTGGGGTAAGCATGGAGGGGAGGCAGATTATTAAGAAACTCACAATGATTCCATCTGTGGTGATACTGCCGTAGGGCCTCAAAAAATATGAGAACTGCACTGGCTAATATGGAACAGCACAGATCACCACATAAATGATAAGGGGGGAGACAGGAAGGTTCAGCCTGCTTTTAGTGGTAGGCTCAGTAGCCCACCAGGAAAACTCTGCTTTAATGACTAGCTCTAGCAAGCTTACCGACTAGTTTATGGACTTCAAGGCTGATGTTTGCGTGTGTGGCACATGCGGACCGGAAGGCCCAACTATTTGGTATGGCAACCTCTCACCTTCCATGCCAGTGCTCGAATTGAGGGGAACGGGAGTAGCTTGCTTTGTTAACCACGAGATGCAGGTGCAGCGGGTGATGGGTAGGCTGACTGTGGCCCCACTGTGCTGCAGGCAGGCGCGCAACGCCCATTGGGCTCAAAGGGCTTCAATCCCCCCCCCCCCCCCGTCGTGTGTGGCAGCCCGGGCTGAGACAGCTTCCCGGGCACACACACAGCCGCACCCGAGTACTTCACAGGTCTTTAAAAGACCAATTGCTTGTTAATGAGGCTTTGTTGTTTTTTCACCCCCGCTTCTTAGAGCCCCTGCAGCTCCACTCTGCCTATTAGCCCCTCCCCCCGAATTTTTTTTCTAGCCCCCCCCCCCTCCGCAAAATTTGGCTCTAGTTGCGCCTCTGGCTGCAGGTGCTGCCCTCACAGAGAAGGTGCTGCTACTGGGGCAGGAGTCAGATGAGGTGAATACTGTTGTGCATGTCAGAAAGTGGACCCCATCTTTATTGCCAGTGATGTATTCCTGGTGGTGGAGTAATGAACACTGACATACTTGTTTGCCACAGGAGAGAGAGGTGGACAGTCAAGCTTTATGGAATGCTAGGGAGATTGCAACGAGTGGTACTATGTTTGTGGGCACAACATTGCGTGCTGTGTGCAAATCGCAAACGCATTGTTTTTTTGTTAACCGGGAAGGATTCAGTTGCCTCAAAGCACCACCATTTTATTGGCTTTAAAAATACGCTCTTCTCCGTCGTACATTCCTATGTTTAACGCTACGGACTGGACGAGTCGGTTTTGGTGACACGCCTCGACCGAGCTTCCTCCTCGGCAACTTCCTTTTACAGGAAACGCCAGTATTTCGACCCTTCAGCTGTAATTTGCCCCATGGAGAGCTGCGTTTCAGTGGTTGCGACGAGTGAGTGTTCTGTTTTCACGGCAATAAACAACAGTCAAAGCTAAAAAAAAAAAACAAGCGTGCGCCTCGCGCAAGTAGGGGGGGGTGGAGTGCGGCCGAGAGCAGGCAGCGTTTCCCTTGCGGGAGCGAGCGCAATAATTGCCAACATATGGCGCCGCTCGCTCCCGCAAGGGAATCGCCAAACGTGCACGCGTTGCATTGAAAGCAATGCAACGCGTGCACGTTTTTGCCTGCAAAGCCGAATCAATTTCAAGAGGTCTCTTTCCTATGCAGCGCATGCGCGCTGCGTAGGCGAGACCTAAAAAGAGTAAACCGCATGCCTGGCTCAGGCCGCGTTGTAAAGGCTGTTTCCAGGCAAGTGGAACAACGCTTGTCTAAAACACGCTGCTGCCTTAACCACCGATATATGCTTGGTTAAGGCATGTTATCAGGCTTCCCGGAGTCCCCCCACGTCTAGACTACTAAGTGGGGCTAGGTTTGGGGGGGTGGGGTGGGGTAGTTTTTAGTCAGGGGTGAGTGTTAGGCTCAGGGTGAGGAGACGGGGTAGTTTTAAGCGCTGTGGCGGGGAGGAGTGGAGGGCTGGGGTATCAGATGTTAGGGCGGAGGGATTGGGGTGTGCAATTTACCAATCATTCCTTTAGCAATCATGCCTTTACAAAGAAATACCTTGTAAAGGCATGCTTGGTAAAGACGGGTCATGGTTCAGATGGTGGTGTTTAGGCATGCGTGGTTGTATCCTACAGCGCAAAAAAGTAATGCCGGGTAGACCACTCCACCATGGCAGCACTTGTGTCATTATTTGTGCTTTACAGGCACAAACCCCAAAAGTTGTGGATCCTTTCTGTAAACTAAAATAGAAATACTCCTGCCAAACAAGAAGATATTCCTTGCAGTGGCATAACGCAGGCCCCTGCAGCTCCTATGGCGCAGAGGGGGAGGAGGGAGGGGAACCCTTCAGTTGAATGTGGTGCCTCTGATGGTTTGGGGGAGGGGGTGACCTGAAGGCCAATGCATATCTGTGAGACATGGGACACGAGGACACTCAGAGGCCCCTCTTCACATTTTGCAGGGGGGGGGAATAATTTTTTATTATGCCACTGTTTGCCAGTAAATAATCTCAAGAATAGGTAGACTGGGCCAGTAAAATATATGGTGAAAGGCATGCTTTAAATAGAGTGGGCCTTCCGATATAAATTAAATAATTCATGTTTGTAAAGCACGAACATATCACCCCCTTAAGGGTTTCCAAGCACTGGGGGCCGCCGGAGAGTTTAAGTGAGCTATTGCCCAGAATCACATGATCATCAGCTGACCTGGTGCTGGGGATTGAACCATGAGCCCTGCGCTCCGGAGTCAGCCGCTCTGGCCTGTGGTGGATGGGCCACCAGCTAAAGGTTTCTGATGGCACAACCAGCTGAGAATTCACAGTTGAAAACCTAGTGATCCCTCCTCTCTAAAAGGAGACGGCAAACTGCAGGTTTTGGGGATACATCACTTCTACCAACCTACGGCCAGGCAGCCACTCCGCCAAACTGTAAATAAGGGCCATAGTCATCTCTAAGCTCCAAACATTGTAATAACTGTGGTTTCTATTGCCCAGCTCCATCATACTGTAAGATACCCAGTTTGAGGGGTTCCAGGGCAAGCCAAAGTTACTCAGCCCTAGGTCGCCACAGGTAAAAGCCCATCTTCGATACCATTGGTACTAAGTAGGACCTTCAAACAGGGGCCCAAGTACCCCCTTCGGCATTTCTTTCTCAGGATAGAGATGCAGAGAAGTCCAGTATTGACTCTGAGAAGTGCTGAGGGCGACGAACTCAGAACTCAGCAGCGCACAACAGTAACCCTTAATAAATCATTCACCAGCCAGTGCGTTTTAATTAAAAGTACATTTCCATTTTAAGTAGACATAACAACAAACTTCACAAAGAATTACAGATACAAGATTTCAGTGGGAATAACATATTGGAACCACTCCTAAATGAGCTTTGCAGAATAACCAGGGCACAATCTAAAGATTCACCAAGCTGTGCAATGAGCCCCTTAAATCTAATCCGTTTCTGTTGTCTTTAACGTAACATGTGGCAAATTCCATGCCTACAAGCGCTAACCAAGTAAACCATCAATTCCCCATAAAAGGCATACTACATCAACAGTTGGCTTTTCACAATACTAAGTGTTGGGGCTTCTGGCTATATCATGTGTTGCACAATTCCAAAGAAAGGCAAGCAGCTTTTGCTGCTATGTTTCACCAATAAAATATAAATCTACCAGTTTTAGTATAACGTGAAATCTTTGTATGTAGTCATCTAATCCAGCACCAAGGCAGACCTAAAAACTCAACATATGTCTACACATTAAGGTTCCTGCGAAGAGACCATATTTCTCTTTTACAAACCAAAAAGGAAAATGCTCTTGGGCCCCATTAACATATGCCCTCAACCCAAAGAAAATAACTTTATAGACAGACTTAATTTTGTTAGACAGGTGGCTCGTGGGCTTGAGCCAGAGCCCAGCACCGTTATGTGCATCCATGACTGCCTAGCAACCAGGGATGTGAGCAGCATCACAGGTTATCTAGCAACCAGGGCGCAGATTTAAATGCTTTTCTCTTTTTCTTTTCTTTTATTGAGCTGCCATACCGACCTTTATATTTTTACCCAATGGTTGCCCGGTCAAACTGGGGCACGGTTCACCAGGCTCTCTCCGTAACCTCAGTAGCAGAGGCACTGCCCAATGAGCTCTTTTGAGTCACATAGTCCTGACGGCTCCCTATCCATGCAACTTTGCTTTTTTTTCATTGTGCCTGGTGGTGTTTGTAGCGGTCTAGTGTTGCAAGAGACCCTGCACCCCAGACCTATGGCCCGAAAGGGTCTACACACATTGTAACACTCTCTGGCCAGGTGTGGCCAGAGAGCATAAATAAAAGGGCCAGAGTCGCTCGTGACTTCCGGCCCACACTAGCCTGACACTGAGTGGTAGTCCCTTATTTTTTAGCCTGGCCCTGCATACTAGGAGAAATCTACAGTGGCGACGAGGGTGGGGGTCTGTCTGCAGCCCGACCCCACCAGCGACGTCATCACAGCTCCCGGCCAGTCGGCCTGGTCGAGCTCCGCACGATTCCCAGCGCCGCCCATCATCGCGCGGTGAGTGCGACCGGCCGCAAAGGCCCTGCAGCGTCCGCCGCTCCTCAGAGAGTGCGCGTCACATCCCCAGGCACGTACCTGCTGTTCGTGCTCATCCGACGCTGCACACAGCGCGGACGCTCCCGGTTGCACTCCGGTAGAGCTTGCGCCCCGTCGTGGGTTGCGCACACGCGCTGTTTCACCCGCCAGGCCACCAACAACCACGTGCTAAGCTGAGGCGTGCTCCACCACCACGCAAGGCTCGCGCTGTCCCGCCTGGGTGGTACACTCCCACACAAGAGGAGGAAGAAGAACAAGGTAGTTTACCACCCTGCAAGCATTAAACTGCCTCAACACAGAGTGGCCATCCCTCCGCGCTCCAGAGGGGCAGAAGAAGGGTGAGGAGGTGTGTAGTAGCGCCCCGCTTTGTGCACCAACGATAGCCACGAGCGTTTCACAGAAGCAGCAGGCACCATGTCCGACCCGGCGGCACCAGCGGCCCAACAGGGAGCCCTGCAACCAGTGCTCCCAGCACCGCCGCAAATGTCCCCGCACTCCCAGGTCAGTGCGCTTCCTCCATTCAGTGAGCTCATCGACCCCACCACGGCGTCCCCTAGGTGGACTGTCTGGATTAGCAGACTGTCTCTCTCGTGGCAATAAAGTAATTGTTCAGACGGCACTGTGAAGAGATCACTCCTGCTGCACTTCGCAGGAGATGAAATATACAAACTGTTTGCACACCTGCCTAACACGGGTCCATCAACAGACTACGACGCAGCGGTGAGGGCCCTGAATGCACATTTTGATCCCCAGCTGAATCCTGATTACGAACGTTTTAAACTCCGGCAGGCACGCCAGAGAGAGGGAGAATCAATGGACGCATTCCATGCGCGCTTACGAGAGTTGGCCAGCACGTGTACGGAAGATGACCAGGCCAAGGAAATATGAGCGCAAGCAATTCAAGGATGTCGGAACAAAACCCTGAGGACCATCATTCTCCGGCAGCCACGTATCCCCCTGGAGGATATACTAGTCTTAGCACGGTCACACGACTTATCAGGGGTCAGAGCGACAGCCATGGACGTCGCCATCACCCAGCAGGCGGAACACCCAGTGACAGTAAAGACCGAGAAAGTTGACGCAGTTCGCATGCAGCCGCGAGGGACCCGTAGGAGGTGGCCGAGTCGAAGCGCACGGAGTCTGCAGTGCGGATACTGTGGAAAGGAGGAACACCCCCCAGAAAACTGCCCCGCACGAGGCAGGGTGTGCTCGAAATGCGGCATTCCCAACCATTTTGCGAGTGTATGCCGAGGGGGAATGAGGAACAGAGGACCACCCAGCCGAAAACCGCCGACCAAGGCAGTGAGACAGTTAACACTAGAAGAATCGGAAGCACCACAGGCGTCCAGGCCGCTAGCCCAACGCAAACAACACTTCGAGGACTCGTCCACCGAGGATGATGAAGAATGCTACCTGATATCATTTGCTAGCGATCTCAAGCGAAAGCGGCGACCCCCAGCCCACGTGTTCCATTGAGATTGCGGGTTCACCCGTGACAGCGCTCATCGACACTGGGGCGTCTGTAAACGTCATGGGGTGTCAGCAATACAAACGGCTGAGCCCGAAACCCACGCTGTCACCGTCCCACGTGAAGATCCTCACATACAGCAGCCAGACGCCCCTACCTCTCAAAGGAAAAATGACGGTCCAAGTTCGGTCAGAAGGCCTCGATCACCACGACGTTCCATGTGGTCGACAGAGAGGCGGATATCTTGGTCGGAAGCCACACCGCGGAAGACCTAGGCTTGGTGACTTTCGCCTATGCTGTGAAGACACTGAACAACTGGGGAAACCGTCCAAGGATGTCATCCGTTTGTAAAGGCCTCGGGAGCATGAAGAGGCCACCCGTGAAACTCCACATCGACAAGGCAGTGGCACCAGTAGCACTACGGCATCGGTGCATACCATTTCATCTACGCCCGCTGGTAGAACAGGAACTACAAAAACTTGAGCAGCAGGGCGTCATAGAGAAAGTCACCGGGCCAACCCCGTGGGTATCACCGATGGTGATAGCAGAAAAGCCGAAGCAACCAGGAAAGATCCGGCTTTGCATCGATATGCGCCTGCCCAATCAGGCAATAAAGAGGGAGAGGCATTTGACGCCCACCGTCGACGATATCCTGGCAGACCTCAACGGCTCCCGCTGGTTTTCTAAGTTAGATCTCAATGCCGGATATCATCAACTGAAACTAGCCGAAGAAAGTCGGTATATTACGACATACTCAAAACACTTGGGACTACGACAATATAAGAGGCTAAGCTTTGGTACCTCGTCAGCGGCAGAGATCTTCCAAAATGCAGTGAGGGAAGTGTTGTCAGGCCTCCAAGGAGTACTAAATGTCAGCGATGACATACTGATACATTCAGCGACCATCGAGGACCATCATCGCCACCTTCGAGCAACCCTAGAGCGTCTTTCCGACCACGGGGTGACCCTTCATAAAGACAAGTGCCAGTTCTTCAGAAAGTCTATTGAGTTCTTTGGCTACGTTTTCAGCCAGGAAGGCGTGAAGGTAGACCCCCGGAAATACGAAGCCATCCAGCGGGCTCCGGCTCCCATGACCCCATCGGAGGTACGAAGCTTCCTGGGTATGGCAACATACTGTGGGCGATTTATACCCAACCTGGCCACCATAGCTGAGCCGCTGAGGGCACTGACAAAAAAGGATGCCATATGGAAGTGGGGACGAGAAGAAGAAGAGGCATTTATCAAGGTGAAGTCGGCGTTGCTGGAGAAGATGACCATGGCGTATTTTGACACGACAAGGCCCACCGAGCTGATAGTAGATGCCAGTCCAGTCGGGCTGGGAGCCCTGCTCGCCCAGAAAACCGAGCCTGGGAAATGGGTCCCGCTAGCGTTCGCAAGCAAGGCGCTCACCCCTACTGAAACAAGATATTCCCAAATCGAGCGGGAAGCCCTTGCCATCAAGTGGGCGTGCAACCATTTTCACTTGTACATCAGTGGACATCCCTTCAAGGTCGTCACGGATCACCAACCGCTACTTCCACTATTCAAACGAACCTCGCCACATCCACCGCCCAGGATTGAGCGGTGGGCCATACAGCTTCAACACTATCAGCTGGAACTGGTATACTGGCCCGGTGCCAAGAATCCGGCTGATTTTCTTTCGCGCCACCCCTCGGACCCCGCTGAAGAAGATTCCGATCAGGAACATCATATTGACTTAGTCCTCCGTTTGATCTCTCAATGGGCCTGTCCAAAAGCCCTCACCACCGAAGAGATCAAAGCACACACTGAGACCGATGTGATCCTACAAAGAGTGACAGAAACCCTGCGAAAAGGATCATGGGAACATTTCCTCCACGATGTCCAAGGGTGGAATGAAACGGACCGTGCTCGGCTGGGAAAGGTCTGGAGAGTCCGAGAGGAGTTGAGTGCTGCCGACAGCGGGGTAGTGCTGAGAGGATCGAGAATCGGAATACCAGCAAGCCTTCAGGAAAGAGCAACAGTCCTGGCACACGAGGGCCACCAGGGCACAGGAAGAATGAAGTCCAGGATGCGGGAAAAGGTGTGGTTCCCGGGGTTAGAAGACGCGGTGGATGCGGTGGTCCGAAACTGCAGAGCGTGTCAGCTCACCAGCAACCCCGAAACCCCAGCCCCGATAATCACAGAAGAACCTGCGCCGTCGCCCTGGTCATGGGTGAGCCTGGACTTTGGGAGTTTTCCTGATGGGCGGGTGACGGCCGTCCTCATTGACAGCTACACAAAATACCCTCTGGTAGAAATCCTCCCGTCCACAGCGTTCACCCACCTGCAGCCGGTGTTGGAGAAGACCTTCGCTCTCTTCGGGTTACCTCAGGTGATTAAGACGGACAACGGTCCCCCGTTCCAAGGTAGCGAGTTCAAGGAGCTTCTATCTCAGCTAGGAGTGAAGCATCACCGCGTCACCCCCCAATGGCCGCAGGCCAATGGCGAAGTAGAACACTTCATGCGGACCTTAAAGTATTTTGCATAGCTGTCGCAGGCCAAGGCGATCCGGAGGCGGCTCTACAAACATTCTTACGAGAATATCGAAGTACTCCACACTGCACCACCCAGCGGTCCCCGTGGTCGCTGATGCTCACAGGACCCCGGCGGGACACTCTACCAATGGCCAATAACTGGGCGTCTGAGCCTTATGACCCAATTGACACTCAAGCCAGGAGGTCCGCGACCAACGACAAGGCCAGCAGACGGAGAAGAGCACAGCCTCGACTGATAGTGCCAGGGTGCGCTGTCCTCGTGAGAAACCGCCGGAACGGAGGAAAATTCCGCACCACCTATGAACCTGGACTGTGGACGGTTGTGGTGGTCCGGGGAACAGCGGTCAAAGCGAAGAAAGGTGGAGAAACAATCGCCAGAAATATTTCGTGGTTTAAGCAAGTTCCAAGCCCTGAAGGGGAAAGGCCCAACCGCAATGATCGGGCAGAAAGCAGCGGTGCTGACGAGGGGCTGGCACCATATCGGGTGAGCGAAAGTGGGAGAGAGCCTGTGACAACACCGTTGAATCTGGAAGCCGAAACAACACCTACTCCGGAGACCTCAGTGGTGACCAGTCCGAGGGTGAGTCCAAGGGTGCAGCACCGGCGGTATAATCTGAGGCCGAACCCAAGGCCGAACCAAAGACTAACCAAAAATGTTCAACATGCAAATTCTGCCAATGTTGTTGAAAACTGATTTGGGAAGGGATGTAGCGGTCTAGTGTTGCAAGAGACCCTGCACCCCAGACCTATGGCCCGGAAGGGTCTACACACATTGTAACACTCTCTGGCCAGGCGTGGCCAGAGAGCATAAATAAATGGGCCGGAGTCGCTCGTGACTTCCGGCCCACACTAGCCTGACACTGAGTGGTAGTCCCTTATTGTATAGCCTGGCCCTGCATACTAGGAGAAATCTACAGTGTTGTCAACCGTTTCCTTTCTCCTCGTATTCCACTCTTCTTTCACATGAGAGCAGGGGTTGCAGGTTGTGATCATAGTGCCTTGGGGAGACCCCAACAGGCAGAGTCTCAATGGCTAGTCCCTGGGTAAAGATATTTTTATTTTAGTCCCCTTGGGTAAAGGGAACCTGGTCGGTATATCATCCTTTTAATGTGAATGATTACAAAAGTAAGATCACACAACTGTCCCCACGGGAGACCAACTTGAAATCAAAAGGATGTCACACATTTTGGCTGTTGCACTTATGATATTTCGGTCGTGCCGAGTGTACCCCACCACCAGTGCACCAGCTGCAGGTTTGAAGATCTGCGAATACATTGTAGTTATAAAATGTCCAGCATGGACCGAGGTATCCACATCTATAACAGTGTTGCCAGGGTTCGGCTTCTGGTGGGAACCTACAACAGCCAGAGCCCTTCTGGAAAAATATGCCTTTAGCCTACTTGGAGCCTCCTGCTGTAATGAATCTTCCTCCTGTCTCAGCAGTACCTTTACTGTAAGGGCTCTAGGCTTGATTTTCTTGCTAGATCCAAGTATGCCCTCATTGGGGTTTCTTCCTCATCAGCACCTCATCGGTCCATCATGGTAGAACCCCTTCCTTGCATGTACTCCACAGTCACCCAGTCCTTGCAGTGTGACTGTGCACAACAGAATTATTCCACAATGTCTACTCCTGTTGGTGATACTGCTATAATGTCTTCAGAAGTCCATAGGCCTCCATCCTTTATGGCCTTAGCAAGCCCAGTCAGAGCTCTTTCTTGGAAAAAGGAAAACTACATTTATTACATACACACAAACACCTAAATACTATGCATTATTTTACAAATATTTACATCAGGTACATAACAATACCTTGGTGAAATTCTAAAATCACCTTTGACCCCTAGTGGGTCATGACCCCCATAATCATAGTACTCCCCCACCTATACCAAATGCAACATCAAAATATAAGGATGCGTTATTTTCCTAAAACAGGCCTTTTGGCTTTGTCAAGGGTTCACCACAACTGTATATAAGGTCATCCTATTTGCTTTGCCAAGGGGCCACCGCATCAATATATAAAGCAAGCCTAGGACCTTTAAGGTGGTGACCCCTTAACAATTTATAAGGCAAGCCTATTTTCTTTGACAAGGGGTCATCACATTAATAGCACATTTAAAGATAGTCCCTTTAAACTATTGAATTCAATATTGGCACTATTGTAATTGATAGACCAAACTTTAAAACAACAAAGATATTAGGTTTAAAAGTGTTATTTTTTATGTGCCATGGTTTTTATTAACTATGCACCTTATTAATAAACTTGAACTTAAACTTTTGAATTCAATGACTATTATGATTGTTAAAATACATTCATCATGTATATAATATAAAGTCTCTTACATAAAGCATTTTGAAAAAATGTATTCAAACGTGCATTAGTCATTCTTTCAGGCCACAACTTAGCTATAGGACCAACCATTAGAAATTCCTGCTCTCAAGCTGAAGAGCAGCAAGGTCCAGCACCAGAAATGCTTGAAAATAGCTAAACAGTCTCCCCCAGGTCATGCATCCTATGATCTGGTAGACATAAGGTTAATTTTCTTTAATGATGCTAGGGGACTGTCACCTCCTGCAGCCCCACTATACATTACAGGAACATTGGTAGGGCCCCTGCCCGTTTCGAGGCACCGTGGAGGTCAAAACATATGTAAAATAAAGCCTAGACAGTGCATTATGGGACACAGTTTCTCACAGTTTTCTCAGTTGTACTTTTTCTTTTATTATGGGAGTGCCCTGGTCCCACCCGGGACACCCTATTCCTACATCCAAGATGGGGGCCCCAGGAGGATCTCGAAGGCCCCCGTGTGCTGCACAGGAGCTGGCACCGTAATTTCTCCTTCCGCTGCAGCAGGTTCAATAGAACATATGGGAGCAGGCCCGAAGGCACATTCCCTCCCTGTGGAAAAACAAAAATAGGGATATACCAGCCCCAGGAGTAATTAAAGGAATTCACAGTGGCTCCCCACACGTGTCATTTCTCATGCTGGCATGTTTAAATGAGAAAATGTTCAAGGATGCATAATTTGGGCTGCATTGGCTCATTTTGGAGATAATTGCCTCATATTGCTTCGGGTGGCAGACTCTAGCCATCTGCAGCCTCCCGGCTTCTAAAGGGCGCACTTTGGTGCAGGGAGCAAATAAAACCCGCTCCCCACAGTCTTCTCCTCTCTCCTGGTGCTCCTCTCCTGCTTGTGTGAGCATCTTGTGCTGCCCCTCTGATACCAGTCAGCAGGGCACCCTCTTGCCCACTCGCCCAAAGTCTAGATTTTCCTGGCCGTCTTGCATGGTACTTGGGGTGGCAGTGGAGTCCAGAGCTTCCCTCAATTGGTCCTCAGGGGATAAAAGTGGGCCAGCACCACTGGCCCTTGAGAGAACCATCTAGTCATGGAGGGTCAGCTGCAGGGAAAGTCCATAGTCTTGCTTTGAAGGGCAAGAGTGTTTTGTGCCCAGGTTAGGCCCATGTTGCGAAGCGGCTCATTTCTTACACTGCCCTATTTTTCATAATCTCATTTCTTCTGTGACCTTTTGCACATATTTGCGTGCACGACATGTTGGATTAGAACGACATTTGTAAATAGTGCATAGAAGGGCCTTGTACATGATGTTCGAGGCATCGTCATAATGTGCGAAGCTAGACGTGTCAGAGAAACTATGTTCATCCACGGGGCGATGAGGCACTCTACATATCAGTGCTTTAAATGGGCCGGTACTCACCGGTACTGAGTACCGGCACTTCTTTTTTTTCCCCCCAAGAGTACCGGCACTTTTTCCTTACAAAGGAGAGTACCGGTACTCATTCAATCAGGTCGGCGTCTCAGACGTGGCACAGCCAAGCAACGTCTGACGTCACCCGCCAGGGTTTGGCGCGAAGGATCGGAAGGCCTTTAAAAATGCCAGTTTAGGCTGGTTTTCCCGTTTCAGTTTCACCGCGCAGGACGGAAAGCAGAGCCACAGGATCACCACTTTCCGGCACAGAAGAAGAACACTATCGTGACGGGATTTGCCATCGCCAGTCAGACCCAGCGAGGAACCCTCTTCATCAACTCCTCCGGTTAGTACCCTGCGCGCCTTGCCTTTTGTATTGTTTCTGCCTCTTTGGAACGCAGGATTGGATGGGCCCCTTGGAGAGATGTAATGAGGGGCACCGGAGTGAAGTGCAGCAGCCGCCCTTTCATTACACAAGCACACTAATTTGTTTCAGACTACCGTGCCTGAAACAAATTAGTGTGCTTGTGTAATGCAGAGGTGGCTGCTGCACTTCACCCCGGTGCCCTGCATTACATCTCTCCAAGGGGCCCATCAATCCTGCGTTCCAGCAGAGGCAGAAACAAAACGAAAGGAATCTAATAAATTCCTTTCCTGCTGTTTCTGCCTCTGCTGCTGTTTCACTCCGGTCCTCGCTGCTGGCCCGGCTCCTCTCTCCAAGGGCAGATCTTCAGGAGGGTTTGCATGGGGTGACCCTCACACCCCCCAACCCGGCCAGGAGGTTCACTCAGCCTCCCAAAAATCATTATGTCTCAGCGTGTTTAGTGCACGCAGCCTTCTGGCCTCAGTTTGTGAACTGTACTAATGAACGTCATATCTCTGCAAACCCACATAGGTGTTTCACGCTTTTTAAATAAGGTTAAACAATGCATTTAATGCACAACTATTTAAATAAATATGTTGGCTACACGTGGAGCCATATGTTTTACAAACATGCAGCTTATGGGATATTCCATCATTACGTATACAGTGGCATTGCTTTCTTTCAGCAGAAATCGCTTATTTTCCTATCAAACCATATACCTATGAAAGCAACAACTGGTCCCTAAGTCTAGCAGGCACTTCCCTGTGGTGTCCCTAAATGCTTTTCCAGCTCAGTGAAGTATAAACAGGTGATGATGAATGGATAGCAGTGAAGGGATGAATCAGCTGCCAATTTCCTGGCGAAGTAGAGCAACTCTGAGGCAGAATGCAGAACCTCAGACAACCATGTCCACGGATATAGTCAGAGGTGGGTTAGGGAGCTTGACAGTGGTCACAGTGAATACACAGAAAGACAAGATGGACTGGGAGGCAGGGGTGAGTACTGGAGTGTACAGCGTAGCGTAGTGCAGTGGGCAGAGAAGGATGTGTGGGGAGGACCGGAGAAGAGCTCCTGTGTGGGTGTGAAAAGAAAGTAAAACAAACATTGGCATAGCCAATAGGTCTCGCCTTTGGGACCTTATAAGTGTTTAGCCATGCAACAGTTGATGTTGTTGCACCAAGGATATTGTGCTGCATAACTAAAAACTTATAAGTTCCCAAAAGCGAGACCTATTGGCTATGCCAATGCTCTCTGTCACCCAACACTTTTTTTTTTTTTTCCTTTTAACTTTAATAAGCGCAGTGCCGTCTTCACGGACACTGTGCTATGCAATGCAATAGGTGTTGCTTTTGGTTTTGTAAATAACCATGCCTTTTTAATTTTTTTAAAGGCATTGCCATTTACAATGTCAATAGCTCAAAATAATGTCATTGCGAGACCTATTGCATTGCAGGGAAGGGGTTAAACACTATCCCACGATATGAATATTAATTATGGCCACTCTAGCTAACATCATGCAGAGGTGGCATGACAAACTAGTTACATGAACAGCAAACATTTGAAAGAGAATGTTAAAAGTATCTCTAATACATGCAAGGGTATCAACAATATATTACAGATTGAAGCAATTTGTCATTCGCACCCCAAAATATTCTTGCGCCCTTTAAAGTGACATTAGCCCCGCCCATTGTCCCGCCTCCTAGCCCCGCCTTCTTGCCACGCCCCCAGGTCACAGCTCAATTTGATGAGTACCTGCACTTTTTTTTTCCCATTTAAAGCATTGCTACATATCCATAACATCACTAATCTATACACACATCGCAAGGCTGCTTTCTATTATAAATAAAGCGCATCCCAATAGATTAGCAGAGGAGGCACTTCAGCTGACACCAGGGGTCCCTGCATGCTGAGACTTCACCACGCAGCGGTCTGACATCTCGTAAGGGATGTTCAGTTCATGCCCAAGATGAAGTCCTACATTCTCTTCCGTCAGGTAATAGGGCTGGATCGTCCCTTGGGGGAATTTCTGGCTCCACACATACACATACTCTAGGTACACTCAGAGTGGGGTTCGCATAGTAGGAGTATGCCTGATTACTGCCTTGTTTATATGCCTGCATAGATACTGTTTCAGCACCATGGTAGAACTGTATCTACAAGCACCAAAAGAGTAAATAGTAATCACCTTCATCTGCTTCCGTCTACTGAATATCACAGCACATATATTGTATACAAGAATAACGGTTCAATAAATATATTGAAAATGTCCCGCTGTGTATTCTCTGTATATTTCTCTGAGCACAAGTAAGCACGAGTGACTAAGCGAAAGGTTTTGATCTGTTTTCACGATCCCTGAGGGGTCAAGGTTGTCGTGTTCAGTGGTTGCTAGAAACCATTCGCTCCCTGGTAAGGTTAGGGGGGCTTATGTTGGCACTGTGAGCTAGCTGGTCTCTAGGCCAACATATCCTGCGGGAGTCAGTCTAGGCACCTCACCCAAAGTTTGTTGTCCAACAAATGTGCAGGTTCTACGGATTGGTGGGAACTGCATGACAACAGGGGGCTTCTCCTTCAAGCTGGCCATGATTCTGCTCTCATCACCTTCCAAGTCTAGGGTATTGCTCACTGTCTCTCCTTTGTGCAAAGGTAAATAAGTGTGGGTGGAAAGATCTAGATGTTAGGCACCCCTGGCCAATCCTAAAATGCCCACCTGCACAGCATTCTGAGACAGCTCTTCACAAGGGAGGAAGGATTCTGCCATATTGGACTAATGTGCTCACCCAGAGCTGTGGCCAATGAAATAAGCAGCCCGTCTTATGCAGTCACTCTAAACCAGTTCTGTGGCAGCTTCACCTCTCACTGGAATTAGAGCCAGCTTGACGTTGACTAGAAGGGCAATAGAGGGGTCAGGCCCAGATGTCAAATACATCTCCCTGTGACAGGGAAGGATCCATTTGAGGTTAATCATGTTACTGGACACAGCTCCTCCTTACTCCCAATGCCTTGGGAGCAATTCTCACCTCACTACAGGAGAGCCATCCAGCTACCAGGTGACAGTTAAATGCTTACAGAAAGGCTTCCTGAATCATTCGGCAGAAAAATTGTTACTTTGTAAGAGTATATGTTGCTTAGAAGCTAGATGACAGCAAATTTGACCATTACGCTGGATTTTGGATAACTAAAATAATGGATCCTTAAATTATTCCTGTAGCTTCTACAAAGCCGAATTTAGCAGTTATTAAATGTAACAACATAGTCCAGTGTTTCCCTATGGAAGCAGCCAGCCTTGCTGTAGTGTAAATAGCTTTCGGGGAGACTTCTCTGTAAGGCCATGTTCAACATTAACTTTTACATTTCCTACTTTTGAATACCATTAACTTTTGTTTTTGTTTTGGAGTTTTATATAGCGTAAACTCGACCCGAAGGTATCAGAGCGCTTTACATGAGCACCAGTTGTGTTACAGAGGGACACATTTATTTTGTTCGGCACAGGGAGGTGAAATGATTTGCCTAGAAACACAGGATGTTGTGCGTCCCTGTCGAGACTCGAACCTGCTTCTCCAGCTTCCAGATCAACCACTCTAGCCATTAGGCCACATTCTATCCCCTTTTAAATACAGTTCACTCTGCCTTTATAAGCAATAAAGCCAACTCGTGGGTGACTTAATAATATGAATATTTAAAAGGAAGGTTTATGCCTGTCAAAAGGGTTTATTGTCACAGGTCAAAATTATAGTTTAAAACAGCTGCACACAGGTAACATGCCTGTGGCAACCACACTGAGCATAACAGTAGTCTCTTGTGTGCAGCCCGCACATGTGTGCACACATCCACATGTAGCCAGACCAGTGCTCTTATTCTACCCGCACCACAGCAGCCTTATCTTAAAAGGTTGACACTGGTGTTAATTTCATGGTAATTGGACTGAGAATGTTTACTGTGGATGAGAGTCAGGTAGTGAGACTCACCCCAGAAAAGGTCTAAACCAGGTAATCAAAAACTCCTGGTGGACTAAATGGGCAGAACTAATTTTGCTACACTGACAAAGTTAGCCAATTTGTTCTGGTTCGAATTGATTCATGAATTCTCCATCAAAGTTTGCAGATGCTGGGGGGGCGTGGCCGAGCCGGCGACCATGATGGCCGCCTGACTTAGGAGCTCCGGAGCCTCCGGGACACTACAGCCACCACACCACGCATTGCTGCGACTATTCCGGCCCCGCGGCACCGCATCGTGCTCCCGATGCGGCGGTGCACCGAATGTACTGTGTGAGGCACCCCATGCTGCCTCTCACGCTGAAATCGATCCTGCGGCGCGCCCGGGCCTGACGCGGCCCTCGGAGACCCCGAGTCGACAGGGAACTCGGGTGAGCATGAGGGGCGGGGCCCGGGGCGTGAGCGCCTGGATCGGAAGCTTGGACCGGATGCTGTTGCGCGTACCTGGCTGGCTCCCCGGGCAGTCCCCAGTGACCTGGGCAGCAAGTTGTAGATCTCTGTGCCGGTGCCACCTCTGGGGAGGAGCACTCCCTTCCTGTTCTGGCTGCTGAGGAGGGTGACCGGTCTCTGGCCCGGTGCTGATGAAAGTAGGCGGCAGAGGCCTGCTACGAGCTGCGTGGATGACCCGCTTCTCGTGGCGTGATGTCGCCTGAACCGTGAGTACAACACTGCTCTGCCCGGCATGCTGATCAGGCCTCTCCAACTCCTCAGGCACTTGTTGGCCTGGGGTATCGGGACAGATTAGAATACGTCATTTTGGGGCTACTACGCAGCACCATTGGGATGGCTTGAGTGGCGCGCGGCCTATGGTTCCTGATCTAGCGCTTTTCACTCTGGCAGGGCACATACACTATAGTGACCCTGATAACCCCAATTAGTGTGCCATTACTACCCTGCCTGGGATAAATTGTAAAAACAACAGTTGATGGACAAATTGTGCCCACGGTTGCCTGCACATTGCTCTGCAGTCCTCCCCTTCCATAGACTGCCAAAAATGGGCCAGTCTGACCCAAAACAACGCCAGCTGAATTTTGAGGGGGGGGGGAAGACCCCACGGAGGGAGGCCACCGAAAATGCCACCGGGGAAGAACCTAATCAACTGGAAGGCACAGCGGCTATAATGGCTATGGAGCGGAACCCCACCCGGAGCTCAGACACTCGTCTAGACACGTTAACTAGTTGCCTGGACGACATTCACAGTTGCCTGGAGGCTCAAGATACACGAATAGGGGGTGCGGAGCAACGTATTTCAAATCTGGAAGATGCGCAACCTTCCCTGCAGAGGCGTCTTGAACGAACAGAGTCCCTCCTCAAGCAGCTAGCCACTAAAGCCGAAGATTTAGAGGCACGCTCCCGCAGAAGTAATATCCGTATTTCGGGAATTGCGGAATCCACAAATACTGGTCCTATGGTAAAATTTGTGGAGTCCATCCTCGTGGACCTGTTTGGTAGAAATGCCTTCTCTGCGTCATTTGCAGTCGAACGTGCCCATCGCACCCTGGGACCCCCACCTGTCCCCGGAGCACCTCCAAGGATTATAATTGCTAAAATCCTCAACTACAATGATCGCAACGTGGCTCTTCATCTATCCAGAGAGCGAGGCACACTCACCTATCGGGGTTCCACCATTTCCCTCTTCCCTGATTTCACGCCAATGGTGCAGGAGGCCCGGCGCAAATTTGCCTTTTGAAGGGTCCGCTTCATGGTTGCATATGTCAAATATGCTATGCTTTACCCAGCCAGACTACGCATCCAACTTGGTAGTAAGGCCCACATTTTTGACTCCCTGAAGATGCGGAAAAGTTCTGGAAGAAACATAAATCAACTACGACGCCGAAACATCAGATGTCAGGGCCCTCGTCCTCATCTTGATTTCTGGTATCCTCGACAACTGGTACTCTGCGCTTAAAACACTTTGGATCCAAAGCAGTCAGTGGTGCATCCAGACTGCTATATGTCCGCGCAACTTCCTAGATATCATGTATCTGTCCATTGGCTGGGTGAACTCTCTATTATCCATGTTAACGGGGCAGACTGACAGCTGTGAGACAGTAATTGCCACCAAACCATTGACAGTTTTCAATAATCCTACATCCCGATGGCTCAATGGAGCGTTGCCATCCCCCACAGGATGATTCCTCTTCCTTTTTCTCCCCCTTTCCCGTTTCTTCTTTCCCTTGTCCCTGGTTGTTCTTATTGTGTTGGGATTCACCGGGTGCCTTGTAATTGTGTATCCGATGGGGGTGGAGGGTGGTTAAGGGGACTTTTTTTCTGTATGGTTGTATTTGTTCTGTTTTTTGTTTGCATGGAGCGTTTTCCCTATTTGCAGTGCAGGGTATATGCGTCGCTGACCTCTGGTTCATAATGCTCACTCTACTGGTGATTCAATGACTGTTAACGGTGGTGCTGGCTCTGGTCTCTGCCTCCGATGTTTATCTTGGAATGTTAGGGGGTTGTCCAATCCCAAAAAAAGCAGACAGTGAGTTTCCTGAAGAAAGGCTATTTGGATGGAATGCCTAGCCAGGTAGCCACACCTATGTGCCCCTCCCTACGCATCGTTTTGCTTCCACTTGGGGTGAGTCCCGTTTTTTTTCATGTTACTGCTCCTATTCACGTGGTGTGTGCATTTTAGTGCATCGCTCCCTCCCCTTCTGATCCGTTGAGGTAGTTGCAGATCCTGAGGGTAGATATGTCCTGGTAAAGGGATTACTGGGGGGAGAAGCTATACTGCTCATTAATGTATATGCTCCGAACATTGATTCCACCGACTTCTTTCCCACGCTCTCCGTGGGTATCGACAGATTGGGGACTGATATTATCCTGATGGGGGCGACTTTAACCTCCCGCTTGATCCCGTGACCGACTCCACTGGCCCTGGTCGCACGACGAAGCCCCACTCTACATTGGGTCTATTGAATCTTTTACAGACTTCATTATTAGTGGATCCCTGGCGCACGCACCATCCGACGGCCCGTACATATTCTTTTTACTCTGCTCCACATGGGCCCTGGTCCCGTATAGACCACTGGTACCTTACACCACAGTTATTACTAGATGTACGCGAAATTGAATACCTACCTCGCACTATATCAGATCACTCCCCGGTCCTCCTTGTATTAGACTTCTCTTCACTTCCCAAGCAGCGTCCATTATGGAGGTTCCCTTCCTCTGCTCTGTTGGACTCTGTGTTTCGGAGTGAGGTGGGTGATGCCATTCGGGAATACTTTGAACTTAATGACGGCACGGTGGACTCCCAATTGGTGCTATGGGATGCCTTTAAAGCGGTGCTGCGCGGGGTCTGTATCTCTAAGCATGCTGTCGTGCTCCGCTCTATCCGTGGGGAGCTCAGTAAACTAGAACAGAAACTGAAAGATGCTGACACTCTTTCCCTTGCTGATCCCTCACAAGCCTCGTTCCGTACCCGTCCGCATTAATGGTGGAGTTAAATGATGCAGCCGCCAGGGAAGTCAAATACCTTGGTAAATATGCTGCGGCCAGAGTATATGGGGAGGGGGAAAGACCGGGTAGGACACTGGCCCAACTTCTCCGCCCACAATACCAATCGACATATATCACACAACTAGACTCAGTTATTAATGGCTCGCCCATGTCTAATATTGACATTTCTGAGACTTTATTAGCCTATTACACGCGACTGTACGAAACACGTGCTCCTCCTGGAGGGCAGGTTTTACGGGAATACTTGCAGGAAATCTCCATGGATTGGTTCGAAGATGGGCAGCGTGAGTTCTTGGCATCCCCAATTGACGCTGATGAGGTTAAACAGGCAATAAAGGACTTGGCTAGTAGTCGAGCCCCTGGCTCTGACTGTCTCACCTCAGACTTTTATAAGGCCTACCAGGATATACTTGCCCCGCGACTGGTTGAGGTTTACGCCGAGGCCCTTGACTGCGGTTCCCTCTCCCCAACCATGTGAGAAGCCATAGTAACTTTACTTACACCGGGTAAACCACCCACCCAATGCCAGTCATACAGACCATTATCGCTTTTGAACCATGACAATAAAATTCTCGCTAAAATTCTAGCTACGCGTCTCTCGTTACTAGTGGATACTATATTGTGCCCTTTTCAAGCAGGCTTCATTCCTGGTAGGTCCACGACGATCAATTTACGTACAGTGTTCTCGGTCATGAATCAGATGGAGCCAACGCTCCCGGCAGCAGTTGTGCTGCTGGATGCCGAGAAGGCATTTGATTCTTTGGAATGGTCCTTGTATGCGGTTATGCAAAAGCTGGGTATACCAATGGGTTTTTGAATTTGGTTCGCCTTTTATATTCTAATCCAGTTGCCCGTTTGAGGGTGAACGGGATAATTACAACGCGGTTCCCTTTGTCATGGGGCACCCGTCAGGGGTGCCCATTATCCGCTCTTTTGTTCATTGTTGCTATGGACCCTCTCGCCCGCCACATACAGGAGCGTCCTCTTCACAGGGGCTTGCAATTGCATACGGGCCCTCTCACTGCTTCCTTTTATGCGGATGACGTGCTTCTGTTTGTTCGGCACCCAGCTGAGAACCTCCCCCCATTGTTGAGGGAGATAGTCCGTTTTGGGGTACATTCGGGATTGGTCATAACGGAAAAATCTCCGACTTTTTCCAGTTTAACTCCCGCCACTACTCAGGTTGATGTAGAATTCCCCCTGCGTTCGTGCACCGATCCCCCTAAGTATCTTGGCATTTATCTACATTGTAACGCTGCAGAGGTCATCCGACTTAATTATGGGCCAGTGATTGACCAACTCACAACTCGGGTCGATAGACAGAGGGAGCTTTATCCATCTATGGCTGGCCGCATTGCCATAATTAAGATGGTTGTTTTGCCACGACTGCTATATTTATTTTTAAATATTCCAATTGCACTGACTGCCTCTTTTTTTGATATTCTATGCTCTATATTGACGCGACTGGTGTGGTCGGGCAAGCAACCCCAAATAAGTTGGAATACGCTTATAATGCCTTAGGAATGGGGTGTTTCGGTGTTCCGGATCTTTACCTCTATTACCTGGTGGCGCAGGTCCAATTCACGTACTATTTGTACCATCCCGCCGCTCGTATACAATATCTCAGACCTGAGCGATCCCAGGTGTATCCGCACTCACTTTCGTCAATCCTGCCGCAGGGGCTTCCACGCTGTCCCGCTGAAATAGACGCTGTCCACAACTTGCTGGGCATGGACTAAATTGCGTCGTTACCTGCAGTTTGACCTCCTGTGTTCTGTTCATACACCATTACTACCCCCCGCCATTGAAACTCTTACCACAAGGACGCTGGACAAATAGATCCCCCACCGTGTGGAGCCTCAATTTAAAAATTCTCAGCCTTGCACTGTTGCTGACCTGGCGTCGCGAGGAGCTGCTATCTATATGGACAGGTTACTCCTACATAGAGTGCGTAGCGCCTTGCTGAGCGTTCTACCTAATGCTGCCATAGAACCAGAGGACTTCCCGCCTCTCACATTCGTAATTACTTCCTCAGATAGGTGATATAGACGGGAGACAAGATGAGTACTATCGCAATCCAGGCGCCCTTCAGTGGGCCTCAAATCCAGGGGGGCCTGGGAGCTGGATCTGGGTGACACCTTCACAGATGCAATAAGATCCTATTGTTGTGCACAAACCCGCTATGTCTAGAATAACTATAAACATATATGCTCTTTGGGGTAATAAATTGCTGCATTTTAAATATCTTCAAAGTTAATTGCTAGAATTAGCCCCACCGTACCTAGTTCATGTGCCAGATGTTCGACACTAGATGCGGATTTCGCACACCTTGCTTGCAGCTGCGCGCCAATTAGGGCATATTGGGAGGACATTTTTCACCACTTATCCCAGTAATGCCGTTAGTGGTGAAGTCTGTAATCTGTGTTCGACCATAAGGGATATGTCAAACCCATTAAGAGAAGCATTAGGAGATTTTCGGTATTTGCTCTCCTTCTGCCGAAATGCCAAATCTCCTTGCATTGGGGCAGAGCACAAATACCAACCATAAGAGAATGGATTTGTGACCTTATCTATTGTAATAAAACTAGTGACACGTATGCAACACTCTTACCTGTAGCTTCTCGCCCTTGTGATATCTGGCAGCCACTTAAAGATTACTTGATGCTTCATCCTGTTGATGAAACAATGGGCGGTGATGGGTAAGTTATGGTGTGCTATACTGGCCTGCTTGAGATGTTTAGCTGGATGACCAGGAACCCTCTGTACCCTACCTATTTATTGATACTACATGGATTGTTATGACTCAACAGATGCATTGTACTCTGTATTGCAATATCGTTCTGACATACTCCTATATTGTTGTGTTTTTTGGTTCTATAACAGGAGAGTTCTATGTCCCTCGGTGCTCTGCACCATGACTATGTAATCTATCTTCTCTCTGCTTGGCCCATGTGGGCCTGCTCTTCTGTTTGTTTCTCCTTGTACAAAATGCAATAAAAATAAATTGCCCCAAAAAAAAAAAGTTTGCAGATGCTGCACTTGGTGCAGGGCATCACAGAAGGAGGAGTTTCATGCTGGACACCACATTGGAGTAATGATAGACCCATTGGTTCCCTTGCAAATTCTTAAGTGTCTCTCTAGAGATGTCACAGAAAGAATGTCATGGGCATTGGTTTGTTGCTTTCCCAAGCAATGCTGGAGCTGGATGTTTTTCTTTGGTGTGCAGGAACCTTGGTAATTGGATTCTATGTTTTTTAGCAACCCTGTTTAAAATAATGATTTGGACTAAGGCAATGTTTGAATATTAGCCATTTTTTATAAATGTGTTTTACTAGTAAATCACTTCATTTATTTTTTTGTGTTTGACATGGTGGTTCATTCTTGAATGTTGATGTGTGTTGAGTTTGATCTAATATTTTGGTTATGGCGTCACCCTAACAAGTCAGTGGGCCTGAATTTTGAGTAAATCACTCCTTATGTTGTGTTATGCACATGGGGAATATTCTGTTTCAGTGGGTGTCACCATAGGAATTTCCAGGCAATAATTGAATAAACTCAGTCGCAGGTAATTATCCATGGCTGTGTTCCTGTCCATCATTCTTTTTGCCCACTATGCCATTCAGCCAGATGCAAATCAGTCTTGCTCCTGCTTCAAAAGGAAAAGTACAGCCCATACTGCCTGGTATGGTCACCTCCATAGGTGAACACAATCAACTCCAAATTGCTGTCAGTCTGCTGGGTCTTGTCAGTGAGATGCAGCTTGAATACAGTTGCACCATGTATACAGGATCGATGTCTGAGCATATCTGTGGTACTTACAGCATCTCTCTTACAAAAACAGAAATGTAATGGAGTGGAATGTAGACTGATTTTCTACCAGTGGCTGAGACTAATTCAAGCATTTTGCCCATGATTGTTTTTTCCACTGTCACTCGTCCGAGACCAGCCATATCCAAACCAGTCTTGGTTCTTCTCTAGAGGAGTAGCCACATATTTACTGCTAGGCCATGTCTCCTCAAGACAGCAACACAAGCAACAACAGCCAGTTTTGACCTATTGTACCTTTAACATTGAGGTACACATTGAGCTCAATTGCACAGTGTGAGAAGTTGGCCTGGTATATGCTGTCCACTAATTAAAGTGGGCACATTGCACCAGTGCAAACAACCCTTATGGTGATTTAAGAGGTCAAAGATAACCTTAGAAAGCTATCCAAGTGGTAGCTGTGGAGAGCAGCCTTCAGGCTTAGTCTTGAAGGAATGTTAAGCAGCTTGTTTTACCAGAATGTAACCTTATAGTATTGGTTAAATGAAAGGAGAACCACACATAATAAATACATATTTTTATAGCTACTAACACACTCTAAATACCTCACAGTATCTGCTACACGCAGATAAACATAAAGCACACAATACTGTAGCACAGAAACAATAACAATCGTAAGTAGCACTAATACACAGTGGGCTACGGGGGGAGACCAAACTATATACTAAAATAGTGGTATAAGAACCACGACTCGAGTCAAGACAGTCTAGGACACGTAGAATCGCTGGGACTCCAAGGAACCACCCAAGGTGAGTAAGTAGGGACCCCACGGAGGACGGGTGCAGTGTGGGAACACAACCGTGTGCTCCGTACAATTCTATGGGAAAGTCGCTGTTGAAGTTTTAGTGTTTAAGGACCCTTCCCAGTGGATTACGAGGAAGCCCTTTGGATCATAGGAGGTTGAAGAGCCATCCCACCCGTGGATACCATAGTACCAGAGTTACCTATCCCAGGAAAGCCGGGTGCATAGGGCTGAAGTGGTGTCGGAAACCGCCGTCTATCTCAATGGAGGACTTCAAGGAAAGGCCACTGCGGGAAGGAAGAAAAGTTCGACAAGAATCCACCTTTGGATTCCAACTGACAGAGTACCTGAAAGCAGAGGGGACAGAGTCTGGGTCACTCGGGAGTGACCAGGGGCTCAGTAGACTAATGCCCACCGATGTCGGGTGCTTCAGGTGTGATGAGTGAAACCTTGACTCTACAGGTGCAGGGACCAGGAGATGTCGAGGATGACCAGAAGCCAGATACGAGCTGTCCCATAAAGGATGTCGAGTGCTGAGGGGTCGGTGTCCGGCGGGAGCACCAACAAGCCTTGGCAGCGGCAACCCACGAAGGTCAAAGAAGGTTACGGTCTGGCCCAGCAAGGACCAGGGGATCACCACAGCAAGGGGAGTCAGGGCAGGCCTGGAGCAACCAGGGGAGCCCATGAAAAGTAGTGTTGATCCTCGAGGACCCACAGGCCGGAGGCACAGGAGTCGCGAGGGGACCTAGGGCAGATTTACAAAGCAACAGCCCACAGAGCACTCAGTGTGAGGAGGCTGAAGTTCTTTGGCGGAAATGTGCTCAGAGGTTGGGGCTATTCGTAGTCCAATGCACTTGTTTGGGAAACGCCAACAAGCATATGCACTTGCAAAAGTACACCGTGCACAGGGGTTTGGGTTATGCGGTCCCCATGAAAGATACTGACCTCCGACTTGGTGAGAAGGCAGCTCAACCTCAAAGAACATAGAAACCCACCTCCTGTGTTGCTGGAGCCTTGGGAGTTTGGTCTGCTGATCCTGAGCTCCTGCATTCAGTTGCAGTACGGTGCCTACGAATGAAGGGGAGTGGCTCCTTCACCACAAGGGAGATAACTTCAGTTGTCCTTGATGCTCCACAGGTCCTGCACAGAGCCTGTATGGTGCATGGGCACAGACAATGCTTTGGATGGAGAGGGAGACTAAGTTGGGCCCAGTCGATGTCCAGCGAAGTCCACAGTGTCCAGACGGTTGAAGGTCAGTGGTTTCTTGTTCAGAATCTTGTCCACGTCGAATCTAGGGCCCTACAGCCAGGTAAGCCCTTAAGTACCCACGGAAGAGAGTTGGACAGATTCCGGGGACCCTCCTAGGGGAGGGTTTGGACAGTGGGGAGGTTACTCCCATGTCCTTTGTCCAGTTTCGCGCCAGAGCAGGAGCCAACGGCTCCCAGAACTGGTTTGAACTGGACTATGCACAGGGACACCAAATGTGCCCCTCGTGCAGACTTTCAGGCACTTTGGAAGTGCACCCACCCAGCCCCAATACACTAAATCCTGTCTGGGAGGTTGTCACACCTCCTTGTTGTTGCGTCCAAGGAGCAGCACGCGCCGAGTAAGTAAACACCAGTACGCAGGAGATACTCTAAAGATACCTGGTGTGTAACCAGGTTTTCGAACATTGTGCATTTAGTCCCACCCCCAATGGTCACGAGAGTGACCACCTGTATATAACTCAAAGGGGTAGGTCCACTAACACCCCTCCGGGCTTCGGCCATAATGGTCCGCACCACCAGTGACCACATCACACTCCTCCACAACCTGCAAATAAAACACAACACACAAGAATAGAAAGAAAGAACGGAGAAAAAAAAAAACTCCGCCAATATGTGTAGAACACACACAAGTTAAATAGAACACAATGTCCGGGGCACAAAACCAAGTCAAAATGTTATAGTTCTTCAATCTCAAAGACCTGGCGGGGCACGGCCGAAGCTGGTACCTCTCAATACCCCCTCGCTGCAGACCAGACTCAGGCCCCTGGGGTTCATCAGGACGGGACACCGAATCACACTCAGGTGCCACATGGGGCATCCTCGCAGAGGAAGAAACACCACACTGTTCCGACACCACCTGACCCCCAACCGGAAAGTCATCATGTTCCAGTGCCTGATCAGGGGAAAATCCACCACTACCCAAATCTGCACCATCCGAAGACTCCTTGTCAGAAACCAGAAGTCCATTATCCGGAAGCATACCATCCTCCACCCGGTCTCCACCAGGAGGCCAGTAAGATTTGAAGAAAGACACATTTCTAGAGATGATCATTCCATTTCTCATCGCTGTGATCTTAGTCCCACGGACAGACTGAATAATCCACGGTTCAGGCTCAAACGGCAAACTAAATTTCCCTTTCGGATGCCGATTCCGCACCATAACAGCATCCCCCACCTTAAGGAACTCGGTCTTGCTCCACGCCGTGAAGAAACCTCGTCATTGTTCAACTTGCGTTTCCGCAGTTCATCCGCCACCAATGCATGTTTGGCAGACACCGCCTCCAACTGAGGAACAAAGTCACCCATAGATCGATTCATACACAAAGACATCGGGCTGACCTTCGTAGTAGAATGAGGGGTCATCCGATATTCCCTCAAAAAAACCATACAAAGCACAATCCAAATCCTGCCGGTCAGCCACAGCAATCCTAATGGCCTTATTAAGGGTGCGCATAAAGCGCTCCGCCTCCCCATTGGCCTGAGGCCATAAAGGAGTAATCTTTCAGTGACGAATCCCCTGGGACTGAAGGTAGGTAGCAAAGTCCTGACTTGAAAATGGAGGACCGTTGTCAGTACGGAGCTCAGTAAACAAACCATGAGTAGCCATGATTTTCTCAAACCGAGGAATAGTCTGACAGGCCGTGGTAGTGTCCAATAACTCAACCTCAGGATATTTGGAAAAATCATCGATAACCACCAACATATGGCGCCCATCCGGTAGACTCCCAAAATCAGCACTTGCCCGCTGCCAAGGAAATGAAGGAATGTCTTCCGTGAGGATGGGAGCCGGAGAGTCCGCAGTCCCAGCAGCCTGACAAAGTGCACATCTCATCACAGTGCTCTCCACTAAAGCATCCAGGCCAGGAAACCAAACTTTAAATCCAGGTTGAGATGTAGTCTTCACTACCCCTTGATGAGCCAATTGAGCAAGATTCACCACCCTTTATTGCAGATGACCAGGAATCACCAGCCGTGGAACTCTCATCAAACAGCCTTCCGGGGATATGACCAGCTCATCCCGCACATTGTGAAGGGACGCCAAAGTATACTTAGAATCCGCAGTACGATACTTGGCTTTATCCACTAGGACATTCCATTTCCCAGTCCTCACTGCAGAAAGACAAATCTGGATACACTCATCCAGTTTCGTAGACTCCAGAATCTCCTCCAATGAAATTGGTGGTGGAGTGGTCTCGGCCACTTCCTGACGCACATATTCCTCAGTATCCTCAGCATCAGACTCCTCACTAGGAGTAGCAGGACGAAAATGCCTTGAGAGATAGTCAGCCGGATTTAGTGTCCCCGGATGAAACACCACTGTAAAACAATAATCCTGCAACTGCAGAATCCACTTCTCAATTCGTGGTGGAGGTTTGGAAGAGGACCCCATGAACAACGGAATGAGGGGTTTATGATCCGTATGTACAACAAACGGCTGGCCATACAGATATAAATGAAAATGGCGACACCCCCAATGGATATCTATAGCCTCCTTCTCAATATGAGAGTACCTTTGTTCAGTTGCAGTTAATGCACGACTGGCATACGCCACTGGGGCCCATTCCCCATTTCCTTGCCGCTGAGAAAGCACAGCCCCCAAACCAATGAGGCTAGCATCCACTGACAGCTCAGACTCCAGTGCTGGATTGAAATACACCAAAGTGGTATCAGCCGACAGGGCCTGCTTAGTAGCCTGAAAGGCACATTCCTGCTCCGGACCCCAGTTCCATGCAACATTGGATTTAGTAAGTTCCCTCAAAGGAGCCGTAAGATCAGTCAGGTTGCGAATAAAACGGCCACAATAGTTCACCATCCCCATGAAACTCCTGCTCCCATTAATGTGTCTGGTGTGCGGAGCCGTCTGTATATCACGAACCTTCAAGGGATCTGGTGACGCACCATCCTGCGAAAAATGATAACCAAAAAATGAAATGTCTGTTTTCAAGAATTCGCATTTCTCTTTATGGAGCGTAAGTCCATGCGCCAGCAAACGCTGAAATACACCTCGGAGGCGGGAAAAATGCTCATCCAAAGTAGGGGCATGCACCAAAATGTCATCACTGACATTGAATACACCATCCAGGCCAGAAAGGACCCCCCGGATCGTGTCCTGAAAAACCTCTGCAGCACTGGAGATCCCAAAACTTAAACGTTTATACCTCCTCAGCCCCACATGTGTAGAAAACGTGGTAATTGCACAGGAAGTAGGGTCAGGCATCAGCTGATGGTAGCCGGCACAAAGATCCATCTTAGAAAACCAACGTGAGCCACTCACCTCAACCACGATATCGTCCACAGTAGGGGTGAGGTGCCGTTCAACGCTTAATCGCAAGATTAGGTAAACGCATATCGACACAAATACGGACCTCTCCTGGCTGCTTAGGTTTACGGGCCACCACAATCGGGGACACCCAGGGAGTTGGGCCATCCACCCTTTCAATAATGTCCGCCAGCTCAAGTTTAGCCAGTTCCTCTTCCACCTTCGGCCGAAGATGGAATGCCACCCTTCTATGTCGTAAAGCTACTGGCTGGACAGAGTCATCAATATGAAGTTTGATCATGCGATCCTTCAAACAGCCAATACCTTCAAACAGAGGTGAAAACTGAGCCAACAAATCCTCCACATTCCCTTGATGCACACTTAGGGAAAAAACGACCAACTGCAGAAGTTCCGCTGTCTGACAGCTCAGCAACATCCCTTGACCGCCTTGGGTGACATATCCTTGTTCTTATCGTATTAGAACCATGTGCCACCTCAGCAGTGAAAACTCCTGCCAACGGAAGAGGATCAGAGGACCCATAGGCAAAGACCCTGGTAATAGTTGAACTCAAAACAGGGGAAATCGGCAACGTCGGCATCATTGACTTGGCATGACATTTATAGAGGCACCCGTATCAATCAAGGCCTGAACTGAGTGACCATCCACCATCACATGGCACTTGGGAATACACTTCCGCAGGTGACCCCCAGGTTGCAGAGCATGGATGACATGCATAGCCCCCTCCACATCATCGTTCATGTCCCCTTCCTCCGTTACACGATCATCAACATACACCCGGTCAGATGGTACAGAAACAGAACCTTGTGCTGGGGCAGAACGACACATCTTTGAAAAATGGTTGAAAAAGGTGTTCAAATTGCAGCCGGTTCAATTAGCAGGACACACTCCTTTATGAGGAAAAGGACCCCCACAACCATAACAGTGCCTAGGCTCCACTTTCCCTTTACTCCTCGGCTTCTACCTGTCAGGGACTCGGGCCGAAACAACATTAACCGGCTCCACCTTCACCACCTGTTGGAGCGCTGCCTCCATATGGGCCGCCCGTACTTTTGACAGTTCCTTAGATCGGCCCCGGGTCAACATATCAGCCATTGACATGCCTGGTACCTGTAGACTAGCTTCACGTAATTTACTAGAGGAACAGCCCTGTATAAATTGGGCCCGGATCTCATCCGCAGCATCGGGTAACATACAGGTGCTGGCCAAATCACGCAGACGGGCATAAAACGTATACACGGACTCATCTGGTAGCTGTCGTGCCTGACGCAACAGAAACCGCTCATAATCCGGATTGGCCAGTGGTTCAAAATGGGCGGTAAGGGCTTGTTTCAAAGTACCATATGTGTGTGGTGGCCCCCCTTCAACCACCGACCACCCCAAACGGTGAATGGCTGCCCCCCCAGATGTAACAGCATAGGACGCCGTCGTTCCTCATCCAGGTCAATGGCATCAAATTATGTCTCCAAACGATCCACCCAGTCCTTCCACCGAGCTGCCTGGGCCGACGGAGGACCATCCAGTAGAAAGGGCTCCACAGGAGGGATGGCCGACATTGCAAAACCCTCCTTCAAAAGTCACCACCGTCCCGGCAACACCACACAGGCAGCACCCCCAGACCGAAAAGCAACAAAGGAGCCCAAAAAGACCCAGCAGAACTTGCCTGAACAGGAAGAACCCAAAGTCCCACACCAGAAAGTCAGGCAAAGCACCAGGCTCCAGGCAGGCAAAAAGCTCCTCTCACCCCCAGCAAGAGAAAGCTCCAGGCTCCAGGCAGGCGAAACGCTCCTCTCACCCCCAGCAAGAGAAAGCTCCAGGCTGACGGAATACTCCACGTCACCACACGAGGAAAAACAGGCAGGCGACAAGGTCCTCTCACCCCCAATAAGAGGACACGGTCCGCAGGGCACCAACACCACAAGAGCTGCACACCCCCGCCGTTGCACTCCTTCAGGCCTCTCCTGGCCATGCCTCACCAACAGGCCACGCCCCCAGGAACAAACGGGGCCGACCGAGCCACAAACAGCAGCTCCAACAGGCACCAAGAAAAGAGAAGCAGCCGGCACCCGGACACCACCGCAGGGGCTGGAAAACCCCCAAGGCGTGCCCCACACTGTCCTTAGCCCAGCCACGGACCACGGCAGGAAACCAACAGGAAATGCAGGAACACCCGCCTTCGTCGCCAAAATGTTGCGTCCAAGGAGCAGCACGCGCCGAGTAAGTAAACACCAGTACGCGGGAGATACTCTGCACAATAAAGACACCTGGTGTGTAACCAGGTTTTCGAACAATTAGTCCCACCCCCAATGGTCACGAGAGTGACCACCTGTGTATAACTCAAAGGGGGAGGTCCACTAATACCCCTCCGGGCTACGGCCATAATGGTCCGCACCACTACTGCCCACATCACACTTGTGACAGGATGCCTATTGTGCTGCCTTCCCCTGCTTGAGCTTGGCTCAGCAGCAGGAGGGAAGAAATGTGTCTCTGGTCGGCAGCAACCATTTTGTGCTGTCCGGCTCGAGAAGGCTGGTACCGGGAAGATCAGGGACCCCTCGAAGCTCACTTCAGAAGGGTGGAATCATACCTCCCACACCTGTTACCGGTATGATTCCAAGGTTTTTGATACCAAACACGACATGTTTTGTTGCAGCTGTATTCGAGATAGCATTTTACGCGAGCATTTAATGCACCTCTACCCATATGTCTGGCTGTGTCACCGACAACACGGGAGAATGGTCTCCAAAGGCTGCAGGGGTGTTCTGCTCATGCAGGGGCACCCTCAAGAAAACCCATCAGTCACCCCTCTATCAGGCCTTGATAATCCTGAAGGCAGGGAGTTGGGTTTTAAAGTGTAGTGGCCTATAGATATAGTAGACCTATATCTTTCGTAAGTGGTGCAAGCACCAGCTTACACAGGCTGCCCTGGCAGGCCTGTAGTTCTATTATGCATGGCCTCTCATGGGTGGCATAATACATGCTTCAGCCCAGGGGAAGCCTCTGGGGTACCTATGCCCTTGGTACATGTGTACCATGTACTAGGGACTGACAAGGGTACCCCAGTATCCAATCTGGAGTGTACGCAAGTACAGGACATAACATTTTAGGGAGAAAGCAGATGGACTGGGGTCCTGATTAACAGGATCCCAGTCAGACTAGGATCTGCTTCTTATGGTTACCCCCACTTTTTGCTTGATGTTACACTGTTTTTGACTACTTTCCTACACACAGTGAATACAAGACCCACAAGAATGCACATTTTGAAATCAAAGGGCCTTATGGTTGATGGGATATTCTGTCAGAACATGGTGGAATCCTGTCCACTCCACCATTTTACAAGTTCATAAGCAAATATTCACTTGTAACACAGCGAATGGAGCATCCGCCACATTAGTCATGGAGTCTCACATCCACTGAACTCTAAATAAGGCACTAAGTCTCTGGTGAACAGTCATTCTTATTTTATCCTGTCTCATGTATTGTTGGTCATATTTTACACTAAGTGGTTTACAGATAATACATTCTTGTTATTTTAAAATGTTCTTGGCGGGATGTTGCATTCTTTTTCTTTGCGAATCTTTTGAATTGTGTAGTTTTTGACTTTATTCCATTTCCTACATAGATGCAAACCCTAAAAACTATGCTGCCAAATAGTAAGCAAACAATGCCTTAGAACTTCATTTTTAGTGTTCATTAGTAAATTGGGTACAAATGACTTGCCACTCTTAGCAAAAATGTCATTTGAATCAGGGTGTTATTGTGGCCATTTGTTAAAAAGGTATACATGAAATCTTAATGTGCTTATATAGGGAACATGGCTTTAACTATTGGCTAAGAAAGACTGAAGATTCATGTGTACAAATGGGATTTGGGTTTATTCCGCACTTATTACCACCCTTTGCACACTGTTTTGCACTGCAACATACAATTGGTAGCAAGTGCCAAAGCAATTTTAGAACTCACTTAAGAATCTAAATAATCACATACTCCTTAATGTCAACTCTACCATTACCAGGACAGAAGTCTCCAGAGAGCGTTAGCACAATATGACTTATTAACCTATTGTCATAACCCCTTTCAGAGGGCCACGGGATCAAGCAGGAGCTACTGGGTCCAACTGTGGGGGTTGAGGCCTTTTACTCCTGATGTTCCGGGGCCTGGCCCACTATGGGTTCTGAGTGGCTGGGCCAAGTAGTACCCCATCCAGGACCTGACTCTCAGTGGTGCACAAGGGGGCAACAGCCCAAATTTCACAGTGGTTCCTTCCTGCACACAGGGGTCACAGACTTGGCAGAATCAGGCAGACGACCCACACTTCGGTCAAGTCTGGACCATTGCAGAATGTCTCACACTTCACTCACTCGGATCCTCCTGACAGGATCCCCTCTGGGGCTTGCTGCCTCCAGGCGCTCTCCTCCTCACGTGGTCCACTGGTCTTTGGCAGGCAGACTCTAGGTGCTCTCCTTCTCACAAGGCACTCTGCATGCCTACCCAGGCCAGACAATTGGCGTTTCATGCTCAGGGCAAGTGGTCTTGACTTCATGGGTGATGACTCCTCACCTAGCAGGGAGTGTGTCCGCCCTATTCCCCGAGCCCTGATTCCAGCAGCAAGAGATTCTGGCAATCTTCCCTCTCCCGACAGGGCAGTGATGTTCAACAAGTTTGGGACTCAAGGCCCTACCTTTATAGTCCAAACTGAGACACATATGTGATTTAGTGTCAGTCCCTTTGACAAAGGGCAGTGCAGAGGAGATAGCACAGCAAAGGAGCGGATATGCCCTAAATTAATTTCAAAGGCCAGTCTGCCAAAGCAGCATGGGCTCCAACTTTGATTGACGTACTGCAAAGGCCAAGGGAGTAACAGTGGATCACACCTGGCTGCCAGCCCCCACTAAAGTATACCCATAAAGGTTTAAAAACCAAAGCCTTCCTCTCTTTCAAGATTCCCTAGTCCACTGTGCCAACTTTTTCAGTCCCACCACCTCCCTGACAATGAGCCCTGGGCCCACTGACCAGTAACACTTGCTGGAATTAAATAGACTTTGATGTGCACTGAGGATGCCCTGCTCCTCTCCTTTCAGTGTGTCTCCCACCCCAGCCCTCAGAGGATGTGCATTTCTGACATTTCTGTCATGGGGTTGCAGTCCTCATCCTTATAGCTTCTCTAAGCCCTGTGCTTTAAGAATGAAACCCCCAGGCTTCCATGTTATGTAGCACATACATGCATACATGTTCATCCCATCACGAACAGACAAGTTTCACCTACTGTCCAGCACTACACACCATCCATGCAGGCCAAGGGGGAGTTATGTTAAGTTTTGTGTCTGTGTACTTGAGTGAGCCAGGAGACTCAACCACAGTGGCACAGATAATATTGGCTCTTTGCTCTACAGATTATACTGAACACAAAATGGGTATGCTGCCACTACCAGGCCCGGGTTATTTAACTCCAGGTTAGGGCAGTAGCACACTACCTTTATGAGGGCAGTACTTTGACCATATTACCCTAAGAGGGGCTCTCAGATTAGACCGAGACAGGCTTAGGTCATGGCCAATACACATTATTCGTTTTCGCCCATAGGCAAAATTAATGACTAGGGATCCAGATATCCATACAGCTGGGGCACTCCGGGAAGGGGTGCATGTCTGTCTCAATCCAGGGGATCTGTATGTCCCAACACCTAGTTCATATATGTATCTGACTTAAATAAAATTGCCCCTTTGCTTATGTGATTGTTTCTATTCACTTCGTTATAGCTGTGGCTTACTGCGTCTGTACAGCGTCTTTGGTTTCTTTAGCCTTGTGGCTCAGGTAGCCATACTGCCCACTGTTTCATGCAAATCTTCCTTTTATCACTAACTTTCAGTGCCTCGGTGCTTAAGTATAAATATCTTTTATGCAGTAATTATGAGTGGCAGTGTTCTATATGTTGTCAGAAGTGACTAGGAGCAGAACACAAGTATTTGTCTACTTCCTTCATCTTTTTTGTGAGATTCCTACATTTCGAGGCAATCACAATATATTCTCAAAATATGAACAGAAAAACTTGATTTGCACATACTGCCACTTAGTTGGTCTAGCAAGAGGAGGCTGCAACTTTAGATGGGGAACTTCAATCCGACCATATGTAGGTAGCGCAAGTTGCTTTCCGCAGGCCGTGACAAGCTACTCCATCACCCTCCCTGCCCACACTACTCTCCCAGAATGAATTTCCAATCAGTCCTTCAATCAGGAAAGATTTCTTCAAACTTTCCTTCCCTTTCCTGTAGGAGCATTGCCATATGATGTCAATAGTAAGAGAGTGAGATATTTATGCAATTTTCGTTGGCTTGATTACTGACAATTTTGGAATAATTATGAGAAATTACATGCATGTTAAAAAAAAAAAAAAGCAAATCCGATATTTAGAGCAATATTTTAACTTGAAATGCGTATGTGAAAATGCATATTATGCTAAAAACACAAGTGCGGCAAGCAGCAACTGCTCGCATTCTGGTGGTTTGTTTCCAAGCTCTCACAGTAAATTTTTGGGGTGCATGGCATGTAAATATGTAATGGGGCTTAATAGTGTAATTTCAGTAATTTTGTGTAACGAGTAAAGAGGAATTACCGAAATTCCACAAAATTAAGCCAGCATAACATCAATTTCACTCAGGCCTAATACAGAGTTAGACATTTCCTTCCTCCACACATCAAAGATTACACCTGCCTGACACTTGTAAAGGCTAAACGAAAGACAAAAAGCTCAGTCGGATTCACTACCATTTTCAATTGGCATGATTACAGCTGTGATTTAGATTTCTAGCAGAAATGCTATATCTGATAGAGCCATCTAGCCGCAGATACCTTAACTTGTGAATTCTCCCCAGGCGTCAGACTGGATCCGGAAATCTTTCAGCAGTACCTCTGAGATGGTGCGACTCAGTGATGACGTCAACGGAGTCATACAAGTCCCCTCTGGCACGCGGACGTCTGTTTCTTCTTTTCCACCCTGCAATGCGGATCCGGAGAAGCGGTTCCTCAGGCTGTTTGTTCCCACCGACAAAAACTGTAGAAATGGGCCAGAAAAGTGTGCCTTTCTCCAATGTCTTTGGGCTTTGGGCCTTATGGGTTCTGTACTCAACAGAATGCGGGTCTGTAAATGACATTTGTTTGTATGTGGTGTTTGGGAGAACATTTGTTTAAATACTATAACGAGCCCATCGACTCGAACGCAGTGTGCACTGTTCACTAATAAACAATTTATCAATTTATCAATCACAATATGCAAAGTACTCTGTTCTACTTCATTTTTAATTGCTTATTTTCAACCTTAGTTTGTTGTATTCACATTGTTTGCAATGCCTCATACATCATCTAAGCAATAAATTCTCTAACAAGTTTACATTGAACTTTTTTTTTATCATCAAATGTTCTACTGTAATATCTTTCATAGTACAAAAGTTCACATCCTGATTATTTCATGCCCGATGCATTTCGGGACAATTAAGTCTCTTCCTCAGGGGCATACCTGAAATCCCAAACTGAATACCAATTTTTAATCCAATAACCCATTTTATGCATGCTGGTGCACAATAACAGCTTACATCCTCGCTTATATTAAATGCCAACCTTAAGTAAAATGATACCGCCTTGTGTTGAAAATTCCCACGTGTCTGCTCGAACCATGTTTTTAATTACTGTGAGTATTGTGTTGATATATACATATGTTTAAAGAAATTGTGCTAAACCTAATCATGCATATTCCCCCAGTGTTTAAATACAATCGTGAACATAGGCAAATCGGCGTCTAGTGCTTGTATGCAGACAAACAGGTAACTGATTCCGTTGCTCGTGCAAGCGCGATCAAATAAAAATGAAAAGCTGCAAAAATAAGTGAGAAACAGGAGTGCACCTCAAACCAAATAATGATTGTGTTTGGGAGAACACCACGACTCAGAGGATTGGGGCTCCTGCCAGAGACTGAAGCCGAAGGTGCTCAAGGAACGCCGTACAAAGTTGCTGGCGTGGTCCTCTGAGAACTTGCAGCCTCAGTCGTCTTCTCATGTAGAGGTCCGTTTGCGAGGCCGTTCCTGGAGGCGGAGCCATTCTTCAGGATGTCGTTCTTCAGAAACATCTAACGGTAAGCGCAGGCACTTCAAATCACGGCTCTCGCGACTTTGGCGTGTGGAGACTCCATCTCCCATGGATCCTCCTGCTCGCCGGTTGAGGAGCGAATTTGTGACTCCGCTCACGTCTCGCCCTCTTCCCAGATGTCCCAGATGAGGGAGTATTAGAACTCTCTACATCTCATCTGTGGTCCTCCTTCCACTGGAGCACCCACGGGCCCCAAGGAGATGACTGGAGCCATGCCGGTGGGTTCGCCCTCGGTGTCGGTTGGGCCATTTTGAGTCTTTAGGTCGGCATCAGCCCACTCCGCGCCGGTGCACAGCCCTTCGGGGACTCCACCTTCGACGTTTTTCTTGATCAGCCTACTCCGACATTTTGATCTGTGCCGCCGATGTCAGTCTTTCCACCTCCTATCGACGTCGAAGTGACACCTTCTCGACGCCGATCGGCATCAGGTGCTGAGTCAGTAGAGCAAACCGGAGGAAGTGAAAATGTCATATTCCCCCCAAAGTCTCACCCTGAGACGGGTCACCTTGTAACGAGTGATGCAAGGGGGCCTGGGCTTTTTCAACCCATCTCTGAGATGATTCCATCTCAGGTGGAGGAGAGTTGGATATCTGCTCTTGGTGAGGCTAGTGGGCTGGAGTCCTCTACAGCCTCGGGGCTACTTTCCCATCCTAGTCTTGCTACTGAGGCAAGTTCCTCCTTTGCAGATATGTTGAAGAGAGTGGCGGCAGTGTTTGAGTTGTCACTACCTACGGTGGAGAAGTCCACCAACCCTCTAATTTATGTCCTTTACCAAAGTCAGTCAGGAGAAGAGCCTGTTCTTCCATACACTGAAGCCCTGTTTGACATATTGTTTGCACCAGGCTTAGCACATGTTCCTGAGTCTCGGTGGACCGTGCTACATCTCGCAGGCATCTGCCTGCTCCAGGACATCCAGTTTGTCTCCTCAGACATCCTACCATGCGTAGCCTGGTAGTTGAGGTTGCGAAAGCCTCTCATGATATGGATTCTTCACCTAAAACTCCATTACGGGAGGACTCTCGGAGTCAAGATACATGTGGCAAACACATCTTTGCTTCTGCAAGTTCTGCGTTAAGGTCTACCAACATGTTTTGTGTTCTGGGACGTTTTTCCCATGCTCTGTGGGATACCTTGCAGACTACGTAGCCATCGCTTCCTGGTAGCCTCCATTCTGATGTTGAAAACTTGATTAGAGATGGCCAACAGACAGCTAAGCTGATAATCAGGTGTGGCATGGATACTACTGATTCAGTCAATGTAATTATAAATTACTTAGGCTACTAATGAGAATATGGGCAAACAGATATAAATACAAAAATCCCACATCACAATATATATTGCAAATGATTTATAAATATAAAAAAACTAGAGATATGGAAACTTGGTCAATATACATTAAATAAATACATGATTCAAAAAGATATTTCATTTTTATAACTTTTAAAAACAGTTCATTTTCCATCATAGATGTAGTGAAACAAGCCTATTTATCCAGTCACACCTCAACACTCATCCTTCTATTGTGCATGCATCATTATTCAATGGTTTAATTGAAAAAATTGAGCCTATTGAATATATATATTGAAATCCGTTCTATGTCTAGTCAGACAACGATGTATACAAAATTGAAATAGAAAGATGATGGATGATATATTTCTATAGTCTACAGAGTTTCACATTTATTGCATCATGAATCACAATTTCTTTCTGATTCCTTATTGCTTGCTACAATGAGGTGAAAATGGATGAAGGCTGGATTTTCATATGTAGCTTGGCTTGTAGAGTTAGAACATGTGCATAGACAGCATGGCTTAGGCAATGGGACCTAGGCGCGTTTCGGCTATGTAGCCTTCGTCAGGAAGCCATGATGAAAGAAAAAACCTAAAAGGCATATGTAGAAAAATGATCTGGGTTAGAATGACACTCAATGCCCTGTATAACATGATAAGAAAAGTACTGTTTAGTGAGTCACAAGAAGAAACCTAATAAGTGTGTAAAGACGGAAAGTGAATGGATTAAAATTGCGCGCAGGCAGGATAGGCAATATAGAGTGCATAGACTTACCAACCCAGTGAATAAAATTTTGGAAAGAGAGAGTTTAAAAATGAGACGCAAGTTGGCCTCAAGGGTTACATATACCTTCACCCAAGGGGGAGAAAGAAACCAAACATACACCGATGGTGTACATGATGCAAAGTGTGCTAAAGCAGCTGTGAAGAATTTATAATTGCTGTTAAGTTGTTCCCATGCTGGCAAGGGATCGTGGAGAGGATTACCTTGTTTATATGCGGTAGTCCGAATGTAAATGGGCGGAAAATGCGAGACCATCTCACTCTGATTAAATTGACCTCATAGATCATGTACGTTTCTCCCCAGCATTTTTTTCAGACTAGTGGGGAGGTGCAAGCATCCAAGAAGGCTGTGCAATAGCTACCTGGCTATCTACTTGCATGCTAAAAGGATGGGCAGCAAATGTGCATCACAGGGTATACTATTCCCTATGGATAGCCCTAGGGAGAAATGGATAAAGAAAAACGCATATGTAAAGCACTAGCATAGAACGGAACTGGGACCCTACTGTGCATACAATGAGAACGGTGCTTACCTGTCTATGGGTCGCTCTCTACGGGAAACGAGGTTCCTTTGGCTGGTCTGGACTGGTTACGTTCCAGATTTGGGTGTAGAGGTCCAGGAGTGTGGCTGGGGTCGACCACAGTCCCAGTCGGGTTGGAAATGAATACAGGGCTTGCTGATTTGAGCTCTGGTGGACTGGGAGATAAGGGCTAAACGGTAGAGTCCAGGTCATGGTAGGGGCCAACAATATGGGCAAGATCTTAGCGATACGAGATTGTGGCACCAGCAACGAAGGTCGGCCAGCGTACCGCTGCGTACGTGGAGGCGTTGGAATGCTGAGTTTAAATTGAGCACTGTAGATCCTGCGCATGCCGGTCATCTAGCAATCAGGTGTGTGGTGAACACCAGAAATGGAAAACGGACTAGGCGGCCACCTGCAGAAACAGGTCGGCCATCTTGGAAAGGGGATGAATGGCCGAAGCCAAATTTGGTGCAATGAGCGGATCAGCGAAATCCGGCAAATACATAAATTCTCATATATAAAGGTCTATCTCTCACCATCCTACATGGCAGTCTAACTGTGGCAACTAAAAAGTAGGGCAGAATATCATTTGGAATTGTATCTAATCACCTGGTCCCATGGTATTTCACTGTTTAAACCTTTTTTGTAGGTGTTTTAAGGAGAAAATCAAGTAGACCTCTCTCCGTTTCCTAATCTCAGTACTTAGACTACCCATATTGGTGTGGATTATCTCCAGAATAAGCCAGTGTATATCATTCATGGTATGTTGTGCCTCAATATAGTGTTTCACTAATGGTGCACTGCATTTCTTGGTGCGAATGGCTGACCGATATTCTGTCAGTCGTGTGGCCATGGTGCGGGAGGTTTCCCCTTTGTACCCTAGATTACACGGGCACAGTAATAGATATACAATGTTACTGGTCTTGCAGTTTGTTAGGTTTCTCAGGGATTTCTTGACATTGCTGTTGAAACCACCTCATGCACAGCTTGCCAGTTTGATGGTGTATGACACACCTCCCATAGGGAATTGCAAATGTATATTACCCACTATGGTGGTCTGAAAGGCAGGCTTCCGTTGTGTCATGCGAGATCTCACCACCAAGTCCTTTAAATTTGTATTCCTTCTGTGGGCAAATAAAGGTCTGGGTATGTGGTTCCCCTTCTCTCTTTCAGCGTTGAGTATGTGCCAATGAGAGTTGACGATGTGACGTATTTTCTCATTCATGGTAGAATGCCGGGTGACAAACACCAAGTTCGAAATCTGTTTAGGGTCTCGGTTGTTGACTGTCATAGTACCTGACTGTTACAAAAGAGCACGTTACTAACTGTTTCGGATATCCTCTCTATATGAATTTAGCTTTCATGTCTAATGCTCGATGGTCAAAATCAGCTAAGTTAGTGCAATTCCTGCGAAGACGCAGGAATTGACCGAACAGGATACTGTTTTTTTGGGACTGGGGGTGATAACTGGCAAAGTGCAGGAGGGTATTTCTGGATGTAGGTTTGACGTACAAGTCGACCTCAAGATGTTGTTGATTGTGTCTGATGCTGATGTCTAAAAATTCTACACATTTGTTACTGATGCATTCCGTGAAATGCATGTTGTTGTCACAGAGGTTAAGCCACATCATGAATTCAGATAGGTCCTCTTGACTGCCTGTCCAGACGAAAACAATATCGTCTATATATCTAGACCAGTTGGTAATAGACTGACTGAAGGGGGCAATTTCATTATAGATGTATTATGATTCAAATTGGGCCATGTATATATTCGCTACTTTGGGGGCACAAGATGCGCCTATACTGACTCCCTTAGTTTGTTTATAAAGTGAGCCATTATATTCAAAGGTGTTTTCTTGTAGGATGATACGTAATCACTCTATGATGAATGTCCTCGAGCAGTCAATCTGGAGTACTTGGATAAACCATGTGACTACCTCTAGGGCCTCTTCTTGTGGGATGTTGCTGTAAAGGGCCTCTATGTCCATAGTTACCATTGTGTGTCTCTCGTGGCATTAAAAGGTAAATGCTTTACTTTGTTGGTAATGTCCCTCGTGTCTTGGATATTGGACTGTATTTTTGGAACGTGCGGTCTGAGTATTGAGTCTACATATTTGGACAGGGGTTCTGTGATGGACCCTATGGTGGTAACTGTGGGTCTGTACGGTGGATCTATACTGTTCTTGTGAACTTTGGGAACCCCATAGATGGTGGGCATTTTGGGTTTAGCAACATTGAGGAATTTCCATTCCTTGTCACAGATGTGGTTCTGTTGAAGTGCTTTGGTGGTAATGTCTAAAATGATTTTCTTGACGTGTGGTGGGATCAAGGGTAATGGGTACATAATGATCTAAATTATGTAGCATTTCATGCATTTTAGTGACATATTGATCTGTGTCTGTGACAAAGGTCGAGGCATTGTCATGTTAGTTTTTTATCGTCGGTGACTTGTGTGAGAAGTTGGCCTGGCATATGCTGTCCACTAGTTATAGTGGGCACCTTGCACCAGTCCAAATGACCCTTATTGATAGGTTTAAAGACAACCTTTATTGAAAGCTATCCCAGTGGTAGCTATGGAGAGCAGCCTTCAGGCTAAGTCTTGAAGGAGTGTAAAGCAGCTTGGTTTACCAGATTATAACCTCTTGAATAACCAAGTGAAAGGAGAACCACACAAGGTGTGTATATATATATATATATATATATATATATATATATATATATATATATATATATATATATATATATAATATATGTATTTATTTCTAAACACCAACTACTAATCTCTTTATGAGATTAGAGTTCAAGATACACAATATCACAGTATTAAAACAGTAAATAGCACAATATACACTGGGCCCCAGGGGGAACAAACCATATACTAAGAGTGGTATAAGAACCACAACTTGACTAGACACAGTGCCTAGAGCATGTTGAATCGCTGGGACCCCAAGGAACCACCCAAGGTAGTGACACAGGAGTCCCACGGGGGACGTGTGCATTGTTGAGAACACAGCCGCGAGCGCCGTAGGATTCAATGCGGAAGGTCGCGGTTGGAATTTTAAAGTTAAAGGACACTTAGGAGAGGACTTTGAGCAAACCCCTTTAGACTTAAGGGGTTCTAGGGCCAACACCCACGGGAGCACCGGAGTACTCGAGTTACCTCACCCAGGGAAGCCGGGTGCATAGGTGTCGGGAATCGTCGTCGTTTTCAATGGCGATCTGCTGCAAAGTGCTGCTGCCGTGAAGGAGAAAAGTGTCCGGGGTGATCCAAGCCTGGATCGAAGATGTGAAGAACCTGAAAGCAGAGGGGACAGAGTCTGGGTCACTAGCCAGTGACCAGGAGCGGAGCAATCGAATGCCCACCGATGTCGGGTGCTTCAGGTGCAAAGAGGTGAAGCTTGACTCTGCAGCCACGGGGTCCCAGAGATGTCGATGATGACCAGGAGCCGGATTCGAGCTGTCCCACAAAGGATGTCGAGTGCTGGGGTGTCGGTGATCGGATTAACCACAACAAGCCTTGGCAACAGCAACCCACGCAGGAAAAGAAAAGATGCTTCTGTGTGGACCAGCAAGATCCTGGGGACTCCCCAAGCGATGGAGAGTCAGGGCACGTCTGGAGCAACCAGGGAAGCCCAATAAAAGTTAGTGTTGCCTTCTTGGGGACCCACAAGTCAATGGACCAGGGATTGCGAAGGGACCTCAAGAGGAATCACAAAATGGCAGCCCACGGAACACTCGTTGAGTGTAGGCCTGCAATCTTTGGTGCAGTTACTGCTTGGGGTCAGGGCTACAAGTAACCCAACGCTCAGCCTCCGGGGTTGCCGGAAAGCTGATGCTTTTGCAAATGGTCGCGGTGTCCAGGGGTTCGGGTTGCACGGTCTCCACGAGGGATACGGGCCTCAGACTTGCTATGGGCACAGATCAACCTCAGAGACCTTGGAAAACTCACCTCCTGTGTGGCAATATTCTTCAGAGTCCGCAGGAGCTTCGGAGATGCCAACCGGTCAGTTGCGTTAAAGGTGCCTGCCTTGCAGGGCAGTAACTCCTTTACTCCAAGGGAGATTCTTCAGTCATCCAGCATAGTGTAGATCGTCGAAGTACTTGGTTTCTGGTATCAGAGTTTAGTCCAGGTGTAATCTAAAGTCCTGTAGTCGGGGTTTCCTACTTTATACCCAAGGAAGGGGTGGGACAAACTCTTTCCTGACCCTCCCATTGGTGGGTCCCCAGAGGGGTGGCTACACCCATTTCCTTTGTCCAGTTTCGTGCCAGAGCAGGGGCGGTGTGCCCCTGCAACCGGTTGGAGCTGGACTATGCACAGGGACACCAAATGTGCCCCCAGTGCAGACTTCAAAGCACTCTGAGTGCACCCACCCCCAATACACTAAAGCCTGTCTGGGAGGTGGTCACACCTCCCTGTGACAGGAAACCTATTGTCCAGGCCTCCCCTGCCGGAGTTTCGTCCAGCAGCAGGAGGGCAGACTCGTGTCTGTGGCTGCAGCATCCATTTTGTGATGCCAGGGTTCTGTTAAGCTGGTACCGTGTGTACCGGTGATGCCATGCTGCTCCCTCTAGAAGGGAGGAATCATACCTCCCACCCCAGTACTGGGGTGGAGGTATGATTCCAAGGTGTTTGACACCAAACACAACAGTTTTAAATGCAGCCATTCTCAAGTTAGCATTTACCGCGGGGTTATAATGCACTTAAGAGTATATGGTCTGGCTGCATCACAAACAACCCCGGAATGAAGATTCCGAAAGCTGCAGAGGGGCTCTGCTCATGCATGAGCACCCTCTCACATGAAACCCAGCACCCTGCCTTCAGGATTGTGAAGGCCTGCCATAGGGGTGACTGATAGGTTTACATGTGCAGTGATATGGAGAGATATAGGGAACCTATATCTCAGTAAGGGGTGGATACACCACCTTACACAGGCTGCTGTAGCAGACCTGTTGTCATTTTAAAAGGCTTCCCAGGGGTGGCACAATACATGCTGCAGCCCCTGGTAGGCCTCTGGGGTACCTATGCCCTGGGTACATAGTATACCATATACTAGGGACTCACAAGGGTACCCCAGAATCCAATCTGGAGTGTACCTAAAGTACAAACAATCAATTTAGAGTAGAAAGCAGATAGACTGGGGTCCTGATTAGCAGGGCCTCAGTCTGGCTAAGTCGAAAAACAGTGAAACATCAGCAAAAAGTGGGGGTAACTATAAGAAGCAGATCCTACTCTCCTACAACTTGTTTTGTGTTAGCTTCCTTAATGCCGTATGTTCTGACCGGGAGATGTTATATGTCGGAGCAGGGATGAACTTCATAGCTGTCTTCATTTTTTTATATACTAAGTGTTCAAAGATTGATATCTCTGGACCCACTTGGTCTAGGGTAGGTAAGAACGTGGACACTGGAGCCAACCCTGATCTGTTAGTGGCGATAGTCAAGATGGCTACCTGACCTTCAAAAAATGCTTGGAGCCTAATCTTCCTGAAAAAGGCCATAAGATCTTGGAATATTTCAAATTGATTAATCCTAGTATGAGGAACAAAGAATAGGCCTTAGGTCACATACCCTGGAACCCTCTCTGGAATCCCTTTTGACCAAAGGTTAAAGATAGGTATTTGCTTTAATCCCTCCAATACTGTCCATTTCTCGTGACCAAGTATTGGTTGTGGTTCTGATATTGGTTGTGTCCCTGTTGATATTGATTTTGATGTTGGTAATTCCCTCTGAACCTAGGTTGATACCGTGTTCTCTATTGGTTCCTTTGATTCCCTCGCCTGGATAAAAAAGGCTGATCACCACTAGGTCCTGAGGGCATTCCTCGATTTGTACCTTGATCACTGCTATATGGGTACCCTTCGCCGTCAGAATCAGAGGTATCTGAGAAGGTGATAATTTTTCTTGTTGGCCTGGTATATGTTGAAAGATCTTTCTCACTGTAGGTCTCACCCTGATTGTAATAATTCTCTGCCAAGTACAGATATACTTTGTCTTGACTGGTGAATCTAATGTCTTTTTTGAGTTTTTCTGTTTTTCTCTTCATTAAATAGAAAATAAGATCAAAAACAGGCAAGCACTTGATGAAGCAAAAAAGAAACTAGAGGAGATAGAAGAAATGCAGGAAATAGTCATTATATGAGGCCATGTCTTTTTCTAAGAGGGTTTGGACCAATTCTTTAGCTGTTTCAGCTATAAGGATCATGAGATCCCGTGAGCACCAATTCGCAATCCTGGACCAGCGTTCCTGGAACTTGCGTATCTGTATGAACATTCCCGGTATATTTCTGACTGAGTCCTTGTGGTATTACTCCAGCTTTTAAATATTCCAGCATGAAGTGCCCATGCAACTCAATCCGTCTAATTTTTTTCTTCTAAGTAGTGATTTTATGTATGTCTTCATTACCTACGATGGAGTGGCTACTTACGTTATTGCCCCGGGGTTGTTGACCCACCAGGGAGGCAAAATCTTTGTCAGTAAATCCAAAGGTCTGTAGTTTTTCCATGATGGATCAAGGCTAGATACCAACAGGGAACAAAGGAAGAGTGTTCTACTGGTGTGTCTCTAACAATGTATGTATGCTGGGAATGCACCTAGTGCACTGATTCAGTAGACAGGGCCATGCCATCTTTGGTGGTGTTCTGGCGTCATGCATGGTAAAGAACTGCAGGTTTTTAAGAGGCTGTGCAGGCAACTTCATTCAATATACCCTTTGACGGCACCCATCTTTTTGGGGCTCAGCTCGATTCAGCATCGAGATGCTTCTGTGATAGGAGAAGTGATACAAACTCTTAATTACTCTTTCTCTGTTGCATGTTCTTTAATTTGGACCCTATACTTGGGTTGTATGGATAGGAGAAGTGATACAGATTCTCATTACTCTTTCTCTGTTATATGTTCTTTAATGTTGACCCTATACTTGGGTTGTATAAATTATACTAGATGTTTTTCTGAAAGGCCCTAACTTGTTAGGGCATTGATATGTCCCTCTTTTGATTACACCTGGTTGGTGTGTCTGCAGGGTGCAGATGTTATTGTTTTGATACTGTCTAACAGTTTAAGTGGTATAAGGATTCCTGAGGTATATTCTTTTTTTTCTTTTTTTCTTCTGATGATGGGCTTTTATACTCAAGAGGTAATTTGCAGATGATTTGTCTTCCGGTTAGGAAGTTTAGCTTTTCACATGCTTCTTTCGAAGAAGTTTGGTATGCAGGCATGCATTACTGTTGACTTGCAGTATTTCTTACATTGGCACAAGAAATATGTCTCTATGAGACCTTGTATACAGAGTGTATCCTTGTCTTTTATTTTTTGCGAATACTCTGAATTTCCACTTCAGGGTAATTCTGGTCTCTAGTTTGGCTAACGCAGACCTTTTCGCTACTTTAGCGGAGCGCACTTTTCATAGATTTCAGGTGGTACACAGATTGCTTTGCGTTGGATCAATTTTAAATTATGATCCTGGTGAGGGGATCATGCCAGTTTTGATAAGTGTTGAGTTATGTACCTGCACATGGGAATTTGTTCCATGGAAGTGTGCTCTCCTTTGCTGGAGGACTTGCATCTGGCAAGCTCAGGGTGTCTAAGTATTCAGAAGAAAACACATCATAGTCTTTGTTTCCTCCTTTTTGGAGGTGATGTTTACTCTTATGTTCGCTTTTGGAACAGTATATGCTGTGAGCTCTGCTTCTGAGATGCAGTGTCTAAATAGTTACCTTAAGGTTGTTTACAGCCATGCCTTATATGGTTGGGAAGATTTCTGCTTTTTAAGAGGGGTAGGTTCGTTTTTGATCCTTCTTCGCTTTAAGGACCCTGTGGATCTTTCCATATCTTTGATAGAGAACATCCAACCTCCAGACAGGGAATTGTCCCCAAGGAGACAGTCATACATTTCCTAGCTCTATTAGGCAGTTCTTAATGTCTCTAACTTACAGCCTTTTTAGAGATCATAGTGTGAGATTATGATCTAGTGCTTTATTGTTCTTAGAGAACTAATTTGTCTATATGGGCACTTGCCTGCCTTTCGGTCAGATTAGATTTTGGCTCATATGACTTGTGGACAATTATTCCAACTGGGTTCCCTTTTTGGGTGATTTTCACGGACTTGGCTTATTTTATTCATCTTGACCTTCTAGGCCCAATGTTGTAATAAGTGCTTGCTAATGACATGTCATTTTCATGTAGGTTTTCATTACGTACTACCAGCCTGTTCGGATTCTTTTGGCAGGCAACATTATCTTGATTCTAAGTCACCCAAGGTGTTTCGTTGAGAGTGCAATATCTCTCTTGATACTATATTGTATGGTATTCTGAAGGGCTGTTTTTCAGTTCTGTTTATCCATGTGTGTATACAGACTATAAATATTGGTGTTGCATATGGGTTAACAAATGCTGAGTTATGATTCTGCTATGTGAAATAAAAAGTATATTCACTTAGAAAAATATATATTGTGCGATGTGATTTGCATCTCTGATCTCTGTAAGTTTGGATTAGGGTCTATATGCATGTGTAGAACGCAGTAATATAGGTCTGAACATAATAGTTAAATTTTTCTACAAATTCATATCTTTTAATTGCCATTTTCCATTTCTATGGGCACTATACATTATGTGAACTTCCGGGTGGTCAATTTGGCTAAAAATGTTTCCTATTTCAAGGATGGACTATGATGTTCATCTACCTTGATAATTGGAATGGTCATTCCAACCTTGCAATGAATGAATGAGTTATTCATCTTGATTTTAATGGAAATGGTTCTGCAAGCCCTTCCTTTCTGATGTTAGTTTGGGTTTCCTTTAGATATTTCTTTACTGATGAACTAGAATGCCATGTAACCCGCATTCTGTACAAGGGCTCACTTATCTTTTGGGGGTTAAATGCTATTGTCCTGAAAGCTACCTTTTCTTGATTTCTTAGGCCAGGATCTTTTTAAGACTTCCTTTCTGGTGTAGGGACCTGTAATTTACAGGGTATTCATTATTGCCTTTGGCCTTCTGTCAATAGGCTCATTTCACCCTTTAAGGGTCATGTACTACTGTTGACTGTTGTCTTCGGACTCAGTGTTATTCCGCTGCCCGTGGGGCATGGTATTCCGAGCCGGAAGGTTTTTTTATTTACATTGCCTGCGGTCCTTTCCACAGTTTTTATAAGGAGTTCATGCTCTTTTTCATCTAATTCCTAAGTATGTCTGGTCTATGGTTGATTTCTAATGGCTGGTTCTCTTTGAGAACTTTTGTAGGATTTGTTCCCAGACCCTCCTCTGGGTGGGTATATCTATAGTATTTAATTCACAAGTTAAGAAATCTGTTAAGGAGTCTCTACCAAAGGTAAGTAACTTGTTCATCTGATGTATTATCTGGTAGAGAGACAGTCTAGCCGCAGATTACTTAACACCCTGCCCATCCTAGCCGCTCTGCGAACGATCTGTAGTGTCAGGGTTATACCCCTTTTTGGTACTGGTTTTGAATGCCAATGATCACTGTTTCACGTAATTGTGTGAATCAATGGACCATTGGATCTTAATTTTTTCTCTTGACTTGATATTGCCATACATTTTGTTTATGGTTGCTTCGTCATTCCTTTTCCTTATGGGCCTTTTCTGGGGATTGTCATACCATTTATTTCCATTTTCTCTTTATGTTTTTTAAAGATATTTTGATCTTTTTTGGTGCACTGTTTCCACAGCCAGTTTCTATACTGGCTCCGCATTCTGGTGCGGAAGGTTTCACAGAAGAAACTGGTTGCTGGAGGGGACTTACATGACTCCATTGACATCACAACCGGAGTCGCCGTCGTCCGCCGCACAGAGGTACTACAGAAAGATTTCCGGATCCAGTATGACACCTGAGGAGAATTCACAAGTTCAGGAATCTGCGGCTAGAAGGTGTCTTTACCAGATAATACGTTACCAAAGATAAATAACTTCTTCATCAGAAGGCGTACTGGCCAAAGGAATTTTCTCCACCACACTATACTGTGGTGAAGGTAATTTCCAGAGGCTGATTCTCTTGTGGAGAATTTAGTATTTCCTCCAGAAATCAAAGGATTTGTCATTACCACCAAACTCTATATCAGGACCTACACATTTTCTTTCTCCTAAAGCTTTTCATTTTCGACTGTCTACAGGTCCAAGTGGAGATGCTCTTTAGAGAGTAATAGTTATCCCTAGAGTTCTGATACTAAATGGGGTGAAGTGAGGTGGTTACAACTTTCCAGTCTAAACTGTGTGAATGTGATCTGTCATGGATTGTTTCTGTTGGATGGTATTAAGTGGACGTTTGGACCCATATTAACCTCTGCCTAACCTCAATCAGCAGCATTGTAATTATCTGCTAATCTGCAGGTTCTTTGTTGACTCAACAAGGTCGGTGCCCTTCCATAAGGTCTCAGCCAGTTTGTGTTAGAGCAGTTAGATTGATTGAGACTGTCCCTGCTGTTATCTGGTTGATAATTCTGATTCGAAATTTAGTAATGGAGGTCATAAAGTTCTCAAATGCATTGGACGATCTGCCTTCCACAGTCTTGATTCCAGAATATTCTATTCTAATTTCCACTGTTTATTTCCGGGATTTTTTTCTGCTAGAACTTTGGAGTAATCAATTGCCCTTAATACCCATAACATTCTCTGAGTGCTTCAAGATTTACCCACTAATTTTTAATTTTAGAGATCATAATATCCATCATCCTAACTCCTATGATTACTAGTCCATCTGGGTGCTGAGTTGGTTTGTGGATTGACTGATGGATGTGGTGTGAGGCATTGTGCTGTCTTATAACTGGTATCTTATGGAATGATATGTTATATAACACAATCACCCATATGTCTCATGTTGTTTGGTCACAACATATGATGTATATTGATGTGAAGCAGCGTATTGAGATATGTTGTAGTGAAGGATGGTTTGGTGACATAATTGTGTGCTGTGGTCACATCTTGTATTGAGAGGTGTCATTTGGTGGGGAATGATGGGCTATAATGTTTGGTGAACTGTTGTGAATATGTATTCAGGCAAATAGGTAGCTACTTAGGAGTGATCATTTTTAGGCTTCCAGATAAAAAATAATCTAAAAGGAGAGGAAATGGAAGCAGGCGAAACAAGCATTGACAAAGCCAATAGGCCTGGTGTTGGCAGCCAGCCTGCCTTTAGGCTTTGGCAGCTCTTGTTTTGTGCAAAACCTTATTGTTGGGGAAGGAGCTAGGCCATTAATCTAAACAAACCCAAAAATAATTTTGCCTTTAGCCAATAGTTTCAGGAAAGCACACATGACCATAGTAGTTCCTAACGCTGGAGAGGGCTACTGTGTGTGTGAATGTGCTTCGTGTGAAAGCTATACCTGTCTCATTAGCCCTAATCAGTGCTAAACTAGTCCTGGCATGTTCAGGTTCAGGAAGGGCCTGGCCTGGCAGTTTGGACTGGAATGCTCCCACTGGAGGGTGTTTAGACATGGTATCAGAAACAAAAATATTGTGGGACAAAATATTGTCAAGAAATTGAGGACAAAAATATTGTGCAGGTAAATTTCTATAGCTAAGTTGTACTATATCTAATACTAAATATACGTACCCTGACGATATATATTTATCTTTAAGGTACGTAGATATGGAGTTAAGAATAGTAAATCTATACTTATCTATTTGCTCTTACCTGTTCAATGTTTTGGTCCTCAATCTTTTTTACATGATATTCTGTCCACACAATATTTTGTTTTTGATATTCTGTCAGTGATACCATTAGAATAGGGTCAAAACTAAATTGTATATGGCTGGGTCCAAACTGAGGTGCTGTGTTAGACTGGTCTGAGTAATTCAGTATTCCATCCATCTTTATTCTGCACGTCACTTTCTTGTATGATTCTTTGTGAAAGGGCAGCATGCTGTCACTCAAAGTGAAATCAGCCAGTTCTGAAGTGGGCTAACCCACTGCCCCTTGATGCATGCCTGCAGTGCCAGGAAAAATTGGAATGATACAAAAACAGACTAATGGATGAAATCTGGCCAAGAACTCCTACACATAACTATGTTATACACATAACTTTAGGCAACCTACTTCTATCGTCTCCACCGCCTCTGTCATGCTTGTGCCTGCCGGCTCATCCTCTTAATGCTTTCTCCTTCGCGGGCGCGCTGCTTTGTCCCCGCGCTGCCAGTTGCTTTCACGCCAGCTGCCTACTGTTGTGACGGTTGGATAAGCACGCTATAGGGGTGAAACTACCACTCTTATTGCAGGCTTTGCTTCCTTGCTTTCTGTGGACAAATCCAGAGATACTGTAGGAGCTGCCGGGAGGGGAGCTTTTTTTTCTCCTGTTAACAGGGTTTATACGCCCGAATGATAATGGGCCCAGGGGTGGCGTAGGTATCCCTCTGCCACTGTTTCTAGCCCCTTGGGGAGCTGGGGGGCCCGGATGTGTGGCAGGGTGGTGGGTAGTCTGCATCTCCCGGGTCCTGTACCTGAGCCCTATACCGAGTTTGTCTTCACTCCTAAGGCCTGGTGGCCCCCTGCCTCAGCTCACGCAGCTCACCAACAGTGTGGTGTTCCTGATCTGGTAGTAACCAGCCTTTTCTCTTGTCTTGGTTACCTTTCAAGAAGTGCCTGGCAGAGTGAGGTGTGGTGTGTTGGTGGCGGCGGCAGTGAACACTCGGTGGAGCCACAAAGGAGGAGGTAAGCGATCCCCCAGTTGTCTTCCCAATTCATAGGCACCAGTGGCTATTTTTTGTGGCTCTTTCAATACATTATGAAGCCAGCATCATGTACCTCACCACTAGTACTTCACCAATAAAAGGGGTTTGCTTGGAGTGTCAAAAAGAAAAGAGTGTGAAAGGCATTGTAAGTGGAGATAAGTGGGGGGCAAAAAATCAGAGGACCCGATTGACTCAAACTCTTACATATCCGAGGGGACATCAGTATCAAATGAAAAAGCCTCGCCCCTAGTTACCTCAATAAGGAACTTGGTGAAGAAACAAAAGCTAATGTTGAAGTGTTTAGTAACAAAGTGTGGTCAGCCAGACTCCCGGAGCCCAATGTTTAGAAGAAGAGGGAGCAGCACTTGTAGATAATTATAACTAGTCAGAGTATATCCTGGAGGTTTCCCTTCCGACCACCCTGGACAGGGGCCCCAGACTGTCGTCCTCTCCTTGTCTTAAATGTCACCTACTCCTTTGGTAGTCAAAGGGTCTGGAGCTTTCAGGTCTCAACATAATGCGACTTCCCGGGACCAGAGTGGATCACTGCTTCATCATCCGGGTTGGACATAATGCTGCTTATGCAAAGCACACTGCAGGGTATTCTAGAGACACTGTTAGCTCAAATCAAGTGGTTCAATCTAAACATCTGAAAGATATTCTGATCGAGTTATGCAAACCTAACATGGGCTTGTTAGCGGTAAGGGAGGGAATGGGAACTAAGTTACCTCACCTTGAGTAAGCTCTGGGACAGAGGCCTAGCACATCAGAGTGTAGGAGCTCCACTAAATTTGAGGGGCTCAGTGTACATCTCAAAACACCCCATGTTAGTCAGGAAAAGGCAACATATCTTTGGGAGAGATGGTAACTTGAGGAGAACTTGAGGGGACCAGAGGTTTAGAGGAACAAAAAGAGTAGCTAGACTATTAGAGCCAAAAGTGGGCAGAGGAAGGAATGGACAAACAAAGCTAAGGATAGAGACCCTACAACAAAATGGTCCCAGCTAAATCAGGACTGTAGCTCTCACCCATCGCCCATGTGGTACTACAATAACTCTAGATATCCCCACCTGGGCGGTAGCAAAAGCACACAATAGTAACCTACCAGCTAGGAATCCCCAGCCAATAAAAACTTGTGCTACTGCATGCAAAGGTTTCCCGGTGCCTGTCAGGGGAAAGGAGACCAAACCATCGGAACCCAGAAGAATGTACAAAGCAGTCACCATTATGCAAGAGAAATCACATATGCTTGACCCTGGTTTTCAGGTGTTGCTGCTGGATATAATTCGCTGGCGGATCAACACTAAACAATTACACCCCCCTCATTCGCTCAAACATTCTAAGCCTATTCCAGCAAATCCCCTCACTCTCTGGGATATCCTCAGGTGATCTAGCCTCTGTGGTCTGTGGGGGATTTCAGGTCGGGGATCACGGAAGGGACCTATCAAAAGCTGATTATTTTTCTCCCTGCATCACTTTTGGTAGCGAAAGCAGATGTAGACTTAGCCCAAGCTGGTTTGAAAGTCAGGGGTCCTATTAGACTCTGGTTTAAATCCTTCCTCCTTCCTTAGTCGAAAGCCTTAGACTTTTCTCTAAGTAGGCATGGTCGGCTGGCTCCCAGTCAGTGCGAGCAGATTATATCTAATCTCCAAGATAGGTTGCCACCAACTGATACAAGGGTGAGTCAAAGTGGTCACTCCCCCCCCCCCCCCTCAAGAATCTGAGGGTGTTTTTTGAAAACGACAAATGGACAGAGCAGAGTGGGATCCCAGAGTGGGACCAGGGCAATAGATTTGCCCCCGATTCAACTTTCAACGCATGGGAGTGGGATGACTGGCCTAGTGGGCCATAGAGGGAGGAATACTCTCCCAATCTGAGAATCCGGAGTTGGAACATGTACTGGTTTGAGCGTCTTAGAAGGAGTGGTGACTTGGAAAAAAGAATAAAGCCTACCGTGTGGTGTTCCTTCAGGAGTCCTGGCTAAGAGAGGATAAAACAATAGAAGGCTTCGTAGTCTTGAATAGTAAATGTTCAAATCAAGAAAAGGGTAGAGCTTCAGCAGGGGTATTAACTCTAATATCTGCTGATGCACTGTAAAAGCGGATCTTGCCTTGCACGACACCTAAACCGGTCTTGACAATGAGACTGAGAAAAGTGCACATTTGTTTTCATTGTCATTGTTCTAGACGTGTGCAAAGTTGAAGTACCAGCACCGTAAAAATGTACTTGACTAGGAAGAAACAGTAGGATTAATCAAATAAATAGTGAATTTAAGATGTTTAAGTAACCGATTTACCTTATATTATTAACAAAAAGGTCATGAAAAACTAACAAGCTTAGCATTTCTATTGATGTCATTGAAGAGTGTCATAAACTGGACATAGATGCAAATCGTTTATGCAAAGAGTTACATGTTAGGCACTTATACTGCAATTTAGAAACATTATAAAGCTCATTTATGCATTAAAACGGTTTTATTTTAATGATTTTTAGAAATAGTTTACATGTTGCTATTTTTTAAAATCTTGGTAGGTAGTAGGCCACTCTTAAAGTTGAATATTTCTATGTAACAATCACTGACAACTTTATAAAATGCCTATATATGACATGTGTGATTTATTCTGCTAAGCTTGAATTTAATTGAGTTTTATTTTACAGAATAATTAATGCTAATAAATATATATTTAAGATGTCTTTTCTCCTTAGGCTGCATTATTTCATAGCCTTGTTCAATGGACTTTTGATACGTACCTCAAATGTTACTTTATTTGTTCTTGTTCATGCAACATTCTTTAAGCGACTAGATTTTTTCTTACACCCCTTTGTGCATAAATGGTGGGAAGATAACCTTTGGAATATATCCATGGAGAGCAACAATGCAAATAAGCTCTTTGTCGACTAAACTGTGAGACGGCATGGACTGTTGATTCTCTTGATGTGCATGTGAAAATATGCTGGAGTATCAATTTGTACCTGGAAAGCCAGAAGATTGATTACATGATGATCAGGCCATTGTGGACCGACCATTGATGCATTATATAAACTGCATTACACAGACCCCGCAGGATATTGCGTCATAGATTTGTAAATTTTGTGGCACACACATAGAAGTTTTGCGGCATGAAAATGGAAATGTTGTGACATTCTTGTGGCACTTTATTTTACACTTACTCATTCCTTTTCAACTTTAAAACAATGGAAACTGTTCAAGCAGAGTATTCCACTTTGAAATAGGCATGTTTAAAGTGTTTGTTTGCTATACTCTCCTATGTGGTAGCATTCTGGGCATAGGTTAAGCCAAGCACAATATCATAGGATTGCTAGTCGTCCAATTTCCTGTGGCATTTTGCTGACTCAGGGCTAGCTGTTTCAAGTCCCAGAGCCATCAGCTGTAGGGCACAAAGGGACATATTTATGAAATTACCATGCAGCGCAGCAAACTGAGGTCTATCCTGACAGAAGGTGCAGGCCTGTCACACTACTCTTATGCTTTTAGGCAGGTGGTTGAAGGGTGGAAGGGGCACTAGTGACTTTGTTGGGGGTAGGGTGATGGTGGGCTGGAGTGCCTTTAGTGGGGGAGTGGTGAACAAGTATTCTTAGTTTCACTATGCATCCAGGTCCCACCGCATGCAACACAGTCGGCGAGCCCAAATTCATTTCTTTTTTCTTTTTTTAAACCTTACTAAACTAATATTTAAGTGCAATGAAAGAGTATAAGCATATGCTCTCAACATCAGCGACAACCTCTGAACTAGAAAATACAGAGTTCTTGCTGGGTTAGCACTTGCTCTATCGGAGCAAGTGAATACATTTCTTAGACTATCCAAGGATCACTTAATGCTATTCTCCACCATGAGAGAATTTACATGAACTGTACTTCTGAGTATTACACAAATTAATTTGAAATCCAATACATGCAACAGCCAGAAAGGTCAGAGATGACCAGCTAAATGTAAGACATACCTGGGTTGCATCATCATAGTTAGTGGAGACCCTAGGAAACTGGACAAGCATGACACACTAAAGCCGTGGTACTCATAGTATGGACCGAGGGCCGCCAGCAGCCCGGCAGGCCTTCCTTGGTAGCCCGCGGAACTTGCTGGTAATTTCCGGATATTACCACCTAATTTGCAAAAGTGCTTCAGTAAACACTACAGAGGGCCCTGGCACATGCGTTCAGATTCACTACGTATGATCCAGTGGCCCTCTTCAGTGTTTACTGGCCACCTCTGTGACATCACACATGGCTCCGGCGGGCAGGAAGCAAAGGCCCTTTAAAAGTCAGGTGTGTGCTTTTACAGCTGACTTTTAAGGGGCCATTTGAAGAGGTCGCCAGCGAAGCAGGAAGCTTCCAACCTCAGCTTGCTTGCCCTCCACGTCTTGCCCTCGGCTTGCTTCGCCAACCACGTCTTGCCCTCAGTTTGCTTCGCCGCCCAGAAGACTTGGTGCTCTTCCCAGCCGCAGTTTGGTTCTTTTCGCCCGCAGCTTTGTGGTCTTTGCCCGCAGATTGGTGCCCTTCTGCCGCCCATTTAAGGTAGGGACGCAGAGTGCTTGCTGCTTGTTTTTCCTTCATTTGTTTCACTGCGTTCCCCTTCTTTGCTTCCTGTTTTTACAGTGCTTTTTTTTTTTGCTTTTCTCTGCATTCTCTTTCTTTGCTTCTCGTTTTTTCAGTGCCTTCTTTTGCTTTTCACTGCGCTCCCCTTCTTTGCTTCACGCTTTTTCAGTGCTTTCTTTTGCTTTTCACTGCGTTCTCCTTGTTCTAAATTATTCTCACTTAACGTGAACCAAGTTGGAGGCCACGCTAAATTACGGTGTTAATTTTAGAGCAAAATAGGAAAGCACCCAAGTTTGTTCAAGGAAAAAAGAGCTGTCATTTAACCACAAAAGCTTGGTTAGGGTGCATTTGGAAACAGCCATCACCCTCTATTTCACGGGGAGGGCCGATCCTAGGCAGCCATCTTCCTCTGGGTCAAGCCACACCACCTGTCCAATCTATATGGATGTAGTAAGTAGCCTTTGCCTTTCAAAACCAGGCGGTTAACACCAGTTTTTGCCAAACCAAAAAAAGGGCCAAAGACCTGGTGCAGAAGATAAGGGAAATAACACATGTCTAAGCCAAATAATGTAGTGTCCTGGGGGGGGGGCGGGTGTTAGGTTATTTACATTTACAGGGATGAATTATGACATAATGCATCACGAGGGATGCCATCTTATCTGCACTTCATATTTTCCACCAAGAATTAGCTTTGCTCAGTCAAATATTTCGGATACTGTGCAGAGTTAAGGATTTTCCAAGTAAGAGAGCAAGCTGAGAAATCTTTCTTTTGATGCTCTTTTGTGCTTCCAATCCACAACATTTGGAAAAGCTCATAAACTCTGCCACACACACTGGTCAGACCTTGTGTCAAGAGATTCACTGGAACTGTGATGTTTGTGTGTTTCTTCGGATACAAATGACATTTGAATCTTGCTAATGCAGTTTATGGCAATGCCAGAAATGTGGTCACCATTGCTAGCAAGTAGCAATGTACATGGTAAAACCAACATGATGTGTCAGTTGTGCTCTTGTGATAACTATGCACAGATTTTCAATGTAATATTTGTTTTTCAAATCCTATTATAAGCAGACCCTCCAGGATTTCACAATTTGCAAAGAAATCATGAAAACAACACTTTTGTAAAAAGGCAGCGCTTTTTACAAAAGTGACTGCGAAATCTGGGCCCGCTGCGTCCACATCCTGAGTTTCAGGTGTTATAAATTTCCAGAGTCCTTCTTTGGTGGGGGGAGGGGGGGCATGCTGTTGGAACAGAAAGACACAGCCCAGATGGCTTTAAATTATTATATTCCAGGTCCGCCCTTAATTACAAGTCCCACCTTCAGATGTGTCTCTTCCTGTTCAGCAAAGAAAGGCTTTCCACTGCCTAAAACCCTCTAATACAGCCCTTTGTGTGCTGCGTTGCTCGCATAGATGTTGGAAAATCAAGTGAAGCTTTTCTCCTTGAACTGCGAGGGGAGCATTACTTTAGATTTCGGGGTATATTTTGGGATACGGCTGCCCAGCACTGGCAGTGATTAAATCATGTAATTTTTTCCTGCCAAAATCCACAGATGCTATAATGATAATTTGAATTATTTACTTCATTAATCAGAGGCGGTTTAATAATACATTAAGACTCATCTTCGGTTTTAAAGAGGAGAAAAAAACATGAGTTTTGACTGAACAGTCGGGCTTGCCGGTCCCGTCGTGCCTGAAATGCGGGCTGTGGTCGGCGAGTATAAAACTCCCCTGACCCCGCACTAGAATAATTTGCGTTCTAGTGTTCTGAGTTTGTGTGCTTCCGGGTGGCTTACCTGTAGTCCTTCTGGTTTTCGGCGGGATCCTGGCGTTTCAGCCTCATAGTCTTCACATCTCCTCCCTGCTTTCTTCAGTCTCCTCCACTCCATACTCCTGGCAGGTTCCTGACGTCCCTTCTGTCGGCCGCTGCAGCTCCTGTCGCCCGCGTGTCTCGAACTGGAAGCTTCTTCCTGCCAAAACAAGATAGATGAAAGAAAAGACCATTCATTCCTCATGGTAACAGCGCAGAATGCGCTGCCACACACTTTAACTTGTACTTGCGCAAATACTTATCTAGAATAGGTCCCTAGTCCCTGGAGATCAGTTTTCCTTTTTCTTGAAGTTTGGTTATATTTGAATCCTCCAACTCTGGTGTTCCTGAAAGACAAAGAAAATAGGGGGCACAAATCTATTTTGTCCTGATGTTAAGGAGCAATTGAGGATAATTCAAATGCCGGACATGTCTTAATTTTTGTTAAGCGAGTTGCTAAGGGATTAATTTTATTATAAATCTCCTATTGTCTTGGGCCATTCCTCATAGTGCATAGGTGGGTGTCATTGAGCTTTTTATATTCTTTTACGCTACCTTGTTGATAACCCTATTGACTCTCCTCCTTTCCTGTTCCGCAGACACAAACCACAGATCCCACTAAGATAGCCTGCTATTACATAATTGAAGAAGGGAATCACTCGGGTAGTTTACAGTAAAACCATTGCCCCTACACTGTTACTTTATATGGTAAAGAGACAAAATATATATTAGTATGTGTAGAGTTTGTTAGGGATTTCTCCTGGCTGTCTGACCCCGTCCGTTGAGTGGGAAACGTCGTGGGACACTGTCTTCTTCTCTCCCTATTTTCCCTTCTTCCCCTAGTTCACTACTGATGCTTTGACTTTGTTGGGTATGGTGAGTGGGCAGGGGAAGCTGGGACCTGTCTTTTACCTACGTTTCCGCAGGAACGACATGCAAGGAGCCAAGAGCCTGACATAAACACATAGATGATGCATTAATGCAGGTGTCTCCAACCAGTAGCTTGTGAGATAGCAATAGCTCTCCATCTACCTGTGAGTAGCTCTCCTACGTACAGCCCAGCCTTCTACTATGGAAGCTTTTGCTTTGTTGATTATATGTATACAAAAATTAAAAAGCATGTATTCAAGACAAAAAATGTGTGCATTTTAAGAACTTATAAATTGATGTTTGGAGGAAAATAGTTGCATTTTCTAAATGTGTTTAAAGCCATTCTATGAGTTGTAGAGATTTATTACTCATATTTATACCTTGGTGCCAGAGGGATTGCAGCTATGGTTTGTATGTAGTTCTCATTCAATATTTGAATCCAAATTGTCAAAGCCTTTTTTACATTACTGCTGGAAACACTGTCTAATGCACCAATGTGATCACTGCTGACAATCATGGATGGGGTGTTAACTTTTATATCACTAGTATCCTGCTAACTACCGTCCTATTGCTAGACTCCCTGTTCCCGCTAAAATTTTTGAGAAACGGCTAAACACTGAACTCTCCACCTTTATTGCGGAAAACGAAATCCTAGATCAGAGTCAGTTTGGTTTCAGAGCGGGTCACAGCACCGAGACGGCTCTAATAAAAACCACTGAGGAGATCCGAAAAACACTAGATGGTGGGGGGTCGGCAGCCCTTGTTCTCCTCGACCTGTCCGCGGCATTTGATACCGTGGACCATACGAGCCTGGTCAAACATCTAAAAACCATTGGGATAGGAGGAAGGGCCCTTTCCCTTTTAACGTCATTCCTTTCGGACCGAACACAAACTGTGCAACTGGGCAATTTTAAATCTGCACCCTTCATCCTGCCATGTGGGGTGCCGCAGGGGTCCTCTTTGAGCCCCACGCTTTTTAATATTTACGTCTCTGAACTAGCCTCTCTGATTAGAAGTTTTAACCTATGTCCAACCTCTTATGCCGACGACACTCAGTTGGTCATCTCAGCAGTGGATAAGGACATCATACAATCATGAAGTTTGGTTGAATAGTTGGTCTCCCTGAGTGACTGGATGGGTAGGCACTGCCTTAAGCTGAACTCAGGAAAAACTGAGGTGGTGCTATTTGGTAACCTCTCCCCTTGGTGGTCACCAGTTTGGTGGCCGGACATACTGGGCACTACTCCTACACCAGTGACCAAGGCTAAGAATTTGGGGGTCATTATAGATGATAAACTCAACATGAAGTCCCAAGTTTCAAAGGTAGTCTCTTCCGCATTTCTCACTATTAAAATGGTACGGAAAATTCTGCCTTTCATTCCTATAAACACTAGAAAAACTGTGATGACCTCCCTTGTGTTATCCAAATTGGATTACTGTAATGGACTGTACATCAATCTACAATCCAATTTACTCCGAAGGTTGCAGGCAGTACAGAACTCCGCGGCTAGACTGGTCCTGGATGCCCCTAAATATCAGTCTATTAGTGCAGGCATTCGGGAACTACACTGGCTACCAGTCGGCCAGCGGATCAAATTTAAGGCACTTTGCACTGCCTTTAAGGCCCTGCATGGAGAAGGACCACGATTTCTGAAGGACCTCTTCAGCTGGTACTCTCCCAACAGATCGCTTCGTTCAGCCAATGCCTTCCTGATGCTCACTCCCAGAATTAAAAGGTCTAATTGGGGGGGAAGGAGTTTCAGTTACAACACTATTAAGGAGTGGAATGCCCTTCCGCTCCCTCTCAGGAAGTCCTCCTCCTTGTTTGAGTTCAGGAAACTGCTCAAAACATGGCTTTTTAGAAACTAGCTTTTGACAGTTTTTTTTTTGGAGACCGTGAGCGCCTAGACGCCTCCGGGTAGTAGTGCGCGTAATAAATTGTTATAACATAACATATATTTGTAGCTCGGGATGAATTTCATTGAACATAAGTAGCTCTTGTTACAGAAAAGGTTGGAGACCCCTGTATTAATGCTTCTGATTTCCTAATGTAAATAGCACTATGCTCCAGCTGCCCTCTTCATTGTTTACTTTTATATCTGCTGGAAATTTCATAGGTTATTGTGCACAGATTCCTTAAAGGTCAAGAGCTGTTTACATTTTCTCATTGTAATATTTTGGATACCCCATTAAACCTACAATACGCAGCAAAACAGTTTTGTGACTCAAGCCAGCTCTGATCTTATGCATGCCATTTATTTCAAATCCTTATTGAGTGACGCTTTTTCTGCATAAACCACTGGCTTTAGGAAAGCCTCCTGTTTTTCGTTTGCATTTTTACACATTACATTGTATGTTTAAACAAGGCATTACTTTGGTGTTTCTCACAGATCTGTAGTGAGACGCGATGTCGGTCCATCAGTCGTGAGGCAGTGTCGGTCAATCGGTCGTGTGTCGGACATTCCAGGCAGCATGGGAAGAAGAGTACTTGTTTGTTGAATGCCCAAAAGAGAGAGCCACCTGTTTGCTTTGCAAAGAGAAAGAAAATGTTTTTAAGAGGTATAATAACCTGGAACAGCACTACAAAAACGCGACACTCCGGATACCCTGAGAACTCGCCATTGAACTAAAAACTGCGTTCTGCAAAATTGGCATCGTTGAAGCAAGCGCTTCTTTCCCAGTAGTCAGATTCCTTGATCTGGCAAAGGAAGATCTTCTGTTACAGAAGCATCGTTCAAAATATGCTACTTGCTTGCCATACATAAGAAACCATTCACAGAGGCAGAGCTGGTGAAGAAATGTTTCCTTTCAGCAGCCAACTTTTGTTTTTGAAAACTACATTAATAAAGCCATTACAATATAATGGGGTGACCCATACTAGTCCATTTTGAGGATATACTTAATTGAATTGAGAAACTACTGGGGTACACTTATGATACAACTTGAGCTCTATGTGTACCATGTTCATAGATTTTGACTTAACGAATACCTTCCTAAGGAAATCAGTCTAGGAACATTAATAAAGCCAGCCTTTTAAAGGAACGTGGTGCATTGCAACTATCATATTCCATGGGGGCACGCAATATAGAGGTAATGGGTCAAAACGTCCAGCAGGTGATGAAAGCAGTCAGACAGTCACTGTTCTTCAGCATTTCCATGGTTGAGTCCACAGACATAGGCGATGTGGCCCAGTTATTAGTTTGGGTGAGGTGTTTGGACCAATCGCTTCATCCCAAAGAAAAGCTCCTGTGCCTTCTACCACTGCAAGGGCACACAAGAGGAGAAGATATACTGGACAACATGTGCAACTACTTTGAAACAAATCCCATATCACTGAACACTCTTGTCAGCATCACAACAGATGGGGCTCCTGCCATGGAAGGCCTGAGACGGAAGCTTCGTATCTATGCTTGAAAAGAAGGTTATCGGACAGACTGTGATAGACTACCATTGCATTATTCACCAAGAATTATTGTGTGCAAAATTAAAGCATGGAGAACTGAACGAATGTCCTAAAAGTTGCAGTGAAAATTGTTAATTTTATCCGTGCCAAAGATCTTAACCATAGACTTTTTAAAGCAATGCTGCAGCATTCCGACGCTGAATATACAGACCTCTTGATGAACACTGGCATGCGATGGCTAAGCAAAGGGAAAGTTCGGGAGTGGTTCATCGCTTTGCTTCCTGAAATTGAACTCTTAGTGAACAGTAGAGGTCAATCGTTCCCGGAACTAACGGATGTGAAATGGCTTATTATGCTCCATTTTCTTTCAGATCTATTTACACATTTTAATGCTCTCAATTTGACCCTGCAAGGCAAACAACAGCTTGTGTGCTCCATGATGAATGGTATTTACTCATTTGAAAGTAAGCTTGTGCTATTCAAAGAACTGTATGATGCTGACTCCACCCACTTCCCCAGACTGTTGGCTGTGATGCAGAGGTTTCCAGATGAACAAGAAATTCTGTCAACGCTAGACCTGGGTGCATGTCTTGAAGAAATTTCTGGGGAGATAAAACACGGATTTTCTCAATTCAGAGCCCTCGCTCCTCTGTTCAGGCTAGTTGAAAACCTCTGGATTGTGAGTGCATGAAATCTTGACATTGTTGCCCTTATTTCTGCTTGCACCCTTTTCATGCCAATAGAGCTGATTGACATGCAGCACAATTCAGCCCTCAAAGCATATTTTTGGGGGGCAGTCCTGGAAAATTGTGCCTTCTGACTAGATTCCACTTCTTTTTACAGTGGCCCAGAAGGTAATTTGTATGTTTGGGTCAACATATGTTTGTGAAAGTTTCCCACAATGGGACTGTTGAAGAGCAAACTCCGAAATAAGCTTACAGACATACATCTGGATGAGCTCTTAAGGCTTGCCCTTTCAGACGTGGTACCAGATTACAGGAAACTAACAGGAGACAGACATGAAATGTAAAATAAGTTTGTAGTATATCTGTCTTTAACATACCTATTTTTTGGACTCTGTGAAACCTGTGCTGCAAAGGGCCTGTGCTGAATATCCAGTTAATGCAATTTGCCATGCAATCCCTCTTAAGATTGATGTTGTCTGATAATAAAAATGTATTATCAAATTGTGCTCTTTGTAGTTACATGTGCTTTGGAAATACCGCATTGTCTAGTAATGTTTTGAAAAGGTAGTGATTTTTTTTTTTACTCTAGCCCCACCCCTACTGACCCCGCCCTCCACTGACCCCGCCCCCTCCGGTGCGGTCCTTGGCCACAAACAACATTGTAAATTTGGCCCGAGAGAAAGTTTGTGAGCACCCATGCTCTAAAGGCTACAATACATCATTATTTATGAGTCCCAGCCAGTAATATTTCTGTTTTGAGCCAAATAAATAGTCTCCAGTCAAGGATGCAACTAGTGAAACCACTGCAAGTACAAAATAATACACTCCCGCAGCCAGCACAAAGACATAAGCATTCTGAATGTCCATTCTGCAGAGGAAAAGTATCCCTTACTTCCTGGTCCCGCCACTATGCCTATCAATATGAGGAACTATTTCTTTAAAGGTTAGAATTACTGTTCCGCATGTAGCTACAAGACAGCAGAAAAGGCACATATGTTTATCTGTGAAGACTGCCAAGCAGCAGAAGGAGTACCACAAGTCCAGATGCTACAGCCCAGGCTTGCGCAAAGAGCAGACCCTCCCAGGAAAAAAAAAAGAAATTCTAATTTTGCGGGCACGTTTTTAAAAATCACTCGATTTTTACAAAAGTGAACATGTCATGATTTTTTTGCAAATCGAGAAATCCCAATATTCTGGGGAGTCTGATTACTCAGGTGGAGGCTAAGCTTATGCACAAGATCAGGCGATACCCATTTCATTTTCTTTGCCTCCTGCCTGTCAGACTTACTTTTATGGCCCTTGTATTTTACCCTTGCTGATGAACTTGCCTGTTGGAGGATTTGGAGCAGTTTGGTGAGAAACCAGACTTGAACTTTCCCGATTATGCTCCATTCCCCTTACTCATGGACCCTTCCCCTAGTGGGCTCGAACTTGATCCCCTTCCATGCTAAGAGAATCTTTGTGAACCAACCGCCTGCCTTTGTTGGTGGTAGACGTTATTGATTCTAACCATCCTCTTTATGGATTCTTTATTTAGGGATAGATTTATTCCACTTAATGTGTGGTTTTATATTTCAAGCTGTTAGATTTATGAAGAACTTTTTAAAATGTTACTCATATGGATTGATTTTGGATCTTTAATACAATACACAAATTATCTAAATTTGTCTGCGTCCTATTGTGTCTAATGTTCTTTTTGCAGAAACTGTGCTTACTTTAAATGTATAACAGAGATAGTCATAAATTATTTTCAGAACAGCATATTCATTTGCTCTTGTTCTGTGTAGCCACAGCAGAGAATTTGGTTTGTATGATTCTTGACAGACTAAACTTCTTTAGGAGGTTGGGTTTAGCAATTGCAATACCTTATTTTTACAGAATGGTTTTGAGAGTAATATATTTGAACTTGATCACCAATTTGTGGACCATTAATTGGTAGCTGACAGTTGGACATCCTGATTTCTCACCCCTCACTATGACAGAGAAAGGTCTATAGGAGGACCATCTGAATAAAAAATCCTAACCGTATGGGCCCAGTAGGAGTGTTAAAGTTAGGTATGGAGATTATTGCTTCCGCTGCAGTATTATTGAGGTAATCAAAAAACCATTGAAGGTTATTAATTTGTTTAGTGGTATGCAGCTCTCTGCAGTAGAACTTGATGTGAATAATAATGTTTGGATGTATACATTTATCAAGATAAAGCGCTTACAAAGAGAAGAGTACCACAGAATGAATGATTGGCTGGAGCTGCTTGACCAATCTTTACAGGAAATCCTGGGAACATTTTAATGCTAGTTTTATCCTGGCCTGGCGGACATTCAGATGGAAGATGTATTGGGCTGTTATAATTTTCCTCCAGCCTCCTTCTCGTCTGGCTCAATAAAGTGAGAATCCAAGATTCTGAGCCAATGGCCGAAAAATAATGGCCTGGTTTGTCTGAGCGGTCGTTTTAAAAATTGACAACCCGGCAGCTGTAACATTTCGTCAGGTTCATTTGGAGGGCCCGATTGACTATATATTCACTCCAGACTGGCAGTTTGGTAATTTTTTAGATATTATGGCAAAATATGGGGGAAGTGATCATTGGGCCACAACGGCTGTTTTAAATTTTCATGAGCTCGTGGCAGCGGAGAAGATACCACCCCTGTGGGTTTCTTTCCGTCAGAGGCTCACAACCTGCCTCGACCCATCTCACCTTCAGCTATTCGCTGCATTGCAACGTATGGAAGATATTGAGGTTTTTTCTATGCGCATAGAGAATAGAATTTGTGATTTAATGAGATTTTGGTTAACATGTTGGACTGTATAAATGTAAACATTAAAAAAGGTGAGTTACTGGCAAAAAGCTATGCTAATGGGTAGGGTTGGTTTGATTCAGGCGGTCAGCAAATGAAAAGTCTGGTGAGAAAGGTATCTAAACAAGTTAGGTTGCGACCAGAAGGTCATACCATTCAGGATTTGGATAGGCTAGAGCGCCAGTATAGGCAATTGATTAAAAAGAAAAAGGCCACTTCCTACCATATTAAGTGGGATGACATGCTGAAGATTATACAATCAGGGGACCAACAAGAGTTCTGGGTGAAAGTAAATGAATCCTGTAGCCCCAATGGGGGGGCTCTCACATGCATGAACGCCGAGGATATCTGGGCAGCGTACTTAGGTGCTCTATACGGCAGCCCTTCCATCTCATCCAGTCATAAAAGCACTGTCGCTAAGAATTAGCCCCCTGCATGGCTTTCTGTGACAGAAGTAAGTGAAGTAATTTATTGGATTAAGTTATCAAGAGCCGCGGGCCCTGATAACCCAGCAGTGTTAATTAAGTCAAATAGCATTTGGTGGGCAAAGGTGTTTTTCCTCCTGTTTTGCTCGTTCGCTGCAACTGGCCACTATCCCCCATCATGGAGGGGTCCAATAGTGAAACCAATAACAAAAAAAGCGAATGGCACAGACCCCTCACAGAGGCTGATCAGCCTTCGGACATCTCGTTAAAGGTGTTCTCAAAAATCCTGCATAAACGGTTGGCTCTATGGGCATATGAGCAGAAGATCGTACCGATTGAGCGAGGAGGATTCCGGGTGGGCCACTCCACCTTAGACCACTGTTTTGCTCTCTGGGCCATCAATCAGAAGGCCCTGAAATTGAACCAAAGGCTTTGTTGCTGCTTCATCGATTTCCAGACAGACTTTGACACAGTAGACAGAAGACTCCTATGGGAGAAACTTGACACCTGGAATCTCCCAATTACAAGCATTCCATACGGACAACTGGGCACAGGTTGAGCTCAATAAATCTGGTGGATTATCACAAAAAATCCCAAATCAGAATGGATTTAAACAAGGATGTGTTTTATCCCCCTTACTTTTTAGTTTATTCTTGGCAGACCTTCCAGCAGCCATAGATCTATCGCATTCATTCTCCCCCAAAGTTGGGAATCAACATATCTCTTGTTTATTATATTTGGATGATTTGGTTTTGCTGGACTCCACCCCTATCTGTCTGCAAAGAAAATTGGACTCCCTCGCAGCATACAGTAAACAGAATTTGCAGAAAATTATTCTGGAGAAGACCAGGGTGTTGATCTTTGGGAAAAAGGAGAATCATTTTAAATGGTACTTGAATGCTTGGGAGGTGGTAGTAGTAAAGTTTTATAAAGATCTAGTTTTGTCCTTCGATAGGATCCTAAATTGGGAATTTCAGATGGGGTGTATCAAGCAGAGGGCCATGCAGCAAGCGGGGTGTTATTTCCAATTGAACTTGACTAATGGGGGCTTGACCCTCACACCCCTAAATAAGGCTAATGAAGGGAAAATAGCCACTATGGGATTGGATGGCGCAGAGGTAATTGTCCTGTACCCCTTCTGTGACTGGGATCCATTGGAGGAGGCAATTCTTAGAAGACTGCTGTCTCTGCCACCAGGAACCATGGTTCAGGGAATAAGGCGAGAATTGAACCTGGTTTCCTGGAACTTGCTGGCAAATTCCCAGGTTTTGAGATTTTTTAATAAGTTATCGGTGGATAATGAAATCCCAAAGGTGTCTAAATAGTGAAAGAAGTTGGGAAACGTAGGCAAGAAACAGGATAAGGGATCTTGAAAAATTGCATTCTCATGGAGGTATAATTGAAACCTGGTACTCCTTCCTCAGTAAACCAGCTTTGAGAGATTCTGTGAGAAAGGTTAATAGATTTCTGGACCTGGTATATTTGAGGAAGAAGCCTTCTATCAGCTTCTTACTAAGTATCCTTGACCAGGACACATCCGTCCCCTACTGGGCCCAAATACCTGACCCTAGACTACGGAATGAAATTCTGAAGGTGAGAGTGGGTTGTAACCCAATCTCCTCATTCCGTAAATGGTGCAATGTGGTCCAGGGATGTTAATGGATTCTGTAAATGCTCCCTGAATGTAAAATGCTCCTTGTCTCATGTACTTATGGATTGTGTTTTCTATATCTCTGCCCATATTAAGTTTTTAAGACCTCTGTTTGAAATGTTTGATATTTTGAAAAGGTTGGAGGCAGGGAAGCTGCTGTCTGATATGCACTATCTCGCTGTGGTAGTAGGAATCACATGTTTTATGCTCACTGTCAATCAGAATTTTAAGAATTGGTTTGTATAGGGTGTGCTGCTGTGGGGGCTAGTGGGTTTTACGTTGATATTACAGTGTACAGGTGTTTTATTGTTTTAGAATGTTTTAAGGATGACTGTCCTAATAAAATTTGTTTTACTACTACTACATAACTGGTATTAGTCAAAACCTTTTGATTTTTCTACAGACTTTGGCAGCCAATGGCAAACCACTTGGCTTTTTTGTCTTTCCTTTGCTAATGCCGTGTTGTCATTTTTGTAAAACATTCTTACAAACAGACAAAAATGTTTCCACAGACAGACAAAGGCTTGCTCAGACTGACAGAGGCTTGCACAGACAGGCAGAGGCTTGCACAGATAGACAGGCACATAGTCTGTTTGTGCAAGCCTCTCTTGCTGCCTGTCTGTCTTAGCCTTAGAGAGAGACTTGACAGAGGCGTGCACAAAGAGATGGACAGACACAGAGGAATGCACAGATCGACAGAGAGGCTTGCCCAGACAGACAGCTTGCAGAGACCAAGAGGCTTGCACAGACAGGCTTGCGTAGATAGACAGAGTGGCTTAGACAGACAGAAAGGCTTGCAGAGACAGGCAGACCAACAGAGGCTTGCAGAGACAGGCAGGCAATCTTTTAGAGACTTATAGAGAGACTTGTGCAAACAGAGAGAGAGGCTTGCACAGGCAGACAGCAGCTTGATCAGACAGACGGAAGCTTGCACAGACAGAAGCTTGCTCAGACCGACAGAGTTGCAAAGATAGACACAGACGTTAAAATTAGTAATATAATGGTTAAATGTCTATAAAACCAAGACATACAAGACCACTGAAAGCAATCTAGAAAGTCATACAAACTGGACATATGGACTAAATTGACTTGCACATATAACTGTAGCCCTCAATTGAAATGCACACTAGAATAACATACAGGACTGCACTTAAAAAATAAATTTCATTGTGCACATACTAAACAAATGACAACGTCACGAAAACAGTTTTAAATGGTATTTGGTATACTGAGAACTAGAAGCAGTCAGAAAAAACAAACAAAGGCCACTCCAAAAGGAATTTATAACACCATTAGCAGGCAATGGAAACTGATAAAGCTGGAATGTACTCTGTGCTCCACATGGAAAAACTGTGTTTAGAGTCTGATAGCAGGACACTTTCTACCAAAGGCAACAACAGAGCAATGAAGTAAAAACAAAAACGCAGCCACTGAAGAGAACTACCTTGTGCGCGGATGTGCTCCTTTTGAAAGAGCAAAATGAAGTCACTCAAAGCTAAGTGACCCAGTGGCTGAAGTGGGCTGACCCCTTGCCCAATGCCATATTCTGTAGTGAGCAGAAGCAAAATATGAATGACACACCAACAGACCAATGTATGAAGTCCGCTAACTGCAAGCACTTTTAAATAAGTATATTATCACCAATCTTGTTTGCTTTATACATAGATCCATTTATACGTGGGCTTGAGCACAAGATCTGTATTCCTCCTCTATCCCTCAGAGGATTGGGATACCAAAACACTAGCCTATGCAAATGACATAGCATTAGTAACACTGGAACTGGCTACAGCCCTGATCGAGATAGAGAAAGAAGCGAGCGATTTTTGGCTAATCTGGGGTTATCTGTTATATAAGGAAAAAACAGTAATTGTGGTCAATAAAGGAATTACTGTCAAGGATGCACGTGTGGTTACAAGGGCAGTATACTTAGGAATTACTATCGTCTCCGATTTAGATACCATTGTCAAAGAAAACCTTGAGCCCTTTATGGAAAACTCGAAAAAGGGCTTTTGCAGACTGAATAATTTACATATATCTTTGGAAGGGAGGTGTAATGTAATTAAAATGATATTTTTCCCCAAAATTCTTGATCTTTTCTGTGCTATCCCTTTAGAGATTGGAAATATGTGGTTCAAGAAGTTGAAAGAGCTGATTTGTTTGGGCATATTCCAAGCCTAGAAGGGCCCAAAAATATTTGACACTCCCTAGAGACAGATGGGGGTGGGGGTTACCAAATCTAAAATTTTATTATTTGGCCACCGTGCTTCAAAACTGTTTGGTTCTACTTCAAGAAAACCCCCCACTCCAAGCTGGGTCTGAGTATCTCCCCTCCCCCTTCGAGTTATTGATAGGTGAGGCGGCATGGGGAGGTCTTTAGGGACAAATTGAATTTAATTATTTTAAGAGTTCGTTTTAAGACCTTATTGAATGCTTTTAAAGTTTGGTCAACAGTTCGTAGATTATTGGGATCGGGTAGACTAAACTTTTATACTCCATTAGGTAATAATGGGAGTCTTCCAGGGATTTTTGCCACCCACTATAACCTACATTGGGTTAAAGCTGGCTTGAACAGGGTTGGCCTCTTTTTTTCTCCTACAGGAGTAATGTCCTTTCAAGAGATTAAGAAGGATTTCGATATTAGTCAGAAAGATTTCTTTAAGTACTTTCATTAAGGGATTTTCTAACCCGTAAAGGGGGTGGGCCGGTGAGGTTCCAAAGGTGTGACTTGGTGAACCTATTGGTAGACATTGGAGTTATTTCACCTTCCTCAATAAAAGGATGAAAGATGATTTAGACAAATACTCTCAGAAATGGCGGGAGAGGTTGGCTATTTCTGAAACTAGTTTTCTGGAATCCTTTTCTTTGGCTCAAATTGCTTTATTATCTTCAAAGCTGCAAGTACAGTATTATAAAACGTGTTTTAATCTCTATTACTTCTGGGGTTAAAATGATGTTTTCTCTATATGGATTATTGTAATGAAATTGATCAATTTAAAAATATAAATAAAAATAAAAATAAAAAAATAAGTATATTATACATACATTTTAATTTAAAAAAATCAAAAGGTCTTAGCTAATGCAAGACCTAAAAAGCAGCCTGTAGGAGAAATACTGCAGCAGAATCTTTCATAGCAAATCATTGCAGGCCTACATGTGTTGCTACATGTGTTGCTCAATAAGAGTCTGCAGGACCCAATTATTGACTTTCATTTGTAAGCGCAAGCCAAGCACTTGAATGAATGAATGAAAATAATTTTATATAGCGCGTTACTACCCTGAGGCCTCGTAGCGCTTTGGATAGGGCAAACAGTGTCATGACAGGTTAGTGAGTGGTACTAAAGAGATGGGTCTTAAGGAGTTTACGGAAGGACTGCATATTGGATTCCCTTCGAAGAGCAAAAGGAAGCGGTAAAGCTCGTTTTTGCATGGGCGCAGCAGGAGAAGTCAATTAACATGCGTAATTCCATCCTGGAGCTCACTAGAGGGCGGTGAAAAGATGTCTCTGAAAATGTGCCAGCACCCTAACCCATCTGGAGGGTAGAAAGTAATTGCAAATGGACTACATGTCCCAGCGTGCTTTGGGAATGGTGAACTATTCAAATTTGGCGCACCGGGAGCCAATGATTTCACAGTACATGCGGAGGGAAGATGTGGCAGCATGAAATTGGGTTCTGACATGGCCTCTGATGAAGAAGTGGAAAAGGCTTCGATACGCGTCAGGCCGCAAGACTGTAAATGGGATGGAAAGCCGCATGTTCATCTTTAATATAGTGGTTACTTACCTGCGGCGGAGTGCGGCTTTGTCTCTGGGCAACTTAGTTGAAATATATATATATATATATATATATATATATATATATATATATATATATATATTGAGCGGGGTTTACTGAGCTTATGCATTTTGTCTCACTTTTGAGTTCTACTCTGTGTAGTAGTTCTCTGTGGTACCTTTGAATTTGTACCCCATTGAAGTCCTGAAGTATGCGATTTGCCCTTTAATGAGAGAGTTAGGTGGAAAAAAGTCCTCTTCATAGGCAGGTTAAGTGTCTATTATGTTTTTGCAGGGGATGTCACTAGGGTGTCTATCCCAAATTTCCATCTGACATTTTCACAAAAGGGACCTGGTAGCCTACATTATTACTTATATGGCATCAGCTTTTACCCTGGTACTTGCCTTCCTTTTACGGGATAGATGAGGTTCTCTACATCTGCTCAATGTGGAACATTATTAGTCAAATGCTTGTCCTGTAAGACTTTTATGACATTATATTGCTAATCGGGTTCTTTCTCATGGCCAGTTGTTATTCAGCATGTTCATGCTTTCTCAGCATTAGCAATTGCTGCCTTTTCTGGTATTATATCATCACGTTATTTTAGATCTTCAGGCAGATACTCAAGATATTTGTTCTCTTAAGGGTCAATTCCTTTTAATATGTATCTGTCTATAGTTGCTGGTAGGCAACTCTTTTCCTTATTTCCTATCTCTAGGGGCTGTAAGTTGAGTTCACACTTTGTGAAGTGTGGTTCCTGAAGGGTTAGACAAGTTAATGTCCGTTCTTTTCAGTGGTCGAATTCTTTTATTTTAGAATCCTTGTCTTTAAAATTTTCGATTTTGGTATTTTACCAGACCGTCGGGGGATGGTTTCTATTCATAAAGCAAGGTTTTATGCAGACCTTCGTTTTAGTTCGCTTCCGCTATAATCACATACTGTTATGTCACTGTCGCCTGCAGATTCTTTGTCTCTATCTATCTTTTAATATAACATTTCTTTGTGGATACATGGGTGTTTAATTGTGTTACTCCTATGTGCCTCTCTCTCTCTCGATTTTTTTAATATATATCTATCTATCTGGTGGGAGGAGCAGGTTCTCAGGGGCACTTTGGCCAAGACATGTGAGGAACATATAGTGCATTGGCTAAGAGACATCGACGATGTGTTTTTGGTATGGAAGGGGGACTTGGATAGTGCAGCATTATTCATAGCTGAGTTGAATAACAACATCAACCTTAGATTTACTTCACACATCAGCCAGACACAGGTGGCATTCCTGGACACTACTATCTACGTGTCAGGAAATAAGCTGGAATCTACACTATATAGAAAACCCACTGCGGGGAATGCCACCTTGCATGCATCTAGCTCACACCCCAGCCACCTCATTAGGAGTATCCCCTATGGGGGACTCCTAAGATTAAAGAGGATTTGTAGCACTGATGAGGAGCTCACAAAATGTACTCAAGAGGCTCTAACGAGATTTAAAGCTAGAGGATATAGTTAGTCTATCCTTAAGGAAGCCAGTGATAAGGCAGCACTGAAAACGAGAGAATCTCTGTTGGGAGCAGTCACCAGGCCCCCTGAAATAGAACATAGGGGGGATGAGGATAAGGCTCCCTGTCTTATTACTACGTTCAACAGACAACATAAGCAGTTACAGGCTATCATGAATCAAAACTGGCCCATACTGAGAACGGATGCAGTTTTGGCGTCTTGCTTACCTAGTAAACCATCTATTACTTTCAGACGTGCTGTTTCCATGAGAACGCAATTGGTTAAAAGCAGCCCTGAGATAATATCCAGTGGCACTTGGCTGAAACCCAAGAAGGGCTTCTACAAATGTACTTCCTGTAGAGCCTGTAAATTTGGTATTAATCGAACACATTACATAACACCATTTAGTTCTAAAGAAGTACAGATAAAGGGGCACTACACATGTCGTACGGAGTATGCGGTTTATATTCTTACATGCACTTGTGGCCTCAATTATGTGGGCAGTACAAAGCTCCAAGTGCATGTCCGCATTCTCCAACATTTGAGAGCCATTGTGAACAATGATACCACCTATCCGGTGGCTCGTCATTTTAAGGCTGTACATGATAATGATCTCCAGTGTCTAACTTACTTTGTGATTGATGCCATCCCAAAGCTACGACGGGGTGGCAATAGAGAAAGAATGCTGAGACAACTGGAGACTCGTCTAATAATAGAACTAGACAGCAAGGCCCCTTTGGTTTAAATACCACGGAAGATCTGTACACTTTTCTGTAATCGTACATATACAGACGTGGATTTGGCACTACATGAATTCAGTTTTCTGTCCATTCTTAGTATTTATTTATTGATTGATCTGCATTGAGTCTTATTATCTACCTCGCGACAATATATTTATCTATATATTTGATTATATTTATTCCGTTCACAAGATTAGATGACACCTCTATGTAGAATCGCAATATCTATGTGAATAGAAATAGATTTTGCGCCCATAATATTTTTAAAGTTCAGCGTATTTGCACATTCATAGCACTTTGTAGTTTTTTGCTAATTTTGCACAATTACGAGGTATTGCTTATAGGTAGCACTATTTATTTTAGAGGATGTTTTAAGGTTTTTTAACATGGAATACATACAGACCTATACAGATTCTCAGGCTATTTATATCCTTTAGATTAATTCAGAGTGATCGCCTGTATAGATTTAGTGGAGGTTTCATTCATAAATTCTCAAATTAAGACCCCCGTTGTACTGTACATTTTTTTACCTACAGAGTTAGCATCTGGACACTTGGTACATCAATGAATAATCAAATTGCATTTTAGCTGTAATGATGGGCTTTGATGTATTTTTTAATTTGGTTTTTATACAGTTATGAATTATACACATATATAAATAAATATATAAATGTGCCCTTTTGCAATTCTAGGTTTTTATACGTATTACTGTTAGTTTGATACGTTGATTTTATCTATTGAATACTGTACATGTAAGGGTTTGAATATGAACACACAGGAATGGTTTGCTCATATATTCATAACCTCTTTAAATTACTGATGATCACTCTATGCTTGTGATATGCTGGTACAATGTGACAATTACGTATTCAGGGACGATGATACATACTTACCGAATACACTCTCTTTGAATCTCTACAGCAATAGAATGTAGTCTGTTTACCATGTTGTTTTATCACGTGACACGGGTTTAGCAAATTTAAAAAACAGTCTTTCCGCAAAGCCAGCCGTATGTGATCAAGACCGTTGTATCGGTCGAAACGCGTCATGGCAGGCAGAAGAGAGAAATAAAAAGATTCTTCATTGACACTAAGAGGAGTTCGCTCGTTCTTTATCGCCGCCTTTGGAAGTTAAGGAATGTTTGCAGACATTTCCTTAATGAAAGATCGATATCATACTTTTTTCATACGGAAATGCTGATTGAAATGATGTCAATCTGTCTAAAGGAAAATTATTTCATTTTTGACAACAAAATATTTAAACAAACCCTTGGGGTATCGATGGGGACTTGTTTTGCCCCATCGTTTGCGGGTCTCTTTCTAGGATTCTGGGAAGCAGAGGTGGTAAAAAATCTCAATGCCTTTAAAGATAAAGTGGTGTTTTGGGCGCGCTACATAGATGATATTTTCTGTGTATGGAGGGGCGATGAGAAAGAGGCTAATGAGTTTGTAGAAAATCTTAATGTTAATAATTTCAACTTACATCTCACAAGTAACTGGTCAAGAGAAACTTTAGAGTTCCTTGATCTGAAATTGTCGATCCAAGGTGACAAATTACAAAGCTCCCTCTTTAGAAAAATGACAGCAGGCAACAGCCTGTTGCACGCGCGCAGTTGCCATCCTAACACACTTATTAACAGCATACCGCTAGGCGAGTTGTTACGAGCCAAGCGTAACTGTAGTACACTAGAAGGATATGCAAATGAAAAACAAATAATGTGGCAGAGATTTCTTGAGAGAGGCTATTCTACATCAGCCATAAACAAAGCAAGTCTAGAGGTTGATAATCGTTCGAGAGAGTCACTCTTGTTGGAAAAAGAAAAGATGACAGTTCTGAGCAAAAGATAAGATTTATCACCACATATCACAGGCAGGCGCAAGAAGTACGTAAAGGTCTTAACAAGTACTGGCCAGTGTTACAGACTGACAAAGATTTGGCTGACAGTGTGGGATCCTTTCCGCAGATCACGTTCAGAAAGACAAAGTCACTTAAAGATACTTTGTGCAGGGCAGTTGAGCCACCACCAACAAGAATTTCAGGCATTCAGGGATTTTTTACTTGCAGAAACTGCAAAGCCTGCAAAAATAGTAAGAACAGGAAGGAATGTAGACTATCCCAAGAGTGTAAACCATATGTGATTGCTAAACACACTTCTTTCAACACCGACCATGCAATCTATGCTTTGTTCTGTCCGGGCCAGAAAGTATACATTGGCAGTACCATCCATAAGGCAAAAAAAAGAGTCCTAGAACATCTACGGGCAATTAAAAATGGTGATAAGCAATATCCTGTTGCTCGCCATTTTGATACCCACCATGATAAAAATGTTAACCTATTAAGTTTCTGTGTATTGGACACAGTTAGAACAAATGAACGGGGTGGCAATAGAGTTTTGGAATTGCGTCGTTTAGAATCAAGGCTCATTATTCAATATAGAACCATGGTCCCATTTGGCCATAACTGCGATGAGGAGTTAGCAGTCCATTTGGGTTAGGTAAATTTGGTACCAGACATGTCTCTATACTGTGAATTGTAAATAGGTAAAAGAAGAGTTTGTTCTTCTAAGATGTAAAGCCACTGCAATGACTATTTTTATTCTACACTGTGTGTTTTTAATGAAGGGATTAATTTTGTGTTTGTGTTTTTTCTGTTACAGTTTTGGAACGTTTGAGTGCAGGTTTTACTGAAAAAGGCAAAAAAGCTAAAATATCCATTCAACTGGGCGAGTTATCATTGTGACTGAACAATGAGTGGTTTGTTTGGGATTTATGTTCATTTGCCCACTTGGGCTAAATTGACGCAGCGCTGAGAGTTTGACAGCTGCTGTGTACTTTAAGCGCTTTAAATGTGGAAAAGAGTCCACTGTGTATGATATGTGCCCACAAGGGCTGAATGTTGTAGCACAATGTCTGGACAACAACTTTATTGATTCCATGGCGCAGTAACAATGAGCCCACAGTGCTGATATTGCAATGGTCCCCTTTCAATAGATTTTTCATGTTATGTACTTTGTATGCCCACTGGGGCTATTTGATGCAGCGCTGTATTTTAACAGCTTTATTTATGTATAGTGCATTTTATGGGCCGGTTGGAACAAATTAATTTGAAAAGGTATGGATTAAGGACTGCGATCCATTGTTAATGCAATTTAATGTTTTACATCACCAATCACTTTTATCTTATTTTTGAAACTGTTTGCCCTGTAATTATGTATTATAGTGTAGCTGCGCTCAAAGCTTTATGTTTGTCACATTTACTTTGGCACGTATTATTTAGAACGTCACAATGATTTTTGAGAGTGAATTAACTCATATTGAAGTCTGTTTTCACTTGTTATGAAAGAAGCAATCACATGTTTATTTAAAAAGCAAGTAGGCAAGCCACACAGTACTCGTGAGCAAGGGATTGTTTTCCCGAAACGCGTTGAGCTGGTTGCTGATTTTCAATAAAATACTGCTTTTTTGAAAAAGGAAACTGTGTCCACAGCAGCTGTTTTTTCACTTGCAACAGTGGTGGTCTGGATGTTTAGAGGCTCGCCCCCTCGCTGTGGACCGCCGCCGAGTAGAGGAAGGGGTAAGGCGAATACGGTGTGCGAGCACCGTTTGGCGGCTTCATATATATATACACACACACGTTTGTGATGGTCTGGTGGCTCAGTGGACTAATGCTTTCACTGCAGGAGCCTGTGTTCGAACTCATGGTCACAGGTTTGAATCCTGGCGGGTCCACTCAGCCTTTCATACATTTGAGGTTGATAAAATGAGTACCATTGTGTTGGGTAACAATAAACATCTGCTATTCAGCGCCAAGATACCTACGGGTGAACGTGCGCTTTACAAATACACGTTGTTATATGGTATTTCTAGAGGTCCTTGTGCATTTCTAGTTCTTTTTTCTATGGCAGGACTGCTTCTATGTGAATAGGGGCTTATATTGCCTTTGACTTATCTTTTATATGAACGTTTCTTTTCTTCATGGAGGATGGATTTTCTCTGTGTAGTTTGCAGAGCAGTCCTGACCTTTTGATGGTTTACAGGTGTTGTTCAGTTGCACGGATAGCTGTTCTGGGCTTCACAGTTTGAACATGCTGTTTGGACTTTATCCATAACCATTTGGTTATTATCTTAAGTCTTATTGCCATGGGTAATACCTTCCCATGATTTCATTGTCTTATAATTCTGCTACTGCGGTTATGTCCACATTTGATTTTATTGTCTTTAATTTTTGTTACTATTGTTATGTCCACATTTATTGTGAGGTGAGAGATTCTAAAGCAGTTTTGTATTACTGACATGGGTATGTTATTCCCATGGTTTAAATGTCTTGCAACTTTATTTTCCTATGGCCCCTTCTAGGGACTCCAAATGGTTGGGTATGTTTCAGCGCACCTGCATTATTATTATAAATTTCCTGTTATTTCTCTTGCTCTGGACCAGGTTAGTCTTAGTGAGAGACTTTTCATGGTTACAGTTCACAGACCCTCCTCCGGGGATAGTATGGCTTTGGTATTTGAATCTAAAGTGAGTAATCTGCGGCGAGATGTCTTTTTCACATGAAAAAGTTACTTACCTTCGGTATTGCATTATCTGGTAGAGACTGGATCTAGCCGCAGATTCCTTAACGACTCTCCCATCCTCCCCACTCTGCGAACTGAGTCCTTTATGATCTCAATTGTTTTGCTCTCATCTTTAAAAAACCCCCAAAAAACGATGAAAAGACAGTGAATCCAGTGATTATTGGATGTAGGAATTTCCTTTAATCTCAAGATTTTTATTGGGATGTACATATACTGAATTCTGGTTAGGAATTCGGTATTTATTTGACACGAGTGTCTTGTGTTTAATCACACTGTTTTGAGTTTTGAGTGCGGAAAATAGTCACGGAAGAAACTGACTTCGGCGAGGGAGTTATATGGACTCTGACATCACATCCGGTGAACGACGTCGATACGGAGTCTCTTGACGCCCTCTGCCAGTGTGTGTACGTGCTATTGGAAAATGTTTCTGGATCCAGTCTCGCGCCTGGGGAGGATTCTAAAGTAAGGAATCTGCGACTAGATCCTGTCTCTACCAGATAATGCATTACCGAAGGTAAGTAACTTCTTCGCAATTTAGTAAATCTGCTCTGAAGAATGTAGTCTGGGTCATGAACAAAATTAAAGAAATCAGGAGGTCCTCTGCATTCTCTTTTGTTGTATATTCTGAATGAGATTTGGAAAACCAAGTCTGCATATGCATGGATAGTTAGGATTAGAGAATGAATAACATTTGAGATCATCAAACTCGAAGAATCAAGGAAAAAGAAACTTCATATTTTGAAGCATCCTGAAAATAAATATGGGAAGGAAAAGAGAAAAGAGGATAAGAGAACATTTCAAAGAACCACCAATCTCCATTGCCACCCTGCAAAGAATAATTCATCGAGGTTGTCTAAATGACAGAGGTGTATCTCCTATCTTTGACCTCCGCTGTGGCATCCTGCCATTTATATAGTATCAGACCATGTAAGTGTGTCCCTTCTGGGAACTTTTAGTGATTCAAGTACATTGATTTTGTTTTACCAGGACATTTTTCTCTATTAGACTTGAGCTTTTTCCTGATCGTGCGTAGACCATATAACAATTTGCCTGGCATCTTTGAGTGCGTGGTATCCACTGACTTTGCCTTTAAGATACCCTGATTGGTCCGATCACAAATGTGGTAGCAGCAATACCTCCATCTATATTTTCTTTTGCCCAAGGTGATGCTGCTGGATTCTGTCTTCTTGAGTAGGGGGGGGGAAGCCTCCTACCCTATCTTCTTCCCACAAGGGGCAGTTTGGGGACTATTTGATCCTGTTGTTGTTTGTTTGAGGCATAGTGCAACTATACAGCCCTCTCATCACAGCCCTTTCCTGGGGTAGCATTTTCTCCAGAGTTGTCAAGCTGAAGAAACTCCGGGGCAGATTTACTATTCTTTCATGCAATGGAATGCAGCAAGAAAACTTGCTGCACTGCATTTTGTGGAAGAGAGAGCACAGAAATGTGCCAAATTTATAAAGATATGATGCATTTCTGCTGCCTCCTAGAGCTGGCACCATTCTGGCTGCCTAGCACCAATGCAGATACCCATGCACCATATAACTAGTCGGTCATGAGATTAATCAAATGAGCTCAAGTGACCATCAGATTCATGGCTCCCATCTTCTCACCTTGCCAGATTTAAATGCAAGAACAAGCAGGAGATAGCTGGATGAAAAGGAATAAGACTATAATGTTAGGTACTCCAACGTGATTGGAACTAACCTGTGCCCAAATTAATATATTTCAATGCATTGCACTCTGGCAAGGGCAAGCACTATTTCCTTTGACTTTATAGCTCCGTGTTCTCAGTGTAATCAACTCCTCTGCACCCGGGAGCACAGCAAACGTTCAAGGACTGCAAAATGATACAAGTTTAAGCGGCTACATTTTTTATACCTGAATAAGGATCATTGGACTCCTTATGCAACCCAAAAGTAATAATGCCCTTAGGCAATAAGTGTTTTCTCCATCAAATTAGATCTACCACTTTTTATTTTAAAAGATGTAAAACATTTCCTATCGGGGTTACTTGTTGTGGAAAATGAACAGTGGCAGCTCGCATAGGGCGTGCTGCGGGGTGGTGGGGCATGGGAGGGGCAGGGTGGGGGGGTAGTAAACTCGGACATACGACAGAATGGAGGAAAGTAATTATGTTCCTCCCATTCCGTCGTATGTCTGAGTTTACTACCCCCCCTCCCTGCCCCTCCCCCGCCCCGCAGCACGCCCTATGCGAGCCGCCACTGAAAATGAATGTATGCTAAGGACAAGGAGACGTTCTCTAAATGCACTAAGCAGGTGGAGAAAATGTTCTGCTTTTGAGTAGGAGCGTGCACATTTTTTGTGGACCAGCAAACATTTGCAAAGTTTCATTTAAAAAAAAAAAAAAAGAAATGTTTTTAGTAGAATGTTCCCCAATAATTTCCACAAGGGATGATACAAAGTACAAAAACAATGTATTAATGAACTGATGATGCTTCTATTCTGAGTCAGAAAGATAATCTATCTGGTACAATATTCTAAGAACAATGCAGCAAGAAATTATTTTAAGAGCGTACACCTCGTAGGGAAAGATAAAAATGATACTATAAGCTAAGACCAGAAAAAGCAAAACTAGGCACGGAGCTGCCATCACCCTGCCAAAGCCAGGACCTCACAGCACCAAGTCAATGTAGGTCAGAGAAAAAAAAAGATTACCATAGTTTTATAATTCCCAACGAATCAGGACTATAGGAAAAAAATGCCAGACGCACTGATGCGCAGAACTACTTGGGCATTTTAAAAATGTGGGTTAAAGTAAAAGGAGATGCAGGGAGTACATCATCCCATATCATAATAGCCCAGGTCACCATCTTCAGGAAGTTTAAAGCGATCACTCCCCAGGGGGCATGGTTGAGATCTGGTCCAAGCTTGAAGTGGAGCCCAAATCTGTTAGCCCTTCTTTCTGGCTTTATTGCCCTTATGAATACATAAACTAATTTCAAGATTGTAGAGCGACAGTAGTTGTGCAAGCCGTTGACCATTGATGAAATGTAGGGGGGAGTGGACCTCGTCATGCGGAAGCAATGGAGATATGAACCACTGCCATTGTTACAAAGGCAAAGTACTGCCCCGTCTTGGCGACCATGTCTGTGTGCTTGCCAAGTAAAACTATCTTGGGGGGGGGGGGGTAATTGTAATGTCCACCATCAGCTCCGTTTTCATAAACGTGGGTATTTCGGCTTTCAGGAGATCGAGAGCCGGACAAGAACTAAACGTGTACTATGTCTGCCCCTTGACTCTGCTAAATGGGGAGGTAACGTGAGCACCAGATGCCCCTGATGTCAATCTTTGCTGGTGTGTAATAAAGATCTAAGAGGGTTGTAAAATGCTGGGCCTGTAGTTCAGCAGAATGCAAAAGAGGGCGTTTAGTTTCTAATAATCTATAGAACTTTGAGTCCGTACTACCAATGGATTAAACCCAGATATTTGTGACTGGGGGTGAATGTTTGCAATGTTCATCATTCCGTCCATCAGTTGTTCTTTTTGCTTATATGTTGTAGGGCGTCAGACCACTGATAGTTAGGTACAGCCTACTCTCCTCTTTCTCTAGGTAACATCAGAAATTTGAGGCTCCTCCGGGCCATGAAGTAGAACCAAATAAAGCTACTGATAGTGCATCAATCATCGCAAGCCATCCGTTGTTAAACTCTAGAGGGATCACTTGGAATACGTATAATACTTTAAGGAGAAATAACATCTTTACGACATTGCAGCAACCAACAATAGATATATGGAGATTATACATCTGCAAAAGTCGTTTTAAGATTTATTAAGAATTGGGTTAGATTGTATCTCACGATCTGCTCTACATCTGCCGTAATATTAATTCCCCAAATATACCACTTCCTTTACAGTGGCCACTTGAAGACTTGAAGCAAACGTATTGCCCACGACCTCTGTTTTAAGTAGAGGTAGGTGGAGTTGCACTATGTGGAATTCCGCGGAGTTGCAAAGAAATTCTGTGGAATTCCACAGAGCTCTGCTCCGCCCCACTACCAATTTGAGAGACGTTTCCACCAGCCGGGGCCCGTGCAGGTAAGAGTGGTGGAGCCGGGTGACGGACGATATCAAAGGAAAATGTAATAATTAATTTTCCTTCGTCATCGTCCGTCAAAATCCCCCCCTACCCGGCCCCACCACTCTTACCTGCACGGGCCCTGGCTGCTTTCCACCATCCTTAATGTGACTGCAGGTGAACCGGCGTTTCCTGGTGTCTTGGTGAGTTAAACGGGTGGTGAATGACATGCAGTATTAAAGCATTTAGTAAAAATATATATATATATTACACCAACTCCGGTTACGGGATCTGCCTGGCAAATTCACGGGCGGTCCGAGTTAGGGCTACCGGAAGCCCAATACATATATTCCCTCCGTTCTGCTCCTCCAACAGACGTACTCGGACTCAACACGTATGCTTGTGAAATATTTAATTGCAGGAAACAACGCGTTTCGGCTTCCGCCTTGATCACGTTTTAAAGTTGCAACAAACAGTGATTGAATTTAAACTATGCCTAACATAGACATAGGACTAACACCACATACGTGTAGCACCCACTAGAAAATGGTATCCATTTTGGAAGTTCTTAATACAATCAATATATAAAAATTAAACTTCCCTCATTGTTTGATAATTACAAAAGAGAATTATAACTCCCATAAATATTTCATGTAAAAACATACAAAATTGATTTATAAAATATTTTTTCTCAAATAATGTTTACATTTTTATTCGTCACTATGTTTGCTCCACAATCCTCGCAAATGCGTATTTTACTTAAACCGAGATTTTAACCCAAGCCTATTGGTGACTAATGTATATGTCATTCTACTAGTCATAAAGTATCAACTAATAAAGTTTTTCTGCATTGAATACCTGCTGAAAACATTGTGATATAACACAAACAAACACCAATAATGTATAGTTACAACATTAACGGCCCTGTGGGCAGATTCACCCATAGGTTTCTACACAGATGTACAGTTGGTTATTGTACATCACACTTCATCTCGCCCCAGTGGGCAAATATTCCAAGGACAATATTACTGTTTCAATCGGTTGTCCCAAATAAGTGGAACCCATAGCTGGAAAACATGATTAGACACTCGAATCATTGTAGCCCCAAGATCAACAAGATGCCATTTCATACCTAATAAAAAACCAAAAAGTAAAAATGTTAAAAGTGTTTAAAATCACAAAAGGGTCGAATACCGTCTAATGTTCATACGTTCCCGAACTATCCCTGCGTAAATTGGAGTCAAAGTACATTATTGATTTTGATTGTCTGACCCCAAATGGGTTAAATTCGAGCGAGGAACTAGCTGTTCACTTGATGGAATGAAATCTGTATATGTATGAACATTAGACGGTATTCGACCCTTTTGTGATTTTAAACACTTTTAACATTTTTTACTTTATTAGTTGATACTTTATGACTAGTAGAATTACATATACATTAGTCACCAATAGGCTTAGGTTAAAATCTCGGTTTAAGTAAAATACGCATTTGCGACTATTGTGGAGCAAACATAGTGACTGAATAAAAATGTAAACATTATTTGAGAAAAATATTTTATAAATCAATTTTGTATGTTTTTACATGAAATATTTATGGGAGTTATAATTCTCTTTTGTAATTATCAAACAATGAGGGAAGTTTAATTTTTATATATATATTGATTGTATTAAGAACTTCCAAAATGGATGCCATTTTCTAGTGGGTGCTACACGTGTGGTGTTAGTCCTATGTCTATGTTAGGCATAGTTTAAATTCAATCACTGTTTGTTGCAACTTTGAAACGTGATCAAGGCGGAAGCCGAAACGCGTTGTTTCCTGCAATTAAATATTTCACAAGCATATGTGTTGAGTCCGAGTACGTCTGTTGGAAGAGCAGAACGGAGGGAATATATATATATATATATATATATATATATATATATATATATATACATATATATATATATACACTAAAAGAGCACTGTACTTTACAGACGTCTTCAAGTCAGTCAGTCCGCCTCGAGGCGAGACCGATCTCGAACAAATGCTTCCTCTGCAGTCGTGTTTGCTACGCCGAAGTTGCCTTTGACTATGGTCTGCTCCATTTGGGGTGGGTGTGCGGGGCTCCTCCAAGAGTCTTTGACACCAGGACACTCTACCTGCCACATGACTGACCTGCCAGGATCCCTGAGGAAGTGGACTCTGTGATGGTGCAACAACAGTCAGGACTTATGGGGTGCAATGGAGAAGTAGCCCTATCCAACAGAAAAGACAGTTCTGTGGCAGTTTGCCAAAGGCAAAATTTTTAAAGATTTGGAAACCAAACTTGCAAGCGGTCAGACTTTCTTGCTGACGTTGAAATGCTGAATGTAGAGGTCAGGCACAAGCATTGCACAGTCTCTTTATCCATTCTACTAGGTAGCTCACTCAAAGTACAGACACCAATCACATTGTTATGTCTGCTACAACATTCAGACTTTTTTCAATAAGAAGCTAGCCCTTTATTTTCCATCATAGGGGGCTGCCGCAGACACCTGCATTTCATTCTGAACTCTGCTGAGAAGTGCTGAAGTGCTACAATGAATGAACTTGACAGTCTGGTATGGTCAGACTTGCAAGAAAGACTCCAAGTGCTAAGAGCAGTCAAGATCCTCAGGAGGAGTGTCACCACTGAGATCCGTGATGTGCAGGTAGTTGTTTCAGAGGGTTATTTAGAAATTTGGCTTGAGGAGGAACCGAGCTTCAAGACCTCCCTGACCATGAGCTCTACAATCCTAGTGCACCTCCAGCTGAATAGTGCTGGCACTGCCACGACTTACCTGAATTTGTGTGCTCTTTCAATCATCGTGTGTAGAGATCTCGTAAGCTGGTACAGAATCAGGACTGCACATGGAATGTCGTGGGATGCACACTGTCAAGAATCGCCCGCTGATGCTGACACAGCATTTGCACGAGCCACCTGTACAAGTATACCTCACAAGTGATTACTTGGCATTGCTCCCACAAAGAGTGAGAACAGTGTATTTAATAGGGGTGGGCTGGCGTTTTATCGAACTGCGCTCCAGGAGAAGTGCGGAGCGGGCAAACATTCGCAAGCTCCGCCGGCGGAGAGAAGTTCACCTCCCACCCTTAGTTTTAAGCTGATTTAAAGAGTATCCTGAAAATATCCCAAACTCTAGAGCTTCTTTTCCCACCTCTTGCATGGAGATCATGGGGTTCGGTGTAACAACTGCGATGTCATCAGCGTATGCTAAAATCTTTGTGGACCAGCTGTGAAACCGTATAGGCCCTATCAAAACATTTGCTTCTAAACCTCTAATCCGAGGTTCAATATACAAGGCAAAGAACCAAGGAGAACAGAGGCACCCCGCCTGGTGTCTCTCGAGATTCTGATGACATCAGATTGTCCCCCCATAATGGAGATTCTGGGGGTAAAATTATCGTATACTGCTTGAATAGCTTTAATATACCCCTGCCCATTGCCATACCACTTCATAACCCCGTATAATTAGTCTCAGGCCACCCTTTCAAATGCCTTCTCCCCATCTAACAGGGCCAATGTTGAGAGGATGTAGAATTGATGGGGACCCACAGATCCACCAAAGGTAAGTAGATAGGGACCCCATGGAGAGCGTGTGCAGTGTGGAAACACACGTAGAGTTGTACGGAGCACGCGGTCGTAAGTCGCGGTTTGATTTTTAAAGATTAAGGACCCTTCTTAGTGGACCCTGAAGAAACCCCATGGAAGACAAAAGGTGGGAGAGCCACCCCACCCGTGGAAACCCTAGTACCCACGTTTCCTACACCAGGGAAGCTGGGTGCATACGTGTGAAGTGGTGTCAGAAACCGCCGTCGAACCGAATGGAGGGCTTCAGGAAATGCTGCTGTTGAAGGAGAAAGTGTCCGGTGGAATTCAAGGTGGAGTGACCGGTGGAATTCAAGGATGGATTCTAGATGAGAGGTACCTGCAAGCCGAGGGGACAGAGTCTGTCACTCAGGGGTGACCAGGAGACTTGGAAGACGAATGCCCTCCGATGTCGGGTGTTGCAGGATGGATGACGACGACCTTGACTCTGCAGCTATGAGGACCAGGCGATGCTGAGGAGGACCAGGAGCCATGCATGAGCTGTTCCACAAAGGATGTCGAGTGCTGAGGGGTCGATATCCGGCAGGAGCACCAGCAATCCTTGGCAAAATGCAACCAACGCAGGAAGGGAAGAAGGAGCAACGTCGGGACCAGCAAGGTCCAGGGGACTCACACAAAGCAGGGTAGTCAGGGCAGGCCCTGAGCAATCAGGGGAGCCCAAAAGAAACAAGTGTGACCCTCAAGTGGACTCACAGGCCGGAGGCACAGGAGTCATGAGAGGACCTCAAGCAGCTCACTAAAAGATGCAGGCCACAATGCACAGGATGCAGTGGGGCTGAAGATTCTGGTCACTGGAGGTGTTCGAGGTTGGGGCTACTTGGAGCCCGAAGATCTTCTTGGGGAAAAAGTCAACAAGCCTGTGCAACTGCAATTTGACACAGTGCACAGGGGTTCGGTTATTGCAACCCCCATGAAGGATACTGGCCTCAAACTTGGTGAGAGGGCAGGGCTGGCCTTGGGATGTGGAAAACCACCATCTGTGTTGCAGAGCCTTTGGAGTCTGGAGGAGCTCAGGATCAGCAGACTGGTCGACTTAGTTGTGGTGCCTGCGAATGCAGGGGAGTGACTCCTCCACTCCAAGGGAGATTCCTTCAAGTGTCTTTGATGCTTCACAGGCCTTGGAAGGTTCCTGTATGATGCAAAGGCACAGACAATGCAGCAGACTGGAAGGGAGACTAAGTCAGGCCCAAACGAAGTCCAGAGTGCCCAGACGGTAGAAGAGCAGTGGTGTCTGATCTAAATCTTATCCTACGACAAATCTAGGGACCTACACCCAGGTAGGCCCTTAAGTACCCTAGGGAAAGGGTTGGGAAGATTCAGGGGACCCTCCCAGGGAGGGTCTGGACAGGGGGGAGGTTGCTCCCATGTCCTTTGTTCAGTTTCGTGCCAGAGCGTGAACCAACGGCTCCCAGGACTGGTTTGAACTGGACTATGCACAGGGACACCAAATGTGTCCCTCATGCAGACTGCTTGGTGCTGACAAGTGCACCCACCCCAGCCCAATACACAAAATCCTGTCTGAGAGGTGGTCACACCTCCCTGTGACAGGATGCCTATTGTTCTGCCTTCACCTGCTCGAGCTTGGCTCAGCAGCAGGAGGGCAGAATCGTGTCTCTGGGCGGCAGCAGCCATTTTGTGCTGTCCGGGTCAAGAAGGCTGGTACCGGGAACACTGAGAGCCTAACGGAGGGCTCTTCCAGTGGTGTGGGGGTATGATTTCAACATGTTTGATATCAAACATGATAGGATTCATTGCAGCCGTTTTCGAGATGGTCATGGGGTAATTATGCGGTGCCCCTCTATATAGTATATGGCTGCTTCACTGACAACCCAGGAGAATGGACACCATAGGCTGCAGGGGTGTCCGGCTCATGCAGGGGCACCCTCTTACTTAGAACCAAACACCCTGCCTTCAGGATTGGAAAGGCCTTCTATAGGGGTGACTTATTGGTTTTAAGTGCAGTGACCCTAGATATAGGAAACCTATATCTTTAGTAAGTGATGATAGCACCAGCTTACACAGGCTGCAATGGCAGGCCTGTAGTTCCATTTTGAATGGTCTCTCATGGGTGGCATAATACATGCTTCAGCCCATGGGAGACCTCTGGGGTTCCTACACCCTGGGTACCTTAGTACCATATACTAGGGACGTATAAGGGTACCCCAGTATCCAATCTGGGATGTACCTAAGTACTGAGCACAACAATTTAGGGAGAAATCATATAGACTGGGGTCCTGATTAGCAGGATCCCAGTCAGACTAGTCAAAGACAGCTTAGTACCAGGCAAAAAGTGGGGGTAACCATGCAGAAGGATCCTACCATCCTACACACAGCTTATATGATCTGTTGATCCTCTCCCTGGTATAAAGCTGTGCTGCCAGGGTGAGACCAGCTTGGTAATAACTTTACACAACCTAATGGCTAAGATTTTACAATATATCTTGGAATCGCTGTTGATCAGGGGGCTTAGTCTATATGACCTAGGTTTGTCTTTTTTAAGGAATATCGCAATGTTAGTTGAGGCCCAGGAATCGGGTATTTGCTGACCTTTTTGTGCCGTAAGAAATGTCATGACAAAATCTTCCCCTAATTCTGAAAAAATATTTTGTGAAGGGCGTGGCCAACCATCATGGCCGACCGGACGTAACTCCGATCGGCTCCGCGCCAGGCTCTACCGATGTTGCAGTTTGAGAGGCACTTACTACCCCAAATCCGGGTCACCAGCTCACCTGAGGCGCTCGGAGGTGTGGAGGCTTACAAGCGGCGAGCTCGGACCCCCTGGTGATGCGTGGGGGGTGAGAATATTCCTGCTGCCGGAGCCCACGGCACGAATTAAGATGGCGGCTCCCACCGCGCTATGCCACAGAGTCAATCGCTGCGACACCGGGACCTGCAGGGGGCCGCGTGGTTACTGAGGAAGATAAGGGCCCCGGCGACCCCGCTCAGTTAGCCCCGGAGGTCGACTCCAGCCGCAGAAAGGCAGCGCCTGGCTCTATTGGCGCCCATGACAGAAGACGCGGCCTTCCAGCTGTGACACCCGTTTGTGGAGGGGAGCCCCCCGGTCAAGCGGAGGCTCATGAAGGCCTCCCCGGTTGCAAACGCCAGATACGGTGAGGAGCGGGGCGGCTCCCCCTACACCAAAGCGATCCACCAGGAATAATCCCAAATTCCACCAGGAATAATCCCAAATAATCCCCTGACCTTAAGATGGTGTCGGTCAGGCACCTTTACATAGCCTTGTGAGGAGGCCCAGGCTGGAGTCTTCCTGCCCCTGATGGTTATCCCTTCTTCAGCGGCCTGTCATTGCCCCTGAGGGGGCCCTGAGCCAAACATCAACCCACCCCACAGTGGCTCTTCGTGTGTGGCCCCGGGCAAAGTGGACACCCTGGCATCTTGACCGAGGAGGTGCGGCGCAGTTCGGCTGGGTCCCCACGAGGCCCTGTGTAGAGGTGCAGCCTTAGTGGAGCTGACCACGAGTTGCTGTCTGGATGCAGTGCTGAGCAGGGGATCGGACGGCGATGGACTTCAATAGCCCTGCGAGCAGCGAGGAGCTAATAGAAGAGTAGCAGGGGTCCCCGGGCCACGTGGGGCCTGTTTTCAATGTAGAGCGTCCTGGACTTGGATCCGCCGTCTTGGGCAGTGGTCTCTGGCTGACAGTCCCTAGGGGCCGTGGGACACCCAAATTGAGCGCCCGCCCCTACAGTAAGGCGACCCCTGGGCCCCACAGTGCCTTATTTCAACGTCACTGAACTTCTATCACCCGATACGGAAAGGTCTCTTGGCCAACTCAGGTGAGCGGAGTTGGGGTGCCGGGGCAGTTTCCTGTTCCCCCTGATATTTTCTGCTGCGGGGAGGCCCCGAACTAGCGGTGGGCGCGGGTCCCTATGCCACCCAAAAAGGCGCAACCCAAAAGGCGCAGCCCACAAAGGTCTCCAGCTTCTTCTCCCATGCCACCAAGGGGACAGTTGGTGAAGAGATAACGCAGTCTGATGGCAATATGGCACTCACGCGAGAAGACCTGATGGCCTCGCTTCGAGAATTTAAACAAGAACTCAGAGACGATATCAAGGCTGATATGGGGGCCTCTTTTGATGCGTTTAAGGCTGAAATGGGAGTCCGGCTGGTGGCCCTGCAATCTGATGTCAACTCAATTGGGGCCCCACGCTCTCGACCTTGTGGCAAAATACCAGGAGCTGGAAGACCGCATGAGGCCCTTGGAGGCCCAGTCTGGTGACCTACGTGCTCAGCTGAAAGCCACGGTGCTCAGATGCGAAGATCTTGAGAATCACTCCAGTCGGGATAACATACATGTGAGAGGCCTGAAAGAAGGATGCGAAGGCCCAGATCTGGAGGCCTTTATGGTGGGGCTTTTTTTCAACAGTGCTTGGAGACTCTGAACCGGAGGTTCATCTGGAGTGGGTTCACAGGGTGGGGCCTCGAGCTCCGGGAGATTCCAGAAAACCCAGGGACGTGCTGGCAAATTCAGCTCTTTTAAAACCAAGGAGTTGGTCCTACAGAAGGCGCGAGCCCTCGACAAAGTGTCATTCCAGAACGCAACGTGTTCGCTATACCAAGATGTAGCCCAAGCCACACTTGCTCGGTGCCAGCAGTTCCGACCCGTCACTACAACCTTAAGAGACCGCATGGTGAAATACCGCTGGACTTACCCCTTTGGTTTAGCTTTTACACTGGACTACAAGAACTATCACTACACGGAATTAGAAGAGGCAGCGGCTGTTCTGGGTATCGAGATGCCAGCCCCGTCGCAAGTGGCGGAATTGAGAGGAGTGGAGGCAACGATAGGCTCGAAGAAGCAGGGTGGCAACAGCGAAGAGCAGGCAAGAACACTACGGGATGATGTGGTCCTTGATCTTTGTCGGTCAGAGGCTTTGTTCCGCCTGAGGAATCCAGTATGACTTGCGGTTCACGGGCCTTGACAGGGACATTGGGAACATGCCAGTCTGGCCTCAGACACTCTGACTCTGAGCCTTTCCCCCCACCACCTCCTCCTAAAAGTCATCATGCCATCCAAAACACTGAAAGTTATTGTTAGTGTTGGACTTAGCCCTTTTTGCAGGGTCATCGCTGAACTTTTTGCCTTCCTCCTAGCCTTTTTTCTGACATGGTGTTGGTGGTTTTAGGACTCTGGGCACTTTAGCTCTGCTGTCCAGTGTAACGTGTGTGTGCTCTCTGTGGTAAACATGGTAAGATTGGTCTACAACTGTTTGGCATATTTAATTTACCTGTCAGTCCCTTGTAAAGTGGTATCTCAGATACCCAGGGCCGGTAAATTAAATGCTACTGGTGGGCTTGCAGAGCTGATTGCGCCACCCACCAAAGTAGCCTTTCAAACCTGTCTGAGGCCTCTGCCATTGCAGGGCCTGTGTGCGCAGTGTTACTGCCGCTGTGACATGGCACCTAAAGTGTGTGCCACGTCCGTGACCCCCCTTTTACTACATGTCAGCCACCCCTAAGGTAGGCCCTAGCTAGCCCTATGGGCAGGGTGTATTGTAGGTAAAAGGTAGGACATTTACCTTAAGTGTGTGACATGTCTTGGTAGTGACAAACCACCATTTTGGTTTCTCACTGCTGTGAGGCCACCCTCTCATAGGAATGCATTGGGGATTCCCTGATAAGTGTTTCAGTGGTAATTCCTGAAATGGGAGGAGCAGCGTGGTCAAGTTTGGTATGTTTGGAATAGTGATAATAAATGCTACGCAATTGTGTGCGCAGATTTATTATACCTATTTTAGAAGTGCCACTTTTAGAAGTTGGCATTTATGTGTGCTATGTGTCTGCCTGCCTGATGTGGATTGCATGTCTGGCTTTGGAGTGACAGGGGCTGGTGAGGTGTGTGTGTGGCTCCAGGGAGGGCAGGGTGAGTCAGCGCTAGGCTGAATAGGGGATCTGCATTTGGAGTAGTGGGAGGAGTAGTCCCTTGACACTGAATAGGTCTGTGCCTGCCTGGGTGAATGCTAGCTCCGCCCCCCTGTGGTGGTCTGATGACCGAGCCCCCACCTGACAATAGGGGAGAGGAGCCCTGTAAACTGAGTGCTCCAAAACCCCCTAGAACCAGTTCAGGCTGGTTCCCCCAAGCCCTGTGCCAGGGCAGACAAAGAAAGTGGTGTATAAATATTGGGGCTGTGACCCCATGGAAGTGTTGTGCTTTTGTGCTTCCTGGTGACTTGTTGCTGCTGGGCCCCAGGAGGAACCGCCACGAGGGACTGCCTCCCTGCTGGAGGGCCCTGTGAGCTGGCCTGCCTGGGCCCAGCCTTTTCCCCTTGACCTGTGGGGTCCCAGCGCCTCGTGAGCGCTGCATCTTTATTTCTTTGCCCCAGGACGAGAGGAGCATTCTTGTTTTAATTTGCAGCACTGGGCTGCGACGACTTTGGAGGGGATCCCGACGTGGGGATTCCCCCACGCACTGTGGGTGCTTCTGCAGCAGAGCGGCAGCCCACCCCGCACTGCCGCTGCTAATAGAGGCGGGAGCCCACCCCGCGTTTTCGAGTGAGGAGCAGGAGCCCACCCCACTGTGGTGTGCCCCTACGAGCGGGAGCCCACCCCGCATCGATGCTGATTCAATAGCGGGAGCCCACCCCGCGTTTGTATTTATTTAGAGCAGGAGCCTACCTTGCATTGCCGCTGCCCGGAGGAGCCGCCGAGATCTGCGAGAGATCACCGCCGCGGCCCGACCAGGAAGCCAGGCGGCAGTGCCTGGTTGTGGGCGGAGACGAATAGAAGCGGGGCCGGAAGAGAAGCGGGGTTGGAAGAGAAGCGGGGTTGTGCCTGTGTTCCAGGAAGCCGTCCGGAGCCTCGAGGGCTCCACGTCAAAGTCCCGTGTCCCAGGAAAGGGACCGGGCGGAGTCAAGAGGAGTCCCGAGAGGAGGGGCCCGACCGGAGGAGCCGGAGCCTGGCGAGCTCCATTTCCACCCCCGTGGAAGTCCAGGAGGAGACCGCGAGCTCCCGGTGAGTGAGGCTGCGCAGGAGGGGTCGTCCGGAGCCTCCAGGGCTCCATGTGCCAATGTTGAGAAGTTCGGGAGCCTACGGGGCACTGTCGGTGCTGAGTGCTGGCCCCAGGAGGAGCCCGGTGAACGGGGCTCCCCACGCATGGTTGGTGCCGAGTGAAGCGCACCTTGAGGAGTACAGTGAACGGAGCTCCCTGAGGCACTATTAAGTGTCTGTGCTGATTTTCCTTTGGGAGCAATTGTGTGTATAGGAGTCCCAGAGGGGGGCTCCAGAGGCACGGTAGTGCCAGCTCCTGTTTTTGCTTCCCCAGCTGCACCGCGAGAGCGCGGGCAGCTGCAACGAGGGGGGCATTTCTGATTTCTGCCTGAGGAAGGAGTGAGATACGCTCCTCTGCCCCAGCACATTGCGCACTTTGCTTTGGCTGCATTGGCAGCAAAGGGGCCAGTGGAAGGCCCCAGTTACAAGCCCTGACATTTGGGACAGAGGGCATTTGAGCCCCAAAGGAAGGCCAGTTGGCCTGGGTTCAGCTTTATGGTGGTGATAGGGTGCAAGGCCCTAATGTGATTTATGCCCATGGTATCTATGCATAATGTGTTTATGCTTCTGATGTTTTTGCATAAGGTGTTTATGCTACTGTGAGGCCTAAGGCAAATGTTATGTGTATGATGTTTTATGCCTAAGGTGATGCGAAGTACAGTATTTCGCCAGTAGTTATTGGTTGTGTTTTATATGTGCTACTAGTGCTTTCTAAAGGTTCGGACAGTGGCCCGATTAGCCCTGTCCTGTGTATATAATCCCCTGTAAATATTGCCTAGTGCCAGTTGGCACAGTGTATATTGTGTGATTATGATTCTAATGTGCTTTGGATAATACAAAGGCTATTTTTATATAACCTTGTGTGAGTTTCTTTTGTAGTGTGCCTTGTGTGTTGCTGCTATGTGTGTTGTGCAAACGCTTTACACAATGCCTCTGGGATAAGCCTGACTGCTCGTGCCAAGCTACCAAGGGGGTATGCAGGCGTTATCTTCAGTGTGTAACTCCCTTGTCCTGACTAGAGTGGTGGTTTCTGCCTGGCTTAGGCGTTTGCCCTAGCCAACCAGAAATCCCATTTCCAACAGTTAGCTAATATCTTATTTGTGCCTAAGAAGCTGTTTTATGGGCCTTGGAGGCGGAATTTGGACCGCCCCAGTTACTGCTCGAAATGAGGTTCTCCTCTGTGATTGAGAACCCACGAGCTCAAAGTTATGGTCTATATCTGTTAAGGTTCACTTTGTTTTAGTGTCACAGTACTTTTTGCACTTTTTTACGTTGCTTGGGTGGGGTGGGAGGGAAGGGGGAGGAACACTTAGGGCAATGACCCCAGGAGCGAAACTGGAGGGACAAGCTGGCAAGTTTTATGATGACTGATGGGGGTTAACTGTTTAACGTGGAACGTAAAAGATCTTAACTCCCCTAACAAGAGGCAACGGATCTGGAAATTCTTAAATGACCACCAGATTAAAATAGCTGCCCTGCAGAGAGAGACCTTCCACGCAAAGAGGAACAACGATTGAAACATAGGGCCTATCCACAGATCTTTCGCTCTTTGGCACACACCAAACACAATGGGGTGGTGCTTCTTTTTCACACTTCAATCCCATTTCTCCACCACAACACTAAAACAGGCAAAGAGGGGAGGTTCTTGATGGTTAGGGGTGAAATACGGGGTAGATTGTGCACTATTGCCACAATTTATGCACCCAACGCAGGGCAACATGATTTCCTGAGCTCTTTTTTATCCTTGCTGGAGGGATTCGCAAGGGGCGACATTTTATTGCTTGGAGACTTCAATATGATATGGGACCCGGCCCTAGACACTACACACTCCCATAGAGCGGTGGGGAGGTATTTAACAAACCACTTAAGGCAGCCTTACAGGGGATGGGGCTGATGAATGTTTGTAGAGACGCCCATCCCGTGACCCAGGACTATTCCTTCTCGCATTCACATAGGACATACTCCAGGATCGATCACGCATTCATTAGTCAGTCCCTTCTCCACACAATAGCGGGCTCCCAATTCTACCCGATTTGCCTTTCTGACCACGCTCCCCTAGAGCTAGTCCTTGATTGGCCCGCCCCGCGCTCTATGCTTGTCAGGTGGTATTTTCCCAACTTCCTTTGTAGAGATCGGCTTCTTAGGGATGAGTTAAGAAAGGCAATCACAGAGTTTTTTTACCTTAACGACCAGGCGCAAACTTCCCTGGCCAACAATTGGGACACCTTCAAGGCAGTTATTCAGGGGAAGTGTATGGAACTAGACGCCACCATCAAAACACAACGTAAGGAGGAACGTCTTCTCCTCGAGGGAGAGCTCCGAAAGGCCGAATCTGACCACAAATCTAATCCCTCGATCCAACTTCCCTGTAAGATAGCGCAGGTTAAGGGGAAGCTCCAGGCTATTTACACTAATGGGGCTGAAAAGACCCTTTTACGCTTGCAAGCCCGAAGCTACGAGGGGGGAAACAAGGTTGGATCCCTATTGGCACGCCAAATGCGAGTGAGACAGGAAATGGAGTACATTAAACACATAATCGATGGGAAGGGGATCTCTCACCAAAGCGAAATAGGGAAAGCCAAGGCCTTTGGGGAATTCTATCGCTCCTTGTATACTGCAGACTCGTTGGACGCACAGGTTCAGGACCAATACCTAGAGGCTCTGGACCTACCCCAGGTCCCGGCCTCCACAAACAAAGACTTAAGTAGACCCATCTCCACGGAAGAGGTCCAAAAAGCGATTGACTCCCTCAAGCTTCAAAAAGCGCCCGGCCCTGATGGTCTCAATGCCCACTTCTATCGTACCTTTGCGCCAGAATTAGTCCCCCGTCTTGTGCTGCTATTCAACGATATAGCTGACAGGCAAGAGGTGACCCCTTCTATGGGAGAGGCTCTGATCTCTGTCATCCCCAAACCAGGGAAAGACCCCGCTAGCTGCGTCTCTTATAGGCCTATAGCGCTCCTGAACTTGGATGCCAAGTTATACTCTAAATATGTTAGGAGTCCTAACTTTACTACTACTAAATGCCTTCTGTGAATACCAAAAGTAGTAAGTTTAGGATTTTATCTCAGATTAGTTCTGTGAATTGGCCCCTTAGAAACCTCTATCTGGATGAACCCACCTCTCACCCCCAAGCCTTAATCCCACCCTCCCTCTCCTCCCCCACCCAAAACGCAAGGCAAGCAGACCGCCACTGGTCTGAATAATGGCTACATTGTGCCACTCTTCCCAAGGCTCTGAGCCGCCCAAACCCACACACCTGCAGTTAAACAAACACATTCCCGTGAGACACAAATGGAAGAAAAAAACAAAGGAAAAGAACAAAGGAACAAAGAGAAACAAGCATTTGCAATGCAATAGGTCTCGCATTTACGTAAGTTTTAGCTATTGGGATTGTAAATGACAGTGACTTTTATTTATGTTTTTGTTTTCAAAATGTAAATAAAAGGCATTGACATTTACAATGCCAATTGCTTAAACTTGCGTAAATGCGAGACCTATTGCATTGCAAATGCTTGTTTAGCTTTGTGATTGACCAATAGGGCAACCATGGACGTCATTGCAACCTGTGGCTTGTGCCTTGAGACCCCTAGCGCTGCATTTGTGACCCCTGGCTTCAAAGGTGGCAAAAGCAGTACCAAGCACAGAAGGTAAACAGTGTTCTAATCAACACTGTTTACATTCTGTAGATCCCCCAGGGAGATTGTTTTTGAGTTGGAAAAAAATTCATAAGTTTTCAAGATTGTGCACTATTGATAATATAAATAAATTAAACAACTTAAAAAAAAAAATAACAAATGAAACAAACTCTGATTTTTAAATTTGTTGTCATGGTACACTATTGTGAATACTTGAAAAAAACATATGTTTTTGAACAGAACCATCACCTCTGTTTTCCGTATGAGTTCATATACTATATATAGTTCAGACCAATTAGTACCAGTGCGCATGAACACTGCATCTCTCTCTGATTTGGCAATTATTTTTCTCTTAGATGTATACACTAGGCTTTTTGTAATGTTAACTATTATGATGTCATTGGGATTAACGTTGTGTGCCAATATTTCATAGGAGTGAGAAATGCCACTTCCTGTAATGTCATTGGGTTTTGAATCAACTTTTGCATTTTAGTGAATCAACTTTCATGGGTGGCCAATTTGATTTCGGTGCCCCGACCTATTTTCTGTCCATATCCAACCCTGCCATGGATATCTGTCCGCATTGCCTTCAGAGACTTGAGAACCACTCATTACCAACATCTGCTCCAGTCTACTGCAATGCCAGCGTGTGATCGCTCCCGGGTTCTTCCGTATCGTAACACCAGTGGGAGTGGGAAAGACTGATTGTTGTGCCGCAGAGCTCTGGGGGGGAACTGGCTGTGGCTCATAGTGCTACAGCATAGGAACACTTTGTATTGTAGAAAACCATTGTGGACCTACTAAGACACAGAACCTAACATGTCAATTGCCTTTGTTATTGAGTAACAGAAACAGAGGGTCAAGTTTCAAAGGTTCACCCTCCTACCAAGTGCATTCTTTATCATCAAGGGAGACCAGAGTGAAATCCACCGAGTTGCAACGACTCCTCCATAATGTAGTGTCAGAATGTAATGGTGCCCTTTTAAAATGTTAGGCATGTATATCTCCAACAGGATGTAACTGAATGTTTGCCTTTGCCCAACTTGAAGTCATCAGAGCGTAATTGTGTCTTTTGTAGAAATGTTTATCTGCCCAAAGATGTTGCTAAAAAAAAACTCCTGAAGGGCAGACTCTATGTGTGGTTATAGTGCCTGACATGTTAGCTCAAGACAACGAACATAACATTGGTTTGTTTGGAAAGCCTGACTGGCCCTGAATCCCTCTCCTTCCCCTGAACTTCTCCCCATGCTGAAAGAAACGTTTGTGACATGCGATTGGAAGAACATGTTTAAGTTTTCTGACAAGTGCACTCAAGGCACTCTAGCAAATCCCTGGCTTTGTTTTTGAATAAAGGAAGATATCTCCACCTTCTAGAGTTTCTGTTGCATTAATTTCCTAAAGTCACAGAACTTTTCTAGTCTATTTGCTTGCCAGGCCTAAATCTTGTAAAATAATCTGATAAGACCCAAGTCGCTGGGCAGGCACCAGCTTCCTTTTAAGGGCAGAGGACAAAAGGTGAAGAGAAATAAAAATGTAATACTTTAAATCTGTGAAGGGGGATTATATTACTAGAGCGACTTTTGCAAAAGGAGAAAGTCTGATGTAAACACATTTCACACTAGTTGAAAAAATTCCAGTTTCTTGAATAAACGTGCATATTGTGTGGAAACAATTCAAACAATGCCTTTAAATACGTAAGACCATGTGCCGTTCAGTGCAAACCCCACTTTACTTCACAGACAGACTGGAGGTGCGTGCAAGGCAACGTCCACATTTGCAACTGGCAATGCGAGAGAAGTATAGATTCACCTGCAAATTTACAGTCTGTGGGCTCTAATCTCTGAATGTGGCACAATGCTTCCCCTCCTGCTGTGAGATTGATTTTTTCATAAGAAAGTAAAGAAAGGCAGTAAAAATATATGTTTGAACATGTCTTGACCCAAGAGGGTAGAGACAAGGGAGTCATTGGGGTGGAGCATATTCAAAAAGCAATTTCAAAGTGATAAGTCTTCTGCCTTTAATTCCCATTTCTAATAGCGTGCACTGGGCTCTTTCTTAGCAGCCATTTTATAAGGCAAGTACGCAGTATGCTGCCCCAGAATGGAGCTGAGCACCATCTTGGTGAGTGATTGCAATCATTCTGCATGTCACCCATCTATCAGCACCGGGACTCCTGAGAAAAGATGAGACGTCATCATCGAGCAAATTAAAGAACTTCACATTTCTGTCTGGCTAAGATACGGAGGCTCCTGCAACTAGGAAAGGCCTCAGTCCAAAATGATCCTATGGCACCATGTGGTCCTTAATCCACCCAAAAATGCACTTAACAACATTGTAAGTAATTTTAAGGAATGAGTGGTCGTGGCGGGGCAAAGGTGGTTGCCGTCATGAATTGGCGGGTCAATGACAGGCTTCAAGACACAGGCACTTACACAAGCAATCCACTGATGGGTAAGTAATGTAGGAGCTGGAGATCACGTGCTAGGATGAGTAGAATTTTGTGTATAGTTATTTTTGCTGAATTAGGTGCAGTAGAACCAATCAAGAGATCCGAGGGAGCCACTGCACATCAATTATGAACATCTTTTACTGCCCCCTAGTGGGCGGGCAGATTTATTTTCCGTTAGGAATCACAGCACTCTTGAGGCACCACTATCTGCAATTGTATTTGCGCAGTTCACCAAAATTTGGTGAGGCTGCCCCTGCATACGAAGCTACGGGAGGCGAGTTATCCACATACCTAAAACCCCTCATACAGGTCAGGGCTGTGTCCCAAAATAATGCTCCCCTCACACACCGCGAAGAACGGGACGAGGAAAGATATTAATTGTCCTTGGACAGAAAGGGGGTCCTTGGGGGAGGGGGGGGGGGCTGGTTCCCCCTGAAGGGTTGACCCCCTACCCTCTCATCACTCCAGGGAACTGTGTTATGACCCTGGTACAAACGAGAAAAAGCTCAATATAAGAAATGTCTCTCTTTGCAGCTATGGATGCAGTTTAGCAAACGGTTACCATGGTAACCGTTCTAGCACGACAGGTAGCGTTTCGCTGTCAGGTGGGATGTTGTATTATTTTTTTTAGGAGTTTGGACGTCACCTTTGGTCCCGCCTTTTATCATGTTGCATTATTTTATTTTAGGAGTTTGCACGTCACCTTGGTGCCCCGCCTTTTATCACAAGCCATAGCTAATCTGTTTCATTCTTTCATGCCACTATAGGGATTAAGTAAGAAGCGACCGTGTAACCACTCCCTTCACTGCTCACCTGTCTGTGTGTACCAAAACCTGGAGTGATGGCGAGAAATTGAAGACTCTGGTACAGTCGAGTAACGAAACTTGAGGGGTGGGGGGGCTTGCAAACTGCATGGAGGGGGCCCTCGCGCAGTCAAGAGCCCTCGGGCTCTCTGTGCACAGTGCCTGAGGGGGCCCCTTGGAGCGGTGAGCCCCCGCGCAACGACGGGCTATTGATACGCCACTGCTCAGATATAGTGAGTACCCTGACAGACTGAGGTCAAAACACGGGTGCGGCTGGGGCAGAGTAAATCGCTTGCAAGATGACACCTCTAACTGAATGGACTACATGGCAGCCCCGTGGCCTGTCAGAATGTGCAGCAGCCTATTGTGAAACCTTACCCTCTCTTTACAGGCCAGTCCAACTTTGCGCAGTTTCTCATTAACTTCTCGCCCTCTCATGGGGAAATATTTACAAAACGGACGGCATCATGGACGGGCTCAGAGGGAGATTGTCGCGAACAGGAAATAGAAAAGTGCAGTAAGTTTTGAGAAGGGTTCATGCCGGGAAAGAGAGAAGAAAGGGTGAGCTCTGCGCCCTCGTCAAGATGTTTCCTGTGATGTAGCTTTCTTTTCACCGCGGTCTCTCCTCCAGTCAAGAGGCTGCGCTGCGCCATCTACACCTGCTCATTTCGGTTTCTGGCGCCTATTACTTGAAGACAGAAAAGGTTCCTCACCGTGCCCTCCAACACTAAAAAAAACCCGCACGTCCTAGCTTGGTGTTAAACGTAGTGAAAACAAGCAGCATGCGCTGCCCACCCCTCGCGCACACCGGCTCCTTGCGCATGCGCCGCTGCCATGTTTAGGTCAGGCAGAGATGCGCAAGACAAACAAAAAGTCCGAACAGTGCGGAAGAAAACTGTAGTTGGTGGCCGCTGCTTCCGGACTACACGGAAGTCAGTTGGACATCAACAGCCACTGAAAACAAAGGAAACAAAATCGATAACATTTAGCAAATGGCAAGCGGCAGGAGAAACTACCGGCTGCTTGCCAACATATAGAGATTACTTTAGGTCTCGCTGAGACAGCGCATGCAGCGCATGCGCTGCCAAGGCGAGACCTAAAAAGGGGAGGGGAAAAAGAAAACAGCGGAAGCAGCGCTCCTTTAGTTCGCCATACATCTTGCAAACAGACTTAATAGAAATTCTGTCACGCAGGTGATGGAGCAAGGACTCACAATGAGACTTGTTCGAAAACAATCTTCTCACAGTATTAATTAATGTGTACTAAAACCTTGTAATGTCTTTATTAATAATGTGCAAACACTACATTTTATCTAGAAGATGCTTGCCTATGTGTTTTCCACTAATAAGTAATCCTTGTCTAATCCAAAATGGCAGCTAAAGCGCGGGAATTATACTGCGCATGTGTCAACCATGTCACGTGGTATGACGTCTTTCTTTGCTTGGAGGGAAACTTTTTGCTTCTGTGCAGTGTATGCTAAAATGGCCGCTTAATGGTCTCACATGCTAAAGCTTTGCGTTGCTGCAATTAATAATGTGGTATTCTAACGCTACTAATGCGGGATATATTTTATAATTAAATGGAAATAGAGTAGAAGTAGGGGGTATACAGTGAAAACATTTATTTTTGATTTTAATATATTTCTTCTTTGATTTCTATTAGTTTGTAAAATGGGCCTGGGTTAACTGAACAGCAGCTCGAGAGCCATGTGACCTGCGCATGCGCTCTGAAAACTAACAAAGCAAAGCGATGAAGTCAACTTGGAAGATGTCCAAGGACATGACCCGCTGATCACCTTCACAGTTCAACCGAAATGTCCTACAAATTGATACATTTTGTATATACTTTGTATTAAAATCGTTGTGAAACGGGTGGGAAATAAAGCAAATGTATTAATTGAGAGGGGCGGTATTTTTAAAACAATGGGCTTAAGAAAGTTGACTATATTAATGTGGTGTGAAGATCAACCCCCTGTCCCTGTCCAATCAAATAGTGGGCCCATAATTTTGAAACATTAATGGGAGGTACATGGGCATAGAAGGGTATAATAGATATAGAATTAGCTAATTAGTTAGCGTAGAGGCTGTCAGCGCAGATGGACATAGACTAGGTACTTAGGCTCAGATGCTGACAGACGAGAGCTGATCGATTGCAGACTGAACCGCTGTCCGAAGAAGTCCTGAGGTGGGGGTGGCGGACTCTATTAGAAGAAGACGCGGAAGAACCGAGGAGGAACGAAGTGTCAGAGAGGGGAACGACGCAGGCGTCGTTGGTAGAGAGGTCATCTATCCTGTCCTGAACCTGGTCCGGAGGTCTTGGTCTTCATCCTTTCTTGGGGACCCTCTTTCCAACTCCTTGGCCAAGGGGTTTGGTTTTTACACCTTTAGGTAACTATAAATGCGTAATTTAGTTTGTATTGCTGTCTATCTTCTCCTTTCTGAGGGACTGTCATTTGTGATCAATAGGTGACAATAGTATGCTTCCTCCTTGATATGCGATTAAGTATTATGTGGATTGTAATTTACTCTGCTAAAGAATTTAGATAACCACTGACTCAGGAAGTTTTAAAATGTTTATTTCAGGTGGTTAATGGAAAATTATGTTTTGTATATTCTCATTTTATCCCCAGTTATCAAAGGTCCATTGGTAACTCATTACTCTTCTATCAGGAAAGGTAATTGGTAGCCGGGATTTTGATAGAGTACAACTGATTTCCCCCCCAGCGGTGATTGCTAGTTAGTGTAAATGAAAGGGCTCAGGTGAGTATTCAGTGTATGAATGCTTGTTGCTAGTAACCCGCTGGATCAGTTTTCTGGCTATCAGAGGATGGTTATACTTTGTTAATTGGGTAATGAGAATTGTATTTTCATGAACTAACATCTGTTTGTTTAAAAGTTTTGTTTTATGTTGTCTAGAAATTCCCGGGGAATTTGAATAGCGGATGGTAAGTGGAAGCCATACTGCAGTGAGGTTATCTGTCAGGCAGAAATAGTACTGAAAAGTTACGCAGGGCTATCAGTACTTGTTAGGGACTCTCTGTGTGTGTGAGTGACAGCAAAGGAATACGCTGATGAAAATTTGATGTTATATCACCTAGAAAGGGTAACATTGAAGGAGTAGCAGGTATTTCCGAAGCTTACGTGAAGAGTAAACGGAAGGGTTTTACTCGTAGTGTATGTCTAGTAAACGGAAGGGTTTTACTAAGTGTGAGAAATCTATCCTTTTCAATTTAGGGAAACTGACAAGATAGCGAATGTTTTTATGTTGTTACTGAATTTTAATAAGTGTTGAGAAAATAGAGTTTTGCGTATGAATTTTGTAAAGGGAGGGTCAGCTGCTGGAGTAGAAGCTGACGTCACAAACACCGCGCTGGGATTGGTTGAAACAGTGGGTGTGGAGCGATCTGGTAAAGGGAGGGTCAGTAGTCAGGAGTAATACTGACGTCACAGGTGCCGCGCTGGGATTGGTCGACACAGCGAGGGACAGAGAAGCGCAGATTGTAAAGGAGGGGTCGTCAGACAGACATCACAGAAAAGCTGCGCTAGTATTGGTTCTGAGACAATCGTAAGCTTGAATTTGATTGGTTGACAGAATAAAAGTCAAAATCTTAGTGGACAGTGTAGATTATATGTGGAAACGCGATCCGACTTTAATAGGAACACGTCCAGACAGGAGATTCCTAGGTTTTGCAGAATATAATTCAATAAATAGATATTTCCCCAAAATGTACGGAGAAAAGAGAAAATTGTCATTCTTACAAAAGATTAAGAATTATTTTAAGAAGGATAAGCCAATTAAAACTAGGGAAGGAATTCTCATTCCACCAGCAAAAACGCCCGCCTCATTCATGATGATGGAGAGGGGTTATCATACTTGTGTATAGTTAGAAAATTGGATAGCATATACAAAAGATGACGGAGTATTAGCTTTCCCAGAGAATGGTACTTTCAATGGGAAAATTCTTCAAAATCTAAGAATGAGAATGAATGAATTAGAACCCAGACCAAGACTAACGCAGTACGAAGCCCTAGAAGAATTGGAAACGGAAGCATTTGAACGTGATAGACCTAGGAGCAATAGGGGTTATAGGGGATTTTTCCCTAGACACCAAAATGAGACAAGAGAAAGTCAGATGAAACAGTGGAGACGAGCGATGCTTACCGAGGGTTTGTATCCAGTATTTATGGCTGATGAGCAGCTAGGGAGCAAATGCAAAGAAAAGACTAAACACTTGACAGGGTTTGGAGAATCTGAAGATGAATTTATGGAAGAAATATTAAAGAACCCTCCACCATACCAGGAAGGGCTGGGTGGATGTACCCCAAGTGCACCAATTTTGAGAACACCATTGGTACCTCAAGTACTGCATAATCCACCAGTTAATAGGGTACTTCAGGATAAGGAAAGAGAGGCTTTAGACAGAAACAGAGCATGTACATTCAACTGCAGTAAATAACTACAGTTAAATGTGCATCCTGATTCCCTGACCATACCTGTAACCATTGGTCCCGTGGTCCCTTTATATGGCGACAAAGTAAATTGCCCGAAACCTCTAGCTATGACTACACCTGTGGATATTCCTAAACATGAAGCTGTAATAATTGATGATCATATCAGTGATTGTGAATCTATGATTTCACTAATGGATTTACCTATACGAGACTCCGCAAATAGCACCCCAGAAGAGTCACACCTGGTTGCTCAAAGGATGTAAATATAATAACATCTTCAGGAACTAAAAGTGAAACAGTAGTAACTCCAGAAGACTTAGAAAGATGGGCACAAGGAATAGACAGACAGAGTTCACCCCCAAAGATTTTGGACATTTATAAATTAAAAGTCGAGTTAGAAGAAATGATAGCAGGCAATGTAGGAGTAGATCGTTTAAATACCTACAGTGAAGAACTACTGTTCGTATGTAGGAGCATAACCAGAAATGTAAAAATATTCCATAAAAAATTAACGGATTTGGCCTCAGAGATGGGAATTGAAATAAGAAAGTCAAAGGTACTACAGAAACCATATAGAGCAGAATTTACTGACAAAGACTTAGAAAATATGAATACATCTGGTAGAAAATTACAAGTTAAAGAAATGTCAGTTTTGCAGAAATGGGGAGAATTGGATAAATGGAAAACTAGATGGACAAAGAAAAAGGAAGAAGCACGTTCGAATAGAACGACATCGGAGTATTTATTGAAGGAAGCAGGAAAGGTAGAACAGATGTACCCGATGCGGGAAGTTCCAGGAGGAGGTTACGTCCATGTCCCATGGAGCAGGCAAGACATTTTGTCATTTACAAATGATTTTCCAAAATTGAGAGAAAAACCAATTGAATGGTACAAGCAGGTTGAGAGGTTTGTGAAGGTTTCAAAGGTTTTGTTAAAGGACCTAGATGGTTTGTTTGACATAGTGGTACCTGCCGATTTATGGACAGACTGTAAAATTACAATCGATTGGCCTAGTGAAGAGTATCCTAGAGATCCAAAGACAGGTGCTCCATCAAATGATGTGATGAAAAAGTATCACCAGGTAATAACTTATTTGAAATGGAAAATACCACCAAAAGAAACAGATTGGGTGAAAATAGATGGAACTACCCAAGAAGCAAATGAATCGGTACATGCCTACTATGAACGTCTATTACAGGTGTTCAAACAGTATAGCGGTTTTGAGGATATTGGAGACAAAAATATGAGTCAGTTTGTCTATCGATTTGTTTACGGTCTAAAACCAGAGATTTGTCAAATGATTAAACAACACATGTTATGCTGGCAGGGAAAGCCTATTGATGAGATTTTGAAATATGCTAAATATTGTGGAGATGACATTGAGGATAGGCACAAGAAATTACAAGAAAAGGTGATGTGGGCTCAAGTGAAAATGGCTGAGCGACAGGGAATTAATTTGGATAATCCATCTGAAAGTCAGGGAAAAGAATCTGGAACGAATGGTGACACAGGGAATGGTGGAAAGGTAAGAGGACGAATGAGTAGAGAAGAGGCTAAAAAGAAATTTCCTTGTCATGGATGCGGAAAGTTGGGACATTGGAAGAACGAATGTAAAAAGATTCAAAATAATAATGGCCCAAATCATAATTTAAATCCACAGACGCAGAATGACTCACAGCAGGGTGTAAATCCTCAGAGTCAGTTGCCACCTGCCCCTATACAGGGTAATGTAAGCAGAGCAAAGCACGGTACAGACGTCGGATATCAAGGAGGAAGTGGTAAGAATGAATATGTAACTTCACAGTTTCTTTTACAGGATGATTTTAATCCATATGATTATCAATGACGGTGCCTAAGAGAGGGGAAAAGGAATGCGTACTTGGCGCATCCTTGCCGGTAGATCAGTCAGGTCCATATGTTGAAGGGAAAGTAAAAGGTAATGAAATCACTTTTCTGTTGGACACTGGTGCTACCCGTTCTACTGTAAGAACAGCAGACATCCCAAACCTCCCTCTCTCTGGAGAAGCTATCCAAGTTGTAGGTGTAGCAAATCAAAAGATTAGAACACCCCTTACTGAGCCCATGGAAGTAAGAATAGGAAACTTCCGAGAAATGCACCAATTTGTGGTGTGTAATTCCAGCCAATAAATTTACTGGGCAGAGACTTACTGTGCAAGATGAACTGCACTATTTTCTGCACACCGGATGGTGTTGCAATACAGACCCCGGATGAAGATCATGTGTACAAATTCATGATAGCCAAGCAAGGTACAGAGGTAGATGAAATGTTCTCCTTGATAACCAAAGATGAATTACCAGAGGAGTTAAAAACCACAGTGAGCTCAAAAGTATGGGATTTTACTGGAAGAGAAGTAGGTCTGATGGCAAATATAGACCCAGTAAAAATAACAGTAAAAGAAGGCGCAATTTTCCCGAATACCAGACAGTATAAAATGAGTGCTGAAGTAAAAGCAGGAGTTACTGAAGAAATTGGCAGAATGGTGAAACAAGGTATATTAAAAGAAGTCATGAGTAGCCCTTGTAATTCGCCAATCATGGGGTTGAAAAAGCCTAGTGGAAAATATAGGATCGTCCAGGATTTGAGAAAAATTTATAAAATTGTGGTACCTTGTTGTCCTATAGTACCAAATCCTGCAGTGATCCTATACCAGATACCATGGAATGCAGAATGGTTTACCGTAATTGATCTGTGCCAAGCATTTTTCACAGTTCCATTGCATCCAGATAGTCAGTATTTGTTTTCGTTCAAATTCGAAAATCATGTTTATGTGGAATCGTGTTCCTCAGGGGTACACAGAAAGTCCCTCCATTTTTAATCAGATACTGAAAAGGTGCTTAGAAAAATTAGTAATGCCCAGGAACTCCGTCTTGGTGCAATATATAGACGACTTGTTAGTCGCATCAAGATCCCATGACGATTGTGTCGCAGATTCAATTGCATTACTCAACCATTTGGCTGAGGAAGGACACAAAGTGTCACCTGAAAAGTTACAATTTTGTACAACGGCAGTTAAATATTTGGGACACCAAATTGAAAGAGGAAAGAGAAGAATAACCTCTGAAAGAATAAAAATAATTAAGCAAATGAAAATGCCAGTAACACAAAGAGAGGTGAGAATGTTTCTAGGAATAGTGGGATACTGTCGACAATGGATTGTAGGGTTTTCACTACTAGCGAAGCCTTTAATTCAGTTAACCAAAAAGAAAGCAAAAGATCCAGTTGAATGGGATGATGAAAGTGCCAGTGCATTTGTTAAATTAAGAAATGCTTTGTGTGAGGCACCTGCCCTGGGCATGCCTGACTATACAAAAGAATTTACATTATTTTGCTATGAAAGAGAAAGTTGTGCACTTTCAGTCCTAACCCAAAGACATGGACTAGACAGGCGTCCTATAACATATTTTTCTGCTACATTGGACCCAGTGGCTGCAGCATTGCCAGGCTGCTTAAAAGCAGTAGCTGCTACATATATGAGCATTGAACAAAGCGAGTCAATAGTAATGGGACATCCTGTTAACGTGTTCATCCCACATGCAGTTGTAATCCTGTTGACAAGAACTAGAACTCAGCATCTCACACCTAGTCGGATGACAAGATATGAGCGAATAATTCTAGGAGCTGAAAATGTGACCATAGCTAGATGCACAATTGTAAATCCTGCTACACTATTACCAGATCCATATAGTGAAGAAGTTAAGGACGACACAGAACATGACTGTTTGCAAGTCACAGAGTTGTGTACCAAACCGCGTCCTAACATACAGGAAATGCCTCTGAAAACCCCAGACAAGGAGCTGTTTGTGGACGGCTCATGCTTAAGGCATGAGGATGGCAAATTGAGTGCAGCTTATGCTGTATGTGAACTTTCTGGAATAGTCGAAGCATCCATTTACCAGGAGTCAAATCTGCACAAGTAGCTGAATTAATTGCTTTGATTAAAGCCTCCAAAATTGGGAAAAATTTAAAAGTAACCATATTTACGGACAGTCAATATGGGTACGGGGTTGTGCATGATTTTGGCCAACTGTGGATGCAGAGGGATTTCATGACTTCTTCAGGATCCCCAATCAAAAATGGGCAGTTTGTAAAGGAATTATTGGAGGCAATACAATTACCAAAAGAATTGGCAGTGGTGAAATGTGCCGCCCACCAGTCAGGAGATGACTGGGTGGTAGCCGGTAACAGATATGCAGACCTAATTGCTCAACACTGTGCCAGAAACAGATTGGCAGTAAACAGAATAAGTCGAAAGGATGGGAATCAGCTGCCAACTTATGCTATGTTCAACACCTGAAACATGGAATGATGTGAGACGATTGCAGGATGATGCTGAAGAGAGTGAAAAGGATGTTTGGATAAAAATAGGGTGTACACGAAGAACAGATGACGATGTGTGGGTTTATTCAGATGGCAGACCAGTCATGCCTGATTGCCTGATTTCACAAATGGCCAGAATGTATCATGGAGACACACATGTAGGGAGAGATGCCATGATTAGACTTTTCAGACAAAGTTGGTACAATCCAAAGTTTAGGGCTGCAGCAGAGAGTCTTTGCCAGAGGTGCTTAACTTGCCAAATGAATAATCCAGGAAGGAGAACAGTAATTGGTTTGGGAAAAATTGGAAAGGCAGAGGGTCCATTTGTGAGATTGCAGTTAGATTTCATTCAGTTACCACCATGTAAAGGACTGAAATATGTACTTGTCATAGTGTGTCTGTTTTCAAGGTGGGTGGAGGCTTACCCTACCAGGAGGAATGACAGCATAACAGTTGCAAAACTGTTGTTACGAGAACTCATTCCACGGTTCGGTTTCCCAGTAACTTTGGAATCAGATAGAGGAAGTCACTTTAATAATGATGTAATTCGAATAATCTGTGAAGCATTTAAAATTGAACAAAAATTGCACTGTGCGTACCGCCCAGAGGCTTCTGGAGTGGTTGAACAAATGAATGGCACAATAAAATCAAGATTGTCAAAAATGTGTGCATCCACATCGTTGGATTGGCCAGATGCATTGCCTCTTGTCTTAATGGGACTCAGAAGCATTCCTGATAGAAATACAGGATTGAGTCCACATGAAATCATCATGGGAAGAGCAATGAGACAAGCCCATGTACCTGGAAATAAACTGCTGAACATAACTGATGATATGGTTCTAGATTATTGCAAAGCATTGGCTGACCTAGTGCGTTCTGTCTCTCACCAGGTTGGAGAAGACGCAGTTTCCAGGCAGCCTGAACAAGAGCATAATCTGAACCCCGGAGATTGGGTGGTAGTGAAGCATCCCACTAGAGAAACGTGTTTATCACCCAGGTGGGGAGAACCTTGTCAGGTTATATTGGTTACAAACACAGCAGTGAAATGTGCAGGCTTGCCTAATTGGATTCATGTAAGCCACACCAAAAGGGTGCCAGCTCCTGAAGAAAGAGATCCTCAGTCAGCATCAATAGCTGAGGAAGCTGAAGGTTGGACAGCTGAAGAATCCCAAGTGATAGATTCGGAAGTAGCTGAAGAAGAACAACCAAGCACAAGTCAGGACTGGATACCAGTGGTTGATATACCTGAAGACTTCATCAAAACAAGAAGTAGAGCTAGATTAGAGGAAATTAGTGAGGACCAGATAGGGGAAGAAGAACCAGCTCAGGATAAGGAGATTGAAACAATAAGAGAACCTGAGCGGGCACAGATAGGGAAAGGAAATTGGGCTCAAATTGACAATGAAACAACAAAATTTGAGCAGGGACAGACCGGTTCAGAAGAACGCGGTCAGGCTGCAGAAGTACAGAGTGCAATAAGCCCTGATCAGAACCAGTTGGGACAAGAAAAACACGTTCAGGGAGAAGAAAACCAAGAAAACATCGAACAAGAAAGCGTCAAGCACGAAAACGTCAATCCTGAACAGGGCCAGTTAGCAGAGACTCACATTCAGGCAACTGAAGAGACATCAATAAGACCTGAAGAAGAGCAGATAGAGTGGGAAACTGAAATTAAGGACAAACAATTTGTGCCACACCTTGAAAATAAAGGAGTTTTTGGAAAAGACTTGGAAAGTGAAGACACAGTGCGAACAAAGAAAGTCAGAAAGGGTGATCATTGGCCTAGTGTCATTAAAAGAGTAAAATACCACATAGTAACACGAAGTGAAGACCCAAAACAAGTAAATGAAGTAACGAGCTTATCTGGACAAACCAGTGGAACTGAAATACGAAAAAGCAAAAGATTGAAAGTCGTGAACAATAAGTTTAAAGGTCCTGATTGGACTTATATAATTCTCGAAGACTGCAAAAGTTCAGAGACAAGTGAAAGTGGTGACGAAGGAACAAGTGCGGAACTGACTTATGAAAAAGAAGTGAAACCACCTTGATAACGTTAAAATTTGAAGGAAAAAGAAAAGAAGAGAAATCTGCTTAGTCAAAATGGCTGACGACAGAGTTTCTGGGAGACTGAAACGGAAATGTTGTAAAAGATGCTGTGCTATATGCATATGTAGTCTGGTAGTGGTGCTTATAGTGTGGTTAGTTGTGATTGTAGCAATTCCTTACCTTATGATAATAGACAAAAAGAATAACACCGATACCAAGGGAAGGATAGATAACATGAAAAGTGACAGAGTAGAAATAGAAGCAGAGGATGAACCTAATTTTCATCACGTTGTAACAGATAACGATACTAGTTTAAATGTTTTTACTAAATTATTGTTTCAGTACGTAGATACAATGGAAGTTAGTGACTGTTATGTTTGTATGAAGTTACCCGAATCAGTAGCAGAGGGTCTAACATATCATCATTTGCCTTTAACTTATGGTATATCATGCAGTGTACTAACTAGTTTATTTTATAGAACAGGGAAACTTCAGTATTATTATTCAAATATAGATGTGATATTTTCAGAGGTTCCTATTCGAAAGAATCTGAACCCAGTGCTTAGTAGTCAAGATGCACAATTTATGGGAGAATTTTTCTTAACAATGAAGTCGATAGACATAACACACGCACATAGAAGCAATCTAACATGTTCATTACGTGAAGAAGAAAAGATATTTTTAAACTTAGTAGAAAATAGAAGACAGAATTTCCAAAAGAAAGCGACTGAGCAAAAGGCTCATCTTCCACCTTGGGCTGAGAAAGAGGGTATTTATACACCTGGCAAGGCTCAAGCTGCTATGGCTCTAGATTTTGTAAAGACAGGGAAAATTTGTCTTCATAGGTTAAAGACTGAATATAACAATGTTTTTATTGGTACCAGTGAATGTGAACATAATTTCTTGATTCTTGGAGGTTGGGGACTAAAAGGAGGAACAGATTCAGTTTTTCCTGGAATATATTATGTGTGTGGGAATAAGGCTTACTTTAGGCTTCCTGCACGGTGGTATGGAAGTTGTTATTTTGGAATAGTTTTTCCAAAGGTATACCACATAAAAAGAAACACTGGGAGCAATGAAAATAATAGTGAATTAACACGTAGTAAAAGAGCTAGTTTTTCAGAAATTGTAGGTGACATATTTGGTGCATTGATACCTTCAGTGGGAGTAATTCTGAACTCAAGGAGAATATGTAAATTGTCTACAGTGGTTGATCGTTTATCAACGGATACTGCTGGAGGATTTCTAATGATTAATGCGGAGATGGTTGCGATTAGATCTATGGTTATGCAAAATCGACTTGCTCTTGATATATTGTTAGCAAAAGAGGGCGGAGTCTGTAAATTGTTGAAAACGAAACATTGTTGCACGTATATTCCGGACAAAAGTGCAGAAATCGGAACATATATAAAGAATATAACAAAACTTGAGAATGAACTGAAACCACTGGAAGTTGATAATGTATGGGAAAGATTGACAAATAGTATTACGTCAATTGGTACCTGGTTTACTAATATAGGGAAAGGATTTATAGGTAAAATAATAGTACCCTTAGTAGGGATAGCAATAACAATATTGTCAATAATGATATGGTGCAAATGTTGTAGAAAGAAGGAAACATATAGGGTAACAGGAAGAGGTAAGAAAAGAAAGTTTGAAGAGATTGAATTGGAAGACCTGAGAAGTGAAATTTACAAGAAACTGAAAGAAAATGATAAAAATAGACAGTGTAAAATTGAAAATGTGACAGAAATATGCTAGAAGTTGGCATCTGGTTGTAGGTAATTTTGATGGCTCAGAAACGCCATCAGAGAGGGGATTGATGGAGCAAGGACTCACAATGAGACTTGCTCGAAAGCAATCTTCTCACAGTATTAATTAATGTGTACTAAAACCTTGTAATGTCTTTATTAATAATGTGCAAACACTACATTTTATCTAGAAGATGCTTGCCTATGTGTTTTCCACTAATAAGTAATCCTTGTCTAATCCAAAATGGCCGCTAAAGCGCGGGAATTATACTGCGCATGTGTCAACCATGTCACGTGGTATGACGTCTTTCTTTGCTTGGCGGGAAACTTTTTGCTTCTGCGCAGTGTATGCTAAAATGGCTGCTTAATGTTCTCACATGCTAAAGCTTTGCGTTGCTGCAATTAATAATGTGGTATTCTAATGCTACTAATGCGGGATAGATTTTATAATTAAATGGGAATAGAGTAGAAGTAGGGGGTATACAGTGAAAACATTTATTTTTGATTTTAATATGTTTCTTCTTTGATTTCTATTAGTTTGTAAAATGGGCCTGGGTTAACTGAACAGCAGCTCGAGAGCCATGTGACCTGCGCATGCGCTCTGAAACTAACTAAGCAAAGCGATGAAGTCAACTTGGAAGATGTCCAAGGACATGACCCGCTGATCACCTTCACAGTTCAACCGAAATGTCCTACAAATTGATACATTTTGTATATACTTTGTATTAAAATCGTTGTGAAACGGGTGGGAAATAAAGCAAATGTATTAATTGAGAGGGGCAGTATTTTTAAAACAATGGGCTTAAGAAAGTTGACTATATTAATGTGGTGTGAAGATCAAGCCCCGGTCCCTGTCCAATCAAATAGTGGGCCCATAATTTTGAAACATTAATGGGAGGTACATGGGCATAGAAGGGTATAATAGATATAGAATTAGCTAATTAGTTAGCGTAGAGGCTGTCAGCGCAGATGGACATAGACTAGGTACTTAGGCTCAGATGCTGACAGACGAGAGCTGATCGATTGCAGACTGAACCGCTGTCCGAAGAAGTCCTGAGGTGGGGGTGGCGGACTCTATTAGAAGAAGACGCGGAAGAACCGAGGAGGAACGAAGTGTCAGAGAGGGGAACGACGCAGGCTTCGTTGGTAGAGAGGTCATCTGTCCTGAACCTGGTCCGGAGGTCTTGGTCTTCATCCTTTCTTGGGGACCCTCTTTCCAACTCCTTGGCCAAGGGGTTTGGTTTTCACACCTTTAGGTAACTATAAATGCGTAATCTTAGTTTGTACTGCTGCTCTATCTTCTCCTTTCTGAGGGACCGTCATTTGTGATCAATAGGTGACAATAGTATGCTTCCTCCTTGATATGCGATTAAGTATTATGTGGATTGTAATTTACTCTGCTAAAGAATTTAGATAAACATTTTAAAACTTCCTGAGTCAGTGGTTATTTCAGGTGGTTAATGGAAAATTATGTTTTGTATATTCTCATTTTATCCCCAGTTATCAAAGGTCCATTGGTAAGTCATTACTCTTCAATCAGGAAAGGTAATTGGTAGCAGGGATTTTGATAGAGTACAACTGATTTCCCCCCCCCAGCGGTGATTGCTAGTTAGTGTAAATGAAAGGGCTCAGGTGAGTATTCAGTGTATGAATGCTTGTTGCTAGTAACCCGCTGGATCACAGGTTAGAGAGAAGAAGAGCCCTTTGCCCCAGAAAAATTAACCAGACATATATGACAAATCAAACAGAGGCATCCAGGTACTATGTAAAAGGGAAAGATAGGTTCAATCAGGTCCTGCCTTTCAGTTCGTCCATATACTCCTTGGCCATTATCTCTTATGTAAACACCCAAATTCTGTTATTGAAGACAATATTAAGACCGGCAGGGTTCATAAAGTATGCTTCTGCCCCTAGGGCCTGACAGGGTTGAATTAGCTGACGCAGCCCCCACAGTCTCTCCACTATCACGTGGCAGAAGTCCGGTCTGGCGAAAAAAGAGTAACTGTCAAAGCTGCACTTAGCATCAGGTCGGGCTTTTTCGAAGATAGCTTGCCTGGTAGAAAGTTTCCAAAGTAAACCATAATAGCTCTTGGTCAGGCGGGGGTTTCAGATTGTGGGGATCTTGGTTTCCTCACCATCAGCGGAAATCGGTGCACTCTTTGTATTTCCTTCTCCCAATTTCAGGTAGCCAGTGCAGAGAAAGCTCCTTTCAGCAGCTTAACCCATAACTGCTCTGATATCATTGCCCTCAGCCCCTTCCTTCTTCGATCCCCAAAAAATTGCAATTATTGCGCAGCTAGCAAGTTTCCACTGCATATCGCTGATTTGAGCTCCCTGAGAATCTGAGTGAGTTTTCATCGCACCGATGTCTGCCTCTAATATCTCAGTTCGGTTTTCCATTGAAGTTCTCCTCTCACCGATCTCGGAGCATGCTTTGGCAACTTTTCTAATTGCCCCCTGCAGCTTCTTGGTAGCTAACCTAGCTTTCTGACTGTTGGGGCGGTCTCCTCATGGTGTTGCTTAATGGAGTCATAGATCAATTTGAGGGATCGTTCTCTACATTGCTAGCAGCAGCTCCTAAAGGGGGGTGAGTTTATCCTTGTGACTCCAAATATACCTGTTGGGTCGCGGAGTAGTCCCATTTTAATATGGGGGCTGATCGGTCTTCTTGGATACTTTAGAGGACCTTGGAGCTTTCCGGGTTTGGCTTTGAATGTTTATCAGAGAAGCCAGGTACTACAATTAAGTGAGCAAAACACCCTGGAAAGACAGTTTGCTCAGACTAGTATCAGAGAAGAATGATGAAACACTTTCATCCTACTGACTCCACCTGGCTAGTGGAGTCTGAGCCATCAGTGAGTGAGCAGAATTTGTCCCCCAAGTCCAGAAGATCATCTGGTGATTTTGGTGCCACTGTCCCCTTAATCAAGGCTCTAGCTTCTTTGTCATGGGTATTATCATAGTTAAAGGAACCAATAGCACCCATACCTCCACTTAGCACTTGAATCTGAATCCATCAGGATTGTGTTCTCTCAAGGGGGTATGATGCTGTTGCCACCAGTGTAGTTAATACAGTGGGGCAGATATGCTTCTGGTGTGTGGCATTAATATCCATGTTCACAAAACGTTTGGTAGGATGCCTTGAGGGCCCGAAAGATAGCAGCCAAGGTAGCACTGCTGAGGCATCAACGTGAAACAATGCTTCATCCTGAGTTCCAATGATCTGGGTTTTACTTGAACCAGATATTTCAGAAACTAACCATTCAGGGTCTTATAGTTTGAAGTGACAATCCCACCCATAGCAGCACAGCCAGGACCATCTTTGTGCAGGCAGTCAAATTTCTCAGCTTTGCCATTTCCATGCCGGATCACTGTGCTCTCCGAGTTGGGGCCTGACTCTTCATCCAAACTGAGGCTCTGTGGCTCGACAAGAGGATCTGCGATGAAGCTTCCGTTCTCCTTGGGGCTATGAACAGCTGTCTCTTTATCAGAGCTAGACCAGCCTGGGTGCGCCGATCATGGTTGTTGCAGGAGAAAAAAACTCTGTCATAGAAGAGGATACTGCAACTAGAGTGGAGACTTTGTAGTCAGGGCGCAGATCAACACAAATATACAAGAAATGGCATACAGGATATGACATATAGGAAACGTCATACAGGAAGATGAAGTCAGCCATTTTGAGATCATTCATTGCCATTCTCTCTCTAAATAAGCATGGTAAACACATTCCCAGGTGTGTGAAGTGTTTGACTTACTGTTGGAAATGTGCGTTTTGATTTTAAGTTTTCACTTATGGCTAGCATTCACATTTGAACAGATTATGAGAGAAAATACAGGACAGATGTCAATTTTATATTTACATTGAATGTTTCAATGTTACCATTTTTTTTATATTGTTACCACTTTTTACTTAATATGTCTACACTGTTTTGGGGATGGGTTTTGCCCATCTCAATAACCCCTCAAAGACCCTCCCAATATAGATAATAGCTCCTCCATAGTCACCTTACATTTCATCTATGGTGGCTGACTTTTGTCCCCTGAAATGGGTGTTTCCCTCACTCATTTTGTACTCCCATGTTTAGTTACATGTTGCCACGCTCTGCTGTTTCCTACATGACCTGAACACACATACATTTGGGACAGATGGAGACTTGAGACTGCAATTTGTTTGAGGTTTTGCATTTTGTACTACTGCTTGTAGTACTAGAAATGGTACTACATGATATGGTATCTGAATCTGGACCTATTTGCAAAGGATTACACCTCCATCTGTCCTAATATTTCATTGTTGTGTGCACAGCTCTAAGTGTGAGTGCGGAGACTTTGCCTGAGTGCAGATACTCAACAGTTGTAAAGATATTACTCACAAGTGACTTTGTGGATAACAAAAAATGTGTAAACTTAGACTAAACTCTAAATTTACCTTTGTGAAGAGGGCCTGTAATTGTTAGGAGAAAAAATAACAGAAATTATGAGCAATGAAAGACACTACACACACACACCTGTAGATGTACAGGGACAATGTTATATCAACATAGATGAATTTACCTGCATATGAATTCAGGGCAGTGGGCATCATTTAGATGTATTGGCAATATTTTATGAGTAGTCATGGTTTTTGCTATTGCATGGTTTTTGCTATTGCATTTCCATTCTAACTGCCCTGTCTCACTGTATAATAAAGATGTCTTCTACATTACATACATCTGACAGACCACTGGCATTAATTCAGTGTGATGAAGTATGGATTACATTGTATCTGATTCCTTCCTTCACATCATCTCTTCTGGGAAAGCTTTGAATCCTCTACTACAGTTGTCACTTGAGGATCAAGGAAGCTTAGCGAGTCTTGCATGTTTAAGGGCTGATTCCATGTCATCAGGGCACACCATAGTCTACTCCAGTTTTGTCTTCTACAGATCAATGTTTTTGAGAACTTTAGTGAAAATATTTCAATTAGGGCAAGCCAGAACCTCAACTTTTAGACTGGATTTAGTTGTCAAATGAAACCTAGAAGCCATAGAATAATCTGATACCATTAGCTCAAGAATTAAAAAAATTGTTAATTTACAAATCCTGTCATAGCAAGTTGCGACCATGCACAATGAAATCAGAATGCATAAATATTTTGCAATCCCTTATCATGAAATTCAGCACAATTGTTTACACTGCAAAGAAATCCGTGAAAACTCAATCACTCACCCCACAAAATCCTACATTTGGAGCTCAAAACTTGTGAGTTAAAAAGATTTTAGACTTTAAGCTATTTTGCATTCAGTTTCAAAGTTCATTGTATACACAAAGAAATGTGAACATAATACCCAATTTTTACGGTCTAGCTTGACAGAGCAGCTGTTGCCAGACAATTATGTGAGCATAACTAGAGCTGGGCATTGGCTCCTCCAAATGTTTGGAGCCAGAAATACATGTTTTGATTGGGCAGAAGTTGAGTGCTTCCACAAAGTGCTTGCCCCCCACATACTTGTTTTCAGCGACTACTCTGAATTTCCCCTTAAGGGTAATTTTAGTCTCTGGTATCTCCAATGCATTCCTTTTCGCTACTTTAGCGGAGTGCAATTTTCATTGAATTCAAGTGGTGCACAGATAGCTTTTGCGTTAGATAATTTTTAGGTTATGCTTCCCGCTGAGGGGGTCATGCCAGCTTTATTATGTGATGTGTTCCTTACCTGCGCATATGAATTTGTTCAATATAAGTGTGCCCCTTGTTGCTGGAAACATTATGTTTGGCAATTCAAGAGTCTTGGTTTCCTCCATTTTTGGAGGTGATATTTATTCTTATGTTCAATTTTGGAACATGGTTGTCCCGTGAGGTCTGCTTCTAAGGTTATCTGAGATGCAGTGTCTGAATATGTATCTTAGCGCTGTTTATGACCATGTCTAACATGGTTGAAAAGATTTTTGTTTTATCAGACGAGAAGGTTCGCTTTTTGATCCTTCTTCACTTTAAGAACATCCTGGATATTTCCATACTCTTTGGCATTGGTACTATTGATAATCATACATTTCCTGTCGGGATGTTGGATGTTCTCTGTCTCCTTAGGGACGTTTCTCTTTCTCTATTTAGCATTTGTTATTTCTGTACCTTACAGGCCTGTTAGACATTCTATTGTGAACATATGATCTGGTGCCTCGAGTGTTCTTATAGAAATAAATGTGTATTGAGCACTTGTCTGCCTTACAGTCAGATTGGATTTTGGCTGATATTCCTTGTGGACAATTACTCCAACTGGGTTCCCTTTCTGGGTATTTTCCAGGGCCTTGGTTTATTTTATTAATCTTGACCTTCTAGGCCAAGTGTGGGCATAATTGCTTGCTGTTGGCAAGGGCTCATTTTCATATGGGTTTTCTTTAGGTAGTACCAGCCTGTTAGCATTAAGATAAAGCTGCCTGTTAAATGTATGTTAAGTCACCAAAGGTGTTTCATTGAGGGTGCAATATCTCTCTTGATATTATATTGTATGGTTCTTTGGGACTGGTATTTCAAATCTGGTTATCCATGTATGTTTACAGAGTTTATATAAGTGTGTTGCATATGTTTACACATGCTGAGATATAGTTCTGCTATATGTAATAAAAAGGATATTCTATTCTTTAAAAATATATATATATATTGTGAGATATGATTTCTTCTCTCTTCGGTGTAAGTTTTGGGTTTGGATCTATATGTATGCGTGGAACAGGGATATAAAGATCTGGGTAAATATGATCAGTATTTATAGCAGATTCATATCTGATTGATTGCCATCTTTACATCTTTATAGGCACTATGCATTGTGTGAACCTTCGGATGGTCATTTTGTCCCAAAAAAATGTTCTTTGTTTCAGAGATAGACTGAAGTTTATCTGTCTTGATTCTTGGATTGATCTTCCCAGCCTTGCAATGAATGTGTTTATTCATCTTGGTTTTAAGGGGAATGGTTCTTGAAAGGCCTTCTTTTTTGGAATTAACAGGACCGATTTCCTGCAGATATTTCTTTACTGATGTAGAGAATGTGAGTTACCTGGCATTCGCTTTGCCTTTGGCCCTTCTAGTCCACATACCCTTTGGGGGTTAAATACTATTGTCTGACTGTTGTCAGATGTCTTCTGACAGGGTATTATCCTGTTCCCCTTGCTGGGTTGTTTTTTATTTTTGATTGTCTGATCATTGCCACTGTTTTTATGGAGAGCCATGCTCTTTTTCATTTAATTCCTACGTCGGTCTGGTCTGTGGTCAGTTTTGACCAGCTCGTTCTCTTTGAGAGCTTTGGTATGATTAGTTTGCTGACCCTCATCTGTGTGGGTATAGCTATGGTATTTAACTCAAAAGTTAAAGAATCTGCGTTTTACGACTCGTAAAGGGAGGCAGCAAGGCAACAGGTGGAACGCTGTCTTGTCACAAGAATCAGATCATTTAGGCAACAAGCAGGGCATCTGTGTTAACGTAACCATCTACCTGCATGCCTATGACTAACTCTGTGGGTGGTGGGAGGCCCAAGGTGTAGCAAGAGGGGAACACCAATTTCCTAGCTGTATCGGCTTGCCGAAAAACCAACACAGCGCCAGCACGTCATGACCCGGACGTGTTTAAAAAGCATTTCCGGGTTAATCGCCATGCAGATTATTCCTTCGGCGATAGCGAGACAGAGTTCTGAGGAGTTGCGGGCAATGATTTTGGAAGTGGTGTGGTAAGGCTATAGCCGTTCTGTTTATCGCACCCCTTTATTTGGAGTTTCACATTTCGTTTGGGCTCCAAGTTGGCATCGAGGTATCCTTATCGTGTTTGTTGGAAAATATAGACTGCCTTGTTCAAAGAATTTGGGGGGAGTATTTGACTTCTTATTGGTACAGAAAGGAGGATTAAATCCGTACAGAATAATCTTAGTATCAAAGAATTGCTTCTTTCATTTTTGCTGCTGACCTCATTTGTATTCTTTTTCATTTGACATATGTAGCAGGGGTGAGCTGTGGTGTAATAAGTGGATTCCCTCCCCCCCCCCCTCTGTGATGTGTGGCAGTTTGTTTGTTTCGGTGGGTACATAGGAGGACATAATATAGGCATATTGTGTTCTGATCAGATTGTAAATACTCTTCTTTCATTTTAGCGTTTGTATGGAAGAGCGACTTATTTCAGGAAGGAACAATCCATTCCTAGTATCCCACATTGGTATAGACCGTAATGGGTTAAGCTTATTTTTGTTTAATTAACACGATATTGGTTAGGCATCTTCTGATTGATGTTTTATTGTTCTTTACAGAGCTCCTTCCCTGCTGTTCCCATCCTTTCCTTCCCTCACTTGATCACCTCAAGCTTCTGTGCTATGATGGCATTTCAGAATTGAGGCTATCAAGGGTAGACCCACTTGAGCCACGAACTGATCCTGAGGATTCAGAAGGGTGCAACCTTGACACTGCGGCTAGATGTCTTGATCAGATGAACAGGTTACTTTTCTTTGGTAACGTATTATCTGGTAGAGACAGTCTATCTGCAGATTCCTTAACGCCCTGCCCATCCCCCAACCTGAAAATGATCTGTACTGTAAGGGTCTTACCCTTTTCAGTGTTGGTTTTATATACCAGCGGTCACTGTTTCACATAATTGTGTAATTCAACGGACCATTTGGTCTTACTCCTTAAATCTTGACTTGGAATTGCCATACCTTTCATTTCCATTTGCTACGTCATAACATTGGATCTTTCCTTATGGACCTTGTCTGGGTATTATCATGCCATTTATTTCCATTTTCTAATTATGTTGTAAAGATACATTGATCTTTTTGGCACACTGTTTCCATAGCCAGTTTCTATAGTGGCTCTGCGTTTTAGCATGGAAGGTTTCACAGAAGAAACTGACGTCTGCGCACCAGAGGGGACTTATATGACTTCACTGACGTCACAACCAGAGTTGACATCATCACGGAGTCATAAGGTGCCGCTCCCTGGCACAAAGAGGGACTGCTGAAAAATGTCAAGATCTTGCCTGATGCATGGGGAGAATTCAAAAGTTAAGGAATCTACGACTAGACTGTGTCTCTACCAGATAGTACGTTACCGAAGGTAAGTAATTTGATCGTCAAAAATATTGTTGTTGTTACTATCGTTTTCAATAATATAGTTGTAAAAAGTATTGTTGTTTAGTTATCTTAATGTGTATTGTAATTTTAAGTGATTTATATTTTTATTTAACTGTTAATTGTATTTTATGATGTCGTACTTGGTTTCTAGGTTTGTAGGGGTATAGGGTAGGAAATTAATTAAGTAATTAACATTAAATTATTTAAATATTGAATTGATTATTAATCATGTAAATTGTGTAATAATTATATATTTTTTAGCTATATATTAGGTGCGGGCTGCTATGTTTGTAAGGGTATAGGGTGGGAAGTTGACTAACAATTTTTTTTATTATTTAATTATTAATTATGTAAATTGTGTAATAACTTTGTTAATTATATTTTAGATGTGAGCTGTTGGGTTTGTAGAGATATAGAGTGGGAAGTTAAATGAAGTAATAATCACTTATTTATTTATTGCTTATTTAATTGATAATTATGTACATTATGTAATATTGATTTATTTTAGTTATATTTTTGTTGTGGTTTGCCAGGTTTGTAGAGGTATGGGATGGGACATTAATTAAGTTATAATTAATTAACAAATAATTATTCATGTTTAATTAATTAACTGATTATAAATTATGTAAATTGGTTCATATATATTTAATGTAGTCATATTTTAAGTGTGGACTGCAAGATTTTTGGAGGTATAGTGTGGGAAGTTAACTAATTAATAAATAAGTAGCACTTTTTCATTGATAGTTAATACATTGTTTAATAATCATGTACATTTTTTATATAACTGTTTTGGGGTTAATTGATAATGTTCATATTAAGAGTTTTATATTTGGTCTAAATTAATAGGGTTATTCAAATATGTAATTTGTTTGAAGTGAAGTACTTTCCATACTGTTGCACAGACTGGAGTGGGGAGAGTAAATTTAACACTTCCGAAGACCAACACTTTCCCTATTGTTGCACAGACTGGAGGGGTAAGATGTACTATTCCCAATCCAAAGTCCAACCCTTTCCCTACTGTTGCACAGACTGAAATGGGAATAGAAAATGTAACCCCTCCAAAGTCCAGTGCTTTCTATACTGTTGCACAGACTGGAGTGGGAACAGTGCATTTAATCCCTCCGAAGTCCAATGCTTTCCCTACTGTTGCAAATATTGGAGAGGGAATAGTAAATCTTACCCCTCTGAAGTCCAGTGCTTTCCGTGCTGTTGCACACTCTGGAGTGGGAATAGTAGAACTATTATTCCCAGTCTTCAATCCTTCTTAATATTGTTTAAATATATTATTTGTTTGTTTGTATATTATTATATATATATATATATATATATTCACTGAAAAAACCATAGGTTTTAGGGACAGTTATAGTTAGTTGGACATTGCACTCGTACAAAACCCGTGAAATTCCCCCGTTATAGTTAGTTCAGCTAACTATAACTCGCGCCTCGCAATGCACTGCTGATGACATCACATATTACATCACTCATGACATGGTCAGTGACATCACTGATGACATCACTGATGACATCTCAAATGACATCACTGATGACATCATCCAGTGACTGTGTGTTTCTGTAAAGTTTAAATATTTTTAATATATATAGGGAAAGGCGTATTGAAGAATGAGTGGGTGTATAAGTGTGTGTATGGATGATTTAGTAGGTGCGTGACTAATTCTATAAGTGAGTGATTAAACGTATCTTACTGAATGCATGGGTTAGTGACTAAACTGGGTTAATGTCTGTATCTGTCTGTTGCTGTGTAAGTGGCTGCATGGGTTTGTGAATAGCTACATGAGTGTCTATAAGAGTTATTGATTTGTTGTCTGAGTATCTGTATGGGTGCCTGAGTGTTTGTGTGGATGGGGTGTGTGCGACTGTGCATAGATGTGTGAGTGGGTGATTCACTGGGTGGATGGTTTCAAGAGTGCATCTGTGATAGACTGTATGGGTGGGTAAGTGTGTGTAAGAGTGTGTTAGTGAGTGAATGTATGTCCCAGTGGTACATGTGTGAGTAACTACATATGTGAAAGGCAGTATATATGTGCATTGGAGTATATAAATAGCTATAAGCGAGAGTGAGTGATTGTGATAGTGGCTGTATGGATGAGTGTGTGCTTGTATCAGTGATTGTATAAGAGCGTAACAATGTGCTAGTATTTGTATGATTAAGTGAGCTGGTGTGTGTATAACTGTATAGGTGAGTAAATGGCAGTGTGTTTAATTATTTGCATGACTGACTAGGTGTGTGAGTACCTCTATGGATGAGTGGCGGTGTTTGAGTGTCTATATAGGAGTAAGAGTGCATATGATTGTCCTGTACTGAGTGACCATAAGTATGAGTGACTGTACGGGTGAGTGAGTGGATGTGTGTGTGTAGACCTAAGAATCAGTGAGTGGGTATGTAGTTATTGGTGTTGGAGTGTCTATGGTTTTGCGAATGGCAGTCTGTAATTTAGATTGGGTGTATCAAAGGTTATAGTAGGGTGTGAGGAGGTGCATCAGATTATCACGGGTTTTGTACGAGTGCAATGTCCAAGTAACTATAACTGTCCCTAAAACCTATGGTTTTTTCAGTGAATTTCAAAGGTTTTTTAAATGCTAATTTGTAACTATAACGTGTCTGAAACCTATGGTGCAGCACTGAGGCCTAACAGGTGAGTAAATCGAAATTTCGGCTGATTTTAGAGGAATATTTGTATGTTTCAAAAATCAACACTTAGAAACTTTTTCAGCAAAAAGCAGGCAATGATATCCTATGGAAGGAAATTCAAGTTACTGGTAAGTACGGTTAAAATTACTTTTGAGGATCAGTACTGGGCTGAAAGATGCAGCACTGAGGTCTCTCCTGATAACAGGTGAGTAAATCGGAATTCGTATTTCGGCTGATTTTAGAGGAATATTTTAAAGTTCCAAAACTCCACACTTAGAAGAATTTCCAAGTGAAACCAGTCAATGTTAGCCTATGGAAGGAAATTCAAGTTACTGGTAAGTACGGTTAAAATTACTTTTCAGGACCAGTACTGGGCTGAAAGATACAGCACTGAGGTCTCTCCTGATAACAGGTGAGTAAATCGGAATTCGTATTTCGGCTGATTTTAGAGGAATATTTGCACAATGGTGAAGGGAGGGCGGGGCCTGAGGTGACATCTGTGCAAACGCGCCCCGTGGCGCGTTTTAAGTTGGGGATTAAGTCCCCTTGAATCATGAGGGTCCCTATGGGCCAACTAGCCCACCAGGAACCTCCAGTATGCGCCAGGGGGCTGCGTTGCAGAGACATGTACAGAGGCCACACCCCTTTTACACCTCTCTTCAACGCAGCTCTGTGGCGCTTTCTGGACGTACCTGTTGGGCTAGTTGGCCCTCAGGACCCTCAGGATTGAAGGGATTTAATTCCCCATCTTAAAATGCGCCACGGGGCCTGTTTGCACACATGTCACCTGAAGCCCGCCCCCTCCCTTCACCACTGTGCAAACGCGCCCCAGTGGCGCGTTTTAAGTCGGGGGATTAACTCCCTTGAATCCTGAGGGTCCCTGGGGTGCAACTAGCCCACCATATACCTCCAAAAGCGCCACAGAGCTGCGTTGCAGAGAGGTGTAAAAGGGGCGTGGCCTCTGTACACCTCTCTGCAAGGCAGCCCCTGGAGCATACTGGAGGTTCCTGGTGGGCTAGTTGGCCTCAGGGACCCCCAGTATTCAAGGGGTCGTTCCCCCTCTGCAAACGCGCCAGGGGCGCGTTTGCAGAGTGGTGAAGGAAGGGGCGGGGCCTGCGGGCCCGATCGTCTTTATTTTTTTATTTTTATTTTTTTTCCCCCTGAAGGGGGGCTGTGTGGCCCCCCTTCCTTTTTCCTATTTTTAGGTCCTGGGGACCCCATCCCCCAGGGCCTTACGCCTTTTTTTAAAATTAAAATTTTTAAAAAAACGGGAAGGGGCCGCGTGGCCCCCTTCCCTGGGCCTGTATTGGCCCCGGGGACCCCATCCCCCGGGGCATGGCATCTTTTTTTTATTTGGAGGGGGGCTGCGTGGCCCCCTCCTCAGGCCATTTAAGGCCCCGGGGACCCCATCCCCGGGGCCGGCCTTGCACTTTTTTATTTTTTTATTTTTTTTTACCTTTGGGGAGGGGGGCTGCGTGGCCCCCCTCCGTGGCTACCTATGGCCCCGGGGACCCCATCCCCGGGGCCTGGCCTCTCGGGGACTGTGGGGGGTCCCCAAACCCCCCACAGTCCCGCCCGGCTCCCGTGTCCTACGGGAGCCGGCATTGACTACACATGGGGAGCAGCTAACATGCTGCTCCCCATGTGGAAAAGCATCAGCTATGGATATTGGAAGAGAGAGCAGGTTTCCTGCTCTCTCTTCCAATATCCAAAGCAGTTTGCAATGACAGGACGGAGCCGCGAGGCTCCGTCCTGTCATTGCAAACAGCAGTGTCCCGGGGTAGGCACCCCGGGACACTGCAGGAGCCGGCCCTTGGGGGTGGCGGTCCCCAGGGCCACCACAGGCTCCAGGAGGGGCCGCGCGGCCCCCTCCTTACATTTTGAAAGCCCCGGGGAGGTGGTGGTCCCGGGGCTTGGGAGTCAAAACGGACCCCCATTGTAATTTTCTTAGTGCCCCGGGAGGTGGTGGTCTCCGGGGCGTGTGGGGGCTGGAGCCCCCACACAGGTTAATCAAAAATAAAAAATGAAGCCCCGGGGAGGTGGCGGTCCCGGGGCTGCGGGAGGGCTCAGAGCCCTCCCGCACCATTACACATAAAGCCCCAGGGGTGGTGGTCCCCGGGGCTTAGGGGCCCATAGAGGCCCCCACACATAAAATTAACCCCCCCAGCATGCCCCCGGGACTTGGCCCACCCAAGGGCCAATTAACATCGAAGCGCGGGAGACCGCGCTTCGTTTTTTTTTTTTTCCGGCAGGATTCGCGCACCCTGAGCGCATCCTGCCGATTTAAAAAAAAAAAAAAAAAAAAAAAAAAAACATTTTTTTTTTGCCCAGGAGTCCTTGTGGGACCCCTGAGCAAACCTAGGGGGTCAGGGTGTTTCTACCCTGCCCCTTTGTGCGCTTTGCGCACTTGTTTCTGTCCCTCGGTTCTGCCGAGGGACAAAATGACTGCCAACACTTCCTGATTTGGAGTGTTGACAGCCAATTAACATGCAGCTCGTGATCGGGAGGGTGCGCGAATCCGACGCGGCCATTGATATATCTATCTTTTTACTTTTGATTTTCTCAGCAACTACTGAACGGATTTACACCATTTAACAAAAGGGTTCTTTCTGAACCAAGAACTACCTCTTTGCCAAATTTGGTGTAATTCCGTTCAGCAGTTCGAGGCTGTAGCCGTGTCTAAAGTTTCCTATGGAAAATTGCATGGGGAAAACAAGTTTGGGACCCCCTTTTATCTCGGCCCCCGCTTGACGAATCCCCCGAGACTTTCAGGGTAGGAGCAGACCGGAGCGCCCCACAAAGTTTGAAAATTTTGCAAAGATACGTCAACCGGCAAGAGAGTTATTTCAAATAGAATGTCGCGGATTTCCTATGGATAATAGGTTGTAACTATAAATATCTACTGGCGACCGCCAGTAGATAATATATATATATATATATATATATATGTGTATATATATATATATATATATATATATATATATATATATATATATATATATATATATAAAATCTACTGGCGGACGCCAGTAGATCGTTATAGTTAGGACCTATTTTCCATAGGAAATCTGCAACATTCTTTTTGAAATAACTTTGGTGCCGGTTGACAAATCTTTGCGAAATTTTCAAACTTTGTGGCCTGCTCCGGTCCGCTCCTATCTTGAAAGTTTCGGGGTGATTCGGCAAGCGGGGTCCGAGAAAAAAAAGGGGGGTCCCAAAACGTGTTTTCCCCATGCAATTTTCCATAGTAACCTTTCATCGCAGCTACAGCCCGAAAAGCTGAACGGAATTACACCAAATTTGGCAAAAAGGTAGCCCTTGGTTCAGTGTCGTGCCTTTTGCTTAAATGGTGTAAATCCATTCAGTAGTTCCTGAGAAAATCAAAAGTAAAATCACATATATATCTATGGCCGAGTAGGGTCCGCATACCCTCCCGATCACGAGCTCCATGCTAATTGGCTGTCAACACTCCAAATCAGGAAGTGTTGGCAGCCATTTTGTCCCTCGGTAGAACTGAGGCACAGAAACAAGTGCGCAAAACGCACAAAGGGGGCAGGGTAGAAACACCCTGACCCCCTAGGTCTGCTCAGGGGGTCCCACAAGGACCCCCTGGGCAGACAAAATCGGCGAGATACGCTTAGGGTGCGCGGATCCCGCCGATTAAAAAAAAAAAAAAAAAAAAAAAAAAATCGAAGCGCGATCTCCCGCGCTTCGATGGTATTTTGCCCCCGGGTGGCCCAAGTCCCGGGGGCATGCGAGGGTTGCGTTATATTTTATGTGGGGGGCCTCTAAAGCCCCCCAAACCCCGGAGACCGCCACACCCTGGGGCTTTAGAAAAAAATGGTGCGGGAGGGCTCTCTGCCCTCCCGCAGCCCCGGGGACCGCCACCCCCCGGGGCTCCTTTTTTAATTTTAAGGAACTGTGTGGGGGGCTCCAGCCCCCACACATGCCCCGGGGACTGTCACCTCCCCGGGGCTCAGTTGATGTTGGGAGGGGGGCCGCGTGGCCCCCCTCCTGGAGCCTGTGGTGGCCCTGGGGACCGCCACCCCCCAGGGCCGGCTCCTGCAGTGTCCCGGGGTGCCCCGGGGACAAAAGTGGACGAGGGAAGGGGGGCCACGCAGCCCCCCTCCCATTAAAAAAAAAAGAAACCAAAAAAAAAAAAGACCGGCATCGTGCCGGTGGCCCCGCCCCCTCCCTGCAGCACTCTGCAAACGCACCCCCTGGCGCGTTGTAAGAAGGGGAAGTAATTCCCCTTGAATCATGAGGGCCCCTGGGGTCCAACTAGCCCACCAGGAACCTCCAGTATGCGCCAGGGAGCTGCGTTGCAGAGAGGTGTTCAGAGCCACGCCCCTTTTTACACTCTCTGCAACGCAGCTCTGTGGCGCTTTTGGAGGTACATGGTGGGCTAGTTGGACTCCAGGGACCCTAAGGATTCAAGGGGACTTAATCCCCCAACCTAAAACGCGCCACGGGCGCGTTTCACAGTGGTGAAGGGAGGGCGGGGCTCAGGTGACATGTGTGCAAACAGGCCCTGTGGCGCGTTTTAAGATGGGGAATTAAATCCCCTTCAATCCTGAGGGTCCCTGGGGGCCAACTAGCCCACCAGGTATGTCCAGAAAGCGCCACAGAGCTGTGTTGCAGAGAGGTGTAAAAAGGGGCGTGGCCTCTGAACACCTCTCTGCAACGCAGCTCCCTGGCGCATACTGGAGGTACAGGCTGGGCTAGTTGGACCCCAGGGGCCCTCATGATTCAAGGGGACTTAATCCCCCAACTTAAAACGCGCCATGGGGCGCGTTTGCACAGTGGTGAAGGGAGGGGGTGGGGCACGTTATAGTTAGAAATTAGCATTTCAAAAACCTTTGAAATTCACTGAAAAAACCATAGGTTTCAGGCACGTTATAGTTAGTTGGACATTGCACTCGTACAAAACCCGTGAAATTCCCCTGTTATAGTTAGTTCAGCTAACTATAACTCGCGCCCCCGCAATGCACTGCTGATGACGTCACATATTACATCACTCATGACATGGTCAGTGACATCACTGATGACATTACTGATGACATCATCCATGTGAGAATTTCATGCATCTTCTCACGCCCTAATATAACCTTTGATACACCCACTCTAAATTACAGACTGCCATTCTCAAAACCATACACACTCCAACACCAATAACTACATACCCACTCACTGATTCTTAGGTCTACACACACACATCTACTCACTCACCCGTACAGTCACTCATACTTACGGTCACTCAGTACGGTACTATCATATGCACTCATACACCTATATAGACACTCACACACCGCCACTCATCCATAGAGGTACTCACACACCTAGTCAGTAATGCAAATAATTAATCACACTGCCATTTACTCACCTATACAGTTATACACACCCCAGCTCACTTACTCATTCAAATACTAGCACATTCCTACGCTCTTATACAATCACTGATACAAGTACATACTCATCCATACAGCCACTCTCACAATCACACACTCTCACTTATAGCCATTTATATACTCCAACACACATATATACTGCCTTTCACATATGTAGTTATTCACACATGTACCACTGAGATATACATTCACTCACTAACACACCCATACACACACTCACCCACCCAAGCAGTCCATCACAGACGCACTCTTCAAATCATGCACCCAGTGAATCACCCACTCACACATCTATGTACAGAGTCACACACACCCCACCCACACAAACACTCAGGCACCCATACAGATACTCACAGAACCAATCAATAACCCATATAGACACTCATGTAGCTATTCGCAAATCCATGCATCCACTTACACACCAACAGACAGACGGATACAGACATTCACACAGTTTAGTCACTAACCCATGCATTCAGTAAGATATGTTTAATCACTCACTTGTAGAGTCAGTCACGCACCTACTAAATCATCCATTCAGACACTTATACACACACTCATTCTTCAATACGCCTTTCCCTATATATATTAAACATATTTAAACTTTACAGAAACACACACTCACTGGATGATGTCATCAGTGATGTCATTTGAGATGTCATCAGTGATGTCCCTGACCATGTCATGAGTGATGTAATATGTGACGTCATCAGCAGTGCATTGCGGGGGCGCGAGTTATAGTTAGCTGAACTAACTATAACGGGGAATTTCACAGGTTTTGTACGAGTGCAATGTCCAACTAACTATAACTGTCCCTAAAACCTATGGTTTTTTCAGTGAATTTCAAAGGTTTTTTAAATGCTAATTTCTAACTATAACGTGTCTGAAACCTATGGTTTTTTCAGTGAATATATATATATTTACAATTATCATATTTTTAGTAAATGTCTTTTTTGGGATTTTATAGTTTTTTATATTTAATTGAATTGGTGATTTATTTAATGTTTTGCAATTGATGTATTATTATTTTTCAGTATATATATATATATATATATATATATATATATATTATCTACTGGCGGTCGCCAGTAGATAGTTAGAATGTCGCGGATTTCCTATGGAAAATAGGTCCTAACTATATTTGAAATAACTCTTGCGTCGGTTGACGAATCTTCGCGAAATTTTCAAACTTTATGGCCCGCTCCGCTCCTACCCTGAAAGTCTTGGGGTGATTCGTCAAGCGGGGGCCGAGAAAAAAGGGGGGTCCCAAAAAGTGTTTTCCCCATTCATTTTCCCATAGGAAACTTTAGACACGGCTACAGCCCGAACTGCTGAACGGAATTACACCAAATTTGGCAAAGAGGTAGTTCTTGGTTCAGAAAGAACCCTTTTTGTTAAATGGTGTAAATCCGTTCAGTAGTTGCGGAGAAAATCAAAAGTAAAAGTACATATATATCTATGGCCGCGTCGGATTCGCGCACCCTCCCGATCACGAGCTGTCTGCTAATTGGCTGTCAACACTCCAAACCAGGAAGTGTTGGCAGCCATCTTGTTCCTCAGTAGAACCGAGGAACAAGAAAGCAGTAAAAAAAGTGCGCAAACGCACAAAGGGGGCAGGGTAGAAACACCCTGACCCCCTAGGCCTGCTCAGGGGTCCCACAAGGACCCCTGGGCAGAAAAAAGCATTTTTTTTTTTTAAATCAGCAGGATGCGCTCAGGGAGCGCGAATCCTGCCGAAAAAAAAAAAAAACGAAGGGCGGTCTCCCGCGCTTCGATTGTATTTTGCCCCCGGGTGGCCCAAGTCCCGGGGGCATGGTGGGGGGGTTAAATTTATGTATGGGGGGCCTCAAAGGGCCCCCCAAGCCCTGGGGACCGCCACCCCCCGGGGCTTTCTTTTTAAAATGGTGCGGGAGGGCTCTGAGCCCTCCCGCAGCCCCGGGGACCACCACCTCCCCGGGGCACTAACAAATTAAAATGGGGGTCCGTTTTGGACCCCCCGAAGCCCCGGGGACCACCACCTCCCTGGGGCTTTGCTGATGTGGGGAGGGGGGCCGCGCGGCCCCCTCCTGGAGCCTGTGGTGGCCCTGGGGACCGCCACCCCCAGGGCCGCGTCCTGCAGTGTCCCGGGAGCCTACCCCCGGGACACTGCTGTTTGCAATGACAGGACGGGAGCCTCGCGGCTCCCGTCCTGTCATTGCAAACTGCTTTGGATATTGGAAGAGAGAGCAGGGAAACCTGCTCTCGCTCCAATATCCAAAGACAATTGCTTTCCACACGGGGAGCAGCATGTTAGCTGCTCCCCGTGTGGAAAGCAATGCCGGCTCCCTTAGGACACGGGGAGCCGGCGGGACTGTGGGGGTTTGGGGACCCCCACAGTCCCCAACCAGAGGCCAGGCCCCGGGGGATGGGGTCCCTGGGGCCATAAGTGGCTCGGGAGGGGGGCCACGCGGCCCCCTCCCCAGAAATTATTTAAAAAAAAAAAAAAAAGGCCTGCCCCGGGGATGGGGTCCCCGGGGCAAAGGAGGCCTGAGGAGGGGGGCCACGCAGCCCCCTCCTTAAAAGGAATGTTAGTGTGGCCATGCCCCGGGGATGGGGTCCCCGGGGCAGTTTTCGGCCAGGGGAGGGGGCCACGCGGCCCCCTTCCAGTTTAATTTTAATAAAAAAAAAAAAGGGGGTAAGGCCCTGGGGGATGGGGTCCCCAGGGCCCAAAAATAAGAAAAAGGAAGGGGGGCCACACAGCCCCCCTTCAGGGAAAAAAAAAAGAAAACGATCGGGCCGCAGGCCCCGCCCCCTTCCTTCACCACTCTGCAAACGCGCCCCCTGGCGCGTTTGCAAATGGGGAAGTAATTCCCCTTGAATACTGGGGGTCCCTGGGGGGCAACTAGCCCACCAGGAACCTCCAGTATGCGCCAGGGGACTGCGTTGCAGAGAGGTGTCCAGAGGCCACGCCCCTTTATACACCTCTCTGCAACGCAGCTCTGTGGCGCTTTTGGAGGTACATGGTGGGCTAGTTGGCCCCCAGGAACCCTCAGGATTCAAGGGACTTAATCCCCCAACTTAAAACGCGCCACTGGGCGCGTTTGCACAGTGGTGAAGGGAGGGGCGGGGCTTCAGGTGACATGTGTGCAAACAGGCCCCGTGGCGCGTTTTAAGATGGGGAATTAAATCCCCTTCAATCCTGAGGTCCCTGGGGGCCAACTAGCCCAACAGGTACATCCAGAAAGCGCCACAGAGCTGCGTTGCAGAGAGGTGTAAAAGGGGTGTGGCCTCTCTACACGTCTCTGCAACGCAGCCCCTAGCGCATACTGGAGGTTCCTGGTGGGCTAGTTGGCCCCTAGGGACCCTCATGATTCAAGGGGACTTAATCCCCCAACTTAAAACGCGCCACGGGCGCGTTTGCACAGATGTCACCTCAGGCCCCGCCCCCTCCCTTCACCATTGTGCAAATATTCCTCTAAAATCAGCCGAAATACGAATTCCGATTTACTCACCTGTTATCAGGAGAGACCTCAGTGCTGTATCTTTCAGCCCAGTACTGGTCCTGAAAAGTAATTTTAACCGTACTTACCAGTAACTTGAATTTCCTTCCATAGGCTAACATTGACTGGTTTCACTTGGAAATTCTTCTAAGTGTGGAGTTTTGGAACTTTAAAATATTCCTCTAAAATCAGCCGAAATACGAATTCCGATTTACTCACCTGTTATCAGGAGAGACCTCAGTGCTGCATCTTTTAGCCCAGCACTGACCCTGAAAAGTAATTTTAACCGTACTTACCAGTAACTTATATTTTCTTCCATAGGAATCCATTGTCTGGTTTTCAGCTGAAAAGTTTCAAAGTGTCGATTTTCACAAACTACAAATATTCCTTAAAAATCGCCTGTATGACTTAAACGCATTCTTTCAACTGTTTACAGGCGATGCACCAGTGCTGGATCCAGGATCCAACACTGAGTAAGAAAAAGTAACGATAACAGTTTTTACCTGCTAAGTGAATTTCCTTCCATAGGATAACATTGGTGATAATATGAGAAAAAGTTTCTAAGTGTCAACTTTTAAAATACAATAATATTCCTTAAAAATCACTACTGTAACCAAAACGCTTTTACTCAACTGTTTACAGGAGATGTCCCAGGACTGAATCTAGGATCCAGTCCTGTGGTTAGAAAAAGTAATCCATAAAGTAACTAATTGCATTTAACTAGAAATTCACATTGAGCTGAATGTTGCATTGTGTTTGAAAATGTGTTGCCCATTGCAACAACTGTAACTACTGTACTTAAAAGTCAATTGCCTATGTGCAAAGTATTTAAACTAAAGTAATTCATTCTGAGAAAGTATTTTTTGTAATGTATAATGTAATTACAATGTAATTTAAAAAATAAAATATGTAAAAAAAAAAATGTTTCTAAAAATGTAGTAAATCAGTATGAAAAAAATAAATATAACAATTAATACATTTAAAAATTGCCATTTACAAAACCTTTGAAATTCACTGAAAAAACCGTAGGTTTCAGACATGTTATAGTTAGGAATTAGCATTTAAAAAACCTTTGAAATTCACTGAAAAAACCATAGGTTTCAGACACGTTATAGTTAGAAATTAGCATTTAAAAAACCTTTGAAATTCACTGAAAAAACCATAGGTTTCAGGCACGTTATAGTTAGAAATTTGCATTTAAAAAACCTTAGAAATTCACTGAAAAAACCATAAGGTTTTAGGGACAGTTCTAGTTAGTTGGACATTGCACTCGTACAAAACCCGTGAAATTCCCCCGTTATAGTTAGTTCAGGTAACTATAACTCGCGCCCCACAATGCACTGCTGATGACGTCACATATTACATCACTCATGACATGGTCAGTGACATCACTGATGACATCTCAAATGACATCACTGATGACATCACTGATGACATCATCCATGTGAGAATTTAATGCATCTTCTCACACCCTAATATAAGTTTTGAAACACCCACTCTAAATTACAGACTGCCATTCTCAAAACCATACACACTCCAATACCAATAAGTACATACCCACTCACTGATTCTTAGGTCTACACACACACATCTACTCACTCACCCGTTCAGTCACTCATACTTACAGTCACTCAGTACAGGACTATCATATGCACTCCTACACCTATATAAATACTCACACAACGCAACTCATCCATAGAGGTATTCACACACCTAGTCAGTCATGCAAATAATTAATCACACTCCAATTTACTCACCTATACAGTTATACACACCAGCTCACTTACTCATAAAAATACTAGCACATTCTTACGCTCCTATGCAATCACTGATGCAAGCACACACTCATCCATATAGCCACTCTCACAATCACACACTCTCACTTATAGCCATTTATATACTCCAACACACATATATACTGCCTTTCACATATGTAGTTACTCACACATGTACCACTGAGATATACATTCAATCACTAACACACCCATACACACACTCACCCACCCATACAGTCCATCACAGACGCACTCTTGAAACCATGCACCCAGTGAATCACCCACTCACACATCTATGCACAGTCACATACACCCCACCCACACAAACACTGAGGCACCCATACAGATACTCAGAGAACCAATCCATAACCCATATAGACACTCATTTAGCTAGTCAGAAACCCATGCAGTTGCTTACACAACAACAGACAGACGGATACAGACATTCACACAGTTTAGTCACTCACCAATGCATCCAGTAAGATACGTTTAATCACTCACTTATAGACTCAGTCACGCACCTACTAAATCATCCATTCAGGCGCTTCTACACCCACTCATTCTTCAATACGCCTTTCCCTAAATATATTAAACATATTTAAACTTTACAGAAACACACAGTCACTGGATGATGTCATCAGTGATGTCATCAGTGATGTCACTGACCATGTCATGAGTGATGTAATATGTGACGTCATCAGCAGTGCATTGCGGAGGCGCGAGTTATAGTTACCTGAACTAACTATAACGGGGAATTTCACGGGTTTTGTACGAGTGAAATGTCCAACTAACTATAACTGTCCCTAAAACCTATGGTTTTTTCAGTGAATATATATATATATTCCTTCATGAAAACCACTACTTTCGTATGATTCTGTTATATTCCATATAGGTACAATAATATAGGCCTCGGTAAACTCGTTACCCTTCACCTATATTCTCTCCCTACATTACACTTGTCACGGTTTACAGGGACTGTACATAGATTTTATACAGGAGATGGCAGTCCTGCTGTGCTTCCAAGAACCCTCATGCATAATGTATGAGACTTCGAACTAGGGAAAACCCGCGTTCTGAATGCAGTGTAATATCTAGATAAAAGGTCAAAGTTCATGCCCAACGTCATCCTTAGTCCGACACAGTAATACAGCAAGGTAGGACCCCTGGGGAGACCTATGGGTATATATACATCACATCTTGCTAAGATAGCTAGAGGAGACCGAGACTTCCCGGCCGACACACTGACCATAGACGCTGAGGTTCCTGCATGCATACACTCCAGCTCGCAGTGGTCTGGAAACATCCCTTGCGTAGTGTCCAACTCGAGACCAGGATGGGGTCCCACAGTCTCACTTAAGGTAATGGGGTTGACTAGATCCTAGAGGACTTCTTGGCTTAACACCTACACCCATGCTAGGTACACTTAGGTACATCTAGTTAGGGAGGCATCGTAGGAGTACGCACCCTTTATTATCATGTGTTTTATATACTTGAATGTATTCCTGATTTTAGTACGATGGTAGAACTATACCATCCTTTTACTTTCATAGTACTGTTAATCATTTATATCCTATACTGTCTAATGGTTGTTGCAGCACATCTATTCTACACCAGAATAACAACTGTTCAATAAATGATTATTGAAAACGCCCAGCTTGTTTTATTCGGTGTATCTCTCTGAGACAGACTAAGTAAGCACAAGTGACTGAGCGAAAGGTAGTAAATTGTTTCCACGGTCCTGAGGGATCAGGGTTGTCATGTTCTGAGGTTGCCAGAATCTATTCTCTCCTTGGTGAGAGGATATTCTAGTGGCACTGTGAGCTAGCTGATACAGACAGCCTAACATACCAGGTGGGGGTGCATGGAAGCAGTCTGCCACCAGTCCCACAGTTTATGTTATCCAAACGCGCAGATCCTGTATAGGTCATATAGGAACTACATGACATGGCGCCCAACGTTGGTTGGGTACTTATTTAACAGTAGAATTTGAGCAGTTCAGTCGTGCTATTCTCAGAAATCCCTATTCACGAAATACCAGAGACGTCTGGAGTGGGTAGGCTAAATTCCGCCACATCTGAGTAGGAAAACATCCTATTTATTGGCTGTTGGTTAATAAATCTTGAAGGACACAAACTTCCTAAAAATTGTGCAAAACACCTTATCTTAAATTTCCTGGAATTGTTCTTCATCTCTAAAAACAATGACTGATGACGCGGATAACGCGGGAGGAGTTGTGCAAAATTTGCACCTCTCAGATGAAGAAGAAAATGCAGATGCAATTCCGATTGCAGAGAACTTTAGAAATACAGTCACCCTGAAACTGCTTGCGCATGGTTTAACTCCTAGGGGTGGCATAGTAGCATTTGTGATTGAGGCACACGAATCATACAGAACAGAGGTATTCAATTCGTGGGTTACATTCCCAGCAGCAAATGCAACGATAAAAACCTTTCACTTCTACACAAAAGGTGATGCACTAGCGGAATATTGTCCGTTTGAGGACATTGAGGTTCCGCTTACGTACCAGGAACACTTATACTGGTTTAAAGGCGCCATACCCCATATAAGAAGAAGAGTAAGACTCGGTCCGCTCGGAAGAGAAGGAGCGACGTGGCCAATATTAGCAACCTATATACCACATCCTGACATTGAAACTATGCTAGGACCTGACTTACTCATATTTCACAAAGAATTAATAAAACTTTACGAAAACATGACGCAATACGTCATGAGGACATTTACAGTCCAGCCTGCAATGGCAACAACAAATACAGCTCAAGTTCAAAATACAGCAACTAAAATTACACCACAAACGTTACACGCAGTAATGGGTAAGATGCCCGCAAAACGTGAACAAATGCCATTCTGGATAGCTCAGAAGATAACACAGCTAGAAGCAGTATTCCCAAATACTAGCCCTTATGAAAAACACAGAATGCTAACAATCTGCTTGCCCATGGGGATCACACCACAAATAGAGGACTGTACCTTGTACGGTACAGTTTTCGCTAACACAATTCTCACACAGGGGGGCCTAGCGGAAGAATATGCTACAAGTAGAATAATCTATCCTATACTACTTCCATGAATAGGTTACTCACACAGGATATAGGGTAGCAAAGTGCAACAAGGAAGAAGGCTGTGACAGGAGAGGGGCACAGAGTGTGTTTTGGACGGAAACCCTCACTCACCCGAGGGTGACATGCTTCATCATTGGGTTCCTCCAACACACTGGGACCGCAAGGTACCCAGTGTGGTCCACAACTTACCCCGAAGGGAAGGAGCGGAGTGTTTTATCTGAAGCACGTATAGTTTCAATACCTCAATGGTGACAGGGGCAGAGTGCAACAAAAATTGTGTGTTTGAAAACTATTTCTGTATGGACAACAACTTTATTCTTACATCCTATGGGATAGGGGCTAAAAGCAGGGTGAACCAGGGTTATGGATGTATACCCTGTAATCTGGTCAACATGTTTCTGCCTTCAGTGACAAGATCTTGGTCCTGAAGAATGCCTCGAACAGATTTATGTCAATCTGTTGGAAAACTGTGCAAAAATTAGAATAATAATGAAAAGATACTCAGGCTTTAGTTCTTGACCCCCAATCTGTTGTAGTAACAATACGATGGGTCAGAGCTCCCTACAAGAGAACATTACAAAAAACATATCAAAAGGTTGTAACAAAACACCAACGTGCACCATCAGCTTACTCTCTGGTGAATGCCTGTTCCCAATAAAAATTGGAGATCTTACCTAAGATCAACGAGTAAAGTCCGACTCTACCATCAACAGAGTCTCTCACCACGTAGATTCCTCTAGTTTTAGAGGTATAATAAAAATGATTAAGTCACCAAAAACGACAGACCAAAGTGCAGATACAATTAAAATCTCGTACGGTGTTTCATGTGAAAATTAGCACAGGATGTTACTTATAAGGATAGACCGATATATATGTCCACATAGAGTACCAAGACTGTACTTATAAACTGTCCATCATACACAGACCATAGGTCATTCCACCTTAGGGCCATATTGACAATTATGCAATAACCCCATTGTAGATAGTGATTTAATTAGCACAATACAAATGAGAAATTTAAATAAGACAACCAATCTATATCTCATAGCGTGGAATATCTCAGCAGGAACCCGAAAACACTGGGCTCCGCCACAAAAAAGCTTGAGGAATAAAAGCTGTATTTGGTGTGGTAATCTCAGCGAATGTAAGGAAATTGGTAACAAATTGGTAATCATCTAAACTGTAAGATGCGCAAGTGTCTAATCACTAGTTCAGGGAAACAACACTACAGATACTGGCCCCAAGAATGTGATCTCAAAATGTGCCATCGTAAGCTAGCCGGAAACTTATCGATGTATAGGCAACATTCAAAGTGCCACCGTCTGCTACAGGGGCCCGACCCTCCCAATAATATTATATCAGCAGAAGAGCACTCACCTTACACCTATGGTGGTGCTCCATCGTGGACTCTGGAGGGAGTGAAGGGCCGACCATCCTGTCGTTCTAATATACGGAAGTAAGTTTTCGTGTTGATTGAGAATCGGGTCTGTTGTACGCATGCGCGTGACGTCACAATGTCCGCGCGTACGCTAGTCAGGGCAACGAGACGACCGTGAATACGCCCGCTCATTGCCATGAGAAGTACAATACCATGGAGCCCAAAAGAAGCGTTCCGTGGGACTCACATTTGAAGTACGCCGTGTTACTAAAAATGTGAATATGGGTCATGTAAATAAAAGCCCAAGTGTTTCTAGACAACAAAGATAGTTCCTTAAGTTATAAGGATAGTCACATTAAACAATGCGTGACTTACAAGGAAAAACGGGGCAGAGAAGTGTAAAAGTGTAATAGGTTAAACTGACTCTATTATGTCTCCCAAATGGTGAAACCATAAATGGAAGAGCCGAGGATCCTGCGAAAATGAGGAAGGCTTATAGTGGCCTGAATCAAACCTCTCTTGTAATCAAACTATCCATACCCAAAACTGCCCTTTCTTGTGTGGTTGAAAGACATGTTAATGTAAACAATTTAAGAGGCCTGTCTAATACCCAGCAAACCACAGTGAGTTAACAGGTTGCAGTGTATTCACATATAGAGTCATAAGAAAAAAGTTAATAGACCCATGTTGCATAGCCATGTGATGTAATAAGATGCAACGTACTCATGTATGTTCAGAATTGTACCATAGAAATACATCTATTAGATGCTACACCACGGTATGTCATCATTTAAACCCGTCTGGTGGCTGCCCAACCTAAACACCCACCGCTGTTCCCTGTGGAACAGGATTACATCAAGGGGGCCCATGTCTCTGTGGTAATGGGGTTTATCTAAGACCACCCATCTAAGGTCCTCCTCTGTGTGTCCTGCATCTAGGAAATGGCGTGTAAGTTTGGTGTTAGGAGTTCTATTAAACGGAAAAAATCTGTTTGATCATCCTGGTTTTGACCTTGCGGGTAGTCATGCCCACATATTTCATGTTGCAGGGCCATTGAATCAAATAAATGACTGCCTCCGAATTGCAGTTGGTATGATTGGTCAGCTTCCAGGGTGTTTTGAGTCCTAGGTCTAGTTGTGCAGCCCGTGTGGTCAGATGGCAAACCACACATGTACCACAAGGAAAATGGCCCTGTATGGGTGCACCCGTCCAGATAGCACATGGAATATATGTAGTGCGAGCTGTTGTATTCCGCTTTAGGTGTCCATATATAGGTTTTCCTGAAACATGTCCATATATAGGCACAATTCGCATTGCCCTTATATAGGCATAAGATCCCATTCCTTATTTAGGCATTAGCCATGCTATCCAAATACAGGCATGGTCACTTACATCCGTCCACCCTAACGTCACAACGAGTTCTTAGAAACCAGACCCTTAAGCTCTTGGGAGTTCCCCTAGCACAGGATTATTGATTTCTCCAAGAACTCATTTATTATGCATGAACCGCTATACCTTAAGGGTTCATTCCTGACGTCTTCCTCTGCCCGACTTTACGTCAATGCTAACATTCCAAGGCACCTACCAGGTATAAATATACCTTCCCTTGCCCAAGCAAGTAGGAGGAGACCTCGACTTTAGAGGAGCCCGTGTCCCGGCCTGACGCACTGACAAGAGACGCTGTCATCCCTCCTCGCAGAGAATCCAGCTCCCATTGTTCTGACTCCCTTCGCGGGGTGTTAGAGTTCGAGACCCGGAAGGAGATTCCCACCTCTCTCATTCTCAAGGTATGGAGCTGACTAGAACCTAGAGGGACTCTTGGCATACCAGACTCTTAGTATACCATACTATAGAATACTTCACCTACTTCTTACCTTGCCCTACACCTAGGTTAGGTACACTGGGGTAGAACTAGTTAGAGAAGCATCTTATGAGTACTCGCATTTTTAGCTTATGTTATTTATGTATATGAATATATGTGTCATAGCTAAAAGATAATGCTAACGCAGTATTATTTCTTTCTACTGCTTACGCTGTACATTATATATCTTGCATACTGTCTTGTGATCATAACAGCTCATATCTCTTACACGAGAAACAAGACTGTTCAATAAATCCTTTTATTGAAACGCCCGTCTATTCTTTCTGTGTAACTCTGAAGAAACTAAGCATGCACGATTAGCTGAGTGAAACTGTTATCTATTGTTTCCACGATTCTGAGAGTGTTCCGATTCTAAAGGGAAACAAAGTTGTCATGTTTATGCGGTTGCCAGAAACTACTCCCTTCTTGTTTACAAGGAGTTTCTAGTGGCCTCTGAGTTAGCTGGCACAAAGTAATTAAGTTTAATATACTCGATAGGGACATACTGACCTCCGTCCTATGTCGAATCTATAGGGTATATTATTCCAATGCGCAGAGCCTATTAGGGAAATAGGAACTACACTACAGAGCCTGACGTGGTCTAGTGTGCACCAAGATGTTACTCAGGTTCTTACTGCGCTTGAAGGCAAACAAGGGTCTCTCACAAACCTTCTTGCCCTTAATCAAGATGTGCCAATTAAAGTTGATAGCCTTCTTAACCATGGCACTAAGATGACTGTAGGTACTCACACACACCAGACGACCAGAGGGGGCTTTAGTGTGGGTCTCTAACAGCGCTTATCGGTTGTTATTGCGGGCCCTCTTATTAGCAATGCGCACCAAATGCAAATGATATTCACTTGCACAGAGATTCTCACGAGATGTTTTGCATGTTCATGGTATGTGATCAATTTAGAGCAATTCCTCCTGAGATGTAAAAATTGCCCCACCGGGAGGTTATCCCAGAGGGCTCGAGCATGGGTCTTTTGTAATTCAGGAGGGCATTGCGGGCCATGGGCTTTTGGTAAAGTTTCGTGTATATTCGTCCCTATTTTGGATACAGTCTGAGATCAAGGATAGGTAGTGATTCATTGCTTGATTCACATGTGAATCTGAGATGGGCATTAAGGGAATTAAGCCAGGTGGAAAATTCTTGCAGGGAGGCTTGATCCCCCTCCCAGATGACCAAAATATCATCGATGTATCACTTCCACAGCACACGTTTGCTATGGAAGGGATTCACCGCTGGATCGATGTAGGTCTCCTCAAACCAGTGCATATATAAATTGGCCATATTGGAGGCACAGGTGCTGCCCATAGAGGTGCCAGTCACCTGCCAGTAAAGTTGGTCCTCAAAGGAGAAAAAAATTCTCTCATGGCCAGGCTGGCACAATCCATGACAAAAGATGTTGGAGTCTGATCACTACGGAGGTTGTGTGACAAAAGGTGTTCAATAGTCCTGAGCGTATCTTCCTGAGGGACATTGGTGTATAACGCCTCAACATCGAAGGAGGCCAAAAGATGCATCGCAGGATCAAATTCAATGGTCGTCAAAAAGGACAGAACATGTTTAGTATCTTGCAGATACTACGGCATCTTAGCCACTGTTTTCGCTGCCATATATACTAGAACTCATGGTATCCCGTCATTGTCTTAATACATCTGGTACTACTGCTAAATACAAAATGAGTACAGAGCAGAGCCTGCTCTAAACCTAGGGATGAATTTACTAGGTAACTATGCCCAGGTATCTGCAATAATAGCAAATATTAAAGGGGAAGCAACATCAGTGGCCATCCGCCAACGACTAAGGGAGTTCAGTCCTTTACAACAGGAGCAGGAACTACCCAAAATAATTGAAACTGCGTATGCAGAGTTAGGCAGAGACAGTTTGGGTGGAAAAGCATTAAAACCACAACTCGTGGGTAGCTCCGAGAAGGAGACATTCAAGCAGACACCTACTTCTAAAAGGAAGTGGGACAATAACAAAAAACAAAATGTTAAAGAAAACATCTCAATCGAGAGGTAAATCTCCTCCACAACCCTCCGAAAGGAGTTATAACCTTAGGAATAGGTATAACATTAGGAAACCTGACAGGTATCAAGATACTGGTACACGTTCCTCTCGTTCCTTTCAGGGTTCATCGAAAAACTCCGCGAGGGAAGGACGGTCAGACAGACAAGAAGAGCGTACAAAGTCCAGAGATAAGCAGCACGCTCAAGACTATACTTTCAAAAAAGACAAAGCCAAACCAAAACCACAGTTCAAAAAGAAGAAGGTTGCAGGTCTAAAGATCAGACATGCCCAGAATTCTGAGGACCTGACTACTGAACGGGGAATGGGCTCTGACGATGCTAGACAGTGCGGCTGAAGTAACAATAGCTCGCCAGAACCTGATGGAATTTCTGGTGACAGCGGACTTGAATGATTATATCACGGTGGAAACACCTGATACTAGGGTAAGTGTCCCACATAAACTGTATGAAATAACACTCCAGATGGAGAGGGACAAATGTAGGACAGTTAGAGGTCTCTTTTGGGAGAACCTGACGTTTGGCTATGACATTTTGTTCGCTGAACAAGATTGGCCGCCAGCATTCGTCATGCATTGCCCTAGGGGAGAAACAGTAATTTTACCAGCATTTTCTGACCACGTTCCAAAATATTTAAAATATACATATGCACGGGATTGGGCGGTAGCCCAGGCTCCAGCATTATACAAAATCCATGTTGGATGGGATGAGGATTCAACCCACCACATTATTCCACTAAAAAACACTCCAACTGCACAAAAGCAGTATCCTATAAAGCAAGAAGCTAAAAAACAGGTCAGGGAGATCTTAGATCAACTTGAATATCAAGGGGTGATTGAAACTTGCACCTCTAAAATGAATAACCCTTTGTTTCCGGTATCAAAACCAGACAATTCATATTGTTTAGTTTTAGATTACAGACAATTAAACACTTGCACTAAGACATTTGTAGTTCAAAATGCACACAGTGCCACATTAATGAATAACATTGTGCGGAAAAAATACAAAACAACAATAGATATCTCAAATTGATTCTTTTGCCAAAATATAGCGCCTGAGTGCAGATACTTGACAGCATTCTCAGCGCTAGGGTCCCAGCGGCAATTTTGTCGACTCCCCCAGGGGTATAAGAACAGCCCGGGGTTGTTTTCAGCCAGAATAACTGAATTACTTCAAAATCTGGATGAAGAGGCATTGTCCTATGTGGATGATATTTATCTAACTGACGATGACCTGGAGGAACACTTGAACAGAGTGAATACCATAATTTTGGGATTCGCCTCTGAGGTCACAAATTCAACTTTAAAAAATCGAAAATAGTCCACTTTAACATCCTTTTTCTAGGATATGAACTTTCAAGTGAAAGGAAAAGCCTGGCAGCTAACTTTTTAGAAAAATGTGCACTGCTCCAACCTCCGAAATCATTAAAAAAATTACAATCAATACTAGGATCCTTAATTTTGGCAGAACATACATTTTGGATTACGCAGAAAGAGTAAAACCTTTCTACGATTTAATAAAACCTGATTTTTCAGTTGGATAATGGACACAGGAACACACAGACACTCTTCCTTCCTTACAAGCTGACATGATAGCTTCAAAACACTTAGACACGCGTAAACGTACGCAACCTGGAGATCCGTATAGTTGCGGGTCAATCTGGGTACACCTATCTAACATATAATGAAGGTGAGACAGTACCAATAGCATACAAATCACATTTGTACACAAATGCTGAGATGCGTTTTGCATCAACTGAAAAAATGTTGACAGCAGTACAGACTGCTGTAGTCAGAGAAAGAGCCCTGACACAAGGGAAACGTATAATAGTCGTGACCCCGGTTCCAGCTTTAGAGGCTGCGACAAAGGCAAGCGTTCCCAACGCTAAAGCCTTACATCCAAGATGGATACAATGGGCTAATTCTTTCACTGCAACATATGTAGAATACAGGTACGACCCAAATTTCAAAACACAAGCATTTCTGCAATACGAACAAGAATATCCTCTACCAAATGAAATAATGCCTCTAGATCAGTATGAATACATTATTTATATTGACGGTTCTGCGCAACCGGCCATAGGGAGTAAACAGCAATACAGCACTGCATGTGCTATCGTTAAAGGACGGATGCAAGACGTAAAGTTTCATCCGAATTGCACAAAAACAGTCTCTTGGAGACTACACGGCGCAGCTGGCAGAACTAAAAGCATTAATACTGGCACTGGTAAATACGGATCAAGAATTCCCAACACTAATCGTGTGCCATTCTTTTTACTGTGTGCAGTCATACAATGAATATCTAAAACACTGGGGACAGAATGGGTTTAAAGATGCAAAAGGTGGCACAATTAAGCACAAAACGCTTTGGGAACAGGTAGTGGAGTTGAAAAACGAACTACCAAGGGCTCACGTGATACACACATTGAGTCATCCACGTGATGGCGTTCACGTTGAAGGGAATTCATTGGCCAACGAGGCCGCGAAGGGGGCTGTACGCACGGCTTCCGTAGCTGCAATCACTCGTTCAAAAACGAGAATAGAGGGTGAAATAATGGTTGCGATTATTGCCACATGCAATAATTCAGCAGTACCGAAAAAGTTTCCACTCAAGTACTCCTACAAGTTAGATGCAAACAATATTCCATTTGCTCAAATTCCTGGAGTGGGGGATAGAGTAATACCAAATATGGATCGAAGGTTAGGATTAATTCTAGCAGCACATGAGGGTATAGGTTCTGCACATGCAGGAGTTTCTGCTGCAGTTTCTCTATTGAAACAATGCTAATGGTGGCTAGGACTAAGAAGGCAGACTAAAGACTAAGTCTTGAAATGCGACTGTCAGCAGATGAAAGGCTCCACCGTAACACATCCAGTGCAGACACTATTACTGATATCAGACAAACCACTCGCGTGTGTATATTTGGACCACTGTGGCCCCTTACAATCTGATGGGGCTTACAAGTATATTATGGTTGCAGTGGATTCCTGCTCTAGGTTCCTATGGGTGTGGCCCCAGCGCTCGGCTGATGCTCGAACTGTTATAAAAGATTTGCAAGTCTTTATAGGGACATACGCAATCAGCACACTTCATTCTGACCGTGGCCCCACATTTAGCTATGGGAAGTCTGGGTGTAGCATTGCGGTACTCCTCTCCATACCATCCCGAGGGAAATTCAGTTGTGGAGAGGAAAAACCTGGACTTAAAGCAATCTTTAACAGCTAGAGTATTAGGCTCGGGTGAAAATGGGGTAAAACATCTGTATGGAGTACAAAGGGCGTTAAATAATCAGCCAAGAAGCTATCGGGGGGGGTCACTCCTTATGAGGTCCTATTTGGGACGAGAATGTGGGTACCTGATCTTGATTGTGAAGGCACAGTGGTGGATAAAAAACAGTTTGACATTCATAAACTTTTGGCTGCTTTACAGGACCTTAACGAAACCAGGGCATTACAGAGTAATGTCAAGGTAAAGAAGAACACCACTAGGGAAGTAAAGAGTGTCACAGCAAGACCTGCCTGGATCCCTAAATTGGGGGATCTGGTCAGAGGAAAAAATAGCAGACAAAAAAGAATTTGGACCATCATACAAAAAGCCTGTACCTGTCCTGGCAGTTGAAGGAACAAGATCTGTACTTCTGCCACCTCTTGCCGGTAAACAGGAGAAAAGATTTGCCTCAATTGACCTAATCAAACCACACTGTGGCCGATACTGAATAATAGGCCGCGTGGACTCCGAAGTAACAGACACCCTCCTCTCACAACTATACAAGAAGTTCAAACAGAAAGACTCATCACTTTTGAAGGGTCACCTGCACGGAATGAAGGACTAAGCAATAATGCAATGGAACTCGTTCCTCTTGAAACTGAAGTTCAAAATGAGAACTCCACTGAAAGACAAATTTCAATTCGACCAAACACGGATATCTACATCAACATGCCCCAACAAGAGCAAGCTACAGTTTCCACAAAACCTGCGGAACTACCGAAAATTGATCGAACTGCATCTGGCAATTTCATTGACTTTGACACCTTCTCGTTAGATCCAAATGAACCTGAAACAACGCCAGTCCAAAGAACTCATCTACAGCGATTTAAAGATTTTCTGAACTTTCTTAAAAAGACTTACCTGGTATCACCTTGGGTGGAACTCTCGGTATCTACTGGAATACTTTTCTTTCTTTTCTGGATAGGCCTTGTAATTGTTTTTAGGATGCTTATTAATGGAACTTATCTTCGAGAAAGCTTTGCGACACAAAAAGTGAATGTGATCCTGAAACCGCATCTATCACATCGTGAAAGAAGAGACCTGTCATCAGTGAACATTACAGCAGTTCCAATACCTGATGGTATTGGACAAGGTTGATTTCAATATATTTGGTCCGACTGAACTTTTAAAAATACCACATTTATTTAAAATATCTTTGAGTGATATCATTACCTCAAGTACATTTTCCGATGATTGGGACTATGAAACTGTAAATGTTATCTGATTTAGAGAAATCTGCAGTTTTTTCTAATAATGTAATGTTAGAAGACACATCAGACTTTGAGAAAATGTATTGCTATCAACATTATGGTCATCATTTTTTGCATAAATCTGCTAATCATAGGAATGTTTTCACATATCATCAATGGGAACATTGCCCAACACCACCGAAAAGCAGTTCTAAAACATTTGTACAAAAATTTCCATATTTTTCAGGGTTTAACACGTCAGACCCAGCCTCATATTACTATAAGGTCACACTAACACCAGTGCAACAAACAACTTGTCTTGGGTTAGCCAGGAATAAAGATCTGAATAGACCTCGGGTGCCAGCACCATCACACACTGAGGAGAATGTAACATCACAAAAAGTGGTTACAGTAGATGACATCTTGCAAAGCAACAGAACAGACCCCGATTCGAAGGAATGGTTGGTTTGGCCCGTAGACACCAATAACTGTCAGGAAAGATTCTTGGGTAAAACTAAAGGATTTAGTATTAATATTAGTATTAATAGGCCAGATCCACGTTATGTACAGAGACAACACCCAGGGGTAGTGACATCATACAGTGTTGGGAAGTTATGCCTCGATTGGCTACAAACCTCAACACTCACACAGGTGAAACAACACTTATCATTACTTACAGGGGATGTGGACCTGTGGGATTTTTTATTAGGTCCTAGGAAGCCATGTCAAAGACGTTTCTTATATGCGGAAAGATTATGAGAAATAGATCGTATTAATCTAGAGAAAGCTCTAGCAGTAGTCGATAATGGGTTAACAACATTAACATCCAGGATATATTCACTGGGCAACATTGTATCTTCTGCTAGCGATGTACTAGAATAGGATTTGTCTATATTACAACACGGGCAATCACAATTACGTTCTATTATGTTATTAAGCTGGACGCTGCAATCGTTGCATGCAGGCTATATGCCATGGCGTTTTATAAACAGCACATCTCTGTTTTCCTCGTACAGTCTGACAGAAAAACAGATAGAAATGGCACAGATGGGAGCAAAGTATACAATGCTGCGCGTTGAAAAACTGGACAGACTAACATTTACAGTGGCAGAATGACCGTCCACAGAATGGTTAATCCATGGACACAACTCTCCCGGTTACAACTTTTCAATTCCATTACTGCCTAGAACAAATGCAGGCAGAAAGATATGAAGAAATGGGTAAGGAATTCATCAAGGAATCTTGGAAATTGCCATACAGATTTCGATGCCAGAGTGGGGAAAAAGAAGTGTTTCTTAGCGGTACTAACTGCGAGACTAGCTTAAGTGGATCACTTATATGCCAGGATATAATGCTTCATGGGACCTGTAATGGTTCAGTAGCAAACTTGTCCTGTCACTTAGAAGGGGCCCCAGCTGCCGTGATCACTCCAGTATTCAAACTACTTTCGAATGGGAGTTACTTGATGCTGAACGATCAAGGCTGCTGTGGGATGCTTCCCGGCATCGGATATCTGGTAACTGTAAGTTCCAGGGTTACTTGCTGTATGCAAGTATTGTTTCCCCCAACACATACATTCAGGGAGGCGCCGCTATGGCCTTCATTAAATATTTCATTAATACGGTTTAATACTTTGAGCAGGATGAAAGCCATGCTTACACAGAAATTCGTGCCCTTAACCTCTGCTCGAGAGACTTTTGATCTCCAAGTAGCAAGGTCTTCAGCAGAGATACAGGCACTTATATGTACAAACTTACCATTTCTGCGAAATGGAAAGGGCAATCGTATCTTTAACATGTCTGATACTACAGGCATTGTCCACCTATTTAAGAACATAGGTTCTGGACTGTTAAGCACCTTTCAGACGGTCCTCAGAGTTATTCCAAACTTTATACACTCCGTATTTGGGAGCATTTTTGGAGGACTGCCGCTGATCCTGTTTCTAATAGCAGGTATCCTGATTGTCGTGTTTTTGCTACGCAATGGACATCCCAGTCACCAAGGAGATGGAAACAGTACTCCTGGAGAGAAAATACCGTGATCGCATGGTACAACTTCTAGGCACACCTCGCCTAAGGGAACTAAGTGCTTCTTGGTTCTTGTCGTTTAGACCAGTCTGGATGGACTGCATCTTACCTGTCCTCCGATGCCTGTTTTGCGGAGAAGAATGCATGTTGGATCTCTGTCTGACACTCCCATCATGTGCGCGACCGGACGTTGACGCTTTACTGGACCCAATAATGGCCCATGTTTTGCAGTGTCCCCAGCGTATTCCAATGTTGATGGCGGCATTCCTAGAGCCACCACAGGTAGCATCTGCTCCCGTTGGTATGGATACCGGCTCCTCCTCTGACACCCAGGCCTTGGATGGCGCACAGGCTGTGGACAGTACGGAAAATCATCTGTGCTCAATGGACATAATCTGCAAGGTGTTACAGGGACCGCCAACCTCGGAAGCAAGCAACGAGAATGTTGCGTCTACCAGCCAGGACACATAAACATTTGACTCATTTGGCCCGTCATGTGCTGGTAAGAAATTCGGCCTTTTGAAAACACAACAGAAAAACAAACTCTATATCAAAATTGACATTCCTTTTACGCATGTATGGCTTTCAAAATGCTTGTAGTAGTTCGGACCATATCTACGGACATATTAGAGCAATTGCCTATCTGTCAATTCCTAATACTTTTAATTTTTAACAATTTTTATTTTTATTTTTTAGGTAAACGTTTTTAAACAAATGTTTTTAACACAATAAGAAACTAATGTTTTGTATATTGGCGTACAAGTATCTAGAACAACTAGTAGTATGTGTAGAATTTAAAACTATGTCCTCCATTAGGAAGAGGAGTGGGTGTTATATTCTATATAGGTACTATAATATAGGCCTCGGTAAACTCGTTACCCTTCACCTATATTCTCTCCCTACATTACACTTGTCACAGTTTACAGGGACTGACCTTTTACCTAGATTTTACACTGCATTCAGAACGCGGGTTTTCCCTACTTCGAAATCTCATACATTATGCATGAGGGTTCTTGGAAGCACAGCAGGACTGCCATCTCCTGTATAAAATCTATGTACAAAGTTCATGGCCGACGTCATCCTTAGGCCGACACAGTCATACAGCAAGGTAGGACCCCTGGGGAGACCTATGGGTATATATACATCACATCTTGCTAAGATAGCTAGAGGAGATCGAGACTTCCCGGCCGACACACTGACCAGAGACGCTGAGGTTCCTGCATGCAGACACTCCAGCTTGTAGTGGTCTGGAAACATCCCTTGCAGGGTGTCCAACTCGAGACCAGGACGGGGTCCCACAGTCTCACTTAAGGTAATGGGGTTGACTAGATTCTAGAGGAATTCTTGGCTTAACACTTACACCCATGCTAGGTACACTTGGGTACATCTAGTTAGGGAGACATCGTAGGAGTACGCACCTTTTATTATCATGTGTTTTATTTACTTGAATGTATTCCTGATTTTAGTACGATGGTAGAACTATACCATCCTTTTACTGTCATAGTACTGTTAATCATTTATATCCTATACTGTCCAATGGTTGTTGCAGCACATCGATTTTACACCAGAATAACAACTGTTCAATAAATGATTATTGAAAACGCCCAGCTTGTTTTATTCGGTGTATCTCTCTGAGACAGACTAAGTAAGCACGAGTGACTGAGCGAAAGGTAGTATATTGTTTCCACGCTCCTGAGGGATCAGGGTTGTCATGTTCTGAGGTTGCCAAAATCTATTCTCTCCGTGGTAAGAGGAGATTCTAGTGGCACTGTGAGCTAGCTGATACAGACAGGCTAACATACCCGGTGGGGGTGTACGGAAGCAGTCTGCCACCAGTCCCACAGTTTATCCAAATGCCCAGATCCTGTATAGGTCATATAGGAACTACACGACAATTTGGCGGCACTCCCCCTGTAACTCCAACAGAGGTGCTACTCGATATTCAGGTGCTCATTCAATGTTTATTTTGCAATTTTTATTAAGCAGTCAACATGGAATGCCAAAGCGTTGGGTTGTGACAATAAATCATGGCATGTGGAACCCATCTTTTGCTGCTGTTGTTTTGTGAACGTGGACTTTAGCTTTGCTCGGATAAAATGGATTGAATAAGTAGGCAAGCATGAAGTTGAAAAGTATGGATGAAATAATATGATTAACTAAAAAGACAAAATAGATGAATTTGATTCATTGGATTCAAGCAGCCATGGCTGTGCAGCTTTGTGGAACCGTAAATGGTTCCTTCGTATTTTGTAAATGTTGCAGCGCAACGAGACGAAGCGCGAAGCAAGTTTTGCACGCCGCTAAAGTTTGAATGGAGTACTTTTGGATTACAGGATTGAGCATTAAACAAAGGTGTGCATCTCATCCCTACTTTAAGCCAGATCCTGTATAGGTCATATAGGAACTACACGACAATTTGGCTGCACTCCCCCTGTAACTCCAACAGAGGTGCTACTCGATATTCAGGTGCTCATTCAATGTTTATTTTGCAATTTTTATTAAGCAGTCAACATGGAATGCCAAAGCGTTTCAGCTTGCGCCTTGAACCGGGATATATATATATATATATATATATATACACACACACACAACTAAACAGGTAGCCCCGATGGAAGAAGCCAACCGGCAGATAAGTAGTTCATTTATTGTTGGTGACAAACTCGCAGGCAGGCAACAGCAAGACAGAAGCATCAGCTTTTATTCAGCAAGCCAGACGCATTTCGGGAATCTGTTCCCTTTATCTATGGCATTCTGCTAACATTAGGCGGCATTTCCGGCACACTCTTAAGTTCCAAGTTCCTGCCCCAGTGGGCGTGGCCATTCCCATGGCCTTATGGCTCTTGTAGTGCCAGACTCGTGATCTCTAGTGAGTCCGTCTAAACATTAGCAGCAGTAAAAGTCACTATTAAAACCCCAGTGGGTGTATGCAACGCACTGCTGCAACTGCCTGTTCCGCTTCATTGTTGTCATCAAGAACGGTGCCTCCCGTAGTTCAAATGACACCATCCTGGCGCCGTTGCGGGCCCGCATTCTTGCGGTGAGCTTCTCCCGCGGCTGGGCTCAGCCGCTAAACATCCAACTAAACAGGTAGTTTTAATAGTGACTTTTACTGCTGCTAATTTTTAGACGGACTCACTAGAGATCACGAGTCTGGCACTACAATGGCCACGCCCACTGGGGCAGGAACTTGGAACTTAAGAGTGTGCCGGAAATGCCGCCTTATGTTAGCAGAATGCCATAGATAAAGGGAACGGATTCCCAAAACGCGTCTGGCTTGTTGAATAAATGCTGATGCTTCTGTATTGCTGTTGCCTGCTTGCGAGTTTGTCACCAACAATAAATGAACTACTTATCTGCCGGATGGCTTCTTCCATCGGGGCTACCTGTTTAGTTGGATGTTTATCGGCTGAGCCCAGCCGCGGGAGAAGCTCACCGCAAGAATGCGGGCCCGCAACGGCGCCAGGATGGTGTCATTTGAACTACGGGAGGCAGCGTTCTTGATGACAACAATGAAGCGGAACAGGCAGTTGCAGCAGGGCGTTGCATACACCCACTGGGGTTTTAATAGTGACTTTTACTGCTGCTAATGTTTAGACGGACTCACTAGAGATCACGAGTCTGGCACTACAAGAGCCATAAGGCCATGGGAATGGCCACGCCCACTGGGGCAGGAACTTGGTACTTAAGAGTGTGCCGGAAATGCCGCCTTATGTTAGCAGAATGCCATAGATAAAGGGAACAGATTCCCGAAATGCATCTGTCTTGCTGAATAAATGCTGATGCTTCTGTCTTGCTGTTGCCTGCCTGCGAGTTTGTCACCAACAATAAATGAACTACTTATCTGCCGGTTGGCTTCTTCTATCGGGGCTACCTGTTTAGTTGGATGGAGATTATATATATATATATATATATATATATATATATATATATATATATATATATATATATATACATACATATACAAACAATCCAACTCCCACAGAAAACTCCATGGACGAAGGCACGGACACGAGGTAATCAAGATGTGGCAAATATTTATTTCTCAGGTCCACCCTCAATCCCTGAGATAAGAAAACCACGTTTCGGCTTTCAGGAAGCCTTTTTCAATCTATTTGGCGCCATCATTCACATCATATATATAGCCCTTCCCACTTAAGGTAAGTGTAGACATAGATGCCAGACTCATAAGTATGCATCATACATTTTCCACCCGCCATGATTAAATGCTCTCTATAATAGAGTATTAGCACTGGGGCAGGTAAACCAACATATAAATAACAAGAAATACATTAATTGCATAGTGCAAATCAACAATTATACCGATGTTGCTGTTTACTGTGGAGGAAGCATATTTAAATAGTGTTATCTACCATAAGTGGGAATGTTGAGGATAATAAACGCTGTGCCGCCAGATCTTATCTCATATGTCACATTTTAAATAAAAACGAACATAAATGAAAATATTAAAAGAACAATGCTGCTATTGTACACATTAGTCCAAATCAAGTCCGCCTCGACCCCTGAAGGATTAATAGAGCTGATAAAATAAACACCGTTCTCATGTCACCATACATCTGCGATGAGAATGTTGAAAACTGCTACAATGTTACCAGTTCGCACAATACCAGATTAGTAATCTAACAGGCAGGGAAACACATTGCTGGCATCCGCACCTCGGGTCAGGTCATACTCCATGTGTGAACTATTGACATGAATGTCAGCCTCCGAGTCTGCGCATAAAACTACATATCCCATAGTGCTGCTTGATATACCGTGATCAAAGATGGAATGCACAAACGTAGTTCAGTTTAACATCAAAAGATCAACACCACTGATGAAAATAAACCGGACTGGAGGCAGGAAATGTCATAGTCTAAAATAATAGGCAGCAAAAATGAGTTCAATCCAAACACAGAGGTTGAAGGGGACCGATGTATAAAGATATGTACGCCAAGACTAGCCTCACCGCTTCAGCATTGGTGTCAGCAGTGCCCAGTCACCAACAAGTGCCAGTCTCCTGGGTGAGGCATTTCGTTCTGGGAAGACACAGACCCCGTGCTGGCAGTTGTGAAAACTGCCCCGCTCCAGGACCCTAGTATTCCACTGCTGTCATCCTCATTCCTTTTACTGGCTGTCGAGTTGGGGGCACAACGATAACTTTAAGCAGTTCAATTTGCCATGGATGCCTGATGCGTTTCGAAGTGTCCCCACTTCTCTTCAGAGGCTTTGGCAATTGAAGGCGCATAGGACACCGCCCTCATCATTTAAATGCTCCAATGCGCCTTCAATTGCCAAAAGCCTCTGAAGAGAAGTGGGGACACTTCGAAACGCGTCAGGCATCCATGGCAAATTGAACTGCTTAAAGTTATCGTTGTGCCGGCGGATTGTATACCATAAAGGCTCTTCATGAGCATGTTGCCGTTCGAGTGCTCCTTGTACGTTGGGTACTTTGGAGCTTGGATATATATATATATCACAAAGTGCATATAAAGCCCGCACTCAGAAGAGCATTTCAAATTGGATTTATTATGGTTTATGCGTTTCGATCAACACAGTCTTCCTCGAAGCCACAATGCAATTACTGATAGTGCCCTTCTACCTATAGACACAAATCACCCACTTAAGTAGACATGCTAAACAGACTCGGGGGACCTGTTTCAGTGAAATAACCACCAGAATAAAGACTGGGTACATAAAATATGGCCGGTTAAAAAGTGCCCAGAAATGATGATCAAACACAAGTGTGTAATCATCTATGCATACCTACACCTTCCATTAATATGTATACAAGCGTATGTGTGTACATAACAATGCACAATAAACATTTTCCATGCCCAAAACAAATAATATAACGGTATACGTGAAATCCATTGTAATCATCCCTTGTATGTCTATGCCCAAAGCAAAAAAATACAGATACCCTAGAGAACCAATTTTGTAATTCAACATCAAGTGACAGAGTAAAGTGTGGGCAGAATGGACATTCATTCACCAAGGAGGTATTTGTTTCAAGGTCCCACATCAAAACACTGAAAAATATAAAATGCTTATACCATACAAAAAATGTGAGGGGGAGTAAAAGTGTGCATAAAAAAAATAAACATTAGACACTATACTGATCATACAATCTTATTGGACAGCTTATCCTCATTGTCATAGTGATTGATAGGTTAGTTGTTAAGAACTCATCAAGGAACACAGTGGATCAATCAGTCACAGTTTGTAAACCGCAACTACTCACCCGTGAAGGTCTCAAGGCGCTGGGGGGTGCTCCATTGAGTGGTGGAGTCATCCGAAGAGCCTGGTCTTGAGGTCCTTCCTGAACTGGTACAGTGTGGGAGCTTGCCGGAGGTGGAGGGGGAGGTCGTTCCAGGCCTTGGCTGTGGGGTAGAAGGACTTTCCTCCTGTTCTGGTCCTGTAGATGTGTGGGATGGTGGCTAGAGAGAGGTCGGCTGATCTGAGGTGTCTTTTGGGTGTGTGGAAGGAGAGGCGTTGTTCAGGTATGTTGCTCCGTTGTTGTGCAGGGCCTTGTATGCATGGGTGAGGAGCTTGAAGGTAATTCTCCTTTCGAGTGGGAGCCAGTGCAGATCACAGAGGTGTTGGGTGATGTGACTGGGGATGTCGATGATCAGTCTGGCTGCGGCATTTTGTACGGTCTGAAGTTTGCGAAGGAGTTTCTTGTTGAGTCCGGCATGAAGCACGTTGCTGTAGTCTAGTCTGCTACTAATGAGGGTATGCATGATGTTTTTTCTGGATTCGGATGGGATCCATCTGAATGTCTTTCAAAGCATGCGGAGGGTGTTAAAGCAGGTCGAGAATACAGCATTGATCTGGCGGTTCATTGTGAGCAATGAGTCCAGTATGATTGCGAGGTTTCGTGCGTGGTCCATCGGGGTGTGGGATTTCCTAGGGTGGGGGGCCACCATGAGTCGTCCCATGCAGAGGCGGTGAAGCCCAGGATGAGGACTTCTGTTTTCTCGGAGTTGAGCTTCAGGCAGCTGTTCTTCATCCAGGTGGCGACGGCTTTCATTGCTTCTCAGAAGTTGTGTTTGGTGATGTTGGGTTCGTTGGTGAGGGAGAGGATAAGCTGGGTGTCGTCGGCATAAGTGACGATGTTGAGGCCCGTGGTTCCTCATGATGGTTGCAAGAGGGGCTATGTAGATGTTGAAGAGGGTGGGGCTGAGGGAGGAGCCCTGGGGCACTTCACAGTTGGTCTCTGTCGGTTCCGAGAGGTAAGGCTGCAGACTGACTCGCTGGGTTCTGCCAGTGAGGAATGAGCATATCCAGTTGAGGGCCTTATCGCGGATACTGGCGTCATGGAGTCTTGTGGCTAGGGTGCGGTGTGAGATGGTGTTGAAAGCAGCCGAGAGGTCCAGGAGGATGAGGGCTGCCATTTCAACTGGTCGAGGAGGGAGCGGATGTTGCCAGTGGCGGCTAGTAGGGCAGTCTTGGTGCTGTGGTTGCTGTGGAATCCGGATTGGGAGATGTCCAGGACGTTGTTAGCATTGATGAAGTTTGCTAGCTCAGTGTTGATGGCATTTTGATGACTTTGGCTGTAAATGGAGGCAGGGAGATGTGCCTGAAGTTTTTGAGGTCCATCGGGTCGGCAGAGGGTTTCTTCAGGAGGGGGTTGACCTCAGCGTGTTCCAGTCATCAGGGAAGGTGGCGGTCTTGGGGGAGCAGTTGATCGTCTGACGTAGTTCAGGTGCGATGGACGAGGCGGTTCTTTGGAAGATGTGGGATGGGCAGAGGTCTGAGGGTGCCTGGACTGGATGCTTTTCATGGTCCTCAAGGTATCTTCTGCCATGAGCTGCGTCCAATTGAGCAGGGTTTGTTGGGTGGCGTCCCTTGGAGGGGGAGCATGTGCGGTGTGGAGGTCATGGTTTTTGAAGTTGTCGTAGATCATCTTGATCTTAAGGTAGAAGAAGGTGCTGAGTCTGTTGCTGAGGTCTTAGGAGGTGGGACGTCTGTTGTTTCGCTGTAGGGTTCGGCAAAATCCTTGATGATGGGGAAGAGTTTTTTGGTATTGTGGGCATGGTGAGGATTCTGCCTTGGATGGATTTGATTAGGTTATGGTGTGCGGTGGTGGCTGCTTTGTAGGCGGCACGTGTTTCCAGGGTTTCATTGTACCTCCATGTCTTTTCGAGTTGCCGGCAGGAGCGTTTGGATTCTTGGAGCACATGGGTGTACCGTCTTACTTTCTTGATGCGTCTTCCTGTGGCTTTCTTGAGGGGTTTGAGTGTTTCAGCGCAGTTGGAGATACAGCGGTGGAGGTTGGATGCTGCAGTGTTGGTGTTTGGTGTAGTCAGAGGTGGGGTGCTGTTGAGGGCGGAGGTGAGCCGGTCCTCCCTGAGTTTGTTCCAGCTTCTACGGGGGAGGCGTTGGGCGTGCTTGTGTACTGTGTTTTTTTTAAGGAGAAGTGGATGCAGTGGTGATCTGTCCAGAGGAGTTCCATGGTGTGGCTGTAGGAGATGCTGTTTCCTTAGGCGAATACAGGGCCGAGTGTGTGTCCTGTTGTGTGCGTGGGTGCGGTGACTAGTTGTTTGAGTCCTACGTTGGCGAGGTTGTCTAGGAGGGAGGCGGTGTTTGGGTCATCGTGGTTGTCCAGGTGAAAGTTTAGGTCTCCGAGCAGTAGGTAGTCTATGGAGGTGAGGGCGTGGGGTGTGATGAGGTCAGTGATGGCATTAGTAAAAGGAGCACGGGCCGGGCGGCCTGTAGATGAGGGTTCTGGGGAAGAGTCATTTGAGGGTTGGTCTGGATCTGGAAGTGGAGGTGTACCATGAGGGTTGTTGTGTCGTCTGGGGTGGTGGTTGTCATGCAGAGTGTGCTTTTGTGGACGATGGTGATGCCTCCTCCTGAGCGGGTGGGTCGTTCCTTTCGCAGGATCTTGTATCTGTCGGGAATGGCAGTGTCGATGGGTGCGGAGATGGCGTTGGTCCAGGTTTCTGTGAGGAAGGCGACGTCGGGCGCTTCGGTGCTGAGGAGATCCCAGATTTCTGTGGGGTGCTTGTGTATGGAGCGTATGTTGAGGAGAATGCAGTTGAGTTGTTTGTGGGCGGTGATGTCCGGGAAGCTGGGGGCTACTGCTGGGGTACAGAGGTGGCTGAAGGTGCGGCGGCAGTGTAGACAGGAGAGAGGGCCTTGGGTGTTGTTCGGCATAGAGAGCTGGCAGTTGTTGCTTCGTTCGGGGTTGAGATTGAGGAGGGTGCTGGAGTCATAGCAGAGGCAAGTCAGAGTACCAGGGTCCCTGGCACTGCTTGCAGTCAGGTCACAGACGGGCGCTGATGGGCTTGCCTTTGGCGCTCCAGCGGCGCAGCCGCACAGTGCCCTCCATTAAGCAGGGGTCAGGGGAGGGCGGTCAGCTGGGAGGCAGGAGCGGGAAGGACCCGCTGGAGGGGGGAGGGGCTGCAGGGGCAGCAGTGGCAGGGACAAAACTCGGAGTGCAAGGAAAAGGAGATAAGAGAAAATGGGCAAAAGAGAGCCGAGAGAAAAAAGAGGGCACAGAGAAAAAAAGCAGAGAGGCAGAAGAGCAGAGTCTCTCCCACTAGACCATCAGGGATGAGGTGCAGGCAGGAGCTTGCAGGAGGAGGAGGGCCTCGAACACCCTGTAACCAAGCTCAGGGGGCAGCACTTAGTGGTGGAGCTGCACGGGGGAAAGCAGTCATACTGGCCAGGTCAGTGGTCTAGCTCTTCTTGCCGTGCAGCGTCTGCCATTAAGTAGGGGTCGAGGGAGGGTGGTTGTAGGAAAGTAGGATCTGCTTCTTATGGTTACACCCACTTTTTGCTTCATGTTACACTGCTTTTGACTAGTCTGACTGGGCTCCTGCTAATCAGGACCCCAGTCTATCTGCTTTCTCCCTAAAATGTTATGTCATGTACTTAAGTACACTCCAGATTGAATACTGGGGTATCCTCGTCAGTCCCTAGTATATGGTACACATGTACCCTGGGCATAGGTACCCCAGAGGCCTCCCATGGGCTGGAGCATTTATTATGCCACCCATGAGAGACCATGTAAAATGGATCTATAGGCCTGCCATTGCAGCCTGTGTAAGTTGGTGCATGCACCACTTACTTAAGATATAGGTTTACTATATCTAAGGGTCACTACACATAGAACCAATCACCCTGCCTTCAGGATTGTCAAGGCCTGCTATAGGGGTGACTTATAGGTTTTAAGTGAGAGGGTGCCACTGCATGAGCAGGATACCCCTGCAGCCTACGGAGTCCATTCTACCGGGTGGTTAGTGCTACAGCCATTTATGACATATAGAGTGGCATTATGCGACCGCGTGATGACCAAATCTAAAACGGCTGAAAGTAACCCTATCGTGTTTGGTGTCAAACATTGTGGAATCATACCACCACACTGGTAACCAGTGTGAGAGGTATGATTCCACCCCTCAGAAACGAGCTTTGTGAGGTCCCTGGTGTTCCCAGTACCAGCCTTCTAGTCCTGGGCAGCCCAAAATGGTTGCTGCCGACCAGAGACACATTTCTGCCCTCCTGCTGCTGAGCCAAGCTCGAGCAGGGGAAGGCAGAACAATAGGCATCCTGTCACAGGGAGGTGTGACCACCTCCCAGACAGGATTTAGTGTATTAGGCCTAGATGGGTGTGCTTGATAGCGACCGAAAGTCTGCAAGAGGGGCACATTTGGTGTCCCTGTGCATAGTCCAGTTCAAACCAGTCCTGGGAGCCGTTGGCTCCTGCTCTGGTGTGAAACTGGACAAAAGGCATGGGAGTAACCTCCCCACTGTCCTGACCCTCCCCTGGGAGGGTCCCCTGAATCTGTCCAACCCTCTCCCATGGGTACAAAAGGGCTTACCTGGCTGTAGGACCCTAGATTCGACGTGGACAAGATTCTAAACCAGAAACCACTGACCTTCGACCGTCTGGACACTCTGGACTCCGCTGGACTTCGTTTGGGCCCGACTTTGTCTCCCACTCCGTCCAAAGCATCATCTGTGCCTGTGCACCATACAGGCTCCGTGCAGGACCTGTGGAGCATCAAGGACAACTGAAGACATCTCCCTTGGAGTGAAGGAGGCACTCCCCTGCAACCGCAGGCACCGTAATGCAACTTACCGGTCTGCTGACCCTGAGCTCCTGCAGACTCAGAAGGCTCCAGCAACACAGGAGGTGGGTTCCACGTCCCTCAAGGTCCAAGCTGCCCTCTCACCAAGTTTGAGGTCAGAATCCCTCGTGGAGGCTGCAATACCCGTACCCCTTTGCACTGCGTACCTTTGCAAGTGCATATGCTTGTTGGTGTTCCCAAAACAAGTGCACTGGGCTCCGAGTAGCCCCAACCTCTGGCACCATTTCCACCAAAGAACTTTGGCCTCCTCACACTGAGTGCTCCGTTGCTTTGTAATTCTGCTCAAGGTCCCCTCGTGACTACTGTGCCTCCGGCCTGGGGGTCCTCTTGAGGGTCATCTTTGCTTTTCTTGGGCTCCCCTGGTTGTTCCAGGCTTGCCCTGACTCCCCTGTGTTTGGTGAGTCTCCTGAACTTTGCTGGTCCGAACCGTAACCTTTCTTGACCATCTTCATGGGTTGCCACTCCCAAGGCTTGTTGGTGCTCCAGCCGGACACCGACCCCTCAGCACTCGACATCCTAAGTGGGGCAGCTCGTATCCGGCTCCTGGTTGTCCTCGACGTCTCCTGGTCCCGGTGGCTGCAGAGTCAAGAACCCCCTCAACGCACATGAAGCACCCGACCTCAGTGGGCATTCGTCTACCGAGCCCCTGGTCACTCTTGAGTGACCTGGACTCTGTCCCCTCTGCTTTCAGGTACTCTTTGACACAATGGAGTCGTGGATTCTAACTGACACTTTTCTTCTTTCCCGCAGTGGCCTTTCCTTGAAGTCCTCCATTGAGATAGACGGCGGTTTCCGACACCACTTCAGCCCTATTCTCCCGGCTTCCCTGGGATAGGTACCTCTGGTACTATGATATCCACGGGTGGGGTGGCTCTTCAACCTCCTGTGATCCAAAGGGCTTCCTAATAATCCACTGGGAAGGGACCTTAAACATTAAAACTTCAACCGCGAATCTCCCATTGAATTGTACGTAGCACGCGGTCGTGTTTCCACACTGCACCCGTCCTCCGTGGGTTCCTTGGGGTCCCAGTGATTCTACCACCTCTAGACACTGTCTTGACTTGAGCCGTGGTTCTTATACCACTATTTTAGTATATGGTTTGGTCTCCCCCTGGAGCCCACTGTGTATTAGTGCTACTTACGATTGTTTATGTGCTACAGTATTGTGTGCTTTGTGTTTATCTGCATGTAGCAGATACTGTGAGGTATTTAGAGTGTGTTATAATAATAAATACATATTTTTATAAGTACTGTGTGGTTCTCCTTTCATTTAACCAATACAATAAGGTTGCATTCTGGTAACACAAGCTGCTTAACATTGCTTCAAGACTAAGCCTGAAGGCTGCTCTCCACAGCTACCACTTGGTGCCCACTTTAATTAGTGGACAGCATATACCAGGTCAACTTCTCACAGTGGTCAGCTGGGAGACAGGAGTGGGAAGGACACACTGGAGGGGGGGGGGCGCTGGAGCAGCATTGGCGGGGACAAAACTCAGGGAGCGCAAGGGAAAAGAGAGATAAGAGAAAAAGGGCAAAAGAGAGCAGAGAGAGCAAAGAGAAAAAGAGCAGAGAGAAAAGAGGGCACCAAGAAAAAAGCCAAGAGAGGCAGAACAGCAGAAGAGCAGAGTGCTCTCCCACTGAACCACCAGGGATGAGGGGCAGGCAGGAGCATGTAGGTCGAGGAGGGCCTCGAACACCCTATAACTGAGCTCAGGGAGCAGCACTTAGTGGTGGAGCTGCGCGGGGAGAGCAGTCACACTGACCAGGTCAGTGGATGTCTACCAAATCTCAGGAAAAGGAAGCTAGAAAGAGATGGATGAGATCAAACCAAAAGAAATGGAACTAGCCCAAATGTGCAAGGAGTCCTTCATCTTGGTTGAGGCCACCAGGATATCTGCTGTTGAGGGAGATCGTACTACCTACATAGCATAAACCTCATCTGCAGACCAATACATAAACAACATAATCACTGTTGCAGTTCATAAATTTCCTTGACCTGGCCTTCCCCCCCCCCCCCCATTGGTAAGAGGTATGTTTTCACATTGTAACTGTGGTCACAGGGTAAAGAACCCCGGTAACTCTCTGAGACAGGACCCTGTATGGTCTTGCAGCTGTTTCAGATAACTATGCACCAGCATATCCCTAAGGGGGTTGCTCTTGCGGTAGGTAATATGAGGACGGGGGCTGACAAATTTGCCAAAAGCACGGTCCAATCTGACTAGATGCCAGTGCTTACTAACAATCTTGCTAACAGCAGAAGACTCATAGTTGGAAGTACTAATAAGTCTAACCTCCTTACTGCCCCCTTCCTTTTCTTTGGGTCTCAGGAGACTGTCTCTTTTGGTACTGGCAACTTTCTCCTTGGCTGCCCTCACTCTCTCAGGATAACTCCTTAACTTGAATCTCCTCACCATCCTACCGTCCTCAGCTCGGAAGGCATCACTTGTGCTGCAGTTCCTTTTTGCCCTCAGGAGTTCCCTATAGGGGATACTCCACTTTAGCTTGGTGGGGTAGTGTCTGTGGGCATGCAAAATGCTGTTGCCTGCCATGCTCTTCCTGAAGACTTTTGTGGATGTTCTCCCGCACTACCTCAACCTTGACATGCAAAAAGTATATGCTGCTAGTCTCTGTTCCACTTGTAAATTGGAGGTTCAGGTCATTATCTGCTATCCTCTCCAGGAAAGCATCTCAGGTCCCCTGCAGGCCATCCCAAATCAAAAAGATATCATCTATGTACCTTGTCCATAATACCAAATGCCTGGCCTCTGACCATATGTACTCTGACTCCCAACACCCAATGAACATACCAACGTAGCTTGGAGCAAAGCAACATCCAATGGCAGTCCCAGTTAGTTGCTTATACCATTGATCCTCAAACAAAAAGAAATTGTGCTCCAAACAAAAACACAACATTTTAATCAGTAACATGGAATGGTTGTACATGGATAAAGGTTTATCTCTAAAAAAAAAAAGTGTACACGTGTATTGATCACAAACTTGGTTTAAGGGCATGCAGACAATGACACCACATTGACTGTGGCAAGTATGTAACTGGATTTCCAGGGAATGTGCTGTATTTTAGAGATAAAATCCATATTATCCCTGCAATAAGAGGGTAGGTTAATGGCATAGAGACACAAAAAGTAATCTAGACAGATGGATGTATTTTCAAGTAAACTGTTAGCTGAATTGATAGGCCTGCCTGGCGGGTCCGTACTATGCTTGTGAATTTTAGGCAGCATATAAAAAAATGGTGTCATGGGTTTTTTTCACATATAAAAATTGCATCTCATCTGAACTCAATAAACCCCTTTTATGCCAGTATGACCATACATGGTAGCATTAGATTTCATATAGCTAAGGGACAGGTCCAATTTTCTTTTGGCCTCTACCCTATATTTGTTGATGTCCCACATTACCACATTACCTCCTTCATCAGAGGGTTTCACAACAAACAAATCTGATTCCTTTAGGGGTGCCAAAGCTTTTGTTGACCGTTAGTTAGATTTTCAGAAAAGTGATTGCTACTCTGCTTCCACAGATCCATGAGGTCACGCAGGAGGACCTCATGGTATGTGTCAATGTTATCATGCAGGGTTGTTGGAGTACATCTGGACCTGGGTTTAAAATTATTTCTATTCGTCCGATCAATTTCAAGACCCATATTGAAGAGTAATTCTCTCTCTGAATCCCAATCCTTTTTCTCCAATTCAAATTCCCTGAGGGTAGCCAACCCCTCAATGTCTCCAATTGATAGAATATCAGAGGTAATGTCTGAAGGGAGACTTGAAACCCCCAGTCCCTCCTGATCTACATTTTTCTTTTTGTTGAGTAAAAGCTTTACGTAATTTCCACTTCCTGTGAACAGGAATATGTCAATGAGGGTACGGGAGTAGTCCAATTTAGCAATAGGGCAAACCAATAAACCCAATTCCAACAAGAAACTTTAATTTTGACTCAGTTAATGGGTAGATAAAGTGACAACAATAAGATTGCTCTCACCCATCATTTTTTCCTCTTGCTTTGCTGTGTGCCTTTCCCTTGCGGCATGTTGTCTTGTTTTGGTTGTGCCACCCCTCTTGATTTTTATGCATCTTTGCCGCCTCCTTTTCCTTTTGACTGTTTTTTGCATGGCCTCTGACTTTGCCTTAAAAAAATGATACTCCTCAAGTGTGTTAAATGGTGTAGTGCTGGAGGCAGACACCACCTCCTGTTCATCAAGGTCAGAAGTCATCTGAACTTGACCCTGATATGACTAACTATTGTTGTCTCAGGGAAGCAGTTTGCCTGTAATCTTTTCTCGCAGCATCATGTTTCTTACCAAATGTTAAGATACGACCAGTGGTATAGTCTGTTTTATCACTAATGAATTTCCCTTTTTAAATTTTTTATTTAATCCCTTCCTCATATTTAGTAATTCTCACTTACATTTCTTTCATGAAATTCGGTACCTATTCCTGTGAGGGATGTTTGCCAATGGCTCCTTCATCCTCTTTAATTCCTCCTCTTCTTGTCCAATCTTAATAGCTCCATACTTGGACAATAGTCCAAGCATGTTCTTGCACATGCCTGTCATCCGGAGGGACTACTCTTCCAACAATTTAGGATGTTGATTCTGATATGTGGGAGTTATGAGGATGCGCAGGCCCCTCGGCATCCTCCCCACCTCGATATAGTTGTCCAACGAAATCACCTCCCAGCTCCTATTGATCCCTTTCCTGCACAGCCTCTGGTACAGGAACATGCACTGTTTCAAGGTTTTAATCCCTTCTACGTCATCCGTGGCTCCACCCACTGCACCTTTGCCCAAGTGATTCTCACTTTAATCAAAGAGTTTTTTGACAGCACCCAACGTTTTGTGGATAGATTCACTCATGTTTATTTAAAAAAAGGATAAGCTAATCCAGAAGACTGAAAGAAGTCTCAGTCGAAAAAATCTCTCCACGTAAGCCATCTGCAGACTGATGTCAGCAAGATGGAACCTCTGCCATTTTTGTACCGTATTATCAGCGTCTTCAACAGCTGCAATATCCTCAGGGAGCTGGACCGGAGCCGTGCTTGACAAAACACGACGCCTGGTACCGGGCCCGGAGATCAGCCGGCTGTTACTCTTCAGGCACCCAGCCGGGCGCGTTGCTAATGGTGGCGGAGGCTGGGCAATGCATTTCACTTACTGCTATTGTCCTCAGGCTCCTCTGGTCGCATCCACCATGCGAGGTCGGTGCTGGGCGGCAGGGCACAGGCCCCCCTAAATATTGTACAAAGTACCTGTGCTACAACGCAAGTAAAGCCCGCACTCCGGTGAGAATTTTAAATTGAATTTTTACAGCGGACACGCTTTGACCTACACGGTCTTCCTCAAAGCCACAATGCAATTAGTGATAGTGCCCTACTACCTATATACAGAAGGTATATATGCATTTTATAGTAGTAAATTGAAAAAGTGACCCAAAAGATTTAATATAATGTAAAATATATATTTTTAATAATAGTGTTAAATTATATACATGTATTTATAAACATACCCACACACATATATGTTTGTTTATATAACCATTTATATATAGTATTAAATATTATTTAAATGTATTTAAATTACATTATATTAATGTTAGACATTAAAATATTTAGGATTTACTATTTTAAACTATATATGTTAAAAAACAATATTTTGTATGTTTTTTTAACGATATTAGTGTGAAACAATATATTTTTTTAAATATTTTTCTACTTATCAATATAAGTACAAGGAAACAATACTTTTGACACAATATTAAAAATAACAATATTATGATACACAAATGTTGTCAGTGATCATACATAAAAAGAGCAATTGAATATCAGAACTCCCAATGCAGAATCGTTTTGTTCATACAATTCCCTATTAGGAATATTGTGAATGCCTGACAAATTCACATGACTTTTCGAGGCATATGCCAGGAACCCTGCAACAGATGAAGTTTTCAATCTGTACCCATGGAAAGGATTGTGAATTGCACAAAGTACTTAATTTATACCTGTACTCAAAGAAAAATTAGTAAAACTTCACTGACAAAAAATTACTTCTAACTGGGCTAATGTGCTTTGAATCTGCATGATGTATTCCTTGCTTGTATTGAAGAAAGCATGCAGCTATTTTTTCTGGAAGCAATTGCAGCTGGTGTTTAACCTTGTTCTTCTGGTACAATCTCATAAATGTTCTTTAGAAATCTTTACTTTTCTTTAGAGTACAGAAAGGTAAATAGCTAATTCTCTATTGAACAACTTGGCAAATAGGTGCCTTTTAACCTTTTCTAGTACACAATCCCCCTGCATCCATCCCCACAAGCAGAACGTGACTTTCCACCTGGGCTGACTTTTCAGTTCTTGACACTTTTGTGATTACTTGTTAAGTGCCACATTTACAGAGTGGGGCATGACCCTTCTTTTTTTATTATAGTAATCATGGGGCTTATTAGACCTGTCAGCCTTAGGGTGGTCTTCCCCCAAACTTGTTGCCAGCTTACCTCCTCTTTTTGCTGATTCTTTTTATTGTCCTTAGGACTCTGAGTACTTTACCACTGCTGACCAGTGCTAAAGTGCATGAGCTTCACCGCTAAATATGGTTACATTGGTTTATCCGCAATTAGGATATTTAATTTCTCTAAGTCCCTAGTAAAGTGCCCTACCTGTGCCCAGGGCCTGTATTAATTGATACTAGTAGGCCTGCAGCACTGATTGTGCCACCCACAGAAGTAGCTTTTTAAACATGTCTCAGGCCTGCTGATGCAGAGCCTGTGGGCGCAGTTTTAATGCCATGTCGATTTGGCATTTAAAACCCCTTGCCAAACCTTAAACTCCACTTTTATTACACATAAGTCACCCCTAAGGTAGGCCCTAGGTAGACTATAGGGCAGAGTTCAGGGTGAGTAAAAGTTAGCACATGTACTTTTAAGTTTTGCAAGTCCTGATGGTGAAAAACACCAAAGTTTGTTTTTCATCACTGTGACGCCTACTCCTCTCATAGGTTAACATTGGGAATTCCTTATTACTCTTTTAAGATGTATTTCCTGATTGTGAAGGAATATCTCTGTCATGTTTAATATCATTGCAATGGTACTGATAAGCCCTCTTTGCTGGTAAAGTTGGATTTAACATTACTATTTTAGAAATGTCACTTTCAAAAAGTGGACATTTCTGTGCTCGTAAAGCTCGGAGTGCCTTTAGCCTTGCTCCAATACATGTCTGGGGTAGGTGCCAGCATGACGTTTTGCATTCCCTCTAGACAGCCACACAGAAAGGTTAGGTGTATCTGAGTGCACATCTGCATCCTGATGGCTCATCCTAAGCAGGATTGGAGGGAGGAGCTGACACACCTGAATAGACCGTGTCCTGGAGTCAGGGCTACGAAGAAAGGATCTCTGTGCACTTCAAAGACCCTTCTTTGAAGTCATCCCCACTTCAAAGGCACAACTGGGTAAAAGTACTGAGGGTCTGATTACGACTTTGGAGGTGCAGCAGAGGGCCGCCATACCGCCACGCCGCCACCACGCACCGCCAAAACTCACTGCCGGCAGCCTACCAGATTGCAAGTATTTTTGTAGTCTGGCGGGTGGTCTTTTGGTGTTCCCACGGCAGTACCTTTCAAAAAGGCACCGCAATGGGAATGTCAAAGGCCTATTAGGTCCATGCCATGCAGGAACAGGGGTGCATGCACACAGGGGGCACAACATGTGCCCCCCTGCATGTAATCCCAGGCCCAAAGGCACACCTCCCCGCCTCACTTTTCACGGTGGGCTCACTGCCGTGAAAAGTGAGTTGGGGAGGAAACTCATAATATGTTTGGCACTGCCAAGCATATTGCAGCCTCAGGCCAATCCCCGTCGGTTGCAGCAGTCCCTTTACGGTCTGACTGCCGCACTCATAATGGGGCAGTCGCACCACTGGTGCGGCGATCCACGACCACCATCACACCTCCACCACGGGTTCGGCGGTCCAACTCATAATCGGGCCCTGAGTCTCTGACCCACCAAATCACACACTTCTGGACCCTGTAAGGAAACTCTGTCAGGAAGAAGGACTGCTGTGCTGCTACAAGGACTGTTACTCTGCTGGACTGCTGCTCTGCAAGAACTGCTTTTCTGCTGTACTGCCCTCTCAGCCTGCTGAAGAAGAACGGGACTCTGCTTGAACCCAGAGTGATCTCCAAGGGCTTGTTGGCTTGCCTCCTGTTTCTGAGACTCAGGGATATCAAAGTCTCACCACCTACTCCTGGGCCTGGTCCATTGGAAGTGGATGCAGGTTCTTGCTTCATTGGAACCAATGCAACCTCTGCTACTATAAGCAGAACTGATGCATCGCCGCTGTTGCAGGAATAGGCATTGCAATCATATTCTATTGTTCTAAACTGGTGTGGAGTCTTTTTGTGGTGTTTTCACGGTGTTACTGTTTGAAGTGTTGCACAATTACTTTACACATCGCCTCTTAAGTTAAGCCTGAATGCTCTGTGCCAAGCTACCAGAGGGTGAGCACAGGTTAACCTAGGGTGTTTATCTGACTTTCCCTGACTAGGATTGTGGTCCCTACTTGGACAGGGTGCAAACCTCTGCCAACCAGAGACCCAATTTCTCACAGGGCTCTTTTACACTGAAAAGCTTGTGTGAAGAATTCAGTGAAGGCCTCATAAAATGCAATAGGGTATTACATTGTGGCCCTCAAAATGTATGTTGGACATGCCACACTTAGGTGTGAGTCCTTCATCAACCTTTGGATAGGATTACTCGATATATAAAAAAAAGTAAAATAATTAGCAACTGTCTGTGCCACATTGTGCAGTTAGCAATATTGTTCAACCACGGCTCCATCAAATCTTAAAACCGGACAATATGAACTGAAATGCTCTGTTACGCCTAAATCTTTCCATATAATCTACTTCTCCTGCTTTTTTTCTTTTATAAAATAACCTCTGTTGGGCATTGTGCTCACTGTAACAGCTATATAAAAAAAATTGCAACTGGAACTAATGGTTTATTACAAAATGCAAAATAAGGGTTATCACACCAAGGCACTACATATCAATAATCAAATTAACATATGCGCCCATTATGTATATCACAGCAGGTTTATAAGTGCAATTAAGGCACATATGGATATTCTTTTTGCAATTGTTTCAAAAGTAGTAAACGGCTTAGATAGCAATAGTATAGAATGGTATAATTATACTAGCTATGTCTGACATCCTTTCATGAAAAACCTAGCAGTTAGTGCACTTCAACAAATGCTGATGCTCAAAATCTACTGTAAGTCTTTAGACCACAACATTTTCCTTTCTTGTGTCTTGCTAGGCAGTACACCTCTGTCGTGATTCTCATTATTTTACTTAGTGCTATTTAAAGATCAATTAGGAATGCCTTAAAATGCATTGCTGTTGTGTGAGCTATTTATAACCATTCGACATATGGCTATTCCCACTTTGCTCTGCCAAAAGTGGTGAAATGTTTTCTAACTTGTAACCAAAAATAGCATATGAAATGATATTTTTTTTGTTTTGCTTCTCAGGGCAGGGACCTCGTGTTTATTTGCGTCTTCAATAGATTTAATCAAAGCCCTGCCTGCGTTCCATGGGAAGTGCTTAACTACAGTAACCACTCTTTAAAAAACATGAGCCAGTTTCAGTTCAGAAATAACTTCAATTTGTGATTGCTGGACCCCACAGCAGTGCCCTTTGTGCAGCAAAACATAAATCATCCCTTTGTTTCTATCCTTCAGCATTCCAAAGGATGTTTACTTAAAATGGAATCTTCCAGTGTACACGAAGGCATAATTATCTTTTAAACTTTCTTTTATTATCTATTAGGAATATAATATGACAAGCTTAGGAAAAAGAAACTGTGGACATGGTTGACATCGAGTAGTGCATCTGCACACCGTTGTGTAATATTGCTTATAGAGCACAGGATCACTGACACAGTATCAACAACAATAATATTGTGTAACAAAAATATTGTCAAATATTTACAAAAATATTGTCTCCCTATATTCATAATAGTAAGTACAAAAATAAAATATTGTTTCAAACTACTATCGTTAAAAAACATACAAAATATAATTTTTGATATACATATATATATATATATAGTTTAAAATAGTAAATCATAAATATTTTATACATCACAATAATATAATGTAATTTAATTGTAAATAATAATTACTATATGTATAAATACATACTTATATAAACCCACAAACAGATTATATGCGTGTGCATGTTTATATATAATGGAACACTATTACCAAAAATATATTTTTTACAATATATTAAATCTTTTTGGTTATTTCTTTTAAATTTACTACTATAAAAAGCAGATTATATATACATAAACGTAACAAATATTAACAAATCAATCACAAAATATTTGAAAAATTACCAAATAAATAAAATATAACACATTTTAAATACAAAAAAGACATTTACAAAATATATTCTAAAAAAAATATATATTTTCATATGCCAATAACTTTGGTGCCGTTTGATGAATCCTCACGAAAATTTCAAAACTAATGACGCTCACTCCAGCTGCTTTCTTGAAAGTTTTGTTGTGATCAGTCAAGCAGGGGCCAAAGAAAAGGGGGAGGGTCCCAAAATGCATTTTCCCCATGTTAATTCCCATGGAGATTTTAGACACAACTACAGCCCGAACTGGAATTGCAACAAATTTGGTAGAAAGGCAGCTGTTGTTCCAGAAAGCGACCTTTTGGTAAATTGACGTAAATCTGTTTAGTAGTTTTTAAAATATTAATAAAAATCCAAATTTGTACATATAGGGATGCAAAGGGTCCGTGAACCCTCCCGATCTCGTGCTGAGATCTGATTGGCTGCCAACACCTTAAACCAGGATGTGTTGGCAGCCATCTTGGTACTCGGCTTGATGCGAGTCCCACAAAAAATGTTTAAGCACTTCTTTACTAATAGGCCAGGTCACAGGGGCATGAGCACTTATGTAAAAGAGGGGGATGCATGGGGCCCGATTCTATGGCTTATCAGCCATGGGGACTGCTACCTACACAGGGCAATTTCATATATGTGTGCAAGCGGGCCCTCTTGGCCCGCCCGCATCCGGGGGACAGCCACCTCCCTAGGGCAAGTGTAGTTAAATTAATGCAGGGGTCCCACGCGCTCCCCCTGCACCCCGGGGACCGCCACTTCCCTGGGGCACTATAGTTAAGTTAATACAGAGGAGGCCAGCAGGCCCGCAACCTGGGGACCATCACCTCCCTGGGGCATTTTATTGAATTTAAGTGGGGGATGGTGACGCCCCCCCCCGCTGACCCGGGGACTGCCACCTCCCTGGGGCTGAAAAAAATTAATGTTGGGGGTCCGTTGCGGACCCTCTGCCTGGGGACGGCCACCTCACCGGGCAAAGATTTAAGATGGAGGTGGGCTATGTATGTCTCTGGGGACCACCACCCCACAGGGCCGCTCCTGCTATCTCCCGAGGTGCTTTCCATTGGGAGGTAGCTGTTTACTTTTGCCTGGTAACATAACTCTGCTTTCTGCAAGCTGGAGCTGTCATCGGCTCCAGCTTGCAGAAAGTGGACTTTTCATCTGTTTCTCTGCATGCAAATATGCGTACAGAGAAACAGATGAAAACATTGTTCTGACAGACAGGATGCTGCCTTTCAGCAGCCCCTGGTCTGTCACAGCAATGCCGGCTCCCGCAGGAGGCAGGAAGCCGGCAGGGACCACGGGGGCCTTGAGGCTCCCCTGCGGTCCCCAACACAGGTAACTCGGTGCCCTAGGGCCACCCAGAAGAAAGAGGCCGGGCCCTGGGGAAGGGATCCCCGGGGCTAAAATCAGCCCATGAAAGGGGGGCTGCGCAGCTTCCCTCCCCCATTTCTAAATGGTCATGTCCCAGGGGATGGGGTTCCTGGGACTGAAATTAGCCCGGGGAGGGGGCTGCATGACCCCTCTCCCCCATTTCAAAATGGCTGGGCCCCAGGGAATAGGGTCCCAGGGGCAAAAATTCGGCCCAGGGAGTGGGGCCACGTAGTACCCCATCCCATATAAATATATATATTTTTTTTAAAGGCCAGGCCTGGGGTTGGGTTCCCCGGGCCAAAATCCACTTCGGGAGGGGTCTGTGCAGCCCCCCCTCCCCTAATAATATCTTTTTCAATGCCGGCCGCAGGGGAAGTCACTGGAGGTCCTACCCCTTTCTCCACCACTCTGCAAATGCGCTTCCTGGTGCACTATTGGTTGGGGGATGAAGTCCCCTTGGCTGCTGAGGGTCCTTTGGGGCCAACAACCCCCTCTGTTACCTCCAGTAAGTCCCACACAGCAGGATTGCTGAGAGCTCATGGGAGGGCCCTCAGTTTGCACTATTCATTTATTCGGGGCAGACTGTACAAAGGACTGTTTTTATACCACCTTTTATGTACGTAGTCACTTTAATGGCCGGCATGCTGCATATGAATTATGTTACTGCCGCAGTTTTGATGGCATTTAACCTGGACACTGACTAACTGCAAGTACGATGGGATTTTGATGTTTACAAAGCATGCTGGATAATGTTGTATTGACTACTGGGAGGATAAACAACCGCATGTAAAGCATGTGATAATTTATCCTAATAATCTTTTACCTGTGGCTAAGGCTCGTATGTTGAGCCAAAACACATAAGGATTATCATACGAAGATGTCATTTTGCCACTTTCAATTGTGAGGACTAAAGCAGAGAGAATCCAACGATTTTGCCTGAGAATTTTTCGTGATGTCATGAGTGATGTCACTAACCATGTCATGAGTGATGTAATATGTTGGGTCATAAGCAGTGCATTGTGGGGCGTGAGTTCTAGCTAACTAAGCTAACTATAAGTGCTGAATTTCCCTGGTTTTGTACAAGTAAAATCTGCCCCCAACTATAACGTCCCTGTAACCTTTGGTTTTTTTCAATGAATATCTATTGTTTTTTAAGTAATAGTCACGTTGGCAGAGTGGTGGAGAAAGGAGGTAGGGCCTCCAACCAGCTCTCAGGAATCCTGCTGTGTAGGGCTTACAGGAGGCACCAGGAGGGCTTGTTGACCTCAAGGCTCCTCAGGAGTAAAGTGGACTACATCCCCCAACCAGTAGTGTGCCAGGAGGCGGGTTTGCAGAGTAGTGGAGAAAGGGGGCGAGATCCCAGTGACAACGGAGTTGATTAGCGTTGTGGTCATGTAGTAGTAGCAGCAAAGGGAGAACCTGACAATGGGGTTTAGGAAGGAAAGGGAAGTGGGAAACAGAAAAAAAGGTAAGTTTCTACCTCATTTCTTTTGATTCCACTAACTCAAAGTAGGAGTATCCCTGTCACGGTTTCCTCTACGGAAAGGCACATAGTGATTGACCCGGCTGTAATCTTGGCTGGACTCCCACTGACAGCTGCTTCTGCCTATGATGCCGTCGACGAGGGTGAAAATTCTTGGTAGAGTCGTCAGCACTCTGGCAGTCTTTTGTCCATGGACCCGCTAATATCTAAATAGAGCGAGTGGACCGCCAAGTAGGCAGGCAGTGAAACCATTGAAAAAGTGATGGCAGGACCAAATCTGCCAATATCTAAATCAGTAAGTAGTAAAGTAAAACAAGGGTACCCAGATATGTGAACCTGGGGTGGTATAATGTTTTAGGGAAAACAATGGTTCTGGTGTGGCCAAAAAGGTCCAATAGAAAGTGACCCCGCGGGGGACACTATGTTAGGATTTAAAAATGATAGTTAATATTTTAGGGAGCTGTTAGAAATGGGATCTCTAGTTGGCAAGGGTTTGCACCTTTGTCCAAGTAGGGACCCTTCTTCCTAGTCAGGGTAAGGGTGTTACACTCGTGAAGTAACCCCTGCTCACCCTCGTGGTAGCTTGGCACGAGCAGTCAGGCTTAATTCAGAGGCAGTGTGTAAAGCATTTGCACATAACCAACAGTAATACAGTGTAAGCACTACAAACGGACACCACACCAGTTTAGAAAAATAACCAATATTTTATATACTCAAGACAAGACCAATTACGACAAAAATCCACAGTACTGTACTTTAAAAACGAATACTTGATACGTTAACTTCTTCTTTGCAGGAATAGTTCAAAAACAAAGTTCGTACGAGTCGGTAGCTCCGTCCGAGCCTACCGCAATGCTGAAAACCACAGAGTCTAACAGTTCCAGCCGACCGCGTCGATACGGGCCAGCAGAGTCGTGAACAGACTCGGTTACAGTACCTTTCTCGTTGTGGCTGGTACGGAGTGTACGAGCCGGTCGGCGTTCGTCGCGGTTGCGGTGCAAGACGGAGCGATGCAAGGTGCGGTGTCCCTCGATGCGGTGCAGGCAGCGGCTCGATGAGTGTCGTGCAGACGGAGTCGGTGAGTCCAAGGCGTGCGATGCAGGGTGAGACGATGCTCGATGCGGTGCTGACAGGTTGCGATGCAGGCGACCAAGCCGGAATGCGGGAGCTGGCGTCGGACAGCGGTGCGAGTCGGAGCGGTGCGTCGCAGACGTGCGAGCGGTGCCCCAAATGCGGTGCGGTCACGACTCTTGAGCCAGTTGCAGCGACCGCGTCGGTCGGGTCCGGCTGGTTCAGTGAAGCGATGCGAACTGCGGTGCCCACAGGTCACGGTGCAAGCAGCGGCTCGATGTTGGCGGCGTCGGACGTCGCCCACGGTGAGACCAGGGTTGCGATGCGAAGCGGGGCGATGCGGTCTGCGGTGCAAACAGGTCACCGGCCAGGGATGGATTCGGTTGACGGAATCGGTTTGCAGTTCCCTTCCTCTGTGGCAACTGAAACAGCATTCCAGAATCGGTACCCAGAGGCTTGTGAAGTCTTTGTAGTCCCTGAGACTTCTTAACAGGAGGCCAGCTCGGTTCCAGGCCCTTGGAGATACTCAGCACAAGTTTGTAGAAAGTTCAGTCTAGTCCTTTCACTGCCCAAGACAGAAGCAGCAACTGCAGGCCAACCCAACCAAGCAACAACACAGCAAAGGGGCAGTACTCCTCCTGGCAGCTCTTCCAGCTCTTCGTCTTGGCAGGTTCCTTGATTCCAGCGAGATCTAAATTCATGGGGTCAGGGCCCCAATATTTATATCCCAAATTCCTTTGTTCTCTGAAGGCAGAGAGGCCTTTGCCTAGTCCAAACCAGTTCTGGAGCACTTTGTTGACAAGTCTCCGTCCCTTCTTTCAGTGAGCAGGCCAGGGACATCAGACGCACCACAGGAGGTGGAGCCAGCATTGTGGAGGGAAGGCACTGTCCTATTCAGGGCCCAGGTGCGACCCCTCCCATCCATCTACATGTAGATCTTGCTATTCAGCCCTGCGCTGACTCACCCTGTCTCCTGGCATCCCCCAGCCCCTGTCACTCACACTCCAGACAAGGAATACACAACCTCGCAGAGGCAGGCTTGGATGGTTAGACAAGAAAATACCCACTTTCTAAAAGTGGTATTTTCAAACACAGAATGTTAAAACCAACTTCACTAAAAGATGCATTTTATCATTCTGAGTCCAGGCATACTAAACTCGAATTTCTACCATGTTCCCGGGGTCAGTTAGGATTATAAGCTGTAATAATCAAAACTGCCCGTTCTGGCCTAGGGGGAACAGGTAGCCTTGCAATAGTGAAAAACGAACTAGGCTGTAATTAACTATCAGGACATGCCACACACACCCGGGCATGTCCTACCTTTCACATACAACGCACCCTGCCCACAGGGGTACCTTGGGCCTACCTTAGGGGTGACTAACATGTAGTAAAGGGAAGGTTTAGGGACTTGCAAGTGTGTGCACTTGCCAAGTCGACACGGCAGCCCCAGGCTGCGCACAGGCTCTGCGATGGCAGGCCCGAGTTACACTTTACGGGCTGTTTGCGTGGGTGGCACAATCCAGTGCTGCAGCCCACCAACAGCATTTGGTCTATAGGCCCTGGTACTCGCAGTGCACTTTACAAGGGACTGACACATAAACCAAATAGGCCAATCATGGAAACACCAATCCATAACACATTTTATACAGGAGCACTTGCACTTTCCCACTGGACAGCAGTGAGGAAAGTGCGCAGAATCATTACACCAGCAAAAACAGAGTCAAAACCGGGAGGTCAGAAAGCAAAAAGTCAGGGAAAACACGCCAAAAGATGCCAAGTCTAACAGGAGCGATAAGTAATATATGCAGGGACATATAGGTCAATTTATGTCTGTTGTTTATTTTCAAAACAATAGTATTCAGGTGCTCACAAAGGTAAGGGACAACAAGCGTGATGTGAGAAGTGAGGGTGATTTTAAAAACAAAAACATCGCATTGACAACAATAATGGGAACTCCTCAAGAGTTTACAAAGTGTAAGGAGTTCCTGTTGTAGGGGGTCAACGGCGTTTCGATCTCAACTACTCGAGATCATCTTCAGGACATACAATAGGTGAGCAAGCTGAATTTGGTCTGGTCAGTGCCGGTGCAGTGTGTGAGGAATGAAAACACACCATGAGGAATTAATACTTCTTAATACCTCCCGAGTTTATTAGTAGAAGGGGGAAAGGCAGGATGAATTTGAGAGCTGAGCCGGTGAACAGCTGAGGTTGTTCTCCTGGTGGTGCGTAGAGTCAGGTGTGACGATAGTAGGGTAACAGGAGTAAGTGGCCTGGTACTTGAAGAGCTGGACAGCCGAGTCTGTTCCTTAGGCACCGCGGTGGGCTCGCACTCAGCGCACCCATCGAAGCAGCAGGACACGCTCTGCTCTTCACATCCAGGCTTGCATTTATTGCCCAGAGATCGGACAACTAAGTAACCGACTCACCGCGGCGCCTAAGGAACAGACTCGGCTGTTCAGCTCTTCAAGTACCAGGCCACTTACTCCTGTTACCCTACTATCGTCACACCTGACTCTATGCACCACCGGGAGAACAACCTCAGCTGTTCACCGGCTCGGCTCTCAAATTCATCCTGCCTTTCCCCCTTCTACTAATAAACACGGGAGGTATTAAGAAGTATTAATTCCTCGTGGTGTGTTTTCATTCCTCACACACTGCACCGGCACTGACCAGATCAAATTCAGCTTGCTCACCTATTGTATGTCCTGAAGATGATCTCGAGTAGTTGAGATCGAAAAGCCGTCGACCCCTTACAACAGGAACTCCTTACACTCTGTAAACTATTGAGGAGTTCCCATTATTGTTGTCAATGCGATGTTTTTGTTTTTAAAATCACCCTCACTTCTCACGTCACGCTAGTTGTCACTTACCTGTGTGAGTACCTGAATACTATTGTTTTGAAAATAAACAACAGTCATTAATTGACCTATATGTCCCTGCATATATTACTTATCGCTCCCTAAAATATTAACTATCGTTTTTAAATCCTAACATAGTGTCCCCTGCGGGGTCACTTTCTATTGGACCTTTTTGGCCACACCAGAACCAATATCTAAATCAGGCCCTATATTTACAAATATTATTGACAATTTTACTAACAATAATAACACATAAAATTAATATAAGAACTAAAACACATTAAGAATTAAAAAGGTATATTTTTTACAACTATATTATTAAAACTATATTAACAACAATGATATTCTTAACAATGATTTTACTTAACTAAAAAAAATGATATTCTTGACAGCGATATTTCTACATCACGATATTTTTGTATCACAGTATTTTCTTTTCGATATTTCTGTCTCCCGATATTTACAACTCAATATTTTGCCCAAATACCAGTGTACCAGTAGTGTGTAATGGAAAAACTGTATTACAAAGATTGCTCTATGGGTAGACCCAGCAGTTTCTGCTAAGCTAGGCCAATGGCCAAGTACTCCTACCAGTTACACCCCCTCTACACTCACTCGGCACAAGAAAATCCAATGTCATTTTCACCTATTGTAAATCACACGAACATCTTTCAAAGGAATGACCAGGCTTGGAACTCATTCAAAGTGTAAACTTTTTGTTTTCCATGAAAGGATAAGAGTCCCGTCCGAGGATGCAGCCATGAGTACTCAGGCACCACACACAGTAGATCCTGAGTGCAGGAGGTATCATCAGCATGTATTCAGCTGTGTTTAGAGCCAAGCATTTTTTTTAGGTCTGGTGTTAGCCAAGATCTTTTGGTTTTTACTAAAATATGTATAGTATACTCACATTTAGGGGCTTTTAAGCACCTTTTTTCATCCTTTGGTCTGCTGCTGTCTCATTCACATTTTGCTTCCGTCCACTGCAGCATATAGCATGGGGCAGTGGGTCTGCCTACTTAAGCCACTGTTTAACCTCACTTTGAGTGACTGAATTTTGCTCTTTCACAAGTAGCACATCCACACACACAGTTCCCTTCTGTGCCAGTGTATTTATTTTTACTTTATAATTACTTTAATTTTGACTTTATGTGCCTGATGTGATTTTCCTGATGTGGGGATGCTTCCGATGTGAATACAGGGCACATTCCAACTTTATCAGACACCATCAATCAATCAATCAATCAGAACATTTGTAAAGCGCGCTACTTACCCGTGAGGGTCCCAAGGCGCTGGGGGGTGGGGGGGGGGAATGCTGCTACTGCTCGAAAAGCCAGGTCTTGAGGAGTCTTCAGAAGGTCAGCAGGTCTTTGGTCTGCCGCAGGGGGATGGGGAGGGTGTTCCAGGTCTTGGCGGCGAGGTGGGAGAACGATCTGCCACCGGAGGTCGCTCTTCGGATGCGGGGGATAGTGGCGAGGGCGAGGTCGGCGGAGCGAAGCTGGCGGTTGGGGGTGTAGAAGCTGAGTCGTCTGTTGAGGTATGCTGGTCCGGTGTTGTGGAGTGCCTTGTGTGCGTGGGTGAGGAGCTTGAAGGTGATCCTCTTGTTGACGAGGAGCCAGTGTAGGTCTCTCAGGTGGGGTGTGATGTGGCTGTGGCGAGGGATGTCGAGGATCAGGCGTGCTGAGGCGTTCTGAATGCGTTGAAGTCGTTTCAGGAGTTTGGCCGAGGCTCCTGCGTAGAGGGCGTTTCCGTAGTCCAGCCTGCTGCTGACGAGGGCCTGGGTGACCGTTCTTCTCGTTTCGATGGGGATCCACCTGTAGATCATGCGGAGGGTGTTGTAAATTGCTTTTGCAGTGTTTTGCTTTTCTGACTGCTGCTATTTCACAGCATACCAGAATGTGTCCATTTTAAACTGCTCTGTATTAAGTTTTCCTCTTTCTTGGGGGCACCATAAACCCGGCAAACAAGATGGCCACTTCAACTGAGAGCTCTGGCGGACTTGCTGTAAATACTTGCATCTACTCCTAATCTGGTGCGAGTTTCAAGTGTGGTACCACTGCTAGAGTGTTGAAGATTGGAGGCCTCTGGAGAGGAGGATCACCTTCGGTTTTTGGATGGATTGGTGCAGATTGAGGGTGCAGGTTGAGTAAGCGTGGTGCTGGCTACATTGTTTACTGGCCTGCGCACTTCTCTGGTGACATTCTGGTGGCCATTGTTTGCCTGCCTCGCTCGCTCCTGTGCGGGGAGCTAATTGCCTGGGCCCTTCTTGCCTGTGGATGACACCCCCACTTACCTGGGGGCATTGCCTGTGGAGCATTGTGTGAAGTTGACCGGATTGGTGTGGCCTTCCAGAGCCTCGGGTGCAGCCATGGCTAGACTGCTGAGGTGAGTGGGGGGGGGGGGCGGTCCGATGTGTGCTTGGGGTGCATCTGCTCTAAGAGCCGCTGGATTCTGCAAAGTGCTCTTGGCTGGTGAGGGACCTTGGCAACTCCACTGCCATGGGGAGTGGCCTCTTGTTTGCCTCCACCTTGTGCTGATTTTGCAGCCTCTGGAGGCCTCAGGGCTGGAGTCTGTCAGGACCTGGAACCGCTGTCGAGCCGCTGCCCCATCTCCTGTGTTGTCCTCCCGGTGGCCCCTGCTGTTGGGCCATTGCTACTCGTCACTAGATTCCCTGGAGCAGATTGGACACCCACAGACTGAGAAGCTCACCCCGGTCACATACTAGGGTGCTGATCGGTGCTCCCTATAAGGAACTAGATTCCACTTTAGGTTCAGGTGCGTGTAATCTCCCTCTTATGGCCACGGTGGACATTCCTCTTTACATCCTGGTTTCCTGTGTGGATGCAAATTACACTATATTGATCTGGGTGCCCTTTAGTGTCTGCCTTCCCTGCTCATCTCTGGGTTATCCGGGATTGTTCACTGATCAAAGATTGCTGCTACCTGTGGGAAGCTTGGTACCTTGGGCGCATAGTCACTCCTCGCCTGAGCCCTGCCTATTGTCCATAGGTGTGGCTGTCCTGCTCCCACTGACATGGGCAAATCTGACAGTCAACCCAAGTTGGACTTTGAGAAAAGACAATCCATAACACAGGAGGACCAGTGTGCTACTACCCCGCTGAAGGAGGCCAATGTGGTATCAATGTTTAAGAAAGTGCAGGGCAGCCTCCGGTCCATCAAGGGTAAAATGGACTCTTTAACATCCAGACTGAACAGATTTCAGGCAACGACGAGCACGATTCTAGGTTGACTCAAGCGGAGACCCGCTTCTCAGATTTAGAATATACACAAAAGGGTATGAGTCACTAACTGACCCCGGCTATGAAGTAACTAAAAGCTATCAAAGCAAAAAATGAAGATTTCGAAATGAGATCCGGCTGCAATAACATCTGGATCATAGTGTTTCCAGAGGCTGTTCTGGACACCAATATGGAGGGCTTTGTCAATGGTCTTCTGGATACATGGTTTGAGTGCCACAGATTATCCACTGTTTTCATTGTCAAAAGAGCACATCGCACCCTGGTTTCCTGAAGCCAAAGCCTTGTCAATATCCACAGCCGATTATTGCATGGCTACTTAACTACACAGACAGAGACCTCATACTATGACTCAACAGAGACACCCCAGATCTACAGTATGAGGGCTCCAAAATTGCTTTTTACCTAGTTTTCACGCCAGCAATTCAGGAAGCTAGATGCTCCTTCCAAGAAGTCAAAAAGATCCTCAGACACAGGGCGGTGAAATACTCCATGCTGTTCCCTTACAAGCTGAGTCTCGAATAAAAGGATAAACAGCACTTCTCTTTTCAACCTGACTCAGCCCTACAGTTCGTTTAACAATATATATCCCCACAGGTGGTCTGCCAGGCCAGCCTCACTTTGGGGGGAGTGAATACGTGGATCCTCCAACCTTTGTGACAATGACTAGATGGCTCTATGGCTCTTGCACGCATGCGGTTGAACACTAGCACAATGCACTCGTCACAGGGTGTTACCTCTCATTCTATGGTCCCTTTGTATAACTGTTTATTTGTCCTAAAGGGTAAAATTGTTGTGTATTCTACATTTGTCTGACTTTGAATGGCGCCTATTATTATGACATCACCAGCAAGTTGTTGTACACAACATTAGGTAGAATATCTTGCAACTAATAGAGAAATGCCATGGCGGTAGCTCTGGGCACTGCCATGCTCCACCCTCCCTTGCATGGAATGAACAATTTTACCCCAAGTTGGAAGGTATGGGGATTTTGATAACATTTGGGGCTGGCGGGGGTGGAGGGTAAGGGTTGTTGAAATGTTGATACTATTGTTGTATGTTTTTAGTGTCGTAGCCAATGGTGATGACGTGCAATACATTCATAGACCTCCGTATTCTCTGGTATTTACTGGACATGACTAGACAGCTATCTGACACCATAGACCTGGACACAATTCCGGATGGTTAACTTTTTGATGTGGAATATTCGGGGGCTGAATAATTCTCACAAAGCTTGCCAAGTCCTTGCATATTTAGAGAGACACAGGATTGATATAGCTATGCTGAAGGAGACCCACTCTTCTCCTATGAGCCATCCAATCTTTGCTCCATCCTGGGCCTCACACTACTTTTCCTCTTATTTGACCTACTCAGATGGGGTAATTACCCTCATCTGAAAGACGATCAATTTTATACTGGTAGAACACATTTCAGACTCGGTGGACAGGGTGTCTGTGGTGGTGGTCACACTAGATGGACAGTGCATAATGTTGGTTCACCTGTACAGCTCCAATGGATGACCCAGACATTTTTGCTGAGCCCCTACAACTGTGCACTAAATATAGGGAATGGCCGATGGTATGGGCAGGGGATTTTAACCTCACGTTCTCACCATAGTCGACAGATCATCTGAAGTGGTGCGACCAGCTTTAAAAGCTTCTCAATCCCTTGCACACATTCTGCAACTATTTGACCTAGTTGAGCATACCTGTTATTCCTCAGTACATGATATGTCATCCCGACTAGCTATGTGGTTAATATCGGGGGTACTTGTGCACAAAGTGCAAAGTGTGGACATACTTCTGTGTACATTATCTGATCACTCCCCGGTGAAACTGTTATTTCACAATCCTAATCCCCCACTTCTATTTCTTACCTGGCAACTCCAGGGTACTGAGTTACAAGACAACGTGTTCCAATGCAAAGTGAGGGAAGTCACACTGGAATATTTCCCCCTAAATTAACATACTGGCATGGCATGGCATTGCCACACTGGGATGCTTTTGTTAAAATGCTTTTAAAGCTTGCATTCATGACATTCATGGCATATGTATTTCTAAGAATTCAGGTGACCTTAAATCGATCCCCAAGTGTCTCTCCCAACTTGAACGAGAACTGTCAGCTGGAAGTTAGTTGCTCTGTCTACAAGGATGGAGTGACTTTAGCTCAGCTCCTGGAAACACTGACAGAATATAGAGATGAAGTGGATTGTGAAGTTCTGTACCTGGGACAGGGGACACAAGTGAGGAAGTTCGGTTAGGGTAACAGACCAGGCCAAACATTTGCCTGGCTCACCAGGTGAGAAACTGGGTTTCAACACATTACCACTCGCAATTGAGGCACCAATGGGGTCACATCTGACCTGACCCTTATAGTATTGACTAAATGCATTTAGTATGAGTGCCTATACACCTTGATAACCAACAGGGAGAGGTCTGCACTATCTGAGTACTTAGAGCAGGTGGTGCTGGCTTGGTGGGATGCGAAATGAGGGAAATATTAAACTCCCCCATAACATTAGCAGTGAGTCAGGAGCCTGTACAGTGGCAAAGCACAGGGAGGTAATGGTCTCCTCGCTGTTTTTTATAAAGTATATATAGATTTTCTTGCTCTTGGAGATCTACAATGCGTTGATTATAAAGGGAAGCCTACCGCATTCCACTATGGAGGCCGTCATAATGGTAATGCTGAAACCTCATAAAGTCCCCACGGAGTGCTCCTTGTACAGACCATTATCGCTTTTAAATATGGACAATAAAATCTTTGCTCAAATTCTTGCACAGCGTCTCCAGCTCCTATTTTTGGTGTTACTGTATCAGTATGGGTTTACACCACAATGCTCTACAGCTTTTAATCTCCGAACATAAATGGCTATATCCGTAGGGTAGATCCCCAACATCCAGAGGTTGCAGTCCTGCTTGATGTTGAAAAAAGCTTTTGATTCCTTGGAGTGGTCCTTTATGAGGGAATGCCTTGCAGACTAGGGTTGGGCAATTTCTTTGTGTCCTTAATTCAGCTATTAGACACTTCTCCAAAAGTGAAAGTTTGTGTGAATCAAATTTATGAGCATTTTTTTTTTAATATCAGCCGAGTCATGCATTCAGGCTGTCCCCTCTCTCCTTTAATTTTTGCCTTCGCAATACAATGACTAGCCTGCTATATAAGGGAACTGCACTCATATCACTGACTGCGCCTCGGAAACAGATCATTAATAATTTTGTTGTATGCAGATGATGTGATTCTCTATGTGCAACACCCGGAGGAGAAGCGATCTCCCATAGTACACGAGGTGGTTCTGGGGATACACTAGGTTACAGATAAACTGGCCTAAATCTGAGATTTTTCCCCTCACAGAGTTCCACACAATACCTGCCATGGGGTACCCACTACAGTGGAGTCCAGATTGTGTATGCTATCTGGGAGTGTGAGCATTGATGTCATTTGGGAGTAGTTGGGGGTTGCAGCTGTGACCTCTAGCTTGCTCGCTGCTACTCCTAGCACTTCCGTTTTGACCCCTGACCTCAGAGGGGGCAATACGTTTGCCTCCTCTGAGGCCAGGGGTCGCAAAGGAAGTGCCGGGAGAAGAAGGGAGAAAGCTAGAGGTCACAGATGCAGCCCCTGACTGCTTCCAAATGACATCCATGAGTGTGGGTATCCCAAAGTTTTGGTGACTTGATCCGCAGTCATTTTAGCACCGCACTTGAGTGGATCAAAACGCAAACAGACCGATGGATTTGGCTCCCGCTCTTACTGATAGGGAGAATATCTCTGATTATTATGAAAAAATCACCGAAGTTTCTGTACCTATTCGCTAATATCCTCATTGCATTGCCACTTTATTTCTATCAACAGTTACATCAGCCCTTTCTCTGGCTGATTTAATGGGGGGGACAGCCACAAGCTTGGTGGGAGGTGTTAACTAGATCATTACAGATGGGGGGTTTGTAATTATCAAACTTCTATACACACTGTTAGGTCGCACAAGCTCATTATTTAAAATACTGCACTCTGTCCCAGACAGTGCCAATTCAAGTAGGAACAGAATGCGGAAAAGCTAGGATGCAATCTTTACTGGGGCATGTTAGCGCATCCCCATGCATGGTGCAAAGTGATGTAGATGTCCTTACTTGAGATCGCAAGGGACCGGGGTAGAGCCAAAGTTCAGGCTGACTGCTATGGAGGGCAGGCAGGCTATGAGATTCACACAGGCCCAGCTGAAACAGTACCTGGGATGGAGCAAAGCGTTGAGACTGATGACACCATGCACCGATATTTTCCACACATTCAAGTCACTGCATCATTGTCGAGCTCTGAAATACAGGCAATGCGTCCTTGTCGAGCTATGCAGCGCATCATCGTCTGACCACACAGGCTGTAGAACTACTGTCATCAAACAGCCTCAGCGTCAAATGGTGATGTGTTAGTTCCGATTGGCGCAGTGGTGATGATGTATCTGTTTTGTCGAAAATCAGCTGCATACTCCACTTCAGAGGCCCAGGACTGGAGGGGGCATCTCAGGCAAGGGTGGGACTCGCAGTTGGCAGAGTTCAGCAGCACCAGCAGGATTGTAGGAAGTAATTAGTGTCCCTAAGACTTCAGAAAAGAGGAGGCAAGCCAGGGTTCAAGTGAGATGGGTCCAGTACTTTTCCTCAGTAGGGCAGAGACCAGCAGACAGCAGGGCAGCTTAGCAAAGCAGAGAAGCAGCTCCTCGGAACAGTCAGTAGAGGCCAATTTGCAATCCTTACAGCACAGCAGTCTTTATTTCTGCAGAGTTCTTCCCAGGTCCAGCAGTGTAATGACTTGGTAGGGTCATAGCCCCAGTACTTATATCCAAATGTGGTTTTGAAGTGGCGGGGGACTTCTAAGCAGCTCCTTGAAGTGCACAGCTCCCCTTTCATCCCAGCCTTTTCTAGCAGGCTATCTATGGGGGTGATCAGTCCTTTGTGTGGGGACTAGGCACAGCCCATTCAGATGTAAGTGTGAGCTCCCTCTCCCCCTACCTGCCCAGGAAGGTTATTAGAAGGCTGATAAGTCCTCTGTCACACCCACCCTTCCTGTGTTTGTGGCCGCTTAGAGGGAAGGCACACAGAGCAAAGTTAAGAGCAGAGAAATGTCGACTTTGTAAAAGTGGCATTTCAAAATTAGCAATGTCAAATCCAACTTTACCACTAAAGAGGATTTATCATTACCGTTCAAACAATATGAAACATGAGTTAGCTACCCCTTTCTAATCAGGAATTACAGCTCAAATGTGTTTTAAGGAATTCCCCTTGCTAGCCTATGAAAGGAGTAGGCCTCACAGTAGTGAAAAACAAATGTAGGTGTTTGTCACTACCAGACCATGTAGAACTTAAAGTACATGTCCTACCTTTTAGTTAAACACCCTGCCCATTGGGCTATAGAGGGGCCTACCTTAGGGGTGACCTACTTGGAATTTAAAACCACTTGTCAAGCCTTTAACTCCCCTTTTATTACAAGTCGTAGTGGCAGCAAACTGCATACACAGGCCCTGCAATGGCAGGCCTGAGACAGGTTTGAAAGGCTACTTGTGTGGGTGGCACAACCTTTGCTGCAGGCCCAATAGCATTTAGATCAGAGGCCCTGGGTATATGGTATACCACTTTTCACAGGACTTACAGGGAAACTAAATATGCCAATCAGTTATATACCAATGTCACCATGTCTTAGGCAAGAAGCACATGCACTTTAGCACTGGCTAGCAATGGTAAAGTGCTCAGAGTCCTAAGGCTAACAAAAAGATACAGCAAAAAGTGGAGGTAAGCAGGCAAAAAGTTGGGAAAGACCACCTTAAAGATGACAGGTCTAACACGTGTCCCTCCGTCTGAAAGTGGGGCCATCTACCCAAATCACTAAGGTGGAAAAACCTGAACAGACCGTGAGCATTGGCATGGTCTAATCCTGGTCTGTGTTCCGCCCTGAAGTCCATACCCTGTAGGGAAATGGACCACCACAACAATTGGATTCTTACCCCTTATTTGCATGAGCCACCTGAGGGGCCTTTGGTCAGTTTGGACCAGGAGGATCGTGCCAAACATGTATGGCCTCAACTTCTTCCATGCCCAGACCACAGAAAAAGCTTGTCTCTCTAGCACTCCACCTCTGTTCTCTGGGGAGTAACCTCCTGGAGATTATGGTTACCGGTTGGTCCAGACCCTACTCATTTAGCTGTGATAACACTGCCCCTATGCCATGTTCTGAGGCATTTGTTTGAATGATAAACTCCTTGGAGAAGTCAGGGACCCTGAGCACAGGCATGCTTCGGGAGTCAAATGCAGTTTGGCGTGCCTCTGTCCAAATCACATTTCTGGGCTGCTTCTTAGATGTCAGCTCTGTCAAGGGGACAACAATGGTGCCATATCCCTTGGCAAATGTCCTGCAGTACCCAGCGAGGTCGAAGTATGCTACTACCTCAGTATGGGTTTTGGGGGGCTCCCAGGCCATGATAGTCTCTATCTTGGCCTGGAGGGGCTGCACCTTACCCCTGCCCTCCAGATGTCCCAAGTACACCACAGACTCCTGCCCTATTTGGCACTTACTGGCCTTGATAGTCAGGCCTGCCTGTTGCAGAGACTGAAGCACTTCCTGGAGCTGAAGTAGGTGGTCCTTCCAACTGCTACTGAAGACAGCTATGTCATCCAGATAGGCATCTGAGAAGGCCTCCATCCAGCGAGTACCTGGTTCACTAACCTCTGGAGTGTGGCTGGGGCATTTCTGAGCCCAAAGGACTTCACTATAAACTGATAGTGGCCCTCTGAAGTGGAGAAGGCTCTCCATGCCACTGGAATCAAGCTATCCTGGCTGAAGAGGGGTGAAACCCCGAAACCGGTCCTAGGATGCTTGTTTCCAGTCCAGGGAGGACTTGGCTTGGCAGTTCGGGCTGGACTGTTCCCATGAGGCACAGGGTCAAGACTGATTTGCATATGGCTGGGTTCAAACTGGAATGGCATGGTGAGCAAAAAAACGATGGATTTAGGCCCAGATCTCTGTACTGGGGTGAATGTATGACATTGTTCTGCATTCTGTCCATCAACTGTGGTTTTTGCACCTCTCCTTGGCACCTTCTGTTAGGGTGATCTGCCAGTACCCTGATGTAAGATCAAAAGTATTTGAGGGCTCAGCAGCCCCCAACCTGTCCATCAGCTCATCTGCCCTGGGAATCTGATGAGCATTAGTCTTTGTCACAGAATTGATCCCACTATAATCCACATAGAACCTCAGTTCAGGTGTGGTGCCCGCTGGGGCAGCTTTTGGTACCAGAACCACACGACTGGACCAGGGGCTGCTGGAGGGTTCTATCACCCCCTAGAGACTTCACTCTTGATGCTGGCCCTCACCTTTTCCAACAGCCTGTAAGATTATGCTTAACAGGGAGGTTGTCCCCTGTGTCCATTTCATTGGTACATAGGTGGGTAGTCCCAGGTGTAAGGGAGAAAAGAGAAGAGTACTGCCCCAACACTTGGCAATAGTTACTCTGCTGTTAGAGTAGGGGAAAGGATCACTCCTTCCACAGACCCATCCTTCTCCTTGGAGTCCAAGAGGTCAGGGAGAGGTTCATTCTCCTCTTCCCCCTTCTCCATCTGTTACCAACAGCATGGTGAGCTCAGACCTCTCAAAGTAGGGTTTGAGGCAATTGATGTGAAGCACCTGGTGGGGTTACCTGAGGGTCTTAAGGTCGATCAGGTAGGTAGTCTTGCCCTTCTTTTCAATGACTTTATAGGGCCCAGTCCAACGGACCTGAAGGACCCTGGGTTCCACAGGTTCCATAATCCACACTTTCTGCCCAGGCTGCAACTCCACAGTGGTAGACTTTTGGTCATACCACTCTCTTTCACAGTGTGACTGGCCTCTAAGTTAGCCATCAGGCTCCTATAGGCCAGCATATAGCTCACTACATCCTGGGGAGTCTTTCTGGGAGCTTGCTTCAACCCTTTCTTCACCAGACTCAGAGGTCCTCTAACAGAGTGCCCACAGAGAAGCTCACAGGGGCTGAAGCCCACATCCTTCTGTGGTACCTCCCTGTAGGCAAATAACATGCATGGAAAGAGACTGTCCCGCTTATTCCTCAAGGCCTCAGGCAGGCATCTAATCATGCAGTTCAGGGTCCTGTTGAATCTCTCAACAAGCCCATTGGTTTGTGAATGGTAAGGAGTAGAGAACTTGTAACTTACTCCACATTCCTTCCACATTGACTACGTATAAGCAGACATGAAGTTTGTGCCCTTGTCAGACACAACTTTCTTTGGGAAACCCACTCGGGTAAAATTCCCCATCAGGGCCTTTGCCAATGCAGGTGCAGTCATGGTCCTCAGAGGGATTGCCTCTGGGTACCGAGTGGCATGAGCCACTAGAACCAATATGAAGCTGTTGCCTGAAACAGTCTGGGGATCCATAGGCCCTACAATGTTGAGGCTCACCCTCTCAAAGGGTGTGTTAATGACTGGCAATGGGTTAAGGGGGGCTTTAAGCCTTTGCCTTGTCTTCCCACTAGCCTGACAGGTTGCCTAGGTCCTGCAGAATGCATCAGAGGATGTTCTGATCTTGGGCCAAGTGAAATGTCGGACAAGTCTTGCAAAGATCTTGTCTTGGGCCAAGTGTCCTGCCCGGGGAATCTTGTAAGCCAGCTCCATTAGGATGGGCCTGCAGCATTGGGGGACCACCAGGGCCCATGCTGTACCATGCACAGGAGCCTTAGGCTCACTGTAAAGGAGGTTGTCCTCCCAGTAAATGTGATAACTCCCAGAGGCATCACCTGCTGTTTGGTCTTAGGCCTGTTTCCTCATGACCTCAAGGGTTGGACACTGCCTCTGTGCCCTACAGAACTCCTCCTTGGTGGGTCCTCCTTCTACATGCCATCTAGCAAGTGTAGGCAGGTCACAAAGGGAAGCAATGCTTTTCTCAGGGGGCTTCAAGCGGCCACTTCAGGGTGCCCCATCCACCTCACTAGGAAGACACTCATTGGCTGGTTTTCCATGCCCTCTGCGTTTCCCCTTTTTAGCAGCTGGCTCGGTTATTGCTCAAGGCTCCAGTCCTTTTTGACTCTCATCCTGGGCAGCCATAGACCTTGTTGCACATATACAATCAGGTAATCCCAACATCTCCACATGAGCCTTGAGCTCCACTTCTCTCTAGATAGTGTGCTCAAGGTCATTACCAAACAAACAGTCCACAGGCATGGCAGGGCTCACTGCAACTCTCAGAAGACCTGTAACCAGCCCCATCTCACATGGAAAAAGGTAACTGGATAGTGACCTCCGTTGTCAGCCACCACAACGTGGTGGAATGCATTAGGAATTACCTGCTCTTGGGATACCATCTGACTCCTTACCATAGTCATGTTGGCTCTTGTATGCCTCAGCAATTTGCCTATTGATGTTGACCCATTGCCTATACTTAGTAGTATTTGAGGGCACACAGATCTTAGGAACCATCTCACTTTCATCCAGGAATACTATGGTAACCCCACTAAACCCCCCCCCCCCCATAACTGGGACAAACTCCTCCACCCACACTACACTAGCCACCCCTAGATTCTTTCCTCCAGTGGGAGGTGCTTTTCTTTTTGTACACATGGGATCCCATTTGTGGCGTCCATACTAGTAGCACTCATAGCACTTGATGTGCTTGGGCTGCTGACCTTTGTCAGAGTAAGTTTTCTTCTCGTGGCCAGATTGGGAATGTGAACCAGACCCTTTCCCCTTCGAGTTGTTTTGGGGGCCTTTAGAGAACTCTGTCTTTTCATCTCCCCCCTCCTTCTTCTGGTGGGAACCCTGAACACCCCTTTGGGAGTCCTCCCAGGTACCTTATTGGACACTCTGGTGCTCACCCTGATGTCTGCCTCCTCAGCAAGTTTCCAGTGGTCAGTTAACTTGCTATCAGCTAGGTGTTGGTGCAGCTCTGGAAATCAAATATCAAGCATGTGCTCCTGCAAAATCAAGTTGTACAGCCCTGAATAATCATCAACCCTGCAGCCCCTCACCCAGCCCTACAGTGCATTGCTGGCATAATCCAAGCATTCCACCCAGGTTTGTGAAGAGATCTTGTGGCTGCACCTGAATCTGAGCCTATAGCTCTCAGAGGCCAGTCCAAACTTACTGACTAGGATGGCCTTCATTGCAGTGTAGTATGTCTGATCCTCTACCGCTAGTATAAGCAGTGTCCCCACTGTGGGCATATACCTCCACAAACTACCACCCCAGAACTCCTCTGGGACCTTGTGCATTCTCTGAGCTACTTTATAGGCTGAAAAACATTTGTCTGTCATCGCCCCCCACATTACTGGGCACCAAATCCTTTCAGGTCCTGACTCCGGACTCACCATGGCCACTGTAGGTATGCTGTCACCATTGCTGTTGCTGGACCCTGCTTGTAGGGCTCTTATATCCAGCTCTCTGAGTTTTAGCTCATGGGGCATCTTCCTCTCCTCCAGAGCCAACCTACAGTGCTTGTTCTTTCCTGGCAAGCTCCAGTTTAAGTTTTTCTACTTCCCTCCTGTCTGCCAGCTCTTCTGGGGACAAGCTCATTGAGAAGACACTGCTCCCTGTTCTGGTAGCCACTACTGCTCCTGGCAAGTTGTTGGCCCCTTCCATAGGCAGTTCCTGAGCCATTTCAGACTCCAGAATCAGGCCCCCCTCCTCCTCAGTAATCTCCTGCTCCTTCTCTGAGATGGCATCCCCTGCATCCTGGGTCTCTGCCCAGGCCCTCAAAGCTTTCTGCAGCTGTACCTTCCTGGTAAAGCCCTTTGTAGAAACTCAAAAGTTATTGCAGAAACCTTTCAGCTGCTGCACAGTGTAGCATTCTAACCTGTCCAGCTCAAACTCAAATCCTGCAGGTGCAGGTGCGGCTTTTCTTGAGAGAGGCATAATTTAGCAGACAAATCAAAAAGGCCAATCTGGGAGAACTGAAAAAGGCTCAAATTGGTCTTCCGTATAGAGTTATAGTGAACACTGACTTACTACATGGTATTGCACAAACACAAGTCCTATCCCAACGCTGCCACTAATGTTTAAAAGTGGATTTCTAGATGGCAGAGGTTTGCACCTTGTCAAAGTAGGGACTACAGTCCTAGTCAGTGTAAGCTAGATACACACTTTAAATTAACCTGTGCTCATCCTCTGGCATTTTGGCACAGAGCACGCAGGCTTAACTTAAGAGGCAATGTGTAAAGTATTTGTGCAACACACACACAGTAACGCAAATAATACACCACAAAAGGACTCCACACAGGTATAGAAAAATAGAGCATATTTATCTGAGTAAAACAAGACCAAAATGACAAAATTCCAATCAATAGTAGCCAAGATATTAATTTTTAAAGAATACATGCAAAAACAGTGCTTTGAAGTCAATAGCGCTAAAAGGTTAGTTAAGGTCACAAGAGACCAAGATAAATCCAAATTCAGGCTGATCACAATGGAGGGCAGGCTGGCTATGAAACTCACCCAGGTCCACCTGAAACAGTACCTTGGATGGAGCAAAGCATCATTGCTGAGGGCATGATGCGCCCATCTTTTCCACGCAGGCGGGTCACTGCGTCGTCATCAAGCTCCATTGAAATACAGGCAATACGTTGTCGTCAAGCTGCGCATAGCATTGTCATCGGCAGCACAGGCTGTAGAACCCGTGTTGTCGAACAGCCTCTGCGTCGAAGGGCGATGCGTTGGTTCCGACCGGCGGACTGGTGACAATGCGTCTGTTTTGTAGAAAAGCAGCTGGAAAACCCACTTCTGAGGCCCAGGACTGGACATGGAACCTCATGGAAGGGTAGGACTCACAGATGGTAGAGTCCAGCAGGATTATAGGATGTATTTTGTGTCCATGAGACTTCAGAAAAAAGGAGGCAAGCCAGCAAACCAGTCAAGACAAAGTGGCAATCCTGACAGCACAGCAGTCTTTACTGCAGCAGAGTTCTTCCCAGCTCTAGTAGTGTACTGACTTGGTAGGGTTAGAGCCCCAGTACTTGTACCCAAATGTGCCTTTGAAGTGGGGGGGGGGGTGACTTCAAAGCAGCTCCTTGAAGTGAACAGGTCCCCTTTCATCCCAGCCCTGTCTGCCAGGCTATCTATGCGGGTAATCAGTCCTTTGTGTGGGGACAGGGCACAGCACATTCAGATGTAAGTGTGAGCTCCCTCTCCCCCTTCCTGCCCAGGAAGGTTATCTGAATGCAGATGAGTCCTCTGTCACACCCACCCTTCCTGTGTTTGTAGCTGTTTAGAGGGAATGCACAAAGTGCAGCTGTCACCCAGCCCCACGTGTACTGCAGGCATCCAGAGCAAAGTTAAGAGAAGAGAAATATTCACTTTGTAAAAGTGGCATTTCTAAAATAGTAATGTAAATTCCAGCTTTACCACTAAAGAGGATTTATCATTACCATTCCAAAGATAAGATATGAAACATGACTATTGCACAAACAGCTACTCCTTTCTAATCAGGAATTACAGCGTAAAAGTGTTTAAAGGAATTCCCAATGCTAGCCTACGAGAGGAGTAGGCCTCACAGTAGTGAAACATGAATTTAGCTGTTTGTCAATACCAGGATATGTAGAACTTAAAGTACATGTCCTACCTTTTAGTTAAACAACACCCTGCCCATTGGGCTACAGAGGGGTCTACCTTAGGGGTGACCTATATGTATTAAAAGGGGAGTTTAAGGCTTGGAAAGTGGTTTTAAATTCCAAGTCGAAGTGGCATTAAACTGCTCACACAGAACCTGCAATGGCAGGCCTGAGACAAGTTTGAAAGGCTACTCGTGTGGGTGGCACAGCCAGTGCAGCAGGCCCAACAGTAACATTTAGTTTACCTGTAAGTCCCTTGTAAAGTGGCATACCATATTCCCAGTGCCTGTAAACTAAATGTGCCAATCAGGTATATACCAATGTCATTATGTTTTAGGGGAGAAGCACATGCACTTTAACATTGCTAACCAGTGCTAAAGTGCTCAGAGTCCTGAGGCCAACTAAAAGATGCAGCAAAAAGTGGAGGTAAGCAGGCAAAATGTTGGAGAAGACAACCTTAAGGATGACAGGTCTAACAGGGCTGAAGGTCTATCATCTCCACTGCAGCAGTCCACGATTGTTGTCGCACCCAGAACCCTGAGTGTCCATCTGCAATGTTTATATCTCCCACTGGTTATATTATTTTATGTTGGTCTCCCTCGCAATACTTACCTGTCCCCAATGCTTGATGGGATGTACGGTATATTTGTACTTAGCCATTTGTTGACTTCACTATAAGTTGGAATTCTGCCCTTTCACAAGGGACATAATCACACACAAAGTAGTTCCCTTCAGTGCCAAGGAATACTATGGTAATGTGTGGTTCTTTTGAGACCAAAACAACTTTTTTGCCTGTTGAATTCTCTTTTTTTTTTTTTTGATTGATGAGGGCCCGGCACATTGCATACAATAAAGTTTTGCAAAAACCATAACAAAACAAGAATTGCCAGATAGCTGGTGGCCAACATCAGAGCTATTGGGTCTTCCAGTGCATTTGCCCTGTCTAACATTCATGCATATAACTTGGAATGTCTCAGTTTGTATGGATGAACCTTAGACAGCAGAAGTAGGAAACAGATGGAGGCAATCCCTATTCCGTTTCTGACTTGTGCTGTCTACATATCATGCATTAACTCGGAACAATTCTGAGTAGTATGTTTAAACTTTAGACACTGTAAATGCCAAAAACTATACTTATCTCTGAGACAGTGCACCTGTTCATGATATGGCCCCCAAATCCCTTCAGTCTGAAGTGCACTCTCGATGGGACACACTGAAAGAGTATTGATGAAGTGGTCTGTCCCTTAGAACGAGAAATAACATATGAATCAATCAGCATTGTTAAAATGTTGCAACGTCTGACCGGCTTTGCATGAGTAAATGCAGAGTGCGTATTGGTTGGATTTGAGTTGTTAATGCATTTAGTGTGTGATCGATTGATGATTTGTGTAACTTTAGGTAGGAGTTGATTTTTGGGATGTGTAAGCCACCATGGTTATGAATAGACAGTATGGCTAGTGATGTTAGAGATAGAGCAAGTCTTTTGTGCAAAATAAAGTCAGTCAGCAAGTTGAAAAGCTCTGCAGTAATAGAACTGCCCTGTCAGCACTTTCTCTCCTCTACTAAGAGAATAGTAATAATATCTGTAGAGATGGGGTTATCATCTACAATGGGCCTGCTCCTACTATGAAGAAACCTGAAGGGATTCAGGAAACTTCCATCTCAGAGTCTGAAACACTACTCATAGAAACTACAGGACATATTTACGAGTCCCTTTGAATTGTTCTTCTACCATGCAACATGGTGCAAGAGCGACGCCAATTAAAAATTAGATTTATGAAGCTGCGCAAGCCCCGCCTTGCGTGGCACTGAGTGGCTTCATAAATCTCGAGTAATGCAACGCAGCGCAAATCACTGCGTTGTATTACTCTGCGCCAGGGAGGCATGTCCATGGACATTGCATGGGTTTTCCCACCCAGCATCCATGGATGTTGACGCATTCCCAGATTTACCAGAAGTGGTAGACCTGGGAATGTGCCAAAAACTAAATCTCCCCAGGTGAGGCATAACGAGGAAAAATATTCTTATTTCTCCCTGTTTTTTTCCTCTTTCTATGTGTGCTGCATTCTGCATCACACATAGAAAGAGGAAAAAGTTTCAGGGGATTGTTTTTGACCAGTAAGGTGCCCCTTCCTGCACTAAAACAATCCTCCTTACAGCGCAGGCACACTTGCACCATGGGTGCAAGGGTGGAAGAGTGCCTTCGTTGGGCTAGGCAACCAAAAGGGCACCAGCGCAGGGGAAAAGGTAGGGATGCACCATACTGACTTAAATACGGCGCATTCCTGCCCTTTCCCTGTCACGCAGCGCAGCAAAGTGACTTGCTGCACTCTGTGGCTTGGCCATAAATATGGCCCGCGGAGTCAGATCAGGCACTGAATTATGGGTAAAATCTTACTGCTCAACCAAACATTAAACAGAAATTAAGTGCCTTTGGGGTTTATTTAGAAATTGGCAGACAGGATACTCCACTATAAACGTGGTGGAGTACCTTGTCTGCCAAACTGAATTTCTGTTTGCTCTACTTTGATTCGAGTAAACTGTCATGTTTTTGCTGATGGAGCCCCTGATGGTTCCGCCCGCTGACCCTTACACCGATGGCCTCGGGTATTAGAGTACTTTACACTTTTTAAAACGTAAATTATAGGAGTAACAAAGTGCAAAAACAGTAACTAGGAAAACAAACAATAGATATGATATACAAAGGGAAAGGTGAAAGACTCTGACTTACCTAAGTTATCGACAAAAGAGATAAGAGAGGGTAAAGTTTTTATGTCCTGATGAAAAAGATTCAAGCAGAGGTCACCTTGCAAATAAGTGTTGTTTCTGTGCGTGGAATGTTTTGAAGCACAGACTTCCATTTTTAAGATGTTTCAGCTTCTCAAATGTCTGTGTCCTTCAGACATGGTGAATTGCTCGGTCAGTTAATTGGGCTTGTAAAGATATATAACTTTATAGGCAAGGTTGGACAAATTGAACACAGACCTCCCACTTTGGGCCCTGGTTTCATTGATAGAGGGAGTGCAGGAAGGATGCCTACAGGACTTGGAGGCAGCAGGACTAGACACAGTGGGTGCACTGTATATGGACGGCATATTGTGGCCTTTTGAAGATTTGCGTGCTCACTTTGACCTACCAACTGGGCAGTTTCTGCTCTATGGCACTCTGACTATGGCGATGCATAGGATTTGGGGAGAGGAGGAGCAGAGCTTCAAGTATCCTTCAGTTGCCAGTTCCTCGGCACTGCCACTGAATGGTCTCGGGACTCTACGGTGCTATGCGTGGAGGCCTGTGTTCTCCCTTTTTAAGTCGAGCCTAGCGTTGCAGCGCATGCACTGCTCGCTTTGCGAGGCATGCAGTATAGCGTGGAAGCTTCGTGGAAGCTCCGCCCATCTTTTTCATTGACTTAGGTTCTAAATGCTGCCTTCCTATTGGTTTTTGGCTTGTTAGTCCCTCCTCATGATGGCCATGTCGTCATTTGTAGCCTTCCATGGCTACTGGCCCCTTTACTCCGAACACTATTTTCTTCATGGACCGCGTGAGATTCAGTGGGTAGTTTAAATTAATTAACTGAGGTGGTCACACGTGATAGTCTTTAATGGGTGGATGCGCGCATTCTGTCCATAAGTGTATTTTGGTAGTACAGGGATTCAGAGGGCGGCGTTTCATGGGTATGTTTTATGTGAGGGGGCTACAGCTTAAGATTAAGGGGTGTTTCTGTGCAGTATGTTTTTATTTGTACTCATTATTGATTCTGGCGTTTGTGATTTATTTTTTATTTCTCTTTAAGCCGTAGTTTAGACAGGGGTTGGTGCGAGTCTAGTTTTTATCGACGAAGGTTCGGTGCCATTTTTGAGTTAATTACTGTAATAAATAGGGTGCGGTTCCTGTGTTTGTTAGGGGTGCATGCCACCTTCGGTGGCATGGGGGCTGCAATTCACGAGTAGTCCTTGGGCTGAAAGTGATAACGGGGGTCGGGGAAGGCTGAACTAAGGAATCTGCATGTAGTGTTCCGGCTTCAGTTCAAGTTCAGTCTGCTTTTGCGGAATGGATGGTGTCGGTGGGGCCAGTCTGCAGCGCCTTTAGTTGATATGGCGGTGCTCTTCATAAGTGAGTCTACTAAGTTCAAATTGATCACTGAGTTTTTTTATACATTATAGATAAATGATTCTTGAAGTTTGAGAACTGCTGCTTGGTTTTCGGCGAGGTACGCGACACCCCGTCTCTTTTAGGCTGCATATGGGCTGGCTTTGTAGGGGGTCGTAGGACCTGTGGCTCGTTTACTCTTTTCTCTTGATTGTATTCAGATGTGGCCAGTCCCAACGCGCCTCACCTCCCCCGGGTTCGCGTATTATGGGGCCCCGTCCCTTGCAGGGTTTACCGACACTTGTCTAGGGCTCCTGCGCCTATCATGTGCTATTTAGAGCTGGGGGAGGGGGCTCAAAAGGCCCAGCTATCGGGTCTCGAGCCAAAGTAAATGCTGAGGCTGGTGGTGGCTGCTTTTAAATGTCTTGCTTTTTTGTGAGGTGTGGAGGGCGGGGTTCAGTGCTTCGAACAAAGAAGCAGGAGGCGCACAAAGGAGGTGTTGCAAACTCCAGCATCTGTTCCTAGACCTTTCACCCCCAAGCCGGGAGGAGGTGGCAGTGACGTGACCTAACATCTAATGTTGTCATTATTTCCGTGGAATTTTTTTCAAGCACCTATACTTCTGTAAAGAAATGAAGCAAAGGAACACTTTTTACTCCCATCTTTTTTGTACATGGTAGTATCTTTTTTTAACACTTTCTTTAAGAAGTGTTTGTTAAAAGTAAACCACACACCTTTTTATGGAATTGTCTAAAACTATTTAAATATTTATTAAGCATTTAAATGCTCTCTTATTTGGAATGTTGAACATGGTGGGGTAACGGTTCACTGTCCCCAACTCTTCTGAAGAAGTCAATTATGTCATGTGGCAACCCAATGACCCTTCTCTGACGTAGAATATAGTATGACGTTGATGGTGCCTAGGGAGTGGAAGGCCATCCTAATACAAATGGTGGCGCTAGCACCTCAACCTGGAAGCCACATCTACAAACGTTTAGGGTAGATTGGTGTTATTAGGAAGTTGCGTGGGCACAGAGTTTGAACAAAAGTCTTAAGATGAAAAACTGAAAGAGAAGCTCTGCATATTAAATATCTTAATGCATTATATGGCCAAAGTCTACTTTTAGTGTTAAAATTGGTGTGTTCTGTTTGGGAGGGGTAATTGAGATGCATCTTATGTTTATTTAGATAGATATCCTCTTTAGAGGAATGGTAGAAGCCATTTTATTTGCCATAGAATTCCCTGTATCTATTTTCATTTATTTCCAGGATGTACGGGGGTGAGCTGCTACGTAGGTGCTACCTGGTGGAAGCTGCTTTCAAAATCTCCAGGAGCATGTGCAATGTCACAATAAATACGCTAATGGCACATGAGCAGCAGGCACTGATGATCTGGCTGGTTATCACATGTTGCACCACTTTTAGCATTTGACGTTTTATTTAAATTAGATGTTGTGAATTAGGCCTAATTCATATTTTTACATATGTTGAGTTTTGGTGGTGTTCAGAGATCTACCCCCCCCCCTTAGATATGGAAATGGTTTGTCTTACGTTAAAAGTTAACTTCCAGTCTTGATATTCAAGCTTGAATTGGAAACTGATAAGGAAGAAGGTGGGTTTAAAGGCATTTGTCTTGTAATCATGCATTAATTCAGCATATATATATATATATATATATATATATTTTTTTTACATTTATCACATCTTAATTATGCGCCCACCCTGGGAATGCACTTCTTACTGTTGGCCATTGCTTTATAACTGACACAGAGAATTTGATCTTTTCTCGTGTGACAAGAATGTTTATCGTCCTGTGCAGATTTGTGTGATTGAAGACCGAGTATCTTGGCCTGTCTTCACCACTGTGGATAGCCGGGGTTTGCAGAATGGGAGGAGAGTGCTTTATTGTGGTTGCTGGACCGGGGTCTTAGAAATTCCAAGGGGAGCCCTGCTTCTGTATAATACTCTTATTTGTGGAGTTTGCCCGTCATTGCCGATGTTTAATTTATTATATGCTGCAGGTACAGGGTTTTTCAGCCTATTGTTTTTTTGGTAATGCCTAGGTAGGCAAGACCCAGTTATCCATGAATTTTTCCATGGGTGGAAGAGTTTGGGCACTAAGTCACCCGAACTATCCTTGTTGGAAGCAGACTTTCTGGCACACACTATGCAAAGGTTAATGAAGGGAATTCGGTACAGCCCTCTACATTGTAAAGTACAATGCACTCCAAATATTAGAAATGCATCTGGGGCATAATCTGAAAGCTGCTACTCACTTCTTAAGAAATTTGAAGTCTGTCTGTGCCCCCGTTTTTCATGGTCGCCTAACTTCCGGTCCCAGACGCTGCGACCGCGCACGATACTACAGAGTACCGGCTGCTCACAGTGAAGCCCCTACTCCTGGCTCCACGCCGCCGGTACTACCCTGCTGGACCTTTCCTGGGTCCTCATACTTTCCTCTTCCTTGGAACCGGGACGGAAGTATAACCGGTTACAAGTGAAGCACCCTTGTCTCTCTTAATTCACAGTACTTATTCCGGACCCGTCCTACATGCCAAGTAACACTCACTTCCAATAGCCAGGCGGGACGGAAGTACAACCGGCAGAGAGATCCAATATATCCTTTACACTGCCTTAAGCCCTGAAGAAGTCTCGGGGTACTTCCCCAGACGAAACACATGTTGGCTGGGCAACCGTTCAGGAATAAAGAAGAAACACACAAAACTTCTCCCTGTTTATTGTGATGTTCAATATATGTTATGTAAATTGTATTTTCTTGTGGTTGAACGTATGATACAAAGTATACCAGACAACTTAGACAGACGTGTGCACAGGCCTGTAGCAATGCATATTTTGTTGAGTCTTGTTCAACCATTTATATATGATCTTTGGGTTTTATAGGTTCAGAGGCTTCCAATTATCTAGTGTATTGTGACATATAGTGTAGAATGGTGCAGCAATTCCAACGCGAGCACACCTCAGTTGTAGTATTTGATTTGTATTGGCACAAATGCATTGCATGTTTCCACATCCTGTGGAAAGTTAACATTGCTGTGAAATTGGTGCAGCCATTACATTGTGAGCCCACTTTCTTTTGAATTTGGTGTGGATTGTGTTAGACTTGGCATCTTTTGGCGTGTTTCCCCTGACTTTTTGCTTTCTGACCTCCCGGTTTTGACTCTGTTTTTGCTGGTGTAATGATTATGCGCACTTTCCTCACTGCGGTCCAGTGGGAAAGTGCAGGTGCTCCTGTATAAAATGCGTTATGGATTGGTGTTTCCATGATTGGCCTATTTGGTTTATGTGTCAGTCCCTTGTAAAGTGCACTGCGAGTGCCAGGGCCTATAGACCAAATGCTGTTGGTGGGCTGCAGCACTGGATTGTGCCACCCACGCAAACAGCCCGTAAAGTGTAACTCGGGCCTGCCATCGCAGAGCCTGTGCGCAGCCTGGGGCTGCCATGTCGACTTAGCAAGTGCACACACTTGCAAGTCCCTAAACCTTCCCTTTGCTACATGTTAGTCACCCCTAAGGTAGGCCCAAGGTACCCCTGTGGGCAGGGTGCGTTGTATGCGAAAGGTAGGACATGCCCGGGTGTGTGCGGCATGTCCTGACAGTGAATTACAGCCTAGTTCGTTTTCACTATTGCAAGGCTACCTGTTCCCCCTAGGCCAGAATGGGCAGTTTTGATTATTACAGCTTATAATCCTAACTGACCCGGGAACATGGTAGAAATTCGAGTTTAGAATGCCTGGACTCAGAATGATAAAATGCATCTTTTAGTGAAGTTGGTTTTAACATTCTGTGTTTGAAAATACCACTTTTAGAAAGTGGGTATTTTCTTGTCTAACCATCCAAGCCTGCCTCTGCGAGTGTTGTGTATTCCTTGTCTGGAGTGTGAGTGACAGGGGCTGGGGGATGCCAGGAGACAGGGTGAGTCAGCACAGGGCTGAATAGCAAGATCTACATGTAGATGGGTGGGAGGGGTCGCACCTGGGCCCTGAATAGGACAGTGCCTTCCCTCCACAATGCTGGCTCCACCTCCTGTGGTGCGTCTGATGTCCCTGGCCTGCTCACTGAAAGAAGGGACGGAGACTTGTCAACAAAGTGCTCCAGAACTGGTTTGGACTAGGCAAAGGCCTCTCTGCCTTCAGAGAACAAAGGAATTTGGGATATAAATATTGGGGCCCTGACCCCATGAATTTAGATCTCGCTGGAATCAAGGAACCTGCCAAGACGAAGAGCTGGAAGAGCTGCCAGGAGGAGTACTGCCCCGTTGCTGTGTTGTTGCTTTGTTGGGTTGGCCTGCAGTCGCTGCTTCTGTCTTGGGCAGTGAAAGGACTGGACTGAACTTTCTACAAACTTGTGCTGAGTATCTCCAAGGGCCTGAAACCGAGCTGGCCTCCTGTTAAGAAGTCTCAGGGACTACAAAGACTTCACAAGCCTCTGGGTACCGCTTCTGGAACGCTGTTTCAGTTGCCACAGAGGAAGGGAACTGCAACCGACTCCGTCAACCGAATCCATCCCTGGCCGGTGACCTGTTTGCACCGCAGACCGCATCGCCCCGCTTCACATCGCAACCCTGGCCTCACCGTGGGCGACGTCCGACGCCGCCAACATCGAGCCGCTGCTTGCACCGTGAGCTGTGGGCACCGCAGTTCGCATCGCATCGCTTCACTGAACCAACCGGATTCGACCGACGCGGTCGCTGCAACTGGCTCAAGAGTCGTGACTGCACCGCATTTGGTGCACCGCTCGCACGTCTGCGACGCACCGCTCCGACTCGCACCGCTGTCCGACGCCAGCTCCCGCACTCCGGCTTGGTCGCCTGCATCGCAACCTGTCAGCACCGCATCGAGCATCGTCTCACCCTGCATCGCACGCCTTGGACTCACCGACTCCGTCTGCACGACGCTCATCGAGCCGCTGCCTGCACCGCATCGAGGGACACCGCACCTTGCATCGCTCCGTCTTGCACCGCTACCGCGACGAACGCCGACCGGCTCGTACACTCCGTACCAGCCACAACGAAAGGTACTGTAACCGAGTCTGTTCACGACTCTGCTGGCCCGTATCGACGCGGTCGGCTGGAACTGTTAGACTCTGTGGTTTTCAGCATCACGGTAGGCTCGGACGGAGCTACCGACTCGTACGAACTTTGCTTTTGTGCTATTCCTGCAAAGAAGAAGTTACCGTATCAAGTATTCATTACGTAAAGTACAGTATTGTGGATTTTGTCGTAATTGGTCTTGTCTTGAGTATATAAAATATTGGTTATTTTTCTAAACTGGTGTGGTGTCCGTTTGTAGTGCTTACACTGTATTACTGTTGGTTATGTGCAAATGCTTTACACACTGCCTCTGCATTAAGCCTGACTGCTCGTGCCAAGCTACCACGAGGGTGAGCAGGGGTTACTTCACGAGTGTAACACCCTTACCCTGACTAGGAAGAAGGGTCCCTACTTGGACAAAGGTGCAAGCCCTTGCCAACTAGAGATCCCATTTCTAACAGATTGCTAGATCAGTTTCGTCATATTTGGGATTTCCAGTGATATTTGCAACTGAAAAGGTGTTTTTTCCACATGGAGGTGCCTAGAACAAGTGTGAACATAGTACATGTTCATATGCTTTAAAGCTGGTCCGATTGTTTAGCATCCTGTAAGGATTATCACTGAATATTTTCCACAGCTAGAAGGAAGCATTGTTTTTGACATCTACTCTAGTCCTGCTTTCTTACTTCTCAGCAGAGCACATGTCGGAATTTAATGTAAACAGGGCAATTTACCAGGCAATGTCTACTTCTTAGCATCCCATGCACTCTGACTAGTGGCCGAAATCCCACAACGCTGATCCTGACTTTTTCTACTTAAGCAAAACTGTCTGAAGCTTCCACAAGCAGTGACTGAAGCTGTGGAGTCAGGTTTAAACAGTGTCTGTTTCCCATATTGGATGGTGACACTAAAGCTACACATGACTTGATAGGGAGCTGACTAGGAGGAGTCTTCCAGAACATTTGATAACCTCACATTCAGCATTGTCAGTCTAGAAGTACCATCCTCCACCTGTAGCTTTTTATTCCTCATAAACCTGTCGTGCAACTCCAACATTGTGGATCCTTCTTCGCATCCAGCCTTTGGACTCTCCTCTCTGGCAAATGTCGACATGACTGAAGTCCTGTTAACTGGAGCAAATCTCTAAGCCTTACCTGGCTCATGTCACTCTCTAAGGAATGTCGTCCTATTTATGCTCTAGGTTGACACATTTCTATGGCATAGGTAAACTTGGTTTCTATAGACTTCGAGTTAGTGGTTGCTTTCACGGATTTACACTTAAACAAGTACATTATTTGTTTACCAGGTTCCACTTCACAACTTTTGGCCAAAGTTTTGTTGAAGTTAGCAAACTGAGCTTTCTTTTTATGATCACGGTTTGATTTTTTTTTTTTTTTTTACAGGTTGTATTTTTTTTCTTTTGACTGAATTGCTTTTTCGATTTTTTTTGTTTTTTTTGTTCCTACCGGAGTGTAATGTTCAGCTCTGCCTATACTACACAAGATTGCTTTTAAGAATTTGGTTTGCCTTGAGAGTCACCAAAGATCTTGGTGTATTGTGAAATATGCAACAGCATGCATGTGTCTTTGGCTGCTCTTCCTTCTTCACCCTGCCAGCTTGCTTACTCAGTTGTGCTTCATATCAGGGTTCATGTAGTTTGAAGGCAAAAAAGGTCTGAGAACTACAGCTATTTTTCCAAATCCACATTATCGTCTCATTTCATCTGTGATGTTGTTAGGAGCAGTCATTTAAAGTTTAAATTAGCAATCATTAATTCAAACCCCAGTAGACCAGGTTACCATTTTATTTCTTTTGTTGTCAATTTAGTGAGCACCATCGTTAGTTGTACATGCTATTCACAGTCCATCATAGATGCACATCTCCGGGAATAAGCACTATAATAACACTATGGTAGTATCAAATAGGGCTCTGATAAGAGCATTCACTTTTGAATCATCACACTGAACTCAGGAACAGCAAGATTAATAGTCTTGTTGAAAATCACTGTGTTCGTCGCAAGCAATGACTTGAAATTCGAACCGTGACTCCATCCATAGTGCTGGCACCTGCACCTTGCATACCTTTGTACTCACTTGATTCCCTGTGGGTGGGTCCATAGGCGAGAAATTGATAAGGCTCCCACCTTCACAAGACTTCACGGAGGCCTACGCCCTGCTAGGTGTGGCTGGCTTCACCCGTGTAACAACCTGGAAATGGAATTTGATCTTCAAGTTGCCACCGATTCCAACTTTCTGCTGAGATTGTAGTATTTCCAAGGTAGTATTGATTTGAGTAGAGTAAACTGAAAATCAATTCACTTGTATTTGCTTTACCAGAATTTTTTTTTTTTTTATCAAACTTTCATAGCACAGTTCTGAGGGAAAATGTTGATCCATGTGTAATTTAAATACAACTTTCCCGAATCTTGGCATACAGGTTTAGTTTCCTACAATGTCATCTATCTGGGTGGGTTTACATCAGGGAGTACATGAGATGAGGCTGTGCTCAGATAGGGTTATTAATCCAGGTACAGTCAACCAGCGTTGCCAGGGCAGTATTTAGGCCGACTCTGCTGGGCACAGAGCTCCCTTTGAGTTTCTAAAATAGTTTGCTTTTCATGGTAGTCTGGGTTGAGTACCCTTCACCTAGGAGGAGTGAAGAAAAGTACATGTAGCACTGTTGATATACAGCTAAAATTAAAGGATGATATTTCTACGCTAATTAATTTTAATGTTTTTTAAGCAGTAGTATGTGTGCCTATGAAGCTTAAGGGTGGTTGGCTTGATGGTTTCAGACAGGAGAAGAGTTAAGCCAAGAAAGTAGAGGAATCAAAATTTAGGAGTTTGTTAAATTTGTGCCGAATTACTTTGTAGAACATTCTCTAAATTGTATTTGTAGCATCCTCTTCAATTTACCTTCCTGAATAATTTCAGAAATGAGATTATAAACATGGAGATTGACTCGCAACAAAATTTCCAACTAATCAACAAAGGAAACAATTGAAAAATGTAGGATCTTCTTCTTCTATTATTATTATTTTTTTTAAGCAAATCCAATATCCATTAAAACAAATTGGCATGCTGAATGGATAGTGTTGCCTTACAACCCTTAGTGTTGGTGGAGAGGTTATTGTTTTTCTGTACTTGAACATAATCTGGAATGGAGAGGGATCTTGAATGGCTGATGATTAGCTGGTACCCAAGACGTCTATTTTTAATTGGGTAACAAAGAAGAGCTCTGTAGTCTTTACAGACAGGAAGTGGCTGTGGTCCAATCAAACAAAAAGGTTGCTTGGCGCTTGACCCATGCATATAATGTAAATGCCAAGCCCAGTCCCTGCTTTTAGTGGAGGGGGTGTGGACTCTCACCCCTCCCTCAAACTATCAGGACAATAGGCAAGGGTGTAAAAGCCCCTGTTGCCACAGGGACCTGCTTCTATAATTAGCACACGCCATTTCAGGGTGTGCTTCTTTGAATTCCTGTTCTGACAGAGAGCACTACAAGATAAGTTACCCAATACAGACTCTCTTGGCCTTCTGAGACACATCTTATGAGACAAATCCGCTTCTGGAAAAAACTCCTAAAAGCAGCTGAAGCTTTCCTTAGTGGTCTTAGCTTTCTGGTTCCAACTCTTGTATTGTTTAATTTTATTTGTGAAGAAAGTGATTTGATGAGTGGCTGTTCATGGCAGGATACGTTTGGTCACTAGCCCTGTTCCCGATGCTCTATCTCTCTCCTCGTCCTTTAGAAGAACAGACAAGGCCTTAAAGCTGTATGCTGTACTGCCCGAGATGGCAACAGGTCCTTTTCCTCTGGTAGTCCGGGGCCTTTCTCTGTTCATTCTGTTTTGAGATTTTGGTGGGTTCGACTCACGACGCCACGTTTCATGCCGCTCACAGCTCGCATAGGCCCTTCCCAGATGCTGCTTATCCCCGGACTGGCCGCCTCCTCCCGGGGAATTACGTGCGGTTACCCTCGGTCTCTGGCGTGTACGGGGATTGTCTGCCGTTGCTTGTTGAATTTCAGCTACACGCAAGAAGAGACGTGCCTCGTGTGCCAGGAGCTGCATGTTAATTCTCCAGGTCAGCGATTCTTAACTTGTTGACTTCTGTAGCCTCCCACTTAATTACTACTGGAGGCCGTAGACCCCTGCACAAACAATTTTCTACAATTTGGGCCTCAAAATACAGAAACAGTATACATCGAACATATACAAATGAAGAAATATTTTATTTAATTCACAAATAAAAACAAACGTGGAAATCAATTATAATTTTAATGCGAAAGTTGAATTTAATTTTATTTCTAGAACACGAAGCAGCATGCTAGCCACTAGTATATCACTTTGTCTTTTCTCCCCATAAGGCATGCTCTCTTTTTGTCAGTGCACAGTAGAGCTGCTTCAGTTGGGGCCACCAGTTGTCCATACTTAAAATCCGTTTGCTGTACTTGTTCTACTCCCACAAATCAAGAGGATACTAACTTATTTTTTAGCTTTCAGTTTCAAATGCCTTCACATTTGCTTTTCATTGATCTGCTGATACTTAATGTTCTAAACAGTTTCAGGCCCCCTGAGTAGAGGTCTTGTTAAGTGAAGATATCCCTCCAAAACAGGTAAGGTTTTAAGGTTTGAAATAAGAGCCCACGTCCAGTATCTCTTCCTCCTCCGAGCTCCAAATGCAGCTGAACTCTTTTTAGGTCGAGCCTAGCAGCAGCGCGCAAGCACTGCTCGCTCTGCGAGGCATGCTGTGTTAGGGTATGCACTAGCAGCCCCGCCCACTCTCCGCCCATAATTGTCATTGGCTTTGTGTCATTATCTTTCATAAAGGCTGGCTTCCGATTCATTATGAGGTTTGTTAGTCCCTCCTTAGTACTGCCTTGTCTCCACTTGTTACCGCCCATTAGGAATGGACCTTTTACTTGGCTTGTGCCACGGTCGGCTTGATCTAGTGGGTGAGCACTTTTTTGACAATGGAGACTGGTGGGGACAATGGCGGCTGCTTTTTTTTGTATATGCATGCTGAGCGTGGCGCCCGCTTTACGGTGTTGCTTTTGAGAAGGTTTGAGCTGTTGGTATTGTAAATGACAATGCCTTTTAATTTTTTTATAAAAGGCATTGCCATTTACAGTGCCAATGGCTTGAAGACTCGCGAATGCGAGACCTATTGCATTGTAAATGCTTGTTGACATTACACGTGCAATGAAATTACCTGAGGGATCCCGAGTTGAGGGATGGAGTGCGGATGTGCTGCGCTGGACTGCCTTGGAGGAGGCACCGCTGTTGCGAGAGGTACAACAGGGCAGGAGACTCATAGAGTTTGCACGAGCATAGGACACGATTCTGGCTGACTTCCGGAGGGGCGAAAACGAGGGTGATAGAGCGTAAATCTTAAAAACATGTACACAAGCAAAAACAATGAAAACACTAATTTGAGAAATACACGTTGCACACATTAGATAGAAAACTTTCATGAAAAGAGAATTGAGAGTAGTAGAAGCATCGAAAAAGATTGCCTTAAAAGACGAGAGATAAGTATTCATGAAAATTTATAAATTTACATATAATAACGTGAAAGAGAAGACATGGCCTAGTGTCATGAAGAGTACTATGGGAAATTAACATGGGATAGAAATAAAGTGGTATTGCAACTAAATAATGAGTTAGAAGCTTGAAATTTTAGGGACTGATATTAGAAGTGATATAGGTTATGAAAATGTTAAAACGATTTTATTATCTTGAAAATAGAGAAACATGAGTTTTTGTAGAATTAATGAAATTTGCTATAATTTAACATACTTGAGCATATTGTAGGAAAGTGGGTTTCTGTTGCAGTAACCCCCCCACTTTTTGCCAGACTACTGATGCATTTTGACTTGATGTGCCCTGGGTCCCTGCCAATCAGGTTCCCAGGGCCTGTGTTCTTTCCCCAAAACTAACCCAATTGGCATCTCTGGCCACAGGTCAGCCCCTGGTAAATGGTACCACCGGTACCCAAGGCACTGTGACCAGAGAAGGTCCCTAAGGGCTGCAGCACTTATTGTGCCACCCTTTGCAGGCTGCGTGTTTTGGTGCAGAACAAAGTGAAGAGTCGACATGGCACACATCCCTGATTGCCATGCCTACAACCCACTGCCCTGGCATAGATCAGTCACCCCTCTAGCTGGGTGCACTATACCAGTGGTGAGGGTACAGGTGCATGAGCCCTGTACTCCTACAGTGTCTAAGTCCATTCTTAGACATTGTAAGTGCAGTGCTGCCATTAAGAGTATATGGTGCTGGGAGTTTGTCATTACGAACTCCACAGCACCATAATGGCTACACTGAAAACTGGGAAGTTTGGTATCAAACTTCTCAGCACATTAAACCCACCCTGATGCCAGTGTGGGATTTAATGTAAAATGCACACAGAGGGCATCTTAGAAGCTACCCCCTGAAACCTAACCCACCTCTAGTGTCCAGGCTGAGTGGCTGCTTTCAGCTGCCACCACCAGACATGTTTCTGGACCCCTGGGTCGAGAGCCTGCTGCTCTCGGGGGCCTGAAACATGCACATCCTGGGACGAGGTGCCAAGCCTCCTCCCCCAGGATGGGCAGGGTTCACGAAGGGGAAGCTTCAAAGGCATGCTGCCTTTGTGAGCCTCCCCAGACCACTTGCTGCTTTCAGCAACTGGTCCCCACTGGTTCTGCCCCCCCACTTTGGGCGGGAGAACCAGTGGGAAAAACAAGTGAGGGAGAGAGTTGTGCCCACCTCTGCCAACTCCACCCCTCAGGTGGGGGAGGCGAGGTGAAGCACAACTCCGAGTCCACGCCATCTTGAGGATGGGGGACCCAATCAACCAGGGACAGGCTCCTGCCCCCCTCCCACTGGAGGGTGGCACAATAGGGGGTGTACCCACCCCAGGGAAGGGACCCATTGGTCCCTGACCTCTACCTACCTGTAACGCCCCTAAATCTAGTATTTAGGGGGCACCCTGAACCTTGCTTCCTCAGATCCAGCCTGACAACAAGAAGAAAAGAAGAAGGACCGAACAGCCGTGCAGCCAGCTAACAAGAGGAAGACGCCCACTGACTTGGCCCCAGCCCTACCGGCCTGTCTCCCCTCGAACCTGCTCCTGCGAAATCCCGGTGTGTCCTGCAGCCAGCAACCTCAAAAACCCCGGAGGACCTGCCTGCCTTCACTTCCAAAGACTGCTTCTCCCGTGAACACCGAATTTGTTCAAACTGCAACCTCTGGCAGCAGCCGGAGACCACGAATCCACCCCACTCTGCACCCGCCGTCCACGGCCCGAGCTTGAGTGGGCAAACACCACGAGGAGGTCACCCCGGCGATCCTGAACCAAGATCCGGTGACCCCTGACATGCCTCAAGCCTCCAGCCGACGCCTGGAGTCAAAATCCAGAAGGCCCCCCTAACCGTGACCCGGAGCTGGTAAGAAGATCCGACCCAAAAAGGCACCCCTGCACCCGACGCCCAACGGCCTTGTGTGCCCACACCGATGGTGCCTAACCAACCCCTATCTTCCCAACTTGCCTCTCAAAGTGGTGGTCGCACCCAGAAGTCCTTCGTCTCCCTGCCTGCAGTGCTTTTGCTAACGGGAGGTTCTCCATTGGAAACAGGGCTTCCGACGTCGAAACAGCACCCTGAACCCGGCCGCCCTAGTGCCGCTGAGGGTGCCCCTTTAGCTCAGGGCAAATGGGGAAACAGATTAGCACCAAAGTCCAGGAGCTTTGCTCCCACAACCCAGTGGCCTGCTTGCCAGCAGCCACCAACTGGAGACCTCCTATCCTCCATAGGATAACATTGGGCCTCAACACTCTGCACCCGGCCGCCCCAGTGCCGCTGATGGTGTAACAAGAGTGCATCACTGACCCTGGGGGACCCCTGAATCTAACCCCAGAACCTTAACTCCCACAGTCGATAACTTACCTTTGAACCGATAACCTGTTTTTCCTCCATAGGATAACATTGACAATTTTCTTCCAAAAAGTTTCTGTGTGGAGTTTTGAAATCTAAAAATATTCTTTAAAAATCGAACGAATAACCAAAACGTATTTACTTACCTGTTTGCAGGAAATGTCCCAGTGCTGAATCTAGGTATCCAGCACTGAGTTAGAAAAGTAACGTGAAAAGTTACTTACCTGTAATTTACTGAAAACGCCTATTCATTTCAATGTACTGTATTTGCTAAGTATTGCAACCTACTGCATCCCCTGTAAATCAAACAAAGTACAATTCCTATTGCATTTTCAAACTGTTCTACAATCAGCAACTTATTACTGTATAGTATTTAATGCTTACCTGTGCCAGGCTTGCTTGGTTCTAAAAATAAAACAACAGTATATTTTTTATACAAAAACAATTGGTCTAGAGTTCAGTCCTTGAGTGTGTGAATTCATTTGCTGACTGGGTGGGTACATCAAATGCTTAAAACTGTCCTCTGATACTGCCTTACTGCTCGACCACTCTACCACAAATAGAGAGTAAGGTTCTATCTAACTTTAACCTCTGCCTACCTCTGGGATCACCTGGATTCTATACACACTATGGCTCTATATATACTACACCAAAATGAGGTAGTTTCCTACACATACGTAATGCAATATGATGATAAACAAAATATTAATACTGATTTATGAAAATTGAGTTTACATTACTAAATAGTGTTTGCAAATGCATTAAATGAAGTAAATTAGAAGTCAAGTTAAAGGCTTTGTGTTAGGACATGCTCGGTGTCAACCTTTGCCCTGAATATTAACAATGACTTGGTGACTATGAATAAGGTTGCATTTTATATTTGCAAGATGTGCATTCTATATTCTCTACATTATTCTTTTTCCCATGGGAGGAAAGGAAGAGTACCTACAACACACTATGTTGCTATTATGTTTCTTTTTAGACAGCTAATGTAGACTTGTGAATCCTTCCATTCTCATGGTATACATGGGAAACATTGCCGATGTTGCTATTCTCTAGATGACAATGTGTTTCATGAAATGATGATGGTCTTTTGATGGTAGTGTCACACAAACATGACATGGACATTCTTTCAAGAACTAATAAAAGAAAAAACCCCAGGAGAGGGGCACCGCACTCAATATATTTTCCTTGGGAAACTAACTCCATTTTTTCCTTTGTGCATCGCACTCAAATAATTTTTCTCTGAGCAGGCACTCAATTTATTTTTATGCACTTTGTTCTTTATGGACTCGTGAAATGCTTCATTACATTTGACCTATTTTCTATGTTGACTGATCTTTGAGGATTCAAGCTATTTCCTTGGATTTTGGCTTTAATGCTACATTCAGTAGCAGATGGCTAAGAACCTTTCTTGCCGAACCTGAACTTGAATTTTTAATTTTAGCTTCTGGACAATGCCCCTAGAGACTTTAAATCCTCTTTTTCCTGGATCAGAGTAGTCCATTTATGTTAGTAGAGGAACCATCCTACGGTCGTATGGGTAGCTGGATTTTGTACCTCTGTAAGAGTATTTGAAGTTAATTTGCACTAATGTTGAGTGCTGTTATTAAAACCATTATATTTTCAACTGAAATGCTAAAGAAATTCCCTTAGCTGATGAATTTTGAGTCTTTAATGCTATAATATTACAACTTTAAACTCGATTGAGACTTTTATTTGTGTCTATATTTCTTCAGTGAAATTGTGCATAAGGTGGGATTTTGTCCTGGTTTATGGAGATGGTTGGGAATTTCTAGAATCACCCCTCCTATTGTCTTAAAAAAAGATTTATTGGGAGGGTTATATAGAATAGAGAATGATTCAGAAGTTTGGAGATTTTGAACTACATGAGCATTCACTCTAATCGTAGGAGGTCCCAGTGCGGTTGGAGTGAATTAAGAAAATATTGAGCACTCCCGCTGCCAGAAATGAGATGCAGAGAAATGAGATAAAATAGGAATAAGAAAATGCTCTAGCAAGAGCGATGGGGATGACGCAGACTAGGGCGTCCACTGAGATCGAAACCTCTAGTGAAGGGCCTAATACCCGAGGTTTGACTCTACTTTCCGCCCCTGCTGCATTCATTACTTTGGCAGGCGCCAGCAGAGGCTTTGCTGACATGGACTACTTGGTAGATATAGCTTACCTAGGATATACTTTGGGAGAGGGAGGGAGAGGTGAGACATCGCAGGTCGAAGGAGGGGAGGTAGGGGGGAGTGTGTACTTCAGCTAGCTGAATGGTGATTTGTTGGTTCCACGAGAGACTGTACCTGATTATCCTAAATCTGTTTCTGTGAGAGCAGTGTACTACCTGGAAATGTTTACTAGTAAGTAAGTAAGTAAATTTTATTATGCATGATTAATTAAAACTGTTGCATTCAGAACATTACAGGTTAAATTTCAGAAATTTTACATTAGTAAAACAAATAAAAATAAAGTACAAAGTTTAAAATGCTTTTGTTTTGTGATTAAAAGACATAAAATTGTTTCGAATGTGATAGCACCACTGGCACAGATTTACGAGCCTGTTTAAAGTCAATTGTATAAACTTTCTAGTTTTAAACCAGTAGAGTGGTCCAGTGCAGCATCTACAACACTCTATAGTGGATCTTAACTGTTGGCAGCAGGTTTTTTCAATCTCAATGCTGTCAGATCGAGAAATTTTGTGAGGCGACAGTTTAGCTGTACTAAGGTTGGATTAAAGCACAGCATCACTGCCTGCCTACAGGACCTTACTCCATGCTGGATAAATAACGGTTTTAACAGTGTTTTCCGGATGTCCTTTAGCTTCTTGCATATGCACATGATATGGATCAAAGTCTCAGTGTCATTCGCACACAGACGGCAAAACTGATCGCCCCCTCTTCTTTCCCATGAAATGTTTACTAGGCATAGCGATATATCATACACACATCCTCCCTACTTCCGATATGCTTCGTCTTTGAACACGATATGCCTCTGCTGCCGGATTACAATGCCACTTGTACTGTTATTGTTTAACGATATGGCGGAATGAAGGCAATGGAGATGCCTGTTAAATGACAATAAAATTCAGTTTAAAGAAAAAGGTTGGACAGATTGAATTTCATTCTCAGTTGAATAAAATCCAATGTAGATCCTGTAAAATCGCCAATATATGAGACATTTAAGTGACACCTACTTAGGTGGCTTATCTAAAGTCAAGTCCGTAGAGTTTTAAACTGGAGGGTCTTGCTATATGTATGTTATATGACAACTGTGTGAAGCATTTTGTTACCTTTTGCTGACGCTTGACCAGCTCTATTGAAGTAACACTATACAGCCCACATGTTCCCGCTTTTGTGTCATATTTAGCATATTTCTTGCTACTGGCACTTTGTACATTTGCATTATGTTTTGGTATATTTTTTCACTTATTTCCAGTCTCTTTCTGCTGAGTGCTTGCCCTTCTTTTGGATTCACATTAATGTTCTGCCCTACCTTCAGTGCATCATTATTTGTCCTTATCTATTCAATTCAGAAAGTTTGTAGTTGCTCAGCAGAAAGAGAATGCGTCATTTATTACATTTCATACAAATATAATATTATTCCTACATGACAGAATATTTCATACATCGACTTGATAAATGCCAGAGTCACTGTACCTAATGTTCTCTGTTATGTTTTGTTTTTAAATATCCATTTGGCACGGTTCAAACTGTAATCAGTACATTTTCTTTTTTTATTTAAAGATGATTACATTTGTCATTAATTCGACTGAAAGGAAGAACATTGCATTGATAAAGCTATGTTCTTTTGGTGATTTTTTTAGGATATTTAAAAATGCAGTCGACTAAAATCTGCAATAATAAATCAACATCAAACATATAAGTTATACAAAAAAAAGAATAACCATGTTGTGTACAAATACTGAAATAAGAAACAGTTGTTGAAGGTGACTGCACGTTTGCTAATGTTTTGCACAAAGAATATTCACAAAGTGATTCTTGAGTATGAACGGGTGAAAGAAATAAAAGAAACACAGCAAAAGAATAGCGGAACGTATCGCTCGCTCATCAAGATATTTTGCCTGCTCTCAATGCACTGTTATCTACATGTTCCCTCGCAGTGAATGAGGACATGTAGCAACGTGGCTTCCACCAACACTTGTACTCAGAGTTATAAAGGGCACGATTTTCCACCTATGGCGGGGAATGGTGTTTTAACAACAATTACTGAATGAGGTCGGGAAAAACTAACAAGAAATAGTATAGTATTGTGTTTGTATTGTAACATTTAAATAGCACTTTGTACCTCTATCTGGAGCACTGAAGCACTTACCTACATGGGTAGCACACTACACCATATTGGATGTATGGTTGGAAGAGTGTTGTCTTTGGTTTGATCCTGTGTGGGAAGTGATTCCATGTTGTGCGCGATGTCTACTGAGGTGCGGTTATTGTGTTTTGGGGCACAGTGCTTACCAGTGTTATGGATGATGAAGTGTGAAAGACAGACACACAGATTATGGTTTTCAGTAGGCTGCCAGCTTTGCAGGTCGCTATATGGTGTTTCTTATGATTACAGTCCACTTAGCTGTACTGGGGGGGTCCATTCTTAGATACTTTGTTGAGTGGGCATCGGTAGTAGGGAGATATTTTGACTAAATCTGCTGTGATGGGCATGGCGCTCCTGGCATCCTGTAGCGTGGCCCTACACACATCTGTCTGCGGCTTATAATAAGGAATCATGGATTGATTTACTGTGGTTGCTGGCTGCAGACCTCCTTTCTCTCCAGGCCGTTTGAACCCTCCCACGCAGTATTTCTACTCATGCACCCCTTCTGATGGAATGGGGTACTCGGTCCCACACCCTCCTTCCCACTTGGAGATTTAGTGCCTGGCACCTGAAGGCTCCTGAGTGTGTCACATTTGTAGAGAAGGAGTTGCAGACCTTTCAACTCAATCACCGACAACACCAAGCCTACGTTAAGCTATGGGCATCCAGCAAGCCCTCCCTAAGGGGTCACCTGAACGGCTATGTGGGACGCTGAGAGGCCCACCAGCTCACACAGATAACCAACATCGAGGGCTGGATACTTCAACTGGAGACCGGCCTGCGCTGCTGTGACACAGAGGAGGCTCAACACCTCTTGGTCGTAGAGGACCGACCTGAGACAGGACTCCCTTGAAGAGGTAAAACAATGCTGAGGGCCTCAACCCAAGAAGTGTATGAATTGGGTGATAAGTCTGTGGAATCTCTGACAGTGTGGTACCCGCTATCCAGGACTCCCCCGGCTCCCTTCGGGAGGTGCTGCCCGATATCGCTCAGACCTTTGCAGCCTTTTATTGAGCTCTACACTCGGCTCCCGCTGCCCTTACCAAACACAGAGAGACCCATTTTATGTGATATTCCAATGCCATCTGTCCCCGACTCCTTATCCCTGGAATTAGATCTGTTCTTCACCACGGATGAGATAGACGCTGCTATAACAGCACTGCAATCTGGGAAAACGGCAGGCCCCAATGGCTACCCATTGAGTACTACAAGCAGTTCCGAGACATTCAAACCCCTCGCTTGCTAAATTGTTTACACTGCTGTGATACAGCGAGGATCCTTTCTGCTGGAACTGGACTGCACCACTATTGTGGTTCTTCCTAAGGAGGGTCTTCCCTGGAATCAATGCTCTTCCTACCACCCTATCTGACTCCTAAATGCTGACATTAAGATTTATGCCAAGGCCTTGGCAACCTGCCTGACCCATGCTCTTCCTTATCTCATTCACCCGGACCAATGCAGGTTCATGCCAGGTCAGAGCACTCACCATTGCATTCGTAGAATACAGGCGGCTCTTTCCCAGATGTGTGAGTTGGATGGCACGCTGGCCCTCCTCCTCATAGATTTCTCTTAGGCTTTCAACATGGTCTTCTGGGACTTCCTAAATGTGGTCATCCAGCGGGCAGACCTGGGAGCTGTATTCCGCAAGATGGTCTATCTTCTTAACTGTGATCCGACAGCCCAGGTCCAGGTGAACAATGTTCTATCTGCACCCCTTCCGATCCGGTGGGGTATGGCCAGGGTTGCCCAATTTCTCCCTTATTGTTTGCTCTTGATAGAGCCCCTGGTGCGTCTGATACGGTGCAATGCCCAGGTACAGGGGTGGAAGTGGGAGGATGGACTTGAGGACCGCATAGCGTTATATGCTGACAACATTCTTCTGTTTCGAGGTGCTCCTCGGACTTCCAGACTCCAGTGCTTGGAGAGCCTCCAGCTCTGCGGTGATGCGTCAAGCCTCCAAATCAATGCTAGCAAATCTAATTTGGTGGAGATCAGGGGAGATGCGGGGCGGTATTGGTGCCCTCATATCTCTATCTGGCAAAATTTCTTTAAATTCCTGGGGCTTCACGTGTACCACCTCCCAGACTTGTTGTGAACTCTCAACTTCCACAGCCTCACTCAGGCTCTTGATCTGACCTACATCACTGGGCCAGCCTACCCCTTAGACCATTTTGAACAGCGTGATGCACCCCATGGGATTGTCTCCCCCGTTATCTATATGTTCTAGGAAACTTTCCTTACCCTATCCCCCTTAGGTGGTTCCACTCCCTGACCTCTAAACTTACGAACCTTGTGTGGGCTGGTGGGTGTCATAGGTGTTGAATGAAAAGCCACCCCAGGTCTCCCTTCGATGGTGCCCTTGGAGTGTCTGATATATACATATATTACTTGGCAGCGCACTTGGTACCAGTCAATGATTGGTTCACCGGGGGCTGGGATGACCCTGCCTATCATCTGGAGCTGCACTTTTGGGTTTGATGGTCTACTTGGCCTTCTCTATGGGGCGCGGTTACCCTTGAAATTGCCTTCCTGCACCCGAGTGTCCCTTCTCTGCTGGAAGGCGGCTTTATGTCTCATCCGATGGGACCGCCGTTTGACTGGGATGACTCCTCTATGGCAGGGTATATGGCTCCGACATCTTTCTAGTCTGGATGGCTTTGCTCAGTGGGACTGAATTGCCATCCCTTATTTAGAGGATGTATACAAAGGGGAAAATGTAATGTCCTGTCAAGATCTGAAGGATCTGTACGCACTAGCTAATTCACCTTTTTTATTTCTTCAACTCTGGTGGAATGTGTGGTCGCAGAGAATCTCAAACACCCCAATCCCTGAATACAGTCTACTTGAAGCTAGGATCTTCCTAGGGCACCTGCGGTAAGGATCCATCTCTTTGATTTATTGCTCCTTGGCCATTCATGCCCTGGACAGTTTCGATCTGCTCAGACAGAAATGGGTGAACTGGGTGGGAGACCTCGATGAGGATGACTGGATGGAGGATTGGCTTGCACCTCGTGAACTGGCAATCTTCTGCTGTATGCACATGATTTAAAAAGACTACCTTCATGTGATCTATCTCTCCCCTCGCCGCCTGCACTGAATGTCACCCAACACCCATGCTGTTTGTATGCTATGCCCAGCTGCAGATTTCTTCTACATGGTATGGGACTACCCGGCGCTGCCTTCCTTTTGGGATGGGTAGGTCAGGAGCTCTCTGCAGTTCTTGGGCAACCCCTTGAATTGGCTCTGCGTAATGTGCTGTTGGGGCTGGTGGAGGAGTTGGGGGGGGCCATAGGGCTGAGTGAACTTTAATTGGAGATGCCTGCCTAGTGGCAAAGAGGAATATGGCACACACATGAAAGCAGCAAACACCCCCCTCGATCTTGTGTTGGCTCAGGTGGGGTAGACTGGTGTGCGCAACAGAAAAAGCCTGTTTATGCTGCTTGTGGATGCCCCCACAAACATGAAATGGTGTGGGGTAAATAGTGTTCATTCTATGGATTACCCTCTCATTCTATATGATGCTGTGATCAACTTTGTTAATGACGATCATTTATGAGATATTGTGAGATGTCAAGAAGTGGTCATGGCATGTAGGTTGTTGGGACCTGCAGTGGTGGACTAAATTAAGATCTGTTGAATTATTCCATGCCTGTTGAATTGGTGATGGGTGGTTTAATGGCTATAGGTTGGTACAATGCTGGGTGATGGACATGACCAGTAGCAGCTTTATCATATTTGATGCAAGAGTGTCAAGGGGTATAAGTGAATTAATTATACAGCCTGTATGATCTACAATTTACTTCCTGACCACTGAGTGTTATGGTATTAGTGTAGACCAGGAGGATTATTATTATATTGTATTGTATCTGCACGTATGTAGTGCTACCCATGATGAGGCATTGAAGCACTTCATGGCAAGCAGCACGCTGCTCCAGAACCCAAGGTTATTTTTTCTTCTTCATTGGTGTAAGAAATTGGGTTGTTGGTTGAGGAGGGGGTGAAAACCTGTTCAAGTATCAGCTACAATCCTTGACAGGATGAACAACAAAAAGCCACTAAATTAACCTGTGCTTAACCCTTTGGTAGCTTGGCACAAAAGCAGTCAGGATTAACTTAGAGGCAAAGTGTAAAGTATTTATGCAGCACACAAACAGTAATAAAGTGGAAACACCACACAAGAAAATCCCATACCAATTTAGACAATTAGGTTACAATTTAATAATGTATTTGAGAGCAAAATGGCAAACATCCAATTAGTAGAACCAGGGATATGTAAGTTTAAAGGTTTTGTGAAAATCAAGCACTAAGAAGCCAAAAGTGCCAATGCCAACTGCGGTTATCTAGTCACGGTAAACCAGATCCAAGTCACAAATGCAGGTCGACCACGATGGAGCTTGGGCCGGATACAGAACTGTGTTCAGTCCCCTGAAACTACAACTTGTGGCCAGGGAGGCAATGTGGTATACTCCACTTTTGACCCCCTCACAGTATAAGCAAGTGGGAAGAATTGAAGCTGCTAGATGGGACACCGAGTGGCCTAGCAGGGTGTCCAGCTTTCATTGTTTAAGCCCTACATGAGCTTTAAACGCATGGCTGCCATGTTTCCCAGGTTCTTGCATGGCCAGCTAGTCCAGTCCCATCCTCTTCCTAGAATTGTGGAACTCTTAGTCCTGGTTTTATGCTCAGTTAACTTAGACTACAAGTCCCAGAATTCCAAGAACAAAAAACTGGACTGGCCCAACAACTCACGCATGGACCTGGGAAACCTGGCCTCTTAGTAAAAACTGTGTGCTGGACAGGAGGAGATGCTGCAAAGGAAGAGCCCTGCACAATGCAGCTCCAGGAGCACATTCAGCTATAGAGATGCAAATATAGCTATCTGCAGTTAAACAGCCTTGGATGTGTAAATGAAAGAAATTCAGGGGTGCTATGCTGGAATATGCCTTTGAAACAGGATCAATGGAAGAAGTAAATACCAAAGTGCCATCAGTTTGTCAGATTGGTGGGACAGAGAAAGTATAATTTGTCCAGGATCAAACAGTTTGCTAAAGTAAAAGACCTGAGACTGCAGCACCCAGCTATTTGCTCCAAATTTTATACATTTACTTCAATACTGCATTCGTGTGAATACAACAAGAGAAGGGGCACGCTCCCTCTACTTTCGATAATAGCTGTGCATTTATTTTAATCATAAACTTACTTTTAATCATAAACTTACTAACGGATTTTACATTGATTCTAAACTCTCCCAATTTTGCTTAAAAAGGGAGCAGAGCAATAAGCTCAAACAGTGGTTGCCTAAGAGCACACAATTTGGTCAAATGGGGGTGGGAGGGGTTAAACACCATAGCTCCTGGTTTCACAGCTTTCAACTAACCCATTAGACCGCAAGTATGGTGACGGTGATTCTGTTAGCAAGGCCAAAGTGCATGTTCCCTCCCAGGGAAATATCACTGTTTTGTGAGCCCTGTTCAGCTTTAGAATACCCTATTGATTGCCAGCATATTTAGGTGAAGTGGCAGGGGTGTGGAATTCCTATAGCTGGACACCCAGGACATAATGTTTGGGGTCAAGAACAACAGGTTTTCATGTTTATTTGGTCCACAGGACAAGAATGCCCATACCACTCCAGCACATACACTTTGGCTGCCAGATTACAGTACCAAGGTATGCATATTTGGAGGGGGTTGCCTAACAGTAAAGGCAAGATTTGAATCCTTATGTATATGTTGCACTTACTTGTATACAGGACTCTGTCAAAGGCTCAGGTTATGCATTTCTGGCTCCTCTCCATCCCATCAGCACCCTCACAGCAATAACTATAACACACCACGCATCCCACAAACCCTGGGAAGAATGGAGCACAACACAATGTTCAATTAAATCACAGCAAGAGTACAACACCAGGAGGCAACCAGACTTCCTCTTCTTTCTTCGCTGCTCTCCAGCTCTTTAAGGGTCTTTTCTATGCTGTAGCATGTTTTTAATGAAATTGAATAAATTGAATACTTTAATTGACTAGTTGCAATCTTACCTGCTAGTTCTGGACTCTGGGCATTCTTCTTTTCCTTCACCGCTGCTTGGGAGAAGCCGGCTAACACGCAGCTGGGGACTACAACCCCGGACTTCCCTTGTGCTTGTAACATGCATAAAACTGTGATGCCGGCCCGCAGCAATTGTAGCCGCAATCTTACCTGCTGGTTGTTCTGGACGCTGGGCATTCTTTTCCTTCACCGCTGCTGGGGAGAAGCCGCGCAACACGCCCCTGGGGACTACAACCCCGACTTCCCTTGCGCTTGTAAGGCGCATAAAACTGTAACGCCAGCAGGCGGGCGGGCCCATCCACACCCGTCAGAGCCCGGAGGAGGCTGGGCTGGGCGCCGCCTCTAACGTCTGGGGAAACTGAGGAACGTAAGATGGTGAAAAAGAGTGCTGCAAATACGGGGAGGAGGAAGGCAGCCCACCCGCCAACGGAGGAGTTAACTTTTACTTCTTTGGATACTTTCTTGGCAAAGGCCTCATCTGCCATAGCTTTAGAGATTGACCGAGCAGAGAGGAGACTATCAATGGGTACGGGTAATGCCTCAAATAGGGATATGTCGTCTGATTTGATCCATGAGGGTCCGATACCGAACACACTGGGGACAAGCACGGCAGTAACAAGCCCTCCTACCCCAATTACCACCACGATGGGCAGTATCAAACCTATATCAGAGGGAATAATACCACCGGTTGCTGTACCTATGCAAAAAAGAAAGAGGGGCCCCTCTAGAAACCTTTGCACGAATAATTCCAAGAGACCAAGAAAATGCAATATTGCACCAGAAAATGTATCAGGTGGTAATATGGTGAAACCGCAGCAACAGCCAATAGTCACCCCCTCTAAGGTCCTGAATTTGGATGATCTTCTCGAAAAACTCAAAGAGCTCCAAACTCCCATAAGCCTACATTTAGAATATTATTGAAAAGGCAATAAAGGAGCTAGCATCATCAAGAAATATGCCATCTTATGATTGTGGGGCCAGAGAGAACCCCTCAGGGCAGTTGCAAAATCTTGTAGGTGGTGACCGTAGTGACATGGTGAATAACAGTGCAAAACCCCCGCCAGTGGCAATCCATCAAACTCATATTGTGGTTCCAGTAACCCAGCCTCCATCTCGGTATAATGCTACGTGTTTCCCCCGGTATCAGCCTTGATTCAAGGAGCAGGATGAGCGATGGTGTCCCGACCCCTCCTGGACCCCAGGGACATAGAACAGGATATATCAGCTGTAAGGGCAGGGGGCCCTAGTCTTTCACAAAGAGTGGCTGAGGGGCCGAGGTTAGATCTCCCCCCAGCAGCATGTCCTTATGTGGTCATTTTGGCAAATACTCCAGCTTTAAAAAGTGAACAAACAGAAACTACCACCCAGCTAATCCACAAAGCAAGTCATTGGATTTATAAAACCGTTAATGGCCGGTCAGAGGGACTTTGTAACATTTTAATGGCCCGCAGAGTCTCTTGGCTTGGGAAACAAAACCACACAGTCCCCTGTGATAGATTTGGCTTAAGTCTTAAATCTCCGGCTATAGCTGAAAAACCTTTACAGTTATTAGCTAATAACCCATCAGCATCAACATAAATATTTGCCCTACCTCTTGGTTTCTTTAATAAACTGTTGACGTATCAGCAAGGTACAAACAGAAACAAGGCTCACAATTTCACTTTTCCCATAGTGGAGGCCCTATCACATTCGCAGTGCAGAGGAAATACTTCTTCTTTATTACCAACCTCAAATCGCTTTATGGCGTGGACAGACCTGGATGCCTGTGATTGACTGTGTACTAGGGAAGGGTCTCAGAATGCTGTAGTGAATGAGGTTCCGGAGTGTTCGGATGATGAAGCCCCTCTACCAAAGGACATGGATAATTTTACAGCCATCACATGGAATATTGCAGGTTTGGGACAAAAAATGTTGGATCCAGATTGGCTAAAGTATATCTCCACTTTTGACCTAGTTTGCTTGCAAGAGACTTGGGCAGTGGGTCCTGTTAATATAGACGGCTATAGGTCATACTATACCCCCACAATTGCCTCAAATGCTGGTAGGGCGAGGGGCGGGATTGTGACATTTTTAAAGAACACTTTGAGATTTGAAGTATTGTCATCTCACAATGATTGTCAATATTTTAACATGTTACACCTTAATGGTCCGGAAGGCAATACCATATTATTGATCAATTTTTATAACAATCTATTTGGGGGTGAGATGTACAAAGGTGCCTCTATAGTGGAGGAAAACATGAATAGGCTAATTAGCTCGTGCAAAAAAGATCCTGCAGTGTTGTGGATGAGCGATTTTAACGTACACCCTTGCCCTTTTGCACTAACATCAATCTGTGGCTTAACAGACGAGGTTGGAGGGGGTAATGTGCGTTTCTGCCACAACCATTATGGGAACGTATTAAATAAACTCGTTATTAAAAAAGATCTGGAGATAATGAACCCTCTGTCGGAATCTACCGTCCTCCTGCTAGAAACTTTCTGCTCCACCTCAAATAGCTCCACAATTGACTTTATAATAGCCTCTGCTATATTGGGAGGAGCTCTTAGTAATAGGAAAGCTGAATTCTTGGGTTTTGGTGACCATGCGGCTGTAACCTGGCACATACAGTGGGTAGGTATCCATGGCACTAACTCCTCACATATAAAACCCATTATTGCAAGGAAGAATGGGATAATACTTAAGTGGGAGGGCATTGATAAGGCAGTCCTTATCCCCATGGTAGTGTTTAGCAGAATGAAGGAAATAGTAAAATGTCTAGATTTAAATCCGGAGCCCCAGCTTATTATTGAGGCCTTTGAAACTATTTTGATAGAGGTGAAAAAGAATCTCTCAAAGAGCTGTAGGTCACATAAAAACAAGGGACCGAAATGGTTTGACCAGAATTGCATTAAAGCACTTTCTATCTACATCAAATCCTTAAGTGCATGCCAAAAGACCCAGCTCTTGTGAAACAGGCCCGCCTAAGGTATTCTATGGCCAGGAAGAATAGACTAAAGACATTGAAAGAAGAAGCTTGGGAAAAACTACTCAAAGCATCTATCACAAATAATGCGAGGGACTTTTGGTCAACGATCAACGCTCCATTTTTAAAACTGAATTCTGATCCTAACTTGGACACCTATGTGGATGAGGATTCATGGGTGGAGCATTTCAGTAAAGTTTTTAATGGAAAGCGAGAGGGCACCCAGACGTTGGACTAAGAGCTCGTTTCCCCACCTAATGTAATAAGGCGCCTGGTATAGATGGCATAGATGACTTTTTTACAGATTGCCCTGATCTTTGGGGACTCTTGCTTACTAATGTATTTAATGCCATAGCCAAAGAGGGTCTGCCTGCTTCTTGGCATAAAGCAGTTCTAATACCCATCTACAAAAAAAAGGAGACAAATCAGATCTCAGAAATTATAGGCCAATCTCCCTCCTTGATAGCACGGCAAAACCTATGGGCAGAGTGCTATTAAATAGATTGGAGGCTTGGGCACTGACAAATAACATCCTGACCCCGGCCCAATATGGCTTTAAAAAGGTAGAGGCACTCAAGATCAGTGTCTTAACCTGAGTTTGCTCATAGCGAAGTACACCCACGCTAAGCAAGGTAATTTATACATGGCCTTCATGGATCTTAGCACAGCCTTTGACTGCATAACCCATTCCCATCTTTGGAGGATCATGAAGGAAATGGGGGTATACCATGAAATAATTACCTTCATAAGGCAATTGTATTCGAAGGCTGAAGCATGTGTAAGGTATGGGCAACAGGGTGAGTGCACCAGATGGTTTTCAGTCTCTAGAGGAGTTCGCCAATGGTGTGTTCTCGCCCCTTTTTTGTTCTCTTTATATACAAATGGTGTAGAGTCTCAACTGCTTAAATCAGCTATAGATGTCCCTAGAATAAACAAGATGCGTATCCCAATTTTATTGTATGTAGATGATGCAATTTTAATTGCACGCACGGGAAGGGTGCTCCAGAAATTGTTAAATAATTATGTAAAATTCATGCAAAGTCTTGACCTACAGACAAACAAATCTAAGTCATTTGTTTTAATTGCAGGACAAAAGCTGAAGAATCCCCCTTCCTTTTTTATCTCTGATTGTAAAGTGGTGCAGACAGAGTTGTTTTCTTATCTAGGAGTGACTTTTGATTATAGATCAACCTGAATGAATATGGTGGCCAATCGAGCGATCATGCTTGAAAAGAGCAGAAACGCTATTCATTCGTTCTCTAAAAAGTTGGGTACAAGACATCTAGATATTATAAGAAAGGTCTACGGGGCCAAATCTAGTGCAGTAGCTGCCTATGGCGCTGGAGTGTGGGGCCACGTCAGTGTAAAGGGGATACAAACAATAGAGAATTCCTTTTGGAAATCAATGATGAGCCTCCCCATTAGTTGTTCCAACTTTAAATTACATCAAGAGCTAAATATCCCGTATATAACTGATCAAATAAACGTAGCACCTATTCTTCCTTGGCATTCAATATGGCGAAGAGACACTGTGATTCTTACCCAACAAATTATCATGGATTGTTTATCCCTAGAACACACACAGAATATCCAGTGGTTAACGTATGTTAAAAATACTCTGCATACATTAGATTTAGGGTATTTATTTGAATCACCAGGAAATTGTGTATCTGTTTTGAAAAAAGTTTTAAAAGCCTGCTTTTTAACAATTGCCAATGATGCGAGAATGAATGTACAGCGTAGTAAACCTACAGTCGGAGTATCTTGAGGGCCCAATTCAGGGTGAGGGGCTATCATCTTACCTGGAGTTTGTAACAAAACCCCGGCACAGATTTATTTTGCTAAGGTTTCGCCTTACTTACATTACGTGTATGCTGGGCTTCCCTGCTGGCACCTATTCTATTAATGATCTCCCATACTGCCCATGTGATGATTCCGCGCGCCAAACTGATTTGCACATTTTCTTTTTTGTAAATTTTTTTCCAATCATCGAAAAAGATTTTTAACTCCACTTTTGCGTAAGCATAATTTTAGACAATGTCGCCCGGCCTTATACTTTTTACGAATGCTGCCTGACCCACTAACCTGTTATAGTGTTGCCTCCTTTTTAGGTCGAGCCTTGACAGTGCATGCGCTGTCTCTCGATCTGTTGTATATACTACTGGGCTGACAGTAACCAATAAAAAGCCAATTGGCGGGCTATGATTGTCCTTTCAAAAGGCTTGGCTACAATTAGTTACTGTCCCTTCTTCGTCCCTCCTTATACTCCTTTGTTTCCTCCCAGCAGCAGCGCCTAACTTCTGCTATCCTCCCGTTTTTGTCTTGATCCTTCGCTTAAAGGGACTTTTTTTTTATTCTTCCTCTGTAGTCTTAGCAGTAAATGTGTTGAAGGGAACGCGCGCCCTGGGCATAAACTCAAGAGGGGGCCAAGAAGCCCAAGAGCTCACATTACAGCATGAGGAATGCAGCCTCCCGATCACAAACAATTCACAAGCTCATTACGTGCTCCAGGATTGCTTGATAAACCTGTATGTATTTCCATTCAGGTGGAATCCTGGAGCACGTAATGAGCTCGTGAATTGTTTGTGATCGGGATGCTGCATTCCTCACTTCGTAACGTGAGCTCTTGGGTCTCTCAGCAACGCCTCCCAGACACAGAGGCATGTTTGTTTGCCAATGTAAACTCAAACAAGCATCTGCAATGCAATAGGTCTTGCATTTACGCGAGTATGAGCTATTGGCATTTTAAATGACAATGTCTTTTATTTATTTTTTGGTTTTTAATACATAAATAAAAGGCATTGTCATTTACAATGCCAATAGCTTAAACTCTCGAAAATGCGAGACCTATTGCATTCCAAATGCTTGTTATGTTTGTCACTGAGAACCAGGAAATTGCACATTTGCTGAGATGAATTGATTGTTTTTTATAGTTTTTATTTGTGATGTATATTTGAACTTTTATGATTAATTTTGTATTAATCGAATAAAGTAATTTGACTGACTGACTAGTTGAAATTCATTGATCCTTTTGTGTAATTACTCTGTTGTGTTATTTCTGGCACTTTAGTTGTTGGTTTACAGCAGGTTTGCCCGCTGCCCCGGGAGGCGTAGTGTAAGCTGCATGTGTCTCTCAAATTCGTCAGTTGATTTGGTTTTTGGGGCGATGATTTAGTTATTTTCTACCTCAGCACAGTGGTAGCTTTGACTCTTGTGGGCAGTGAAAAACGAGGCACCCACTACGCTGCTACTTCTCTGCTGTCACAAACGCTGTGGTTAGGCCATCCAACCTCTAGAGGACGCTTAAGGGTGATGCACCAACAGTGTGGCTCCTTTGCTGCGGACCCAGGCACTTATCTCTCATACTGGTATGAGACACGCAGGACTGTTGGAGCTTCTTGGGGCTTTCTGCTCAAGGCCTGCAGCCGCCCCCATGTTCTTGGGTCTGTATTAAATTGTTCTCAGTAAGGCAAGTGCAGTGGGGACCCTGCAGGCTCCTAAACTGCCCAGTGTATCAGAAGGGTATGTTAGGAGAGCCATGGAAGACTTGCAGGAGGTAGAGGACTTCCTGCCTTGGGAGGACACTTTTGCTGAGATTATAGATGCCTCAGTCCAGAGGGCGGTCACTGGTGCCCTAGAGCCTTTTGGGGGCAATTTCTGTCATTGGCTGTGGGCCAATCTTAATCCCTCCACTGGAGGGAGGACCTAGGTTTCCCCAGGGCCCATAAAAACCAAAGGTTGGAGTGCCACAAAAGCTAAATAAAGGAGACCGACTCAGATAAAGGGCTAAAAGAATCCTTCCATACGTGGTCCCATACGACCCAGGAGGACAAAAGGGGTCACTCTGTTGACCAGGCAAGTAGAACCTACCCCAGATCTTGGGCCCCTAATATACCCGATCAAAGGACAGATGATCATGCATCCCAACTGGGCTTAGATAATGGCTATGATGAGAGGAGGCCAGCTCTCAACCCCAAACATATCAAGTCTGATGGTCAGGCCCGCTTTACTTGACCCCTTCCGGAATGCTGAATGCAGAGGACATTTCCCATTCACAGTCTTCAGAATGGATCCTGGCAGACAAAGTGATGCAGTAGGTGGCCGGATGGCTGCAAAATCACTAGCTACAGAGATCAGAAACAATCTAAGACCAGACTTTCCAAGACCTACTTTGGATGGTAAGGTAGCAGTCATTCATATATTGAACCTGAAGCACACCCTTATCATCCTTATACTTTAATTTCGTCACAATTATCTTCAGTTTAGCGTGCAGCACTCCTGTGCGCCCCGTCCCAAAACAGCGCCATTGTTATCATAAATCCATATTGTGGCACGCTGTGTGCGTGTCACGAAGGAGTTGCACAGCAATATGCACACAAGTGAACAATATTCACAACTACTCCATAGTTTTGCCAAGTTCTTCCAGTTTTCAAAATGTCATCACTTTTTTTATCCATCCTGTCAAAGGAGAAAAGTTTCTATATTTCATGCGTCTTAATGCTCTGAAATTGCCCATCCGGGCCTATTCGCAGGCAAGTGCGGAAACTTCATAATTTACCAGACGTGTAATTTACCCAATGCATTTCGGTCCTCAGGTGTGCAAGTCAGTTTAAATAGTTACGTTGGGAGGGACACGTTTAGAATGCTTGTTGGAGGGAGACAAGGAGGTTATGCATTTTTTAAACCAACATGTTAAAAGCAGGTACGCAAGGGATTAGTTTGTTTATTTAAGGATGTTGCGGTTACGGCTTGGGAAAAGGCAGTTTATTATTTAGATTTAAAAAGGGTTTTTAGCGTGATGTTTACCAGGAGGGCGCATCGAGTTATGTGCGATGTGAACGGGGGAAGTTTCAGTGGGGATGGGGAAGTGAATATCGTGTGTAAAAGCCTTTAGCACAACACGTTTTTGTTATTAATTTATGGGGGATAAGGGCATTAGGGTGAAATGTTTTTTGGAATTTTTGATGGGGGATAAGGGTAGTAGGGGCAAATGTTGCATTGCCAAACCAATTCGCATATGAACTGTTAGTTGGAACATACATATTGATACATACTTTTAAACATCACAGATACCCCCGAAGAAGGTCGTGAGGACCGAAATGCATTGGGTAAATTACACGTCTGGTAAATTATGAAGTTTCCGCACTTGCCTGCGAATAGGCCCGGATGGGCAATTTCAGAGCATTAAGACGCATGAAATATAGAAACTTTTCGCCTTTGACGTGATGGATAAAAAAAGCGATGACATTTTGAATAAACTGGAAGAACTTGGCAAAACTATGGAGTAGTTGTGAATATTGTTCACTTGTGTGCATATTGCTGTGCAACTCCTTCGTAACACGCACACAGCATGCCACAATATGGATTTAAGGTAGCAGTCATGCCGCAAATACAGGGAGGAATGGCGATCTTCCTTGAAAAGTTCATCAAGGACCCCAAGAATGGGATAGACAGATCCTGGTGGACTTGTCAGGATAAACTGCATGCACACTGGTATGTGCAACAGGGAATGTTCACTTAAAATAGAGTATTCAGGTTCAGAATAAACTGATTCCTGCTACTGTACAAGGATTTACTTGATCCTAGAAGTAGGAGATACAGACATTAGATAAAGGAAAAAGGCAGTAATTGGCAAAATAGAGAAAACCAAGGTCATCCCTTTCTCTCTCTTTCTCCTACTTTCTTACTTTTTCTTCTCTCTCTAAATCACACACATACATACATATATATATATATATATATATATATATATATATATATATATATATATATATATCACGTACATACATACAAATATATATATATCCCGGAAATGCCTTCATAAGCCAAGCACAAACTGTAAACGCTCAAATGTTCAGTCTATAGGGAAAGTGGCAATCGAATAAGTAGCTTGAAATTACATCTTATTTCTGTATGTTGCAAATTCTCAAGCAGCTTGCTGTAGACTTGATCACAGCTACTTTTAGACATTCCCAACATTTCACCATCATTTTCAGTCTCTCACACTGCAGTGCATCCTATATTTCTAAAGTGAGTCCCACTATTTCCAATTAAACTGCTATATATGAATTGGGAGTCATTACTGCATATTTTCCTTTCTCTTCCATGGTTTTATATAGCTCATACTCATAGTTATCAATCGTGTTATCAATACCACATGCTATTTTACTCTAATGTTCTCTGAATGGTATATATTTGTGCTTTAGTTGCCAATTTGTTCCGTAGCCCGCCAGGGATCATGTGCATCGATTAATGACAATTTTCTATCATTCACAGTATTAAACACTTCCTCTGTGCGTATATTTCATATTCATAATTAGTTAATAACACTTTCAATAGCCTTCATGTGGAAATAACTCTCCTTCCAGTGTCTTTATCAGCTATTAAGTACTTGTTTCTTTCTTAATCTCAAATCAATATATTACTTGTGTCTCAACACATATTTTGCCCTTTGCAATCATCCCTCAAATCACCTAGCAGATATACAGTTTAATAAATACAAGCCCAAGTTCAGCCAGTCCGGTATGCACGTCATTGACGCTGCCATTTAAATTCCCCAACCTTCTCAAATAACATTTAATAACTATTCGAAACGTACATTCAGTTTCTCATCTTGGTTGTGACTAATTCAAATGTTATTTTTAAATCATTTATTATTTTGACTCACTTTGTCCTTATTTAAATACTTGATTTTCTGGATCTCCTTATAGTGCCTGACGAACGACCAGAAACTGTTGTGGTCCCTCATTGCTTCAAAGTGCTCCAGTGCTCAACTTTTCAAGTGGCATATAGTGCTGCGTCTATGTAAAGGGAATGTTTTCTCTTATATGCTATTCTATTCTAAGTCGAATACATTTGTTTCTTCTGATACCCCTTAGTTCTTTTTATTTGCACAGTTTTCTAATAATTCTAGACTTCCCTCATTTGTTTGTGTACCCAGATCTTGTTTTGATCATTATTTTTATCTTTGATGTACCTTTTCATCCGAGTTCCTTTAAAGAATTTGACTTAGATTGTTTGATGTTCTGCATATTTTTAGTGGGCTTCTCCCCATAAATTCTCTCCAATATCAGGATCTCCCTTAGTTTAATGGCAAAGGAAACAGTGTATGAAAATATTCCAGAATGGTTTTCTGATAGACATTAACACATATAAGTCGTGGACTCGTATACTCCTTGCATACGTTTAGGTACAGAGAATTCCGTTCTGCCAACATTTTAGAGTATTTTTCCACCTTTTAAAAACTAACACTTTTTAAGCAACACAGAAGACTCCTCAAATTTCTCTCCATTTTCCAGCCAGTCATAATAAGCATATCTTATGCCATTAGAGTAATGAACAATTGTTAATCTTCATACACTAAATAACACTCTACATGTGCTACCTTTCACAGCTAAAAGGCATTTTACATTGTATTTGTATTGTGTACCTGATATTCTTCAGTATCAGCACTGCATAACCTTATTACTTATTTTAGGACTATCATTTATCCAAAACGTACAAATGCTCTGCTTTTCTATTGAAGCACAGTAGATTAATATGTGTTGTTTTCGGATTCATTCAGCAAGATTTTATTTGCCCAGAAGAATCTCCACTTATTAATATATTTTATTCTACCAATTAGTTACTCATACTTGACAGAATGTTTCATAGGCCTTGGTGAATGCCAAATATGCTGTTCCTAATGTTCTCTACTATATTTATTTTGAAAGTACTATTTGACCCTGTCCAAAATAGAATAAGTACATTTTCATTTACAGATGATTACATTGCCATTAGCTTTTTTCTAAATAGTGGTATATTACAAGGAAAAAACTAAAATGTTCCTTTGATGACCTGAAGTCTATATAAATCCAATCTGAACTAAAGTGTTCAAAAATAACTCCGCATCAAGATCCTAGGTTCTGTGGAAACAGAAAATAGACTTGTTTTACAGAAGTACTGAATTAAAAGACACCGGTGAGGGTGAAGTACTGAATTAAAAGACACCGGTGAGGGTGACTGTAAATACAATATGTTGTGCAAAGCACAAGTGCACAGCCGGCTTTAGGGTGGCGTGAGCCAGGGCTGGCTTAAGTGCTGGTGGCTCCTGGTGCGACAATTCTTTTTAGTGCCCTCATCCCAATGACGACCTTCTTCGCGGATTCCCACACTAACACCCTCCAGCAATGTTCCTCATCTCTGCATAGACCCTCTCTCACATTCATTTGTTTTATAGCACTACTCATACCATTCTAGGGTGTCAGAGTACTTTTCATCACAAACACATTATCATACATGTCTAAATCAGTCTATGTGAAATTCTACATAAGACAATGAAGATTACAAGGTCTGGGATCACATGTCATCCATACTAGTAGACAGTATATTTAAAGAGTGTTTGGCATGGAGAAGCTCAAACTCTGTATTTGTAACATACCACAGTGGTTGGGGTTGGCTTTACTAAAACCAATCTATTTCTAGAAAAACAAACTATTTTTAGCTACATGAAAATGATGAAAGACTGGGGGAAAAACCTTACATTCCAACCTATAGTATGCAGTTTGCACGCAGCTCTTTGGTGACAGTTCATAGGTCACTGTGCTATGTTAGGATTGTAACTTATGAACTGCAAGTAACAAAAGAACCTCTGTGACAAAATCAGTGAACAGTAGTAGTAATATTCTTTGTTCGGTTTGGAGATACCATAAAAGCAAGAACAAATACACAATGATACAGTAATGACTTCCTCTGGCCTCAGATGTATACCTCTGTATCCATACAATCTATTAGTTGTTGATATTTTTGCACATATGTACAAACATGTTACCATAAGATATCCTTTAACGAAATAATGAATCCTATAACTAAAAAGTGCTCTTTATACATTATATTTCCTAATGGAATTGGTGCATTAATTTTTTTAACAGCACTCTATCTTTAGCTTGAGCGAAATCAAAAAACACATCATTAAATGTCATTTGCATTGTAATTCCTATAGTGCATATGCATAGATTTTTGGCAGAGCTCTTACTTTAAAATCAATACCCTCTTTGGATTTAGAAAATAGCCTATGGACATTAGTGCTAATTAAAATACAATTCATTAAAAGCAGAACTATTAAGTGCTCATTGTGCATTATATTTCCTAAAAGTGGTGGTGCATTCATTTTTAGTAGCACTGTATCCTAACTTAAGCAACCTCTGAAAAGCAAAACATCACTTGAATTGACATTTACGTTATAATTCCTAATGTACTTGTGCATAGATTCATAGCAACATTCTTGCTTTGGATTCAACACCCCCTTAAAATGTAAAAGGATTGGCTATAAACATTAATACTCTCCAATATAACAGTTAAAAATGCAACTTATTAGGTTTAGGAGAATCAATTTCATATCATTGTAAGTTATTTCCAATTCTTACATCTGAACCTCCAGGCACATAACAGATAGCTAGACCATGTGAAGACTAGCTACTTTATATTATTGCTTTCAAGGATTCTCATTGATTTTAAGGATTCTCATAGTATACTTCAAGTATCTCATAGCTAGAATGCAGCAGATCAGGATTAGCCAAGTCCTTCTAATATCATTATACCTGGGACAGAAGAAAAGCAAAAATGTTCCACTGTTTCAGAGCTAGCCGAGCATGAGGGACAGTTTGGGGAAGTATTACAGCAGTTCCATCTGCTGCAAAACTCATTTAATGGTAGGATACCATGCCTTAATTTCAAGTGTAATGATTTTATTTGCGAGGAATTTTTAAATCGAATTGAACCTCCACATTTCATGTTGTCTTTAAAATCCAAGAACCTCCCAGTTTACTCCCCAACAGTACTATGGCTTAGCCATAGTCCGTTAACATAATTCCAGTACTTCTTTTTAAGACACATTAAGGTATTTTTCTGTATGCATTCCGGCTTGGACCAGAGTTCTCTCACATCCAGTCTGATTTGCCACTTTTTTGCATATTTGAGCCAGGGTATGCTCCCTTTAGTGTCACGTTCAATTACTTCCAGAAATGATTGTCTCAGAGGGAGAGGTGAGTTATTCGTCCTTCCTCTGATTCAAAAAGCTAATGGCCTAATTGCTACCACATGCTCTGTTTTTTAGGCCAAAATCCAAATTATTAGGGGTTAACTGTGTGTTCCGAGATAGTGTGGGGACAGATCTCATAAAAAAAATATTCTCTGTTTGTTCAATGGGCCCTATATTGTTCAACCCCCATATCTCTGCACCATATAGCACTGCTCCAATACTATTTGCCCGATAGATTTCAGTGGCCGGTGCAACTGGCGCGTAGTAAGAGGTTTTCAACTTTTTGGATATGGCGGAGGTTACATGTTGAAGTGTTAGCTGGCTCTTAGAGATTTGTGGGGTCCACGCGAGTGTATTTGTGAACCCAGATAATCAAATTGCTTTACTTGACCCAGGAAAATATCCCCCAAAATGACCTTGCCTCTAAATGACTTATGTGGGTTGAACGTCATACATTTTGTTTTGGCTATCAACCAACACACCGAAGGGTCAAGGCATGCTACTCATGCACTCGTCAACACAAAGTGATGAGAGTAATTATGAACTATACAGTGGTGCAGAGAACCAGAGATGTGACCCCCCTACACCTCTATAAAGGAAAATAATTTTCCAAGCAAAATTCTCAAAATGGTTCAGCACTCAACTATCCAATCAAATAAGTGTATGACACATTCTTTTAGTCCATATTGTACAAATACGAAAAGTCAGACAATTTCATTTCAGACAACAAATGTAGGAGTCATTCCTTCTTCTTAAAATCCTTTGATTCTTTATTCTTTAGTTTTTCTTTAAAATCACAGTATGAAATTGGTAGCCAATGCCTTTTGTCCACCTGGGAGGATTTTGCTGTGAAAATAACGTTGTCACAGACCATTGTATTTATTGGCATTGTGGTGAGACTTTTATTTTTACATCTGTTACTGATACATTACACACTCTATTCTTCTGTTATATGGCACAACATGAAGAACATGCGAGAAGATCTCTCGCCTTTTGAGGTATGACACTGTATCTTGATATTATATTAACACTAATTAGCCGTGGTAGACCCATGACCAATATAATTCATAAGGAATTTTTCGTAAACTTGATGTTCTTGATATTGGTGTGGGGATATTTTGTTCCATGTACAAAGAAATGTCATTGTAAAATCTCCTTATGGAGAATTGTAAATAAGAAAATAGTTGGCGAACCTCTCTTTTAAATTTACTGTTTATTTCTCATGGCAAACTGAATACTGATAATAAATAGTGTGGCCCATTGTGTATGTCATTGCTTTCTCCCTGTGTAAATATTAATACTTGTACAGTAAACATTGATTTTGGTCAAACACCTCAGGATAGAATTGTTAGGACAACAAATGTTAAAATAATGGAATACATAGAGCAAAGTAATTAAATTGATACACCATGTTCCGTCTGGTTTCATGTACAGTGTAAATAGATTTGGTTTTTAATTTTTTATATATTGTAAATAAGTTTGTTTTGTATATAATTGTAGCCCTGAGGAAGTCCCAGGTGGACGAAACGCGTTGGCTGCCAATTTCACGCTGTGATTTTAAAGAAAAACTAAAGAATAAAGAATAAAAGGATTTTAAGAAGAAGGAACGACTCCTACATTTGTTGTCTGAAATTATATTGTCCGACTTTTCGTATTTGTACAATATGGACTAAAAGAATGTGTCATACACATTTGATTGGATAGTTGAGTGCTGAACCATTTTGAGAATTTTGCTTGGAAAATTATTTTCCTTTATAGAGGTGTAGGGGGGGTCACATCTCTGGTTCTCTGCACCACTGTATAACTCATATTTACTCTCATCACTTCGTGTTGACGAGTGCAGGACTAGCATGCCTTGACCCTTCGGTGTGTTGGTTGATTTGTATATGGGCTTTCCAGCAACGTCACATAATAAGATACCTGAATTTGAATAATGCATTTTGATGATAACAGGGAGGAAATGATTGGAGATTTATTTGAGAAAAAGGACAGCAATACTGTACAGTCAACTATAAAAGTGTCCAAAAATGATGGTTTGGGGAATAAATTCATGCGTTTAGAGAGGCTCAAGAAGCAAAAATTGCCTAAATGGTGGGACGGGGCCACCTTAAAAAAGTATATTGAACATAAGAGGATACCGTGAGGTTTGCAGATTCTCATATTCCCTAACTACGAAGATCTTGACCCAGACCTGCTAGAAGAATGCGAGGAAGGCTTGTATGTGGCCTCATACAAAATGATGGACATATTGATAAAAAACTCTGAGCGAAAGGTCAGGAAAATCAGAGAAGAAATATTAAAACTAGCGAAGGAGATAAATGACACAAATGTAATAGAAGCCATACAAAAAAAATCAGGCTATTTTGAAGAAAGAATTGACTAATTACCAAATTTATCTCAAAGACAAAAAAACAGCAAAAAATTCAAAAGGATCAGGGCGATTATGAAAGAGGTCCCTATTTACCTTTGCCAAAAAATATGACATTAGTACCAAGGTAGTGCAGAATCTGCCCAATGATGCTAGGGACTCTAGTATTTCTTCCAGTAGTACATCACTGTCCTCCATAGAAAGTGACCCTGGGGAGGGGACTAGTATGGGAGTTACTTCCAATCCACCATCTGTTTTTTTACGAGAAGTACAGTGATACCGGCTGGGCAACAAAAAGAAAAATCACAAGGATGAACAAGGAGGGGTGGCAAGAAACACAAGTGCAGGGGTAAAAGCCAGAATGGAGAATACACAAATCAAGAAATAACTGAGAATGTGCACCATATTATGGGCAGTACTGAGCATGTAACAAATCGGAGTACATTGAGTGTTATCAATTTATCATCCAGAATTTTGAGTGAACATGAAATGTCTGTTATATGCAGAGGGTTAAATTTCTGTCCAACTGAGAAACCGAACTTTGAGAATGTACATTTGGATTTGTTCAAGTTTGTACAGAAATTAAAATTTAAAAAATACTTTGCGGAACATTCTAGTGTGCAACATCCAGTATTTTATACCATGCTAGATTCGACATTTTCCATATGTGACTTGAATGTAACACATCTAATAACAACATTGCATGACGAAGACGGCACAGGAGATTTAGTACAATTTGCATTTGATCTCAACATACAAGAGGATGTCACAGTAGGCTACGTAAAAAATCCAAATTTATACCACCCAACCGGTGTGACACTGTAATTGATTTATTTTTTCAGAAAGTAACATGAGTTATATAATCTTGAAGACACGCATGCAAATAATAAGCGATGTAAACACCAATCTAATATGACCCAAAAGGATAGAAATTTTCTGCAGTTGATTAGAGATGACCCCAGTTTGGTGGTTCGTGAAGCAGACAAAGGTGGCAACATCATTCTAATGGACCTTGATGACTACCTAGTGGAAATAAATCGCCAGTTGGATGATACTGCATGTTATGAGAGACTCAGCACTAATCATATAGTCAGGATAGAGAAAATATCAATGCCAGATTAACAGACTGACATGAATCATATCTCATCACAGTTTTGGAATATAGATACCTTCTGGCACAGAATTCCAGACATCAGTGTATTTATATACTGCCAAAAATACACAAGGGAGGCCCGTTTCCACCAGGGAGACAGAAAATATCGGGCAACCTGGGACCTACTGAGCGTATTGCTGAGTATGTTGATACATTTCTGCAACTGTTCCTCCAAAATCTCCCTTCATACTTAAAGGATAGTAGGGATCTACTGTGCAAGTTGGACGACTTTAAATGGGATAGTGACGATCTCACTTTTGTCACTGTGGACGTAGAGAGTCTCTACACTTGTATTCAGAAGAGCTGTGGCCCTAGAGCACTAACACATTTCCTTTATAAGCACAATGCAAAACATCTAGAGCATACACATATGCTCCTTGGACTGTCTGTGTTGATTCTAACAAAAAAAGTTTTTTTGAACAACAGTGTTTGCTATCTGCAGAGGCAGGGGTCTGCCACGGGCTCCAGGTTTGCTCCATCTTATGCAAACCTCTTTACGGGGCTGTTTGAGATGGAGCATGACTGGGGTTCTGGTGCAAAGGACTGGATTGGGAACATTATCTTTTATGGTCGATACATCGACAAAGTTTTTATGATTTGGAATGGTGGCATTGATGACTTGGAGAAATATCACACGTACCTCAACAACAATAAATTCAATGTTCAGCTGACTGTCAACCATTCCAAACAAGAGATAGTTTTTGGATCTCAGGCTATATATAGATGCAAACACAATACAGAGTGACATCCATAGAAAACAAACCTCATGCAATAGTGTACTCCATGCCACTAGTTGTCATCCTGAACCCACAATCGAGGCCATACCGTTTGGCAAAATAAGGGTCAGACGCAATTGCAGCCAAGATCATAATTTTAGGAAGAACATCAAAAAAATCAAAAAGGATTTTAGTGAGAGGGGAAATACAGCCACCTGTCTTGACAATGCTGAGAAAAAAAAAAAAAAAACTGGATAGAAAGGAAACACTGACAACCTTCACTAATAAAAAGCGCAATACTTCTTATGAAACAGAAGTGGTCTTTATAACTCAATACAGTACCTACAGTGGCCATATATATAACATCTTGAGAAAAAATTGGCACCTTTTAAAATCCAATACTCTGCCGACTGGCATTGTTCCTAACAAGCCGAGAGTCACATATCGAAGGGGCAAGACTTTAAAGAATCTGTTATGCCCAAGCTGTGTCAAAGAAACAGGTGTCGCAATCAAAACATGGATACCAGAAAAGCCACATGGCTTTTATGTATGCAGCAATTGTTGTGTTTGCAACATAGGGGTCAACAAGCAGGTACGCTTTCAATATAATAACTCAATGAAGGAGGTGATCCTGCATTCTTTTAACTGTAATACTACCTACACAGTAGATCTTATTAGATGTGCGTGTAAAAAAATATATATAGGCAGCAGTATACGTAGTCTTAAAGTTCGTATACAAGAACATGTCAGAGGAATTAAGAACAAAGATGACAGATATTCTGTTGCAGCCCATATATATGCCAATCATCCAGACGATACTCAAATCACTTTTCATGCAATAGACCATGTGAAAGGCAATGACAGGGGTGGTGACAGAACCACCAGCCTGAGACAAGCTGAACCTAGATGGATATGTCGCCTCCGCACTGTGACCTTTGGTTTGAACATCAATAATGAATTCCATCATTTTTTATAACTGTGTACATTATTTTACACCTAGATACTGATATATTCTTTACACAGTTAATGAGGCACATTCCTTGTCAGACTATATATTGTCGCCGCGTCTGATAAAAGTTTATCAATGGTCATGATTGATTATTTGACCTTAGATTGCGACATCTGTAGAAAATGTAACATTTTGATCCGTTTGAATCAGATTATTTATGATATGACCACTGTTGTGATCTTAGTGCTGTTTTCACTATTGGATCACTTGATGATCGTCCGTCTGGGCATTTGTGATATTGCCCCTGATTTTACTGGCGCAATTGTACTTCAGGGTATGGCTACACTTCTGCTGTTTGGTAATTCATTGGTAAATCCCAATGTTCATAAGAGTACTACATGTGTATAATTGGGATGCACCTATACTGTATTGTGGGTAATTGTATTCAAAGGTAGACTGCCCATACTGAGCTCTGCTAGGCATACTCATATGCGTTTGGAGCCATTCTAATATGGCGTCCACTCGTCACATATGCTGGCCTTTCAACCATTCAAACCTACTGTGGCAAATGATGCCGTGTGTCCTCTTCTATCAGGACTGTTGGCAACTGGAAGTTCACTCTCTCTGAGCACTTAGGCTATGATGTAGTGATATGTTTCCCACCATGACTGTTGTTTAGGGCATGTTCAACTAAATCTAGGCTTTATTTAATAGAAACACACTTGATCGGAACCATTTCAATATGGCGCACATACTTGCCATAGTCTTTTTATTGTGTTCGTAATATCGTCCAGGTGGTGGTGGATTACCACTGTAACTGTGGGTATAAGGAGGTTTATTCTTATTATGCACTGAGATCTATGATGTCAGGGCACTTCTCACATTGTGACTGTCTTTTAAGGAATGGTTCACCACTCCTGACCGCTGCGTAATAGAAATATACACAATCGGAGCCTTTCTTATATGGCGTCCGTATTTACCGCAGTCCATTCTTTGTGCTTGTGACAGCGTTCAGGTGTTGGAGGTTAATTACTCAATATAAAATGAGCCACAGTAATGGCGCTCGGTTCTTTTCACGGAACCGGACGTCATGCTGTGACTCGTTGGAGCTACTATACTCCGTAAGTTTTTGCCATTACATGTTTTCCATGTATTCCCCACCTTTCCGTGTTGCGGGACGTTTACGCCTAAATCCCTTGTATGATCTCCATTGATTCACAATATGCTCCCTTTTAACTGACTTGTGTGCGCATGTCCTTTGTTTTTGTAACATCAATGGTAACCAATGTTTACCGTGCCGACTTAAATCAGCAAACGCGCCACTTACATATAATGAATATGGCGCTTCCTTTTGAGTAATTAGTTCTGCTCTGATCTGGCGGCCGACAGCCATAAAATGACTGCTCTCTGTAAGGCTGTCAACATTGTTTTGATGCGTGTTTATGTGGCAACATATTGTGTAAACTGATGTCACGGTTTTTCCTTTTTGGGCCGCTTATACGTAGGAAGGTTTCATTGCTGAGCTTTACGAGAGAAATTCTAAATGCTTTTGAAGCCATTCCAACATGGCGTTTGATTGTGTTTGAGTACTAGCTCCGTTCAGATATGCCGGCTGTCAGCCTCTAAATGATGCTCTCTGTAAGGCTGTCTATATAAGCTGGATGTGTGTTTATGCAGCAACATAATGTTAACACTGGTGCCGTGGGTGTTTCGTTGTTGTGTCCGCTTATATGAAGGATGGCTATATATGCTATGCTGTACGAGAGAACTTTAAATGCCTTGAAGCCATTCCAATATGGCGCCTATCTGTTTCTATGAGCGCTAACACCTTAGTGTTCATCTGCTTAGGTCGCATATACTAAGTATAGTTCTAAGTCGACTTCCTTTGTTCCTGATGAACAAACCACTAGGCTGACTTTCACAACTGTGATTGGATGATATTTTTCGGTCCATTGATCACCGTGAATGAGCATGTACATTCTGCAGATATCTATTAGAATGCCCTTAGAGTTTAGAAACGCTGGTTTATGCCGATATATCACATCATTGCTATTGGAGTGTATATATATTATTTGAACAAAGAAAATCTTTACACTCATTATGGTGTCTCAACTCAGAAAACCCTGATCATTTGGTCATGGGTCCCGCTTTTCAAAGGAAGGTGTTAAAGGGTTTTGCTGAGAAAATAACGTTGTCACCGACAATTGTATTTATTGGCATTGTGGTGAGACTTTTATTTTTACATCTGTTACAGATACATTAAACACTCTATTCTCCTGTTATATGGCACAACATGAACATTCGAGAGGATCTCTCGCCTGTTGAGGTATGACACTGTATTTTGATATTAAATTCAAACCAATTAGCCATGGTAGACCCATGACCAATATAAGTCATAAGGAATTTTTCATAAACTTGATGTTCTTGATATTGGTGTGGGGATATTTTGTTCCATGTACAAAGAAACGTCATTGTAAAATCTCCTTATGGAGAATTGTAAATAGGAAAATACTTGGCGAGCCTCTCTTTTAAATGTACTGTTTATTTCTCATGGGAAACTGAATACTGATAATAAATAGTGTGGCCCATTGTGTATGCCATTGCTTTCTCCCTGTGTAAATATTATTACTTGTACAGTAAACATTGATCTTGGTCAAACACCTCAGGATAGAATTGTTAGGACAACAAATGTTAAAATAATGGAATACATAGAGCAAAGTAATTAAATTGATACGCCATGTTACGTCTGGTTTCATGTACAGTGTAAATAGATTTGGTTTTAAATTTTTGTATATATTGTAAATAAGTTTGTTTTGTATATATTTTGTAGCCCTGAAGAAGTCCCAGGTGGACGAAACGCGTTGGCTACCAATTTCACGCTGTGATTTTAAAGAAAAACTAAAGAATGAAGAATAAAAGGATTTTAAGAAGAAGGAACGACTCCTACATTTGTTGTCTGAAATGAAATTGTCCAGCTTTTTGTATTTGTACAATATGGACTCAAAGAATGTGTCATACACATATTTGATTGGATAGTTGAGTGCTGAACCATTTTGAGAATTTTGTTTTGGCTATGTTGACTCCCAGCCCAAATTTCCCACAGGAGGATATGAACCTGTCAAGTAGGTTTTGTAGTCCCATAGGTGTCTTGGACACTAGTAAAGTGAAATCTGCAAACAGTAATGATGATACTTTGAGTGCTGCGATCTTTGGAGGATCACCATTACAGTCAGCTAGTGCCTCAACTAGCCCATTGAGGTATAGGGTGAACAGAGTCGGTGCTAGTACACAACCTTGTCGCACTCCTCTGCTCACCCTAATACATTCTGTCAGTTCCTCCTTGCTCCCCCATCTTACTTGAGCATAGTTATTTATTAGGAGCCTTATAATTTGTAGTAGGTTCCTCGGGATCCCATCTGCTCAAGTACTACTCACATTTTTTTCTCCAGGGATGAGATCAAAGGTAAGTCCACAAACACTACATATACATGTTCTCTTTTGATTACATCATATTTCCAAAGAATTATTAGGAACCTAAATATTTGATCTATGGTGCTCATGTTCTCTCTGAAACCAGCCTGTAATGGTGAAAAGATCTGCTCTTAACTCATCCAGTCTTGGACCCCCTCTGCATAATTTCTGAGAGATGCCCATCAGGCTTATAGGCCTGTAATTTGCCGGATCACTATTATCTCCCTTATTGAATACTGGCACTACCTCTTCTCCCAGCTAGGAATCAGGTACGCCCTTTAAGATGCCATTTAACTTTGATTAAAAGTAACGCTCCATACTACTGGTTCTGAGAGGAAAAGGTGACCTGGAATTTTGTGAAGACCCAGTGCTGTATCCTTTTGTATTGTAGTAAGGGCCGTCTAGGTTTCCTCCAAGCTAAGAATAATGAGGTCTACATCCCCCACCTCTCAGTTTGTGTCTGTCTCAGCTATATCGCCTGCACCCATCTCATTGTCCACCTGTTTAGCATAGAGTATATTAAAAAATGGTTTAGCCAGATCTGTGGCTGGATGTGGTAGTCCTCTTTAATTTGGATCTTAGTCACTTTCACTATTATGTGACAGAACTGTTTACTATCCTTAAGTTTTGCCATGACAATTAGGTCCCTCCATAGCACCTCTTCCCAATTCCTTCTGGCCTCAGTTTGGAACACTTTATATTTTTTCCTTTGTGCAGCCACGGTGCTCCGACAGCCATTTTTTATGGCACACTTCAACTCTGCCCTTTGTCATCTTACAGTGCTCATGATACCATTCTACTTTATTACTACTTATCGCCGTGCTGTTCCCCACCTTGTAGAATTTTCTTTTCATCTTTACAATTAGTCCACTAAATATATCCAAAATTAGTTGTACCTCTTCCTCGTTCTTACTGATATCATATTGTGATTGCAATACAACAGTATATATTTGTGCTAGGATATCCTCATTCCTCTCGACCATGGGCCATTAAACCCTCCTATTGTTACTAAGTACAATTGGCTTTGCTATTTTTTTTGTTAGATTGGGCCTGTGGGGAGATAAGCATGTGTTCTAATTCTAATATCAGGGCGTTATGGTCACTATCTAGCCTTTTGGTTACCCTCATGTCAATAAGATGGTGCCAAAAGAGTAAATCCAGTAAAATATAATAAATTCTGGTTCTTCAGTTAGCCCTTTTGAAAATATGACAAGTTCTTTGTCTGATATCGTACCTTCATTACAGGCTTGGAGGCCGTACTTAAAAGCAAAGGACTCTACTTGAGATGCGGCTTTAGTGTTTCTGGCAAAGTCCCCATTCCCCATCCTGCTCCTCTGTGAGATTTGACATCACTTCTAAATTTCCATAAGAAGAGTTGAGGTCCCCAGCCAGTAGCAGATAGCTAGTGCTCTCGACCCATTCTATAAAATCATCAAGGGATGTTATGATGGGAGAATCCTGATTCTGAGAGATAAATCTATTATAGATGTTGACTAGGAGAAGGGACTATTTCCCCTTTGTACTTTTGAGTCTCAGAGCTAGTAAATCATTGGATCTTGTATCAATTTTTGTGGCTCAAATGATGAGACGCCCTGCTGGACACCTGCTGGTGATGGAGATGCCTCTACACTAAAATTCGAGAAGCCAACCCAGTGGACGACATCAGTGGCCCATGTCTCCTGTAGGAGGCATATATCAAAAGAATCAATTAATTCCTCATTCCTCCAAATTAAGTTTGGACTTCAGGCCGGCTATGCTCCAGGACAATTTCTTCAGTTGTTTGGCTTTCACTGGGGTTTTTTGCTGTGTGGGTGCTAGATATTGCCTCCCCTCATCGCTAGTCTCACTAGGAATAGTATGCAATTCTGCACCCTCAGGTGCAAGAGCCTGCCCTCACCAGGCTAGGTTTTTCAAATCAGGTGACAATCCCTCTTCCTTCCATGCCCTTTCCCGTCCTGCCTCCCTATTCAAATTCCACTTTGTAGGACCTCCTTGGGCAGTTTTGGCTTGGCTCATCATTAGCCTGTCACTGAACTTGTTATGCACATCCCTCCTTGCTGGTAGATTAAACTTGAACTGAATCTTGGAGTCATTGGAAGGTGAGATATGTTGATCCAGATTCACTAGACCAGCTCCAAAATCGCCGTTGGCTAATTCAAGGGTAAAATGGTCAAATTTGGCATCATAGTGGCATCGTCTCACAGCTACTATATCTGATCTTATAATTGAATGGCAGTGTCTTACCTGCCTAATCCAATGTGTAACTTTATTGGTTAGAATCTTACAATTTTCCATTGCCCTGAATGAAACTTTGGGAACATTTACCATATATATTTTGTTTCTACTCCCTTGATGAATCGTAGGGCTTATGGAATGGTTTCCTTGCATGTACCTGGTATTCTCTCTCATTGACTGCATTTCCCCTGAAAATTCATTACTGTCGTCCTGCCTTGTGAATCTTAAGAGTATATTGATGACCTACAAGTAGGTCCCAAATGTGTAATTCCTATTTGTAGATGGAATTGTCTGATTCTGGCATTTACAGGCCCCTCTGCTAGAACTGGCTGTTGTAGTGTATGTTCCCCAATTCTTTCTCGGCCTCTGTCAGTCTGTGCCCTCCTGATTTCCTGGCATCTGATTCGCTCTGTTTTTTCCAAGTAAATGTGTAATGTCAATTTTGTGAGTGTTAAATTGATCATTTTCATAAAGGAGATTTGTTCGCTCTGACAAATGCGATTGGTACATACTTTGCTACCCCCGGCCTCACTCTTTTCTCCCTGTACAACTGGTCTGCACATATCATCATTCTCATTCTCATTACTTAATTGTAATAATGTGCTAAAACGTACCAAAACCATGCTCAACAGATTCTCACCAGTATCGTTAGCTACCACATTACATAGCAACACTGAGTCTGGTTTGCACACCCCAGCATCATTTCCTTCTTCAATTACACAAACCACATCCTTGCCTACCTTAGGAGCTGAAAATACAGTCACTGGCTTCCTAGTTGAGACTGGCTCTAGGTTTTTTTTTTCTTTTTAAAAATGTCCGGCACTTTTTGACCGACTCAGTATGTTTAGAGGAATCTCTACCACTAAGCAACGTCTACACCTCTCCTATTAAGTTATCTATGTCATTAGCCATGCAATTGTTTGCTGCTTTAGGTACAAATATCTAGGCCATCTTTGTTAATACTTAGGGGGGGTCCCTTTTGCCTTACTTTTGCCCATTGTAAGAAGACACTTTATCGGGGAATCTCTGCGCCAGAAATAGTCAGGAATGTACTCTGGTCAAAAAGTTGGGAACAAGGCCAGGGAAGTATGTGTCAGTGGCATGGCCCTGTTCTGCCTCTTCCTGTCTCAGACAGGCTAAGGTGAACCCGTCTTGGCTCAGTCTTTGCCCAGACGCATGCCCGAGCGCATCTCACACTGCAGGATGGCTCAAGCGCTTTTAAGCTCATCGGGCTTCTTGTGGCACCTCCTCTACCCCTGTGCAGGCTGGGGGATGAAGTTCCACTCCAGCTACAGGAAATCAGCAAAGCATTAGTGAGGCAAGTGAGAGCACAGGGAAACCGCTGCATGTAGGACCCGTGCTGTGGGATGGCTCCAGTGCTTTTCAGCGCATTAGGCTTCTTGTGGACCCTCATCTACCCCTGTGCAGGCGGGGGGCGAAGTCCCACCCCAGCTACAGGGAATCAGCAAAGCGTTCGTAAGGCAAGTGTAGGATCCGTGAGGTTAGAACTGTATGTTTTCCGCTATTCTTTAATTATCCTAATGTTGCTAAAAAGCGTTCATTTTGGTATAAATAAATTCCTATTGGTAAAGCCAACCCCAACCACAGTGTTACATTTTAAATCCTGAGTTTGTGTTTCCCCGACTAGGCACTCTTAAAATATACCGCCTACCAGTATGGTTGTCATGAGACTCCTACACCTTGTAGTCCTCTTTGTCTTATAAATCATTTACTATACACTGATATACACATGGGTGAGTCATTGTTTCTGTATAATGTCTGTGGGATGTAAAGTGCTCGGACACCCTACACTGGTATGATTAGCACTATAAAACTAATGAAATACCTATGAGAGAGGGGCACCATTAGAGGCTGATCGTAAGGAATACCATAAAGAAGGAGGTGATGGGGGCACCAACAAAAATTATTGCACTTGGCGCCATTAGCACTAAAGACAGCTCTCTAGTGTATGGGAAAACAAGGGTAATAACCATCTTTTTTTGCATCAGATTTCAAATGACACTTCTATTACCTAATTTATGTTATACAATTTAACAAACTCGGAAGGGCAAAAAAGGTGTCTGTCTGCCTTGCTGGGTTTCATAATGGAAATCTTTAGATCAGCACATTTGTCAGTAGCAATAATTCAACTGACTGAGCCAGCCAATAAATGCACAGGATTTGTGTAGGAAAGTAGGATCTGCTTCTTATGGTTACCCCCACTTTTTGCTTGATGTTACACTGTTTTTGACTAGTCTGACTGGGATCCTGCTAATCAGGACCCCAGTCTATCTGCTTTCTCCCTAAAATGTTATGTCATGTACTTGGGTACACTCCATATTGGATACTGGGGTACCCTTATAAATCCCTAGTATATGGTACACATGTACCCAGGTCATAGGTACCCCAGAGGCCTCCCATGGGCTGAAGCATGCATTATGCCACCCATGAGAGGCAATGCAAAATGGAACTACAGGCCTGCCATTGCAGCCTGTGTAAGATGGTGCATGCACCACTTACTTTAGATATAGGTTTACTATATCTATAGGTCAATACACTTAAAACCTATAAGTCACCCCTATAGCAGGCCTTGACAATCCTGAATGCAGGGTGCTGGGTTTTATGTGAGAGGGTGCCCCTGCATGAGCAGAGCACCCCTGCAGCCTTCCGAGACCATTCTCCCGGGTTCTCGGTAACGCAGCCAGACATATAGGTAGAGTTGCATTATATGCTCACGTAAAATGCTATCTCGAAAACGGCTGCAACAAACAATGTCGTGTTTGGTATCAAACACCATGGAATCATACCTCCACACCGGTAACCGGTGTGGGAGGTATGATTCCACCCCTCAGAAGCAAGCTTTGTGGGTCCCTGGTCTTCCCGGTACCAGCCTTCTCGACCCGGACAGCACAAAATGGATGCTGCGGACCAGAGACACATTTCTGCCCTCCTGCTGCTGAGCCAAGCTCGAGCAGAGGAAGGCAGCACAATAGGCGTCCTGTCACAGGGAGGTGTGACCACCTCCCAGACTGGAAGTGCACCCACCCAGCCCCAAAACACTAAATCCTAAGTGCCTGAAAGTCTGCACGAGGGGCACATTTCGTGTCCCTGTGCATAGTCCAGTTCAAACCAGTTCTGGGAGCCATTGGTTCCTGCTCTGGCATGTAACTGGACAAAGGAGATGGGAGTAACCTCCCCACTGTCCTGACCCTCCCCTGGGAGGGTCCTCTGAATCTGTCCAACCCTCTCCCGTGGGTCCAAAAGGGCTTACCTGGCTGTAGGACCCTAGATTAGACGTGGACAAGATTCTGAACAAGAAACCCTCTGACCTTCGACCGTCTGGACACTCTGGACTTCGCTGGTTTCGACTGGGCCTGACTTCGTCTCCCTCTCCGTCCAAAGCATCGTCTGTGCCCATGCACCATACAGGCTCCGTGCAGGACCTATGGAGCATCAAGAGCAACTGAAGTATCTCCCTTGGGGTGAAGGAGTCACTCCCTGTCAGGATATGACAGCAGCGCAAAACAAGTAATGCCACTAACCTTTTACATCCGCCAGCGGGGACGAAGGATTGCAGAGAAGCCCCCCTATTCCCCTGAGCGCAACCTCCCACAGAGTAATGATACACTGCTATGCAAGGGTACACTCCGGGGAAAAGGAAAGTGGATAAAACAACAAACGATGCTGCGGGGATGGTGTCTTCTTATGGCTAAGTCTGGTCTAGGACTTCGGTATATCTTCAGAAGCTACCCCACAGGTACGTACTGCATGCGAAAGAAAAGAGAGATGTGTAAGAGGTAGCACAGGGATTAGCATTCATACCTCTGTGAGTATGCAAAACAGTTGTGTGTTCTATACCAAACACTTATGCAGCAATACACTGAAAGCGAAACATGAAATGATAATCCGTTGAGAAACCACATATGTCAGGGAGACAGTGAGAAACAGGAAATGAAGGTAGTCTCGGCTTCAAAGAAAACAATTGATTAATGGAAACAAATGTCACGATCAGGTTTACATTGCTAAAGCAATAGTTAGCGTCATTTGTAATACTGTTGCACTCCTGAGGAAAGCATGTAAATATTCTTGAAAGCCTTTGGTAATACTCCAACTTATATAGGCACAGGCTGTTTACATCACAGCTATAATCATATTCATTCCTCTGTAGCAAAAACACAGCGTATTGAGCACGGTGAAAAACCGCCCACGAACTCCCGCTGGTCAAAACAACGGAGTCGGGCTGAAATGAGCAAAGTCACGTATGCGGGAGGAGCGCTCCTGCGCTTCCCTCCCGACTTCGGAAATACGATACCTGAGAATGGAGTCTTGACTAATGCGGGAAGGACGTAGAACACCAGGGAGAACTGCTTCTCCGACGGGTTCAGGATAGCCAGCCGGCAGCGTTCCAGCTTCTGTTTAAACAGCGACACGAATCCCTTCCGTGAACAAGGACTCCTAATCCGGAAATGAATGAAATTGTCAAGCCCCGACCCCAGGAAGGGGAGGGGCTTTATAGTAACGGATTTCAAGGTGGCGCCTGATCCTCATTCCTGCCATGCGTCCCAAGGGAGTTTGGGACTCTTAGTTCACAGGGCGCCAACTGCCTGATGGTGGCGCCATTTTCCCAACAGACATAGCATCATACACACAGGGAAAAGAAGCCTTATGTGTGGTTGCAATTAACCCCTTCATTCCCAGTCCCCGCTGAGTGATCGCGACAGAACCCCCTCTCAAGGACCGACGACTCGGCGGTCGCCCAGGCTTACCCAGATGCAGGGTGTGAAAGTGTTCCAACAGAAGAGGACAGTGGAGGTTGTGCACAGGTTCCCAGGTTCTGTCTTCAACCCCAAACTCCTTCCAATCCACCAGATACTGCACCCTTCCCCTCACTTGTTGGGAGTTCAGAAGCTCCCGTACCTCATTTTCATTCTGACCATCTATTTCCAAGGGTAGGGGTCTCGCCTGTAATCTCGTGTTCGCTGGACAGGGATGGAGCAGAGACACGTTAAAGACAGGGTGTATGTGCCATGACCGGGGCAAGGACAACTTCATGGCAACGGGATTGATTACTTCCTCAACACTGTAGGGGCCTACGTACTTAGGTTTCAGTTTGTCTACCCCCTTGAGATGTAGATTCTTGGTGGCCAACCACACCTTATCACCCACATGGTAAACGGGTTCCGGAGTCTGCTTCCTATCAGCAAAACGTTTCTGCGCTTCTTGTGCTGTAGCCAAATGTTGTTTGGTGTCGATTAACACTGCTCTGAGATGGGCATGGTGTTCATGTATGGTAGGGTAGTTGGAAACTATAGGCCATTCGAAATGAAACATGTTTGGATGGTGCCCATTCAGGCAAAAGAAAGGAGAGCAGCCCAACGTAGAATGTTCATCATTATTGTAGGCGAACTCAGCCATCCAAATTAACGTGTACCAATCCGTGGCATTCTGCAGAGAAAAGCAGCGTAGGTACTGTTCCAACGTCTGGTTGAGGCGTTCTGTCTTTCCATCCATCTGAGGATGGTAACTGGTGGACAATCTGGCTTCCACCCTCATGGTTTTGCATAGAGCCCTCCAAAAGTGAGATGTAAACTGAGTCCCACGGTCTGTGATGAGAACACAGGGAATTCCGTGAGCCTGCACTATGTGCTGGAGGAAGACGATAGCCAATTCAGAAGAGGTGGGCAGACGTTTTAATGGAATAAAGTGCCCCATCTTTGTCAAGTGGTCTACTACAACCAGGATAGAGGTATTCCCTTCACTGGGGGGGCATTTCCACAATGAAGTCCATAGACACGGTGTGCCAAGGGCGAGGAGGAATGGGTAATGGACGTAACACCCCTATGGGTCTCGTGTGACTGGATTTCCCTTGCGCACATATGGCACAGTTCTTCAAGTACTCCCTGACATCTTTCCGTAACGTGGGCCACCAGAAGGAACGCTCAATGCAGGAAATGGTTTTGTATTCCCCCAAATGCCCTCCTAACGTCGAATCATGAGCCCAGGCCAGTACTTGTAGTTGCAAGGTAGTATCCGGTATATATAATGCATGACAATGGTACAGCATGTCCTCGTTTTCTGTTCGGTGTTCAGGGTCTTCTTGTTTCCAGGCCTGAACGTCCACGTCTGCCAAGGACACCTTTACGTCCTCTATGAAGTCTTGTGATGTAATCAACGCGAGGGTTTTACATTGGAATGCTGTTTCGGGGAGGATCGAGGGCGGCTCAGGTGTATCATTCTGTACATCCCCTTTGGGTTCTTCGATACGGGAGAGGGCGTCGGCCTTTCCGTTTTGGGGACCAGGTCGATACTTTATAATGAAATCAAAATCGGAGAAAAAGAGGGACCATCGCAATTGACGTGGCGTCAGGGCTCTGGCAGTTTTCAGAAACAACAGATTGCGGTGGTCTGTATATATTTCTACAGTGTGATGCGCTCCTAGCAAATAATGCCTCCACTCCTCACAGGCCCTTTTTATGGTTAGCAACTCCTTGTCGGTGATGGAATAGTTCACTTCACAGGGGGTGAGTTTCTTCGAGAAGTAAGCCACAGGATGCAGCTGGCCTGTGTCTAGATGCCGTTGCGACAAAACACCCCCCAAGACATTCTGAGAGGCATCCGTCTCGACAACAAAGGGCAGTTGTGAGTCAGGGTTTCGTAAGATGGGAGCCTGAGTGAATCGTTCTTTCAGAGTTCGAAACGACCGATCTGCTTCATCATTCCATACAAAGAGAGCATTCTTTCTCAACAAGCTGGTGATAGGATGTATGATCTTGGAGAAATCTTTGATGAAGCGCCTGTAGAAGTTGGCGAAACCCAGGAAGCTCTGTACAGATTTAACATTTTGAGGTGCCTTCCACTGCATAATCGCTTCCACCTTGCCAGTATCCATCTGAAATCCTTGTTCGTTTATTACATAACCCAGGAAGCTGACTTCCTTGACATGGAAGAGGCATTTCTCCAGCTTGGCATATACCAAATGTTGTTGGAGTCTGTCCAACACTGCTTTCACATGGGTAACATGTTCTTGGGGGGGTCGATGAATAGATAAGAATGTCATCGATATAGACAATACAGAATCTTTACAGAAAACCACGGAGTACCTCGTCCATAAAATACTGGAAGACGGCAGGGGCGTTGCACAGCCCGAAGGGCATCACTTGGTATTTGTATAATCCGAATTTAGTTCGGAAAGCCGTCTTCCACTCATCGCCACTTTTCACTCTTACCAAATGGTAAGCTCCCCGCAAATCCAGTTTAGTGAAGAGTTGAGCACCCTTGAGCTGATCCAGAAGTACAGGTATGAGTGGTAGAGGGTACCGGTTTTTTATAGTGATCCTGTTGATAGATCTGTAGTCTATACAGGTCCTAAGATCATCACAATCCTTTTTTGGGATAAAGAAGAGAGGGGAAGAGGCTGGTGACGAGGAATGCCTGATGAAGCCAGATGCAAGATTTTCCTCCAAATAGTTTTTCAGATATTGTGTCTCCGGCTCGGTGAGGGCATAGACCCTACTACATGGGATAGCGACTCCTGGCATCAGATCAATGCGACAATCGTATGTTCTGTGAGGTGGCGACCGGGTGGCTTTCTGCTTGTCGAATACTGGTTGGTATTCTTCATAGATCCCAGGTAATGTAGTGGAAAAGCAATACTGGAATTCCTCACACCCGGTGGCCAAAAGGCCAGCTTGCGTATCGCGGGTTAATTCCTGACGAACATGTTGCTTGGTGCAATGCTCTCTACAGAAGCTGGAATTCAAGGAGACGGTGCGGGCTGCCCACCGGACGACAGGATCATGTAAGGTCATCCATAGCATGCCTAGGATAAGACGGAAATGTGGGGCATCTATGAGGTCCAATTGAATTGTCTCGAAGTGATCTTCTCCGAACTGCATCACTATGGGAATGGTATGATATCTGACGGGTCCTGAAGTGAGTACTGTCCCATCAACTGCTTTCACAGGTTTGGGGGACTCCTTTTTCTCACACTGAACACCAATGTTGTGTGCGTACTTCTGGTCTATAAAGTTTCCAGTTGCCCCAGAGTCCAGTAAGGCAGACATCTTTAGGGATGTTTCTTCGGTTATCCATAATGTGACCTCCACGTTCAGATGGGCGATGGCAGTTTGTATAGTATTGGCTATTACTGAAGAGATCGTTTCTTGTTGGCCACCCAAACCAGAGACCTCGTTCTGACTTGGGCTCTTCAGTTTTCCATCGCCTCCGTTCTCTCGGTTTGTGGAAATATTGAAGCTTGCATCCGTTGGGTACTTGACCTTTCCGGAAGTTTAGCCCGGGCGCGGCATTCTTCAATGAAGTGCCCGCTCTTCCCACAATACAGACACAACTTCAGCTTCCGTCTTTTTTCTTTTTCTTCAGTTGTAAGAGGACCCCGTATTCCGCCAATCTGCATGGGTTCGGTTCCTTCTGCTGTTCTGGCATGTTCTTCGGTAGGGGGTTTAGGCCTTGGGAGATAAAACCGATTCTCACCCCGAGTTCTGTCCCCTTTTCGTTCTTGTAGTCGGTGGTCCAATTGTACTGTGAGATCAATCAGCTCCTCGCAGGTCTGGTGTAGTTGAGCCACCTGAGACAGGACATCCTTTAATTCCCCGCGCAGTCCCTGGTAAAACAGAGTGGTGCGTTTCTCGTGGGGCCAATCGGTTTCCACTAGGAGTCTGTTAAACGTTGTTATGTAAGTCAATAAATCCTGGGATCCCTGTCTGAGGGTTATTAATTCACTATCCAGAGTCATAACATGTGATTTGCAGTCAAACACTTTCCTCAGTTCGAGACAAAAATTCGTAAAGTTGTGCAGGATGGGGTCATCTCTTTCAATCAGTGGAATAGTCCAACTCGCAGCATTACCCCCCATATAGGACATCACAAAAGCCGTTTTTGCTTGTTCCTCCTGGAACATCACAGGTTTACATAGGAAGTGTAACCGGCATTGGCTCAGGAAGACTTCGAATTTCTTTGGATCCCCAAAAAAGCATTCAGGAGGGGCTAAAGGCATCCCTGTATTCTGTATCACTTGGATGGAGGGAGTAGGCCTTGTAGAATGAGGGGATGCTTGTGCTGCAGAAAAGAACCCCATCTCCTGCAATTTATCAGTAGAGGGTGTATGCATAGCATGTACCGGAGGAGGTAGGGTCCACCCCTTGATATAGGACCCCGTTCCTGTACTGTCGTGTTTACCCTTACGGGACAGACCTGCTACTTCTCTACGTAATGTACCCATCTCCTTCTGTAATTCTTGGTTTTCCGAAAGGGAGGTTTGAACCTCTACCTGGAGAGACGCAATGCTCTCCAGGAGAGAGGACAAAACTGTGTTGGTATCCATCGTCCGGGCTTGGCAACAGTCTTGGGCTTGACAATCTGTCAGGATATGTCAGCAGCGCAAAACAAGTAATGCCATTAACCTTTTACATCCGCCAGCGTGGACGAAGGATTTCAGAGAAGCCCCCCCCTATTCCCCTGAGCGCAACCTTCCACAGAGTAATGATACCCTGCTAAGCAAGGGAACACTCCGGGGAAAAGGGAAGTGGATAAAACAACAAACGATGCTGCGGGGATGGTGTCTTCTTATGCCTAAATCTGGTCTAGGACTTCGGTATATCTTCAGAAGCTACCCCACAGGTACGTACTGCATGCGAAAGAAAAGAGAGATGTGTAAGAGGTAGCCCAGGGATTAGCATTCATATCTCTGGTATAGAACACACAACTGTTTTGCATACTCACAAACACTTATGCAGCAATACACTGAAAGCGAAACATGAAATGATAATCCGTTGAGAAACCACATATGTCAGGGAGACAGTGAGAAACAGGAAATGAAGGTGGTCTCAGCTTCAAAGAAAACAATTGATTAATGGAAACAAATGTCACGATCAGGTTTACATTGCTAAAGCAATAGTTAGCGTCATTTGTAATACTGTTGCACTCCTAAGGAACAAAGCAATAAATATGTGCCTCTTGGACCATTAATCCTCTATTCTTTGAGTCCCTCAGGGATTATAATCTCACCTGTAGGTAAATTTCAATTCAAATACTTCATTTAACACATTTCTGTTTAGTGTGCAGAAATTAGAGCCATCATACATACATTACTTTTAGAAACGACACAAAATTCATTAGATCAAGAGAGATATATTATTTTTTTGATTTTTCTTTTTGGTCAATTTTCCATTTCATGACAAAACACTTTATACAAACATATTAAGGACTTTTTTCAACAATTAACATAAAACTTTATATACAGAGACATCACACCATGACGTACAATGCGTATATTACATCAAATCTTTTTTCTTTGTCTTTTTGAAACGGCGAAGTATTATTAGAACACCTAAGTGCAGGCACCATCCCTGTTGGACTCCAGGTCAAGAATGTTCCCCTAATTTTTGTTGACCAACCAATGTACCTGGGAGATTTCAGTCATATAGGCACGAAGTGCTCTAGAGACTGGATGTTCCTCTCTATCAAAACAGCAGAGCGTATGAGCCAAGAAGAATTGGAACAAATCAAAGAGCTGGAAGAAGCCTTCCTGAGCAACGAAGCGATTGAAAACGCAAAGGCAGCACTAACAAAGTTGGAAAAAGAAAACGCCACCTTTAAAAAGAACACCGAGGATTTCAAAAGAGCAAAACTACAAAAAGACATAATAAATTTCAGTGAGTTAAGAACCTACCCCTACCTGGAAAAAGAGTACTATAAACAACCGGCTAATACGAGGATCTTAAGAACCTACGGGGGAAGAAGCAAAAGACAATTCACGACCTTTTCTGACGCTTCCTCTTACTCGGACAGCTCCAGTGACGCAGAACCTACAACAAGCTCAAGGGGCAATCAACAAGTACATTTCTACCAGGGACCAGAACCTTTTTTAGGAAGAGGCAACGGACGCCCCAGAGTAAGAAACAGAGCACAACAGTGGTTCAATCCCAATCCCAACCAGTACCAGGGAGAGATAACCACACGGAGGAACACCTACAGGTGGTAAGAACCGTACAAAGTCCGATTTACAATCTAACCAAATACGACCTGACGGCTGAAGACATTCAAGTCTTAACCAAAGGACTATCTTTTATTCCGGCAAGTTCGCCAGACATGAGCCAAACAAAGCTGGAAATTATACAGCTATTCAGAAAAATGCGGCTTAAGTCTTTCTTCGCCGAAAAACCTTACAATCCGGATAGAAGTTATTCAGGACTTAAGGACCAATCAACGCTTTTCCCTCCAACAGGAAGCACCCCAGTTGAGTTACTCTGCTTTGAAAAAAATGTGATGAGAGACCTTGACCTTCTAGACAATAAACAAAGGTATACGAAATGGAACATGACCAAGAATGAAAAAGCCGCATTGGAGAAACTTAAAAATAACCAAGACATCATAATAAAACCCTCCGACAAAGGCGGGGCAATTGTCCTAATGGAAAGAGTAAAGTATGAATCTGAAATCGACCGGCAACTTACCAACAAAGAACATTACCGCAAAATGGATGAAGAACTTTCACAAATGGTCAAAAACAAGTTGATGCAATTGATTCAAACAGGAGAAGATAACGGATGGTTATCTAAAAAAGAAGCGAAATACCTAATCAACGAGAACCCAAGGACACCACTCATGTATGTCCTACCAAAGATCCATAAAGATTTGGAAAATCCCCCCGGTAGACCAATAATTTCGGGGGTCAACTCTTTATTGGAAAGACCGGCGAAATACATTGACACCTTTCTCAAACCGCTAGTTGGCTCCACCACAAGTTACCTTCGAGACACCATGCAGGCAGTCAACATCTTGGAAGGACACCCGTTTGATGAACAAAGTGATCTTTTGGTCACTTTAGACATTGTAAGCCTTTACACAAACATCCCGCAAGAAGCAGGTCTAGAAGCCGTTCACTATTTTCTGGAAAAAAGGACAAGACCACATAATATTCCAACTGAGTACCTGGTAGAAATGGCAGAAGTATGCTTAAAGTACAACTTTTTCCAATTTAACAACGAACAATATTTACAAATAAAGGGGACCGCGATGGGGTGTCCATTCGCCCCAGAAATGGCGGTTATGTTTATGGCACTCTATGAAGAACTATGGATATATAATCATAACCCATACACCAGCCACATAATAATGTGGCGTAGGTACATAGATGATGTGTTCATGCTATGGATGGGCACATTGCAGACTCTTGAAGAATTCCAAATTTGACTAAACCAAAGGAACCCCAACATTCAGGTCACCCTGACCTCAAGTAATGAGAAAATCAATTTCCTCGACCTCATGGTACGACATGATGAGGGTACCATCTACACGACACTATATACCAAGCAGACAGATAGAAACACCTTGCTACATTTTTCCAGTTTCCACCAACGCAATCTGAAAGAAAACCTACCTTTCAGCCAGTTTTTGAGAATCAGGCGCAATTGTACTAGAAAGGAAGATTACTTTGAAAATGCGAAAACACTGCTCGAAAAACTGGTTGAGAGAAACTATCCACGAAAATTGACCAAACGTGCAATGAAAAGGGCCTGGTACACCCCAAGAGAGGCACTTTTAATTCCAAAAGAAAGAACGAAAGAAACGCCCCTGGTATGTGTGACAACATTTTCGGGTCTGACAAATGAAATAAAAAAGATTGTTAAAAAGAACTGGAATACAGTAAGAGGCATGGAAATATTCAAAGAGCTGCCGGTTTTTGCATTAAAGAAAAACAGAAGTATCAGAGACCATCTGGTACGGGCAAACACCCAAATAAAAAAACAGCAGCCCACATTGCAAACCATGCTGGCCCTTCCTCCTATAATAGGGCATCATAAATGCGGAAACTGTAGCTCATGCCAAAGCACTGTAGAAGGAAGCCAATTTAATTATGGGCGCAAAAGTGTCTATCACAGCGAGTTCACCAATTGCAACACGACAAATGTGATATATTGCATAATGTGTCCCTGCAAACTAGCCTATGTTGGTAAGACTACCCAACAAGTGAAGAAACACATTATGCAGCATAAGTCACGAATCAAATGTAAAGTACATAATGCACCGATGGTAGAACATTACCTTTCGAAAGGTCATGGCCCAAACGACATCCAGTGGACTGTCCTAAAACATGTAAAAGGAAAAGATGTAGATACACTGCTGGCACGCTTCGAAGCAAAATTAATACTGAAACTGGGAACAACAGAAAATGGGCTTAACGAAATGACGGAGATTATGCATTGCCTCTAAGAGACCAAATTGATCAGCCTGCTCAATGAATACCAAAGCGCTGCACCAAAAGGTCGAATATACTCCACTCACGTATCTTCACAAGCCACCGTATTGCTACAAACGTGAAGACTATTACTGAAATACATTGAGATGATCAACATTTTCCAAAACACGTTCCACCAAGAACAAGACCAACCAATGACATTACTGGTGTGCATAACACGTTGCCGCACAAGATCACGAAAACCGGTCTGGGACTCGTAGTTCACAGGGCGCCAACTGCCTGATGGTGGAGCCATTTTCCCAACAGACATAGCATCATACACACAGGGGAAAGAAGCTTTATGTGTGGTTGCAATTAACCCCATTCATTCCCAGTCCCCGCTGAGTGATCGCAACACACCCCTGCATTTGCAGGCACCATAACGCAACTGATGGGTCTGCTGATCCTGAGCGCCTGCGGACTCAGGAACCCACCTCCTGTGTTGCTGGAGCCTTTGATGTTCCTTGAGGTTGAGCTGCCCTCTCACCAAGTTTGAGGCCAGTATCCCTCATGGGGAACGCATAACCCGAACCCCTGTGCACCGCATACTTTTGCAAGTGCATATGCTTGTTGGTGTTCCCCAACTTTGTGCATTGGGCTGTCGATAGCCCCTACCTCTGCACACATTTTGTACAAAGGACTTTGGCCTCCTTGCACTCTGTGCCCTGCAAGCTGTTGCTTTGAGAAACTGCTAGAGGTCCCCTCGCGACTCCTGTGCCTTCGGCCTGTGGGTCCATTTGAGGGACAACACTGATTTTCTTGGGCTCCCCTGGTTGCTCCAGGCCTGCCCTGACTCCCCTTGCTGTGGTGAGTCTCCTGATCCTTGCTGGGCCAGTTCGTGACCTTCCTTGACCTTATTCGTGGGTTGCCGCTGCCAAGGCTTGTTGGTGCTCCCTCTGGACACCGACCCCTCAGCACTCAACATCCTTTGTGGGACAGCTCGTATCCAGCTCCTGGTTGTCCTCAATATCTCCTGGTCCCTGCAGCTGTAGAGTCAAGGTCTCCTTCACACCTGAAGCACCCGACATTGGTGGGCATTTGTCTACTGAGCCCCTGGTCACTCCTGAGTGACCCAGACTCTGTCCCCTCTGCTTTTAGGTTCCTTCCATCAAGAATCCACCTGCGGATTCCACCGGACACTTTTCTTCTTTCCAGCAGTGGCATTTCTTTGAAGACTCCCATTGAGAACGACAGCGGTTTCCGACGCCACTTCAGCCCTATGCACCCGGCTTCCCTGGGATAGGTAACTCTGATACTTCGGTATACTCGGGTGGGGTGGCTCTCCAACCTTCTATGTTCCAAAGGGTTTCTTCGTATTCCACTGGGAAGGGTCCTTAAACATTAAAACTGCAACCGTGACTCTCCCATTGAATTGCACGTGGCACGCAGTCGTGTTCTCACACTGCACACATACTCCGTGGGGTCCCTACTTACTCACCTTGGGTGGTTCCTTGGGGTCCCAGCGATTCTACACCCTCTAGACAATGTCTTGACTCGAGTCGTGGTTCTTATACCACTATTTTAGTATATGGTTTGGTCTCCCCCTGGAGCCCACTGTGTATTAGTGCTACTTACTATTGTTTCTGTGCTACATTATTGTGTGCTTTGTGTTTATCTGCATGTAGCAGATACTGTGAGGTATTTAGAGTGTGTTATAATAATAAATACATATTCTTATAACTACTGTGTGGTTCTCCTTTCATTTAACCAATACAATAAGGTTGCCTTCTGGTAAAACAAGCTGCTTAACATTCCTTCAAGACTAAGCCTGAAGGCTGCTCTCCACAGCTACCACTTGGATAGCTTTCTATGGTTATCTTTGACCTCTTAAATCACCATAAGGGTTGTTTGGACTGGTGCACGGTGCCCACTTTAATTAGTGGACATCATATACCAGGCCAACTTCTCACAATTTGCAAGCCCAAATTCAGCCAGCTCAGTATCCACATGAGAGTGAACTGGGGTGGCGAAGTGAGCTAAAGAACGATGATGGATTCAACCCAGATCTGTGACTGGAGGTGAGTGTCTGAAAAGTTTCAGCACTCCGTTCATCATCTCTGTGTGTTTGCTTTGTTCAACATAATTTGGCAGGGTATGCCCAGACGTGGGCACCTTGCTCACTTTGCCACTGGATTCAAGCTATCATCGAATGGCTGCATTGGGTGGTTCTACCTATAATGTCTTGTTACTTACCGGTAATCTTCATTACCCCGATTAGGGTCCTCCTCGTCCCAGTCTTTACAAAGTGAGGTAGTCCTGCCTCCAACCAGCCAATCAAAACGCCAGAAACCAAAAGTCAAAGGTCATATAAACCCCTCCCACCCACCGCCATGCCTGTTATCAACAAGTCCCAGACACAAACACGGAAGGAGGGAGGGAAGAGGACTGGGACGAGGAGGACCCTAATCGGGGTAATGAAGATTACCAGTAAGTAACAAGACATTACCCCCTCATGGGTCCTCCTCGTTTCAGTCCTTACAAAGTGAGGAACTCACAAGCAGAGAACCAGGAAGAAAAAATGCAGGACACCAGGGATCCAGGCAGAAAATACAAAACTGTAATCAAACAAATCATCAACGAACAGCAGCGTTCAGAACGCCAACAGCAAAACTGTCAACAGATGCACGTAAAACACCAAGTCGACAATGCCGAACAAACGTGTGATGGGACAGCAAAGAGGCCGCACCACAAAAACTCCAGGACAGAGACCCCCGCCACCGCAGCCCAGGAAGCGGACACAAAACGTGTCGAACGACTCGGCACCAGAGACGGAGGAGGCAGACCCACAAGATAGGCAGACCGCCAAACGCACAGAGCGAGAGAAGGCGGAAGGAGAAAACAACCAACCCCGAGCCTCACCCCCACAGGAGACAAGCAGGGCAGGAGAAAGACAAAACCCCAAGGCACGGAGGATGAAAAACCAAAAGGTGCGAACAGCCAAGGATGAAGGAACAAAGGAACCCCCATCCCCAGGCAAATAAGAAAGGAACCACCTCCAGCTGCAAATGGAACACGGAGGAAACCCAGGGAGAAAAACCGGGCCCAGCCGCAAAACAACCCCATCCAGCAGAAACTACAAAGGAGGAAAGGAGAGAAGCAAAGCACCCAACTCACCCAACCGAAGCGCGGAGGTGATGGTCAACAAAAAAGCCACCGTTGCGGACAACCACAACAAACAACCTCCAACAAAGGCACAAAAGGGGGCAACAGCAGACCCTGCAAAACAGTAGGCAAACCCAAGAAGGCACAACCGCAGGAGAGACCGGACGTAGAAGCCGAAAACTACGCAGAATCCGGCTCACCAAAGGAGCAACTACCTCCAAAGAGGCCCCGGGACCCCGACAAGCCTGAACCGCAGCCCAACGAGCAGACAAGGCGGAAGGGGAAAAGGCCATCAAAAACCCATCTTGGTGAAAGACCAGAACAGACCCGGATCTCCAAACACGGAACCAGACCAAGAGAAGAGCACCAGGAGACAAAAGAGCCCCAACGCGCACCAAAGTTCTCAAGTGTCGAAGGCCGACGCGACAACCGAATGCCACAGGCCACCACAGAAGAACAGCCCAAAGACGCCAACGACAGCCGGCCAAGAGCCAGGCCGTCAGATGCAAGCGACAAAGACAGGTGCGGACACAGAAGCGGAGCCGGAGTCGAGAGAAGCCGGCCAAACACGCCCCCCGCAGCAGCAGGAGCGGAAATCAAAGGCAGCGAGGCCAAAAAGGAGCAACCAACAACACAGACACCCTCACCCCCCCAAATCCGCTGCAGCACCCTCCGGAGGAGAGAAATAGGAGGGAAGGCATACAGAAAGCCCGAAGGCCAAGGAAACGAGTGAGCAACCCCCAAGCCTGAGGACAGACCACCACGGAACAAAACCGAGGGAGAAAAGCGCCGTGAGGGGAAGCAAAAAAGACCGATCCAGAGGGCCCCGAACCGAAGACAACGGTCCCGGAATAGGGGAACAGACAGACGGCACAAAACAGAGGACGGGAGGAAGCGGCCCAAGCCACCCGTAGGAAAACTCAGACGCCCCTGAACACAAACAGCCCTCAATGCCAACAGACGAGAGTTCGCCCAGACACAAATCACGTAAGACAGAAGGTACAGAGATGCGCACCTGGACCCCCATGAAGGCGCAAGTACCAACAAGCCACCTGAAAGCCGGCACAAACCAACAGACTCATCGGCCACCAAGGACCCCAATGCGGCCCCCCAACCCCAAGGACAGACGTCCGAGGCCAACAAGAGGAGAGAAGGAAGCAGAAAATGCACCCCCACACCAGGTCGGGAGAGCAAAGCCACCAGGCCAAAGAAGGAACCAGAACAGGGGAGAGAGGAACCAGAGCCACGCAACCCGCATTGGAAGGGACCCAAGGAGTCAACAGAAGAACCATCAAGGACCGGAGGAGCAGGCGAGCCCAAGGAACCACAACTGTGGTGGCAGCCACCAACCCCCGGACCTGCAACCAACCCCGAGTCGGGGCAGAAGGGTGACCCAGCAGGACCCGCAGAAGAGCCAACAGGGTAGAGAACCGAGCCGGAAGGAGAAAAACAGCCCCCGCACAGCGACGAACAGGCCTCCGATAAACCAAAGTCCCCGAACAGGAACCAGATGAGAAAGGCCAGATCCAACATGAACCCCATAACCTGGAACAAGGCCACCGACGCCACCACCGCCAGAAGAGCCCCAAGGAGGTTGGAAGCAGAAACCAGACAAAAGCAACATAGGGAGACACAGGGAAACCCAGACTCAGCAAAACCCCCACAGCAGGAGCCAACACCGCGGAAAAAACCCGGGGAGCAGAAGAGAGGCCGAAAAGGCAACACCAGAAACCGGTAATGGAACACGTCCACCGCAAACCGCAGGAACCGATGACCCGCCGGATGGACGGGAATGGGAAAACAGGCGACTCCCAAATCCATGAAAGCCAAAAACCGCCCACCAGGATGAGGGGAACGATGGACTACAAGGGTCAACCAAAAAGACCCAGCCGAACCAATAAGTACAAAGCCCGGGAACCCAGAATCGAGCGGAAGGATTCAACGGGCCCCTGAACCAGGACCAGAAAGGAACAGAACCCCAGGTCCCGCACCGGAACCAGCACGGCAGTGCCCTGTGACAAAAACAGGTAAACGCCAGAGAACATGGCAGATTGCAACACGGGGCCATGGACAACGGGGCAACCCGAAAACAGTCCAAAAAGGGGGACGGCCCCACAACGGAATCCGGTAACCAAGACCGATGACCGACAGGCCCCACCAGTCGGAAATCAGACTGGACCAACGAACCAGGAACAAAGGAGCCCAGCCCCCAAAATTAGCAACAGCGCCAACAATGCAGACAGGAACCCACAACCAGTGAAACACCAGGACTGGAACACACAAAAACTCGAGGAAGAGACCGCAACCATAACCACCAGGCCACGGCGACTCCACCAGGGCATAACACTAAGTGACCAACAACCAGGGGCAGGCGCAGTATAGGCCAGGAACCAATGAAACGCAGCCCCCCAACCATGAAAGGGCCGAGAAGAAGACAGAGTACCCGGAAACTCCAGAACATGGAAAAAGACAAGTACCCCCGCATAAACCGCCTCTGGAGAAAGCCAAAAAAGCCCGGGACCCACAAAAAGGCAGGCAACGGACCAAGGAGTCTGAGCAGCGTCAAGGCACCAAGTGCGGTCCAGAGAGACCTCCTGTAGGAGAGTAGGATCTGCTTCACAGGGGTACCCCCACTTTTTGCTGATACTTCACTGGTTTTCGACATTAGTCTGGCTGGGGCCCTGCTATTCAGAACCCCAGCCTAGCTGTTTCCTCTTTAAAAAGGTCTCCATGTGCCTTAGGCACATCTCTGATTGGGATCTGGAGTGCCCTTGTAAGTCCCTAGTATATGGTATACTATGTACCAAGGGCATAGGTACCTCAGAGGCCTGCCAGGGGCTGCAGCATATATTATGCCACCCCTGGTAGGCCATCCAAACTGACACCACAGGTCTGCTACAGCAGCCTGTGTAAGGTGGTGCATGCACCCCTTGCTGTGGTATAGGTTACCTATATCACTAAATGCATACACACATATAAACCTATAAGTCACTCCTAAGGCAGGCCTTATCAATCCTAAAGGCAGAGTGCATGGTTCCTATGTGAGAGGGTGCCCCTGCATGAGCAGGGCCCCTCTGCAGCGTTCGGAGACCCTCTCTGATGCTGTTTGTAGTGCAGCCTGACCATATACTCTTAAACGCATTATATCCTCGCGGTAAAATGCCAACTATGGAATGGCTGCACCGAAACATGTCGTGTTTGGTGTCAAACATCTTGGAATACTACCCCCCACCAATTCTGGCGGCGGGGGTAGCATTCCACCCTTCTAGAGGAAAGGCATGTTAACTCTGACGAGTCCGGTAACTTCTTTCCAGAGCCCTGGCATCACAAAATGGATGCTGCTGCCACAGACACGAGTCTGGCCTCCTGCTGCTGGACGAAACTCCGGCAGGGGAGGCCTGGACAATAGGTTTCCTGTCCCAGGGAGGTGTGACCACCTCCCCAGACAGGACAATGTGTATTGGGGCTGGGCGGGAGCACTTTCGGGTGCTTTGAAGTCCTGCACTGGGGGCACATTTGGTGTCCCTGTGCATACCCCAGTTCAAACCGGATCAGGGGCTTGCAGCCCCTGCTTTGGCGCGAACTGGACAAAGGGAAAGGGGTGTAGCCACCCCTCTGCCCTGACCCACCCATAGGTGGGGCCACAGAGTAGTCCATCCCCTATTTTTAGAATAAAGGTAGGAACCCAGTCCTTAGGACTTTAGATTATACCTGGACGAAACTCTGACACGGAATCCTGGACCTTCGACGCTCTACGACAAGATTAGAGGACTGAAGAATCTCCCTTGGGGTCAAGGAGTGACTCCCCTGCTTGGCAGGCACCAAAGAAGCATCTGTCCGGTTCGCATCACTGAAGCTCCCGTCGGACGCCGAAGTCATCGCATCACCAGAGGTGGATTCTCAGACTTCCCGAGGCTACCCTGAGTCCCCAGCAAAGCTGAGGCCCGTGGCTATCGTGGGTGACTTGAGACCGTGACCCCTGGACACCGAGCACATTTGCAAGTGCACCATCTTCTGGGTCTCCCAAGAAGTCGTGCTTTGGGCTCCGAGTAGCCCTAGCCTCCAGCACCACCTGCACCGAAGATCACTGGCCCCCACTCCACGAGTGTCCTGTAAGCCAGCTCCACGTGCGGCGTCACGAGGCTCCTTCGCGGTCGCTAGCCCGTTGGCTAGTAGCCCTTACCGAAGGCCAATCTTTTCTTTACTTGGAAGTCTGGTTGCTCCAGGCCTGCCCTCACTTACCCTTGCTGGGTGAGTTCCCCAGACCTTGCTGGTCTGCATCATCGACGATCTACATCTTACTCGAGACTTGCCGTTGCCAAGGCCTGTTGGGTCCAATCTGGTCGCCGACACCTCTGCACTCGACAGACATCGAGCAACAGCCCGAATCCTGCTCCTGGTCGCCGACAACGCCTCCCGGACCTCGTGGCTGAAGAATCAAGACGACCGTCAACGAACTTGAAGCACTCGACATCGGTGGGCATCTGTCCATCGCCCTCCTGGTCACTGGCTAGTGACCCAGACTCTGTCCCCTCTGCTTTCAGGTTCTTCAGAACTCCGATCCACTCTTGGATCCACCCGGACACTTTTCTCCTGGTCGCCAGCAGCACTTTGCAGCAGATCGCCATAAGAAACGACGACGAAACCCGACCCCGAAAGGCACCTATGCACCCGGCTTCCCTGGGTGAGGTAACACGAGTACTCCGGTGCTCCCGTGGGTAGAGACTCTTCAAAGTCCTAGATCTCAAGGGTTTTGTCCTAGTCCTTTTTAAAGTGTCCCTTTCCTCTATTTTCCCGATCCCGACTTTCTCCATAGAAGTAAACGGCGTATCGCGGTTGTGTATTTACACTGCACGCGTCTCCCGTGGGTCCCCTGTGTCACTACCTTGGGTGGTTCCTTGTGGTCCAAGCACTTCTAGAGGCTCTAGGCCTAGTGTCTAGTTCAGTCGTGGTTCGCATACCACTTTATTGGTATATGGTTTGGTACGCCCCTAGGGCCCAAACGTGTATTTGTGCTATTACTGTGATTTAAGATCTTATAACCTATGTACTTCGAACTCTAGCCTCATAAAGAGACTAGAGGGGTGTGTTTAGTAATAAATACATATATTTTGAATATATACCTGGTGTGGTGCTCTTTCATTTGATCACTCAAGAGATTATAGACTGGTAAAACAAGCTGCTTTACATTCCTTCAAGACTTAGCCTGAAGGCTGCTCTCCACAGCTACCACTAGGATAGCTTTCAATAAGGTTGTCTTTAACCTACCTACCATAAGAGTCGATTTGGACTGGTGCAAGGTGCCCACTATAATTAGTGGACAGCATATGCCAGGCCAACTTCTCACATTAGTGTGCAGCGTGTGGGATTCCAGCTTGCTATTGTTTTACCAGATAATCTCAATTGAATTGATCAACTGAAAACCACTAAAGGTACCTAAGGTACATATAATTTAAGCTTAGAATATCAGTAAGTTCTACTGAACTTAGAGTTGTGTGTTAAGGGATAGCACAACCCTTTCTACAACTCAAGAGAGTTTAGTAGGCCACACTAGAGTAGGTAGTGCATACACCACACCACACTAGTAATGTCTTTAAAAGCAGGATCTAGAGATGCCCTGCAGGAAGCCATTGAGCTTCCCCCTCCAAGTATGACACACTCCCATTCTTGGAACTGAGAGCTTTGTGTAACGTGAGGAAATTAAGGACAGGCCAAAGTCCCACCACCCAACACCTCCAGGAGATGTTGGTGGCTTATGATCTTAGTAAGTCCTCAGAGACTGAAGGGGCAGGAGCAGAGGGTGGGCCAGCAGATGAGGAAGGGGCCAGGGGTACTACTACCCCCAGCCCCCCTCTGAAACTGACCAGGAGGGTGACAATGACCCTGACCTGGAAAACCCAATCCCTTCTGGGGAAGATGAAGATGAGGATCTAGAGAACCACACCTTTGTCCCCCAGGAAGGATTATGAGTGTGCTCAGAAAGTCTAGGTCCCCTTCTCAGGAGTCTAACCACTCTGGCACCTCAATAGGGAGCTCTGTTTCTTCTCACAGGAGGGAATCCTCTCATGAGAGAAGAAAGAGACTGGTCCAGTATGAGGAAACTCAGCTGGAGATCAGGAAGAAGCAATTGGCTTTAGATAGAGAATCCCTAGATCTCCTTAGAGAGAGAAGAAAGTTGGGACTAGAGTCCCATGGTGGCAGCCATGTCCCTAGAGATAGGGAAAGGTCCTATGACCATAGGAACCTGAACAAGATTGTCCCTCCCTACCAGAGTGGGGATGATATCCACAAATGGATAACTGCTTTAGAGAGGGCCTGTAAAGTACAGAAGGTCCCTCAGGAGCAGTGGGCAGCAATCTTGTGGCTCTCCTTTGCTGACAAAGGTAGAGACAAGCTCCTCACTGTTAGAGAGGAGGATGCTGACAATTACAAGGTCTTGAAGAGTGCTCTTATTGATGGGTTTGGCCTAACCACTGAACAGTACAGGTTGAAGTTCAGAGACACCCAAAAAGCACAGACTCAAGACTGGGTAGACTATGTGGATTGTTCTGCCAAGGCTCTGGAAGGCTGGTTGATGGGCAGTAAGGTGTGTGACTTCTCAGGATTGTATAATCTGATAATGAGGGAACAGATTCTTAATAACTGTCAAAACCAGCTGTTGCATCAGTACCTGGTTGACTCTGATCTGACCTCTCCCCAAGAATTGGGAAAGAAGGCAGACAAATGGGTCAGAACCAGGGTGAAGCAGAAGGTACAGAACCAAGGTGGGGAAACCAAGAAGCAAGATGCTAAGAACTCTGACAAGGGTGGGGAGAAGGGTAAAGATCAAAAGTCTTCATCAGGCCCCCAAAAATCTTCTTCTGGTGGGGATTCCCAGTCTACCAAGGGTAAAGGCCAAAGAAAACCATGGTGCAAGGTCTGTAAGCAAAAGACCCACTGGACCAGTGATTGCACCAAGTCCAAAGACTCCAGTCCAGCATCCACCAATGCCCCTAAGGCACCTGTTCCCCCTAGTACAGTTGGTGGAAGTGCTCCAGCAAAGGGTTTAGTAGGGTTCACCCTGGGAACTGAGTTGGGCTCTGACTTAGTCAGGGAGCTGACTCAGGCTGTGTTAGTCTGTGATGGAGGCATGGATGTGACCTCCACTGTGAGTCCCAGTAATCTGGGCAAGTACAGACAACAGCCTTTAATCAATGGACGAGAGGCTTTGGCATTTAGGGACACAGGGGCAAGTGTCACAATGGTGACACAAGACCTTGTGCTACCTGGGCAAGTTATACTTGGTGAAATGTACCAAGTGACCAATGCTAGCAATGTCAGAACAGACCATACTCTGGCAGTTGTTAACTTCTCCTGGGGAGGGGTAACTGGCCTTAAGAAGGTTGTGGTAAGTGCAAACCTACCAGTCGAATGCTTGCTTGGCAATGACTTAGAGACTTCTGCTTGGGCAGAAGTGGAGCTCAGGACCCATGCAGAAATGCTGGGGATCCCTGCAGATGTGTTTGCTGTGACCAGGTCACAAGCTAAACTGTCTAAAACTGAACAGGCCTTGGATTCTGGAAGAATGGACCAAGTGCCTTCCAAGAGGAGGAGTAGTAGGGTTAAGGCAGTGCCTTCCCCCTTGGCTCAGGAGGAAGATCAGTCCCTTGAGGGGGATGATCTCAGCCCTGAAGAAGGAACTGTCCCAGAGGAACTTGAGCCTGACCAGGTTGAGTTCTTGGGGACAGGGGGACCTTCTAGGGCAGATCTGAGCCAGGAGCAGCAGAGCTGCCCCTCCCTTGAACCCCTCAGACAGCAAGCTGCTGCTGAGGCTGCTGGGAAAGCTAGTGGTCCCCATACAGTGTATTGGGATGATGGACTCCTGTACTCAGAGAGTAGAGACCCCAAGCCTGGTGCTACCAGGAGGTTGGTAATACCTTTGAAGTTCAGGGGCTTCCTATTGACCCTAGCCCATGATATTCCCTTAGCAGGACACCTGGGCCAGAACAAGACTTGGGACAGAATTGTCCCTCACTTTCACTGGCCCCACATGTCTGAAGACAGTAAGGAGTTTTGTCGCTCCTGTGTAACCTGCCAAGCCAGTGGCAAAGCAGGTGGCACTACAAAGGCCCCCTGATACCACTACCTGTGGTGGGGGTGCCCTTTGAGAGGGTGGGGATTGACATTGTTGGTCCCATGGATCCCCAAACAGCATCTGGGCACAGATTTATACTGGTGGTAGTGGATCATGCCACCAGGTATCCAGAGGCTATACCCCTTAGGACCACTACAGCACCTGTGGTGGCAAGGGCCCTCCTGGGAATTTTCTCAAGAGTGGGCTTTCCTAAGGAGGTGGTATCAGACAGGGGTGCAAACTTCATGTCTGGGTACTTAAAGGCAATGTGGAAGGAGTGTGGAGTTACTTATAAGTTCACCACACCCTATCACCCACAATGCAATGGTTTAGTTGAGAGATTCAACAAAACCTTAAAGGGCATGATTAAAGGGCTCCCAGAAAAGCTTAGGCGTAGATGGGACATACTCTTGCCCTGCCTTTTATTCGCATATAGGGAGGTGCCTCAGAAGGGGTTGGTTACAGCCCTTTTGAACTTCTGTTTGGCCACCCTGTGAGGGGTCCACTGTGCTTGGTGAAGGAAGGATGGGAGTTACCTCTCAAGCCCCCAAAGCAAGATATAGTGGACTATGTACTTGGTCTCCCGCTCCAGGATGGCTGAGTACATGAAAAAGGCAACCAAAAACCTTGAGGCTAGCCAGGAACTTCAAAAGGCCTGGCATGACCAAAGAGCTGTCCTAACTGTTTACCAGCCAGGACAGAAGGTGTGGGTGTTGGAGCCAGTGGCCCCAGCAGCTCTCCAAGACAAATGGAGTGGACCCCACACTATTGTTGAGCAGAAGGGTGAGGTCACTTACTTAGTAGACCTGGGAACACCCAGGAGTCCCCACAGGGTTCTCCATGTCAACAGACTTAAGCCATATGTGGACAGGGCAGACATGGGCTTGCTCATGGCTACTGATGAAGGGCAGGAGGAAGAGAGTGACCCACTCCCTGACCTGCTCTCACAGAACCCTGACGATGGGTCAGTTGATGGTGTAGCCTTGGCAGGCAGCCTCACTACCCAGCAACAAACTGATTGCAGGCAAGTCCTCAATCAGTTTAGACATATGTTTTCTCTGACACCCAGTCAGACCACCTGGTGCACTCATGAAGTGGACACTGGGGACAGTCTGCCTATTAAAAACAAGATTTATAGGCAACCTGACCATGTCAGGGACTGTATCAGGACTGAAGTCCAGAAGATGTTGGAATTGGGAGTGATTGAGCCCTCAGATAGCCCTTGGGCTAGTCCAGTAGTCCTAGTACCTAAACCTCACACCAGTGGTGGGAAAAGAGAGATGAGGTTTTGTGTAGACTACAGGGGCCTCAATGCAGTCACTAGGACTGATGCCCATCCAATACCCAGGGCAGATGAGCTCATAGATACTTTGGCCTCTGCCAAATATCTCAGCACATTTGACCTAACAGCTGGCTACTGGCAGATCAGACTAGCTGATGCTGCAAAGCCCAAAACAGCATTTTCAACCCCTAGTGGGCATTATCAATTTGTGGTGATGCCCTTTGGTCTGAAAAATGCACCTGCCACTTTCCAGAGGTTGGTGAACACAGTTCTCACAGGACTGGAGGCCTATAGTGCAGCTTATCTAGATGATATTGCTGTCTTTAGCTCCACCTGGGAGGATCACCTGGTCCACCTCAGGAATGTTTTACAGGCCCTGCAAAAGGCAGGCCTGACTATCAAGGCCACTAAGTGCCAGATAGGGCAGAGTCAGGTTGTGTACCTGGGCCACCTTGTGGGTGGAGGCCAGGTTCAACCTTTGCAGAGCAAGATCCAGACCATCATGGACTGGACTGCTCCAACTACCCAGACTCAGGTGAGAGCCTTCTTAGGCCTGACTGGGTACTATAGGAGATTTGTCAAGGGGTATGGATCAATAGTGACACCCTTGAATGACTTAACTTCTAAGAAAATGCCCAAAAAGGTTCAGTGGACAGTTAGCTGTCAAAAGGCATTTGATGACCTCAAGCAGGCCATGTGCTCTGCTCCAATTCTGCAGAGTCCTGATTACTCCAAGAAGTTCATTGTCCAAACAGATGCATCTGAATTGGGGGTAGGGGCTGTACTGTCACAATTGAATGAAGAAGGTCAGGATCAGCCAGTAGCTTTTATTAGCAGAAGGCTGACCCCTAGAGAGAAACGTTGGTCAGCCATAGAGAGGGAGGCCTTTGCTGTGGTCTGGGCTCTGAAGAAGTTGAGGCCATACTTGTTTGGTACACACTTCCTGGTTCAGACAGACCATAAGCCCCTCTTATGGCTAAAACAAATGAAGGGTGAAAACCCCAAACTGCTTAGGTGGTCCATTTCCCTACAGGGGATGGACTTTACAGTGGAACATAGGCCTGGGAGTAACCATGCGAATGCAGATGGACTCTCTAGGTATTTCCACTTAGAACATGAAGACTTAACTGGGCAAGGTTAGTTTAATGTCCCTACGTTTGGGGGGGGTTGTGTAGGAGAGTAGGATCTGCTTCACAGGGGTACCCCCACTTTTTGCTGATACTTCACTGGTTTTCGACATTAGTCTGGCTGGGGCCCTGCTATTCAGAACCCCAGCCTAGCTGTTTCCTCTTTAAAAGGGTCTCCATGTGCCTTAGGCACATCTCTGATTGGGATCTGGAGTGCCCTTGTAAGTCCCTAGTATATGGTATACTATGTACCAAGGGCATAGGTACCTCAGAGGCCTGCCAGGGGCTGCAGCATATATTATGCCACCCCTGGTAGGCCATCCAAACTGACACCACAGGTCTGCTACAGCAGCCTGGGTAAGGTGGTGCATGCACCCCTTGCTGTGGTATAGGTTACCTATATCACTAAATGCATACACACATATAAACCTATAAGTCACTCCTAAGGCAGGCCTTATCAATCCTAAAGGCAGAGTGCATGGTTCCTATGTGAGAGGGTGCCCCTGCATGAGCAGGGCCCCTCTGCAGCGTTCGGAGACCCTCTCTGATGCTGTTTGTAGTGCAGCCTGACCATATACTCTTAAACGCATTATATCCTCGCGGTAAAATGCTAACTATGGAATGGCTGCACCGAAACATGTCGTGTTTGGTGTCAAACATCTTGGAATACTACCCCCCGCCAATTCTGGCGGCGGGGGTAGCATTCCACCCTTCTAGAGGGAAAGGCATGTTAACTCTGACGAGTCCGGTAACTTCTTTCCAGAGCCCTGGCATCACAAAATGGATGCTGCTGCCACAGACACGAGTCTGGCCTCCTGCTGCTGGACGAAACTCCGGCAGGGGAGGCCTGGACAATAGGTTTCCTGTCCCAGGGAGGTGTGACCACCTCCCCAGACAGGACAATGTGTATTGGGGCTGGGCGGGAGCACTTTCGGGTGCTTTGAAGTCCTGCACTGGGGGCACATTTGGTGTCCCTGTGCATACCCCAGTTCAAACCGGATCAGGGGCTTGCAGCCCCTGCTTTGGCGCGAACTGGACAAAGGGAAAGGGGTGTAGCCACCCCTCTGCCCTGACCCACCCATAGGTGGGGCCACAGAGTAGTCCATCCCCTATTTTTAGAATAAAGGTAGGAACCCAGTCCTTAGGACTTTAGATTATACCTGGACGAAACTCTGACACGGAATCCTGGACCTTCGACGCTCTACGACAAGATTAGAGGACTGAAGAATCTCCCTTGGGGTCAAGGAGTGACTCCCCTGCTTGGCAGGCACCAAAGAAGCATCTGTCCGGTTCGCATCACTGAAGCTCCCGTCGGACGCCGAAGTCATCGCATCACCAGAGGTGGATTCTCAGACTTCCCCGAGGCTACCCTGAGTCCCCAGCAAAGCTGAGGCCCGTGGCTATCGTGGGTGACTTGAGACCGTGACCCCTGGACACCGAGCACATTTGCAAGTGCACCATCTTCTGGGTCTCCCAAGAAGTCGTGCTTTGGGCTCCGAGTAGCCCTAGCCTCCAGCACCACCTGCACCGAAGATCACTGGCCCCCACTCCACGAGTGTCCTGTAAGCCAGCTCCACGTGCGGCGTCACGAGGCTCCTTCGCGGTCGCTAGCCCGTTGGCTAGTAGCCCTTACCGAAGGCCAATCTTTTCTTTACTTGGCAGTCTGGTTGCTCCAGGCCTGCCCTCACTTACCCTTGCTGGGTGAGTTCCCCAGACCTTGCTGGTCTGCATCATCGACGATCTACATCTTACTCGAGACTTGCCGTTGCCAAGGCCTGTTGGGTCCAATCTGGTCGCCGACACCTCTGCACTCGACAGACATCGAGCAACAGCCCGAATCCTGCTCCTGGTCGCCGACAACGCCTCCCGGACCTCGTGGCTGAAGAGTCAAGACGACCGTCAACGAACTTGAAGCACTCGACATCGGTGGGCATCTGTCCATCGCCCTCCTGGTCACTGGCTAGTGACCCAGACTCTGTCCCCTCTGCTTTCAGGTTCTTCAGAACTCCGATCCACTCTTGGATCCACCCGGACACTTTTCTCCTGGTCGCCAGCAGCACTTTGCAGCAGATCGCCATAAGAAACGACGACGAAACCCGACCCCGAAAGGCACCTATGCACCCGGCTTCCCTGGGTGAGGTAACACGAGTACTCCGGTGCTCCCGTGGGTAGAGACTCTTCAAAGTCCTAGATCTCAAGGGGTTTTGTCCTAGTCCTTTTTAAAGTGTCCCTTTCCTCTATTTTCCCGATCCCGACTTTCTCCATAGAAGTAAACGGCGTATCGCGGTTGTGTATTTACACTGCACGCGTCTCCCGTGGGTCCCCTGTGTCACTACCTTGGGTGGTTCCTTGTGGTCCAAGCACTTCTAGAGGCTCTAGGCCTAGTGTCTAGTTCAGTCGTGGTTCGCATACCACTTTATTGGTATATGGTTTGAGTACGCCCTAGGGCCCAAACGTGTATTTGTGCTATTACTGTGATTTAAGATCTTATAACCTATGTACTTCGAACTCTAGCCTCATAAAGAGACTAGAGGGGTGTGTTTAGTAATAAATACATATATTTTGAATATATACCTGGTGTGGTGCTCTTTCATTTGATCACTCAAGAGATTATAGACTGGTAAAACAAGCTGCTTTACATTCCTTCAAGACTTAGCCTGAAGGCTGCTCTCCACAGCTACCACTAGGATAGCTTTCAATAAGGTTGTCTTTAACCTACCTACCATAAGAGTCGATTTGGACTGGTGCAAGGTGCCCACTATAATTAGTGGACAGCATATGCCAGGCCAACTTCTCACACCTCCTACCAGCCACCGCCGCCCCGGCAGCCAAGGAGAAGGCCCACAAGGAACCAAAATTCACAGCTGAGAGGAACAGTGCCAAGACCTCCATCTGAGCCAACAAGGGAGAAGGGTCCCCTTGAACCAGCAAACAAGCAAAAAAAATCCCAAAATCCAACAGAAGGACCTGTGAGGCATAGGCCGCAGAAGTGCCAGCACGCACCCCAAAATGAGAAGCCTTAGATGACAAAAGAAAACCGACTTTGGGAACCCAAGGAAACAGGGTGTCAAAGTCGCCAGGTGATACCGCTTCCCCAGAAAGTGAGGAATACCCTGCATATCAACCTCAAGCCATTCCTTAGACAGCATATCCCTCAGGACAGCATGGAAGGGAAGGTCATCCACCACAGAGGAACAATACTGGGAGTAAAACCCCTCATCCGAAAATGAGATAGGGCCAAAACTAAGTACCCCCCAATATGGACCAGAATGTCCAAAAGAACCTTGCCCAGGACATACTTCCCTTAGGGGAATTGTCCATGTCCTCCATATCATTCGCAGGCACCAGCAGCGCAGACTGGACATGCAAATCAGCCTCAGAAACCTGCAAAATGTCATCCTCTTGCAGGTCCTGGACATAATACCGCACGGACACCGCCAATGCAGGCACCGAAAAGGAAGCCCCAGCACCCAGGGCCAGAGGAAAAAGGAGTTAACCACACAGGAAAAACTCCAAACACACAAAAAGGAAGCGCCCAGCAACTCCCATGATATACTGCCCCCAATCAACCAAGTCTCGTGACAAGCACTTGGAAAATCAGCAAAAGGGCAGCCCTGCAATCTCCACCCACAGCCATAGACACACAACATGGCCGCAGGGGCCGGATGCTGCTAGAAACCCCCAGCGCCGGAATGACCCGGGGCCAGGCCATCAGGAGAGCTCCCTGCTCCAACCCAGCACATGCGCGGGGAGCGTCCTGACCCAGGAGCAGGAGCGCGGCCGCCCGGTGCACCGGAACGGCCGTGCAGAAACAAAAAGCGAAAGCTCAAAGTAAACAGCACAATGAAAGGCCTTCAACAAAGTAGGTTTTGTTTTTAAAAACTCACGGCACCGCAACACATCCCGCAGAAAACCGGAAACAGCAAACAGGATACACGGAGCACCAGCGTTCCGACCGCCGTCGGAGCAAGAAAAAAACAGGCATGGCGGTGGGTGGGAGGGGTTTATATGACTTTTGACTTTTGGTTTCTGGCGTTTGATTGGCTGGTTGGAGGCACGACTGCCTCACTTTGTAAGGACTGGGACGAGGAGGACCCATGAGGGGGTAATGGGGTCCAGTCCATCTGTGAAGTCTAAGGTGCATTACCTGCTAATTTTGTACTCAGCATAGATCTCCTCCTCATCCAACAGTGCAAATCGTCTTTCTAAAAATCCGCTCTTTTCTCCTCTTTCTTCTCTGCTGAGCTGACAAATTACTCAATCTCCTCATCATTACAAACATGGAAGCCATTTTGAAAAGCTGTGTGTAATTCTGCATCTTTTTTTGTATGCTGCACCTTATTGCATCTTGCTTCCACTTGGTGATAAATTGCACATAGAAAAAATTAATTCTGCAAATATTCGCAATTTGCAAACACTTGAAATGTAAGAATAGCAATTCACAAATGACAATAATAACTCTGATAATTTTTACTGGATATAAATAGGTCTTGATGAAGAAAAGGTTTAGAGGCCCTTGATTAATACTTCCCAAAACACAATGTTTAAGTCGGCAAACCATTCTGTAACTGGTTTGAGAATCACAAATTGTTAGTAGCTCAGCCCCAAATTCCTAAAATCTTGGAAGCGCAGTGCCAGACATTTTTGTGTTGTCAGCCCTACAACAGATAGAGAAAAAAGAATCTGAAATCTGAAGGGATAAGGTCTAGTTGGGAGATTAAAGACAACATCATAGGGTTTCGAGTTTTTCTGCTAGTCACTGTGCTTGAGTGCAAAGATAGGTACTCTCTTAGAAATTGATATTTGGTTGAATTTTTAAAAAGACATTCACTTTGAGAGTTTCAACGGGTATTTAAACCACTTCTCTGCTTTGAGCTTAAATTTAATCTGGTTTGAAATGTTGTCTTGTTCTGAAATCATGATTAATGGCCTCTTTTAAGCTGAAGAGAATGGGGACTGCTTTTAACCTATATGTGACCGACAGCTACTCAAAAGATCTTTAGCCTGAAGAATTTTCAAGTTGAGCAGATACGAGCATAGAGATTCTGAATTCAGTGTTGTCTGCAATCAACTCTCATTTATCTGAACTGATCTCAACCATTTCTTATAAATCGGAAAGAAACCACTGTCTCAAACCTGGTCAGCCTGCTAGCTGAAAGTATGCTTAGTTTGCAGCCAGGGAAGACTCTCAAGATCATTACCTTTGAAAAATATACATAAGCACACAAAGAACAATTCCTGTACATTTCTGACATCCCATAGAAATTCATAATCCCTTTTAATGAAGATGTATTCTAAGGCCCTCATGCTTAATATTATTGATCATTGCTTCTGTATTTACCATTCAACTTGTTGCGTTATCTTGTCAATTCATTTTTACTATCATTATTTCTCCAATTTCTGGATTATTAAGCTTCCATCCACTTAGTAAATTTGCTTGTGCCTCCTGATTTTTGATTCCCAACTACCTATTGCAGGGTTAAGCTTTTAAGCATGGCAGTCAACATAAAGGAGAGTGATAGGGCATTGCAGAATCTTCATAAGTTCTCATCCACTCCTTTTTTTGCTTCTGTTTTCTTCAAAGTTCAGAAAAATGGAAGGGCTAGGATTCGGTGTCCTTATATCTAGAAGATTGCAGTACAGGCCTTGGTAAGATAATTTTAGACTGCTTGACAGTGGCCTTTCGTAGGTAATTGATTGGTATAGTACCCTCGTTCTACAAGTCCATTGAGAGAGGCAATGGCTTGTTTTTGTTAAATATAAACGGAAATTTCCTTTTTGGAGGATAGTCACTTGTCTATTTTAAGTGATTGAAAATATAATGGGTACCATCTAGCAACAACACATATAATTAGGGAGAAAGGGATTATACTAATGACAACTTGATAATATAAAAATCAAATTCTCTTGTAACCAAATTTTCAACCAGAACAAACAATTAGGGTATTGTGGCTCCCAGGGATTTGAGGGCGAAATTCTAGATAGTTTTAATAGCACATTTTTGAAAAATAAACATTAATTTTGATGTGTGAATAACTCTGGGAAAATTAACAGTTATTATTTCCTTTGTCCATTGGATATTCTCTGTTTGCATGCCCTGGAATTATTACAGAATAAGAAATATTCAGAAAACACCAAAAACTAACAACACTTCTAACAATGATTAAAGTTAATTTCATCCCTGCTCCAAGTTGCAAGACGTGCTAAGTAGTTAGCACCAGCAGAGAGAGCTCTTACAATGAAATTACCTGTTTGGTCAACTCAGTCATCCATTGCTCTCATATCATAAACTGTGGCTAATGTGTGTTGGTGGCTTTAGCAAGTGGATATCGGCACATCAGCAGTTGTTTTGGGGTTTTGTTCTTATTTTTCCTTGTGAGACTCAGGGGTGGCTCCTCCACTAGGGCAGCGGAGCATAGCCCCAATGCTTTCTCGCAGTGCGAGAAGCAGAAACATAAAATGGTAAAACTACCATTCTATGTTTCTGCTTCTCACACTGCGAGAAAGCAGAAGTGTTTGGTTGCTCAGGGCTGCTCTATGAGCGGGGCTGGGCAGGGGAGGAGTGGTGTCCCTTCTCCAGAGTGAGCATGACTGGTTTGGTCAGCCCTCTGGCGCCGCCCAAACCAGTCATGCGCACTCTGCCTTTTCTCCATGCAGGCTGCAATGCAGCTTACAATGAGAAAAGGACCTCGCATAGGCGCCTGGCTGGGCGCTGTCCCGACCAATCACAACGCTGCCATTCCAGCTTTGTGATTGGCTTAGGGGAGGGAGGTTGCCTGCTTCCTGTTCCTGCCGGAAGCAGGAGAGCAGGAGCAGGAGCCGAGAAAACGCGGGACCCGACCGGCCGGCGGACAGGTAAAATGTATTATTACATTTACCACGCCCCCCCCCGAGTGACCCCCGCCCCCCCCATCCCCCACACCCGTGATTAATTCCGGATGCCCCTGGTGAGACTTTGATCTGGAACAAGAGAGCGAAAGACAGAAATAGGAGAAAGAAGAAGTAAAACAGTGACAAAGAAAGTATGGCTGAAAAAGAACCTTCAGTAATGAGATAAAGAGTAAGAGTTGGGTGGAGGACAAAAAGCATATGGCGAGTTTAAAAGTAGGAAGCCTTGGTACTCAGCAACCTTGACATTTGACAGCACTGCCAACGGGTTGCTAAGAAAAATGAGGACACCTGCACCTATGCTTTTACAACTAAAGCATGAGTCCAAGAGAGTAGAAAAATGCCAGTGCTACATCAAATGAATTTAAACAAATATGGTAAGCTCATGCATGCACAAAGGGGCACGGACAATCATAGAGATGCTGAGGGGCTGGTAAAGATGTCCTGAGACATGATCATGGATACTGCAACGGAATAAACAAATCGCTTTATAAGCAAAGATTTCAGAGCCACAATTAGTTAATAGAAAAATGTTTTATGTCATTCATAAAGCACATTCACTATACCGATCCACATAGCAGTAAACACAAATTGCGATTTAATTATTTTCTTGTATTGGTTGGACCCAAACACCTTTACAAACACAAACTTTAGCATGGTCAATCAGTTTTGCTATTATTAGTGGGAGTGTTTGGCACTATTTGGGTGACTTTGTCTGTGGTTTCTCCAGCTGTCCCATAATAACCAATATCATGTGCTACAACAATATGGAACATAGGCCCCTTTGATAAACAAACTGCATTAGTAAAGTTACTCTGTACCCTCAAGAGTAATATTAAAAAGTGTTCAATTAAGTCTGTGTTGTAATTCATATGCACTGCAAAATATTGCACAGTATATACTTTTGGCATCGGACAGTATTTTCATTGCATCTTTAATAAAACCTATATGCAAGCATATCTAAACCCTGTTAACAAAAAGCAGTAAATCCAGCAGAATAAAAGGACAGCAAAGTGAAACAAATAAAAACACAAATGTTTTTGGGGAGTGGTACTGTGACTTAATCAGTGCGAAGGCATCCAAACCAATACCGCTTCCTAAACAAACAAGCATTGGCAATACCAATAGGTCTGGAGTTAAGGGAATGTTGTATCGTAATGTGAAGTATTACAAGTAGTTAGCAAGGGAATGGCTATGTACTTGTGGGGAAGCAAAGAACTGTAGAATAATATCGGAGTTGGTTAAATGGTCAGGTGACAATTGCACTGTCAAGGCGGACCTAAAAATCCATCTAGGCAAATGAATGCCCGACTTCCATCTGTGCTGCTGTCTGAGATAACTAGATAATTTACAATGCTTTTCTCTGACACTTTAATTGCTTTAGAATGTCATCTATGTGCCCATGAAAATTCAAGCTCAGGCAGCTGGATGAAAAAACAAAATGATCACATTTGTGTGGTAAGCAAGCAGTTTTTTCAGGAAGCACACAACTTCTCAATCAAAGCATGTACTCCTGGCTCACAACATGTGGGCAGAGCCAAAGCTCCTCTCTAGTGGTGCTTACATATTTGTCTGGTGACAGCTGTGCTGCCAAGTCAGACCATAAAAAGGCTGGGATCATCCTTTTAGCAACTTTAAGTACGTCAAGAACAAACACTGGGTGTTAAGCTACAGGTTGCATCTGCAGTGTAACAAAAGGCTATTCCATGTCTTCATCATGAAAACCTAAAGAGAACAAAACTGGGACAATGTAAGCTCCCAAAAAGCAGCTAGGCTTTGATGGATAGCCCATCCAAGCAAAATAAAGCATGAAAAATCCATGAATGCTAGAGGCAGAACAATGTTGATGCAAAGCCCACTCTTTCCCTGTACTTCTTTTTATTGTACTTTTTCAAAGGCATTATAACATGGTGTCCGTGACGACCAAAGCAACAACTAGAATGATGTACTACATATCAAAAAGATTTAATAATAACAACGGCGAAAGTGACAAGTACCTATGTACCAGAATCAAACTCATGCAAATGAATATATTTATGAAAGTAAAGAGCGGTGCAAAAACTGTGAACCAGCACTGCTATATTATCTCAAGAGACAGGCACATGTACAAAATTAGCTCACTTGAAACAAATGAACAGTAAAGCTTTACTCACTGTATCTCGTGAACATGGCAACATGACAATCAAATGCAATGTGTGCTTAAATCAAAGTAAGATTACCAGATAATGACCTTTCGCAACAGGAAAAACTTGAATAACTGAACAGACAGTACGTTTACTGATATTTTGCTTAACAGAAAACCCCATCAAGGTAATCTACATGTGAAAAAGACAGAGATAAAGCTCATGAAAAGTATGCAAGAGGAAATGTTTGACAAAGTATAATTGTATAGTTACTCTACGCCAATGGAGCAGCAAAGTTTTGGCTCCATCTTTTTGTTTGATTAGGCCACATATATGTGTACGTATAGCCTCATGTATTCCTGTGACTTAACCTTATTAACCGAATGTAGTGCGCGTGAACTGATACAGAAGGTGCATTTAATGTATAATCTCGGCATTTATATGAGTGTGTATATTACCATTTTCTTTGTAGTAACCCCAAATTGCAGTTCTCATATATATTTGCATTTGTGTGGATTGAATAATATTGTTAATTCTCATGTATTCGTGAATAATCGTCTGCATTTATTTTATAACTGAAAATGTATCCATTTGAATAGTACTTTACATTTATATTATAACCTCATATGGATCTATAATCATGCATTTAAACATATATTGAGATTTTTGCCACACTAACTTGACTAAAGGCCTTACGCATTTGGGATTTCTTAATGTTTAACCTTCCATGTGAACATTTACTTTGCATGCAATGTTTTTCTCCCCTGTGCAGGCTCGAAGGAGTATCTTTTGGCAAGGACGAGAAGCCTTAATGAACAAGGGAGGACTACTGTTTGTACAGAATTAGGAGACAGAAGGAATCCAAGGACATTCTCATGTGTGGACCAAAGGAAAGGAGTTTCAAGTGTAGTTGCCATGTTTTATTGTTTGAAGGTAGAAACATAATGAGACAAGTGACATGGGATTCCCAAAGCTACTTTTGTGGGTATAATTGATGATCACACTTCAGTTTTTTTCAGACTCCGGTTCAACTTAAGGCCTGATTTACATCTTGACGGGACTCCCGCCATACTTCTGTGGCGGCAGTTACAAGTACTCTTTCAAGCTGATGGAGACCCGCCCGCCGTATTTAGATGGGATGGTTGAAACGCCATCTGCATCAACAGACTGTTGACACAGCAGACTCCTCTGCTGGCTAACAGTACTCTGTTGCCATTAGGCCAGCGTGTTTGCACCAAGCTAATTTAGATTTCCCCATTGTGATTGCACTGGCCTAGTGACGGATTACTGACAGAGTGAGTACCTGATGAAGTGGAGACTGGTAAGTACTACTTATTATTGTGTCACTACACATATATGTTATGTTTTCTTCAAAAGAAATATCTAGGTAATGTGTTATGCCACTTTTGTTACATATAGCATAGCACACAAACGACATACACACGCTATTGAATGTACAACCACAGGCACCACATCACTACACCACAACCACCACAACAAACAAATATTTATGTAAGTGTCATTACAGGTGTGTTCATTTTACCTTCATAAGTTGCAATATGAACACCACTGCATTACACATACAAAAAGTATTACATATAAGAGCATGTAATAATTCAAGAGGTGAAAGCAAATATTAACGCATGATTCATAGTAAAACAACTGAAAAAGAAGCCTAACTTAGATCCCGGCGACAATGGAGTTGATTAATGTCATGGTCAAGTAGTAGCAGCAAAGGAAGACCTGAACAATGGGGTACAAGACGGAAATGGAAGTTGAAAACAGAAAAAAGTTATGTTTCTACCTCATTTCCTTAGATTCTGCCAACTCAAGGTTGGGGGTGCCCCACCATGGTTTCCTCAATGGAAAGGCACATCATGAATGGCCAGGTGGTAATCTTGGCTGTACTTTCTCCGACAGCCCCTTTTACTTCTGACGCTGTCATTGCGGGAGTAAAATTCTGGGGGAGACAGTGACACTAGGACAAACTATCACCCATAGACCTGTCAACATCTAAATAGAGCGGGCGGACCAACAAGTAGGTGGATGGTGAAACCGGCAGAAAAGTGACAGCAGGACCAGATCCGCCAAGATCTAAATCAGGCCCTTAGGGAAGTTCAGACCTCTTTGCAAAATCTTTTCCTTTAGAGAACTTCTACAGAGGTTCTGCTATGCTGACACCTTTCTTCTTTAATGTATTTAATTAGGGTTTCCCCCTCCAGCACCATTTAGAGCAGGTATAGTTCAGGAGGTTTGGATTATCCTCATGCATAACAGGCAAGAGGACCGCAAATCGTTTATGGATCATCAGATCCTCTTTTTAATATTTTGCATTGCAATCACCAGGTTTCTTGTATGTTTCATGTTGATGAGGCTAAACTTTATTCATCATTTTGGCCTGCCTGTAGTAATCCTGTATTGCTACAATATATGCCTGAGACTTATGTATATCAATCTGGCTTTGAATTTGTGATAAATCCATACTTAATCCCATCTACTTACTCTGAGCTTTACTGTGTGGCTAGATGGGTTACACTGTAATTGTTAAATTGTAATGGATCCTAACTCCTTTTATTCCTCAGGCACTTAGCAAAGTTCCATTGAAGGGAGCAAGAGAAAAGGGGCCAAAATACAGTGTGTTAGCACCAATAAACACTATGTTAGGGGCCCTCTTCAGTGAGATCTAGGAGATAGCCTAATAAATAACAACCATCCATAGGAACAGGGCTGCACTTTTCATAACGGGCATCTGGCATTTCCCCGGGAGGCTGAAAGGGTGGGGGCCAGTTTTGCAGCAGTGGGGAGTGGTTTTGTTACTGGGGGATTTTTTTACAACAATATCAGCCTCCAGTAACAAAGGCAGCAGTTCTTCACCCTTGGGGGGGCAGGTCTGACAAAATTGCTAAGGCTTCTTTGGGTGCCCAGCCCGGCCCAGCATACGAAAGGTGATCAGCCACAGATGCACTTATTGCGCATAAGGCACACACTGGAATCTGTGCCTCTCCTTCCCAATAAGTAAAAGACTTTACAATAGCATTTAACATATATCATTGGATTATGATGCAAGAGCAGCATCTGAACGTATGCACCTTGCCATATAAAGTCCCCTAATCTAGCACTTCACCTACCACAATCGGAGAGTACACAGATGTTGGTTTATGGTGTGTAATGCTGGTACGCACATAGTTCGAATGATATCATGAAAAATAGGGTGATGGAGCTTTTATGGAAGAGAGTTCTATGCCCATAAATATGCAAAGGTAGAAATACTGAAACAGAACTAATGTGTGCAGTACCAGAATACATATGTGCTCCTACTCAGAACACAGAGCTTGGTTTCACTCATTGTCTAACTCAATATAGTCATTTGTGCATTAGATCCAACAGTGGAAACACTGTGAATTCATGAAGAGTGGTGTTCTACCACAACCCTGTGGGGACCTCCTAAAGTTAGGCCTCATAATTCACAAAATGGTAAGTGATAAATGGCTCCCTTTACTAGATAATAGGGGTGGGCGGAACTCGCGGAGTTGCATAAAAACTTTATGAGATTCTGCGGAGTTATGTCAATAGGCAGAAATCTGCACGTCGTGTTGCAAATTAGTGCCAGTAGCACAAGCAGCATTGAAAAAACAGCATGAACAACACCATGCGTTGCACATGAAATGCCACCATTCGAGTTGATTTTGCTGCCACTCAAGTAGAAAATCTATTCGAGCAGCAGCAAATCTACTCAAAAAGCAGCCCTCAGACCGCAGCCACTCGCGATTGCCCTTGACTGCCCATGTTAGAAAATGGCACCAGAGGACACCAAATACTGCTCGCATTTCTGGAGCCTAGCAGGAAATATCTCCGCCATGTGGTGATTGGCAGAATTTAGCCAAACTCTGCGTTACAACAGTAATGTGAAGTCGCCAAATTCTGCCAATTCCTTGGGTGAAATAAAACATTCTGCCCACCCCTGCTAGATAACCCCACACACTCTGCCCCGTTCGTTTGGGGTTGCTCTAGCTGTTCAGAGAAGGTATGGCCCAGTACTCTGTGCTGAATGTTGTAGGAGGGCCAATACTAATTTGCATATGGTTATTATTCCTTTCAGTAATGGTGTGGATGAACTAAAATATGGTAGTATGGATTTTGCCCAGATTAATTTATCAGTGTTCTGAGTAATTTAAGCATCTCCATCCATCACTTTTTATTGCTATCTAAAGGGTGTTGTTCACAATTGTTGGTGCATATGGGGAGACACATTGGGGCATATTTACAAGCCCCTTTCACCACCGGAGCCTCAATTTTAATGATGCTCTGGTAGCGCAGTGCCATTTTCAATATTTAAAAGGTGGCGCTATGCCACTTAACGTGGCTTAATGCCTCCTTGTAAATATGCCCCTTTTCGCCACAGTTTTCTGTGGCAAAGGGGTGTGCAATGGGTGTTTCAGTGGGCGTTCCACCGCAACACCCATTGCTTTTTGATGTTTCCCCCGATTTACAAGGCTGAGGCAGTGCCAAAAACAGTGCCATTCTAACGTCAAGGTATACCTGGTCGTAGAATGGTGATACGAGGACAAATTATTAATTTCTCCTCGTATTTTACTCTTTCTGTGTGTGCTGCATTTTGCAGCACACATAGAAAGAGCAAGTAGACAATTTTTATTGTTTATGTACAGGAAGGTGGTGCATCCCTGCCTTTTATAAATGTCGGTGTGCGGTGCTGCCGAATTTGGTGCAGCTCTGCGCTCTGACATTGTTTTGTAAATATACCCCATTGACTCTTGTTTTTTGGGAGAAAGCCTATTTGGTCTCCATGACGTTTGCATCAAAGGTTTGGACCCAACAAGAGTTTGCAATCTGCTCAGGGCATACTTTAGGATTTAGGGTGTCAATCTAAAATTGTATAAAACAGACCCAACTTTTTTTTGCTGACAAACACCTGAGAGTCAAGCAACTGACTTCAAATCCAATATCAATCTGCACTGAAAACCAGTATATCAGTGCTTCTTAACCTTTTGACTTCTGTGGAGACACCACTTATTCATTATTGGAACCTGGAGACCCCTACTGAATCATTATTGGAATCTTGGGACCCCACTGAGTCATCACTGGAAGCCTGGGACCATGACCTAAGCATTTTTGATGATTTCAACCACAAAACAATGCACATAAAAACAGAAACATCCATTCATTAAATAATTACAATAATGATGAAAAGTTTTATTTAATTCACAAACAAATATCTGTCTATTATTATTAAATGATCTATTTTAACGGGAGGGTTGGAGCTTTCCTAAATTCAATTGAGGCCACTCATTGTCCATAATATTTTCTGTTTGATGGACTTGCACCACTCCCACAAATCAATCTTAGGGTACTAACTTAATTTTTAGCCTGCAATTCCAAATTCCTTCCCAGTTACAGAATGTTTTAAAATTTTCAGTTTTACATGTTGCTTCTTTATTTATAAATACTTTACTGATCTGTTAATAGTATTTAATTTTCTAAGCAGTCGCTTCTAAGTAGTTTGCACGGACCCCCAGGTGTCCCCGGACCACAGGTTAAGAACCACTGCAGTATAGCATTCTCTACAAGGGGGGAGTAGAGTGGAATCCTTTGTTCTTCCAAGTGGATTAATCAAGCAGCTGCATGCTTTTTTCCTTATATGAAACCTATCAAATCGCCTGGTACATTCAAGTATAAAACATTAGCAAAGTAAAGTTTATTTTTATTGTTGTTGTGATTGTTAGTATTTGCAATGGCCCCAACTATAACTTAGTAGCAAGTGGCAGGAAGAATAGATGAAACTCTGCAACTTCTTGTATTTGAAGAAAATCTTCTTCAAAATCAACAATTTCGAGGATACCATAACTAAATCATATTCCTCTTTTACCCCCAAATTGTTTACATTTTCTGAAAAGTCATGACGTACAAATAAATGTCGTACGGTTGTTTGTCATTTGGCAACTTAGGACCTACAGGAACCTAACAGCATCACCCCTGCCTTTCTTTCATATAGCCTCATCCAATCAGCTGCCAGATGAAGGGTATCCTTCAGAGCTTCAAATGTGTCTTGAGCGCAACGCAGAAGCATATCATCAGCAAAATAAAAGCTCCAGGGAGAGAAGCAGGTCCATGCGATGATTTGAATAGATATTAGATAAAAGAAGGAAGGCCCTAAATACACAAGTTTCCCTTCTGGCCTAATGCTATTGGTCAGAAAGGAAAGACCTAAAATACATAACCGGGGTGTCCTGGCAAATAAGGACCTCTCATCAAGACAGCATAATCAATTATATCGAATTCTGCTTACAGACCCAACATAATGAGAAGAAATAGTTCTCTTTCATCTGCATAGAGTAACAAGTTCCTTATTATAGTCAAGTGGGAAGTTGCTGTCCTACACCCAGGTCCAAATTATGACTGGAGAGGATGAAGACTTTTTCTGGTTATAGAAAGCTGTGTAGTTCTTGAAACACAAATGTGTCCAAACGTCGTGTGGTAAGAGAAGCTCAGTAGTTGCTTAAATTATTCTGAACAATATTTTTATTACAGAAATTAGAATTTAGTTTTACTTCTTTTTGTATCACCCCAGTGGTAAGTGTTAACTGAGCCAGTTTCATGTAACAATATGCAAGACTGAACATACCTGGTAGTCTCTAAAGCTAACAAGATAATGGGGTGTCAGACTGGCTGTTAGCACATGCAGTTTTTTTTACTTCATTGATGAAAGTATGGGTAGGGGGCCTTCAGCAGAAACAGAGTATGGACAGGGGCATAACACAAAACGATGGGGCCCTCTGACATATGGGGCTTCAGGGGCTCCTTACCACATTATGCACAGATATTCATTGTATGAATAGGGGGCCCATTAGAGGTGGGCCCCCTCCAACACAGGGGCTGCAGGGGTCTGCATTACTGCCTCACAGGGATTAAATCCATCAGGACGTTTTCTGATTAACGTGGTTGATAAACAAGGCTTGGGCGGTGTTTCAGGAGATGGGGCTTCGCTCTCTCTTTTGCTGGTGATGCACATGGTACTTGGCTGTTCAATTGCAATCTCCATAGTACAGTGGTTCCTCTCCGTCACTGGAGACTCCACTTGCAGGCTCTGTCCAACCTCCTCCTTTGAGTTGATTTCTCATTAGTCCTGATACTGCCTGTTCACATTTTTCCCCATCACTGATAGTATATAGTGCAATGCAATTCACTAACAGCAGCTTCTACTGTGGATTACGAGCTGTTTCACCGTAGGCGATAACAGTTGCAATATATTTCTACTCACTATATTGTCCTACTTTGCTGTGATTTTGCCTAATTATAGTTACATATTTGATACATCTACTTTGTCCTCATATGCAATGGCGGTAATCTGCTCATGTGATTACTGGCTTTTTACGGTCTTCTTGTAATGTTTCTTAAAGGAAATACAGACCCCCTGACTACCTCTTGTCATTAGATAAGTCTTCTGTTATGACAAATGCAGTAGGTTGTCAGTCAGTCAACAAACTTTATTTGGCTTAGTTCAGAAAATCCATAAAAGCACATAATAAAAGCATCAATTCACAGATATGTCTAAAATCTATGTAATCGGCAAGAAAATTAAAACATCAATTCATAAGCAAAAATCTTAAATATATACAATTGGCAAAGCTATCATATCTAAAAGACACATCTCGAAAACCATACAGCAAGACTCATAAAAAAGCCTAAGATCAAAACACACAATTGTTTACATGGACTCCTATCTAGAACGTCAACTGCCATTCCTTTCCTAAACATCAAATACACCTCTTCACCGTTCTAATCGACAGTGTCCCACACGCACTGGTTCTTAATGAAACATTACTTTACAAAAACATTTCTCTACCTATATACTTTGAGTATTAGAATGTATGCATGTGATTGAGTGTGAGTTACGCAATGGGATCTGAAAAGTCTTTATAAATTTTGTTTTCACCTATACATGTAATTTTGTATGAAGAACATTAGTCTATATAAAAAACACCAAAAATAATAAAATCTGTTATGATTAAATTATTTGGATTGATGTCCATATGTCGCAATGGTTCAATGAGAAGCGGGTGATGTAAAACTATGACGTACAGCATACTTCAAAGTATATAGGTAGAGAAATGTTTTGGTAAAGTTTTTGGCTCTTTTCCCCTGCTTCTCTACCTACATCTATTTCAGGGGTCTCCTTATTTAGTGGTTATCTTAATGAAACATGGCTTCAAGAGGCCTCATCACCAGATATTATTGCAGCTCTCCCCTCTAATTACCTCATGGCCAGATGCGATTGGGCGGACAAGAAAGGAGGCGCCATTGCTAAAAAATTTAAAGAGCACTTCCAATACAAGATCTTATTCTTATTCTAGACTGTGAAGCCTTGCTCTTTTTCCTCTGCCTTTCATATAATTTTACTCTATCTGCTGCCTTGATCTACTGGCCTTCTAGGCAATGCAGATAATGGGTGCTCTATTGTACCAGACATTCTGTTCCCCTATATCCTTAAATGCACCATTTTCTCTGTATTAGAGGATCTAAACTTACACCTGGAGGATGCCACCTGTGGCTTTGGCTCCTTCTTGTTAGAGGACCTTAGAGCCTTGAATCTTCCTAATTAACACGGCTCCTATGCCCAATGCCGGACATCTACTTGACCTTTTCTTTTCTAACCTTAAGGTTCTCACAACAGATTGTCCTATCCCTTTACTTTGGTCAGATCATCATGCTGTACCTTTCTCTTTTCTGACATCCTCTCTGCCCACTGCTGTTTCTTCTGGCCCATCCACTCTGTCCAGAAATTGGTCTAAGCTTGGCTTCTCCACCTTCAACTCCCGACTCCAAGATACTCTGCCCAGTCTAGTGCAGTTTGTTGATCATGATCAACCTAAGGTTGATGCCTGGATTCAGGATTCTCTTGATTCAATTTTGCCAAGTAAATCCACCACCTTGGCCAGACCTCATCCTCCTGACCCCTGATTTAATGAGAACCTCTAGGGGGGAGGGGGAAATGTGGTGCAAGCTTCTGGAACGGAGCTGGAGGAAATTTTATTATAAGGAAGAGAACTCAAATATAGAACAGCACTGAAAGAATATCATGCACTATGTGGAACAACTCGTGCTGCGTTCTATTCAGATAAAATTGCTGCTGCTCAAAATTGCCCCAAAACTCTTTTTAGAGTAGTTAAAGAGCTATCCCACCCTAGTAAATCATCTCTCCCACCTTCCCTCTCACAGTCACAGTGTGATGAACTGGCATACTTATTTGAAAAAAAGGTGGCGGACATTCAACATTTGCTCTCTAAGGCCCGACTGTTGCGCCTCCATTGGATGGAAAAACCACTAATACTGCTTTATCAATTGTATGCACTGAATCTGACACTGCCAATACTGCTACCTCTTGCTATAACAATGTCTAGATCTATTTGCACCTTTGTGTGTCCTTTTTTTCACAATTATTGCAATCCATAAAGTCAGGCTCTCCTTTTGACCCTCTTCCTCCAGCCAAGGTCAGTAAACTTGGCCAGGAATTTCTACAGGTCTTGATCACTCTCCTTAATTCCTTCATACAAGAGGGGCAAAATCCCCAAGCATGGAAGCAATAATGTGGAAAAAAGAGGGACACCCAAAGGTGCAATCAGTCCTGCCCCTGTTGGAAAAAAGCAGTTTGAATTCCACCAATTGGTCTAATTAAAAGCTAATCTCATTGCTTCCGCTGCTCTCTAAAATCTTGGAGAAATATGTCAACCATCAGCTAGGTCTATGCCAGCGGAGTCAACTCCACCAGACCCAGAGACCTTTCAGTCAGAGGACCGGCCTAATTTGATTTTGGCTAATCCCTCACAAGATACAAGCTCTTTTTCCATGCAATGGGACGCTAAAAGTCTTCTTAATTTAATTCTAGAAGAAATTCGGGATTTGAAGGCCTCCCAATCGGCCGAGATTGCGGTAATTCATGCCCGCCTGACCAAAATTGAGGAAAACATGGCCCCGATCCCGGCACGGTTACAGGAGGCCGAAACCAGGATCTCGCAATTGGAGGAGCAAGTGACATCGATGAATCTAAAAGTCGCCACTTTCCAGACCCAGAAAACCGCTCTGGAATACAAGTTGGAAGAGTTAGAAAACCACCCCAGGCGCTCCAATCTTCGCATTTTAGGTATTCCAGAGGGCATTGAGGGACAGCAGACTCTTCAATGGGTTGATTCATTTATAAAGAAAAGCGTTCTCCCAGAATTTAATGGCGACCTGACCATAATGCGAGCTCACCGCGTTCCAGCACATCTTCCTCCCAATGCCAAATTCCCACGGACCATCCTTGTCAACTTTGGGGACCTCAGAGTTAAGGAACAGATCTTAACACGGGCCATTAAACAAAGACAATTTACCTCAGCAGAAGTCCCACTATGCCGTATTTTTTCGGACATGTCTGCCTCTGCAGCTAAAAGAAGGAAAGAGTTTGTTAAATTGTTACACCTTTTTAAAGAACAGGGGGCACAGGCAATGATAGCCCAACAGAATAAGCTGAAGGTGCTTGTCAAGGGCAGATTCCATATCTTTTGCAGTGTCCCGGAAGCACAGGAACTTTTGCATCAAATTTCCTCGGAGAAATCTTAATGATGTTTGGATTCTGTTCCCTCTCTTTCCTTCTTACTTGGGAAGGGCTATGAGCTGTTCGTAGGTGGACTTCTGCTGTTTTCTTTTTTTTTTTTTTGCTTTCTTTCCCTTCTTTCAGTTTTTTTTTTCTGTTCTATTTTCTACTTTTCTCTCTTTTGGGGGGGCCTTTCTCCTTTTTCTCTTTTTTTACACTGTTTAGCTCGTGTTAAGTTGCTTAATGGTAGGGAGGGGAGCGAGGGGCGTGGGTTGTCTGGTAGCATCTGGCACTAAGTCATTGTGCCAATAGTAGGGTGGGTGGGTTAGCATGTCAAGGTTGAGCAGGTATGGCCATCTGCTCACAACGACATTGGGTGGAGGGTGGTGTCACAGGGGTGGAAAAGGAGCATGGGGGAAAAAATGAAATCCATATTTTAAGTTCACATTTATTGGATTATTGTTATGTGAAAGTAAAAAAGGGGCACATGTCCTCTCGACTAGAGTCGGGTTGGAGGCTCTTCTTCTTCCGAATCAGTGAAAGGTATATTTTTAGATTATGTGGATTCTTAGAAATGTGTCCTCTCAATGTAAATGGGAAATAAGGAGATATTGAAAGTGGTTTCGTTCAATGTGAATGGCCTCAATAACAAGAGGAAAATGCGGGCCATTGAGGCTTGGATTAAAACAGAGAATCCCTCTGCCATTCTAATACAAGAGACCCACATTCCAGCTGGTAAAATCTCAGATTTTGCAATGTTTAGATCTTGGGCAGCCTATAGGGGTTTCTCCTCATCCTCTGCAGCACATAGGGGTACGGCGATTTTTCTTAGTAAAAAATTCCAGGCTGAGGTGGTCAGCTCTGCAAGCGATCAAAGTGGTAGATGGTGTTGGGTCACCTGTTACATGGATCACCGGCCTTTGATGCTTGCTAGTATATATGCCCCGGTAGAGGATAATCCTCTCCCATATGAGGAACTTTTTCAATCATTAATTCAAGTTCCGGGAGATCTGATTGTGGGGGGGGGATTTTAATTTGCTAATGAACCCCAATATTGATTCCTCATCCAACTCAAAAAAACAATCAAACCGTAAAACTTTTAAAACTGTACATAGTTATAGTTCGATGCTCGATCTTGTCGATCCCTGGCGAGCTGCATTTCCTTCGGAAATTGCTTATACTTGCTTCTCAGGGAGATTTCACACCTTTTCACGTATTGATTTTTTTCTTATTTCCAGGAAATTGGTCTTTCTACAACAGAAAATTCTCCAAAATGGTTTTTCAGACCATGCTCTGGTGGTTTTAGAGTTAGCATTGGGTAAAGGCAGTTCATTCTCTAAAAGGTGGTCGTTAAATCGACAATATTTGCTAGAGGAAAATTGGGTGGCTATTAATAAAATACAAATCTTAGAGTTTTTCGAGCGAAACCATGATTCCGCACCATTCCACGTGATATGGGATTCGTTCAAAGCTTTTTTTCGAGGCCTAGTCATAGGTAAAGATGCAGAGAATTCTAGAAAAAGGAAGGAAGAAAAGCGGATACTAGAACATAAAGTGCAAAGAGCTCTGGATAGATCTCTTTAATCCCTCGGCCTCAAATAAACGTCAGTGGGATCAGGCTAAGAGGAATTTGACTGAAATATACTATGTTAAAAGTGATTCCCTTTTCCAACAGGATAGGCAAAAGATATATGAAGAAAGCAATTACACAGGGAAATTCTTGGCATGGCAGGCTAGGGAACGGGCCACAAGGAATCAAATATTGGCATTAAGATGCCCCACCTCTGGCTCTCGTTCTGAGGATTCAGAAGAAATAGGAGATATAATGGTCCAACATTACAAGAATATTTATGGCCAACAACTATCAATAGATATATCTTCTTTGGAAGATTTTCTTCAGGAATTTGAAGTGCCTGTACTATCGGAGGAGGATAAAGGGCATATGGTGAGTCCTTTTACAAAAGATGAGTTAGGAGTGGTTATTAAAAATCTCTCTAATGGTAAAGCTTGCGGCCCAGATGGTCTGCCAGCCGAATTTTTTAAAATGTTTTTAGATGTAATTGTGGATTATCTACTATTAATTATAAATTCAATTTTAGAGGGTGGTCCTATTCCGTTGTCATTTAGAGAAGGAAGTGTAGTCAGTTTTTTTAAAAAAGGCAAAAATAGTGAAGATCCCAACTCATATCGTCCTATTACGCTTTTAAACTCCGACTACAAAATATTAACTAAACTTTTAGCTAATCGTTTTAATGGAATTGCTTCATATTTAATTCATCATGACCAAAATGGTTTTATTGCTGGAAGGCAGCTTGGCACGAACACGCACTTTTTAGTGGAGGCACTTGACTATTTTGATACCCAGAAGATACCAGCATTAGTGCTGTTTTTAGACGCCTGAAAAGGCATTCGATTTGGTGATCTGAGAATCTTTATTCTGTATCCTGGGTAAATTTGGTATCCCCTCTAAAATCACGGTGTTGGTTGAGAGGCTATATTCGAATGCTGAGGCTAACATTATTATTAATGCCGTTAAGGCTGGTCAAGTGAAAGTTAAAAGGGGAACCAGACAGGGATGTCCGTTATCCCCGGTGCTATTCGCCTTTTTTATTGAGCCCCTCGCGATAGCCATAAGGAATAACATGGATATCTGTCCTCCGCTTCCAAATATGGGTAAAATAAAATTATATGCGGACGATATCATGCTCATCATAAAGCCAGAGATGGAAGTGCAGGCAAAGGCCTTTCAGATTTTTGAACGCTACGAGGCATTTGGTGGGTATAAAATTAATTTTAAAAAAACTGAAATATTATTATGCGGTGGTGGGGCATCCAGGGATCTACACCCCGATATTATCTCATGTTTAAATGCAAATCCGAAGAGATATCTAGGGGTTCACTTCTCACCATTGATTTCGGAATTATATGACTTAAATTTTGCTCCACTACTGCGAAAAGTTCAAGATCTGTTTACTCGATGGAACTCTCTTCCATTGACTATTTTAGGTAGGGTGGCTTTGATTAAAATGTCAGTGCTTCCACTTTTTAATTTTCTCTTTTCAGCAATTCCATGTGTTTTAGTTAATTCCTTCTTTATGAAATTAGAATCTATGTTTACATCTTTTCTGTGGGCCAAGAAGGTCCCCGAATCGCACTGAGCACTTTATATGAGGAGCGGGCAAATGGTGCGTTAGCTCTCCCCAATCTGAAGGAGTATTACTTTGCATATTTTGCACAATATATGTCTAGATTTAAGCAGGAAACACAGTCGGGTTTTTTGTAAAAAATTTTATGAATCTAATCTGCAAGGAAAATCAGATCCACTGCCCACTATCAATTTTTAGATCTCCTAAATTAGTACGCTTTAAGTGTTTACATTGGTTTTATCATAAGCGTCAGGCACTGTATAGAAGATATTCTATCTCAGTAATTAATTGTTCAACTCCGATAGCGGGTCTTATTTCCTTTGCAGGAATTAAAGATTCATCTATAATCATTCAAAATTGGACTAAGGCAGGGTTTCGGAAACATTCGGACTTCCTGCGGAATGATAGATGGTTAAATATAAGCGAAATGTCTCGATTAATCCCCCGTGATTTTCTTCTCCTAGGGTCATATAACGTTCTTAGGAAGTTTCTTAGTAAATTGGACCTGGCTCAGATTATTTATCAGAAAAGTTTAGTCCATGATTTATTAGAAGACACGGTTTTAAAGAAACCTGGGGAATGGAAAAAACGTCTAGCCTCAATCAAAGGGAAAGATTTAGAAGTGAAGGCTATAATTAAATGGGAAAAATATGAGGAGTTGGAAATTACTGCGAATGTCTGGTCTACAATTAATAAATTAAATTTCAGTACGGTCAGAGGGGCTAATTGGCAAAGGATGTTATTTTTTAGTAAGTGGCTACTGTATAGAACCCCTAGCTTTATAGCTAAGGCCTACCCAAATCAATCGGGGCAGTGTTTCTGGTGCCACAATTACCCTTCCGCTAATTGGACGCATATAATATTACAGTGCCCTCTGATCCAGAAATTTTGGATCAACATTTTTGAGTATTTAGCAACAGATTGTATATTAATAAGTGAGCCCAATGCTCTGTTGATAGTGCTGGGTTATGATCCAGACCTCAGCCTACCAGACAAAACGATTAAACTCCTATATATCGGAATGGCCGTCGCCAGATCACTTCTACTTCAAAGATGGCGAACGGATTTAATACCTTCGAAAAATGAATGGGTTCGGAAAATGGCACAGGTCAAAAGAAGTGAACGAGCATACGCTTTACGAACGGGTGGGCTGAAGAAGTTTGATAAGATTTGGGCTCAGTTTTTTTAATGGCGAGGCTTAAACTGTAGAACCGGTATCGGAGCTCTCTTTGGGAGTGTCCTGAATTTTATGAGTTTTAGGAAAAAAAAAGTAGTAATATGGTATTTTGTTTAGAATAGTTCTTTCGATCTTAAGTAAATTATATAAGATCAAGTCACACTCGTTATATACCTTTTTACTTGGTGCATATTCTAGGAATCAAGAACTAAGGATCTGTTCAAATTGATAGTATTATGTGGCAATGGATTTTGTTTTATGACAATGGGTGTCTTTCCTTGTGGATTGAAAATTTAGTGCTCGATTTGACAGCTGTTGAATTTCTGTTTAGGTGTTTTTATGTTAAATTATATGTCCTGCAATTCTGATGTTATTGATGAATTTTCATGAATGTATATTAAGAGGTTTATTTATGGATTTCAATATAAAAAAAAAAAGAAAAAAGAATTCCACCAATTGGTCTAATTAAAGGCTAATCTCATTGCTTCCGCTGCTCTCTAAAATCTTGGAGAAATATGTCAACCAACAAATCTCCGCCTTTGTAGAATCTCATGATCTCCATCATTCGCAGTCTGGTTTCAGAGATGGTTACAGCACTGAATCTGCTCAGTTGAATTTTAGATACTGGTGGTACGGAGGCACTGAGGATCAGCGCAGGGTTTTGATACAGTGCTTCACAAAACACTTCTGAAAAGACTTGAGAACATGGGTCTCCAAAGCACCACATTGTCCGGGATGACATAGTTCCCGCAGGATCAGACCTTCCAGGTTTTTTCATCTAATTCTGTATCGAGGTGTCATTCTCTCCCTTCCGGAGTTCCTTAGGGCTCAGCTCTGAGCCTGTTCTTATTCAACGTCAATGTTCTTCCCCTTGCTGATTTTGTTGAAGGCTCTGGCCTCACTTTGTTTTCCTATGCTAATGATACTCAGATTATCTTTTCTTTGTCATCTGCGGAGGGTCTCAGCGTGGATACCCTCAACTGCTGTTTCCTCAAGGTTTCCACCTGGATGAACAGTAACTCTGTAAAGTTAAACTGGGACAAGACTGAGGTTATAGTGATGGGCAAGAACAACCTGTTGTGGGGTCCCCAACACTGACCTGACACCCTAGGTCCTCCTTTGCCAGTCTCTAAGGTTAGAACCTCAGTTTCTGGCTGGATGATGAGTTATCCACGAAAACCCAAATTTCCAAGGTAGCCTCCACTTGTTTTGCAGTTTTAAAATGGTTGAAGAAAATTATTAGGGTGCTCCCATTTTTGGATCAGAGGACTATTATCCAGGCCTTGATTTTATTAAGGCTGGACTACAGGAACGTTCTCTATCTGGGGGCTGGATAGTCCTCAATCAAACACCTACAAGGGATTTAGAATTTTGTGGCCAGACTTTTGTTTCCTCTTCCCAAGCAATCCTCTGTGCCCAACCTTTTTCGCAACCTCCACTGGCTTCCGGTGGATAAACGTGTACAATTTAAAGCCCTATGGGACATGCATAAAGCTAGGTTGAATGTCGGTCCACTCTGTCTGCAACAGCTAGTGGAACCCTACCGCCCCAATCACTCGCTTCGGTCGATCAACCAGAACCTCTCTAAGGTCATAAGAGTTAAAAAAAAAAAATTAAAAAAAAGTCCACCTTGGCGGGCGGTCGTTTTCCTACCTAGGCCTTAAGCTCTAGAAAACGCTGCCCAATTCACTGAAAAGCTGCCAGTCTTTGACCATCTTTCGCAAAAACCTAAAAACCTGGCTATTCTGACTTTTGTCTGCTTCTTCTTTCTCATTACCTACCTCTGTCTAGCGTTGAGAAATCCTATTGCGTAGCTGTGCTCTATATAAGACTTTACAATAATAATAATATCTGTTTCTGATCACCAGGGCACAGCGGATAAAATTTAGCACAGCAACACACAATTCCAACCTGCTTAATTGTTGCAGGAATACTAGAGCCTCCTTGTGTGATCTGATTTTTGAAACATGCTAAATTGGGACCAAATGACGTTTCCGTGCATAAAAATATAACCCATAAAATAGAGTAAAGTGCAATGTGCTTTGAAAAGAGGTATTATTACATGGACACATAGGCAATGTTGAGCTCCAATCTGCCTTCCTATGGGAAGCCACTAAAAAGTGTAACATGTTAAAACGAAACTTGTCAGCTAAACTATAAAATTCCCATTAAAAACCAAGGTTAAATAACACTCACAACCCAGAGATAATTTATTTAGACTATAATGGCTACTGGAACACAGCTTGTCAAAATCCTCCTGATGAAGTCTTCTTTGCCTATCAATAAAAAACTCTTTTACTGCATCTTAACTCTCTCTTCTACATTTCCTGGGTTAAAAAAGAGCTTCAGGAGGCCTAGCTCCTTCAAATTATTTTTAACATGATTAATACAGGGAATTGTCATGACATTATCCAAAGAAAGGCAGTCTACCAGCAATTCTCTCGAGAGGTGCTCTTTCGGCTTACCCCAAACTAGTAGCTTAGGGTGGATACCAGCAAAATTCGAAGACACAACCCTAAGGCCTCGTTGATTGGCCATAGTCCACCTCGGTATATCCCTAGACTTAGCTAGGTCCATCACAAAGCCACTCTCTGATAACACAGTAGGTTCAGTCATTTCTAGGGTGTGTTTGCTTTTAGATACCTTATCCTCTGGCCTCTTGAAGTGTGTGATAAGTTAATCAGAAGGGGTTTTAAGTGCTAATGGAGAATCTGTGTGTTGGACCTGGTCCCCCTCTGCTGTCTCTTTCCCAACTTTTTTTGCCTTCACCCCTTCTGTTTTCTGAACACATTTGTGTTGGCTTTTAGGACTCTGTGTCATTTCCCACTGCTAACCACTGCTAAAGTATTTGTGCTCTTTCCCTTACACCCAATTGGCACTGATAATGTACTTATAAGTCATGCGGTACTGTGGTACTACTTGTACGCAGGGCCTGTCACTTAAATGCTACTAGTGGGCCTGCAGCACATATTGCTTAAGTACTTAAGTAGCCCTTTAAACACATCTCAGGCCTGCTATTGCAGCCTACGTGCAGTTTTAAACTGCCATTTCGACTGACAAAATAAACCTTTTTCCAAGCCTAACCCTCTCTTTTTAACACATATAATTCACATCTAGGGTAGGCACTAAACAGCCCATAAGGCAGGGTGCATTGTATTTAAAAGGTTGGGCATGTACTTTTAGGTTTTACAAGTCCTGGTAGTGTAAACTATTAAATTCATCATCATCATACAAGCTTTATTTCGGCAAAAGGCAATAAAAGCACATAAATAAGCATGATAAAACATTGACAATCATAATGCAGTAGATACATGGTCCAGAAGTAAATGTGGCTAAAAACAATATTAAAAACTGTCTTGTGGACAGAGAATAAGAACTCAGAATAAATACAACATTAAAATGCACATTTTGTACATCTAAGCTCATTAGTAAAATTGCACCATATATTTAGCCATTTAAGGCCCTAAATTTGGCCCTTGTTATCCACATAGCCAACAAGTAGCGGGAGAGTGCAAAAAACAGTGGTTTACTACAGTCAGTTTTTAATATACTTAGGGCAGACTTATATTCTCTAAACTCCAAATTTCGGCAGAGAGGTAGGATCCAACAACACCTACTAGTTAGGTAGGCTGGACAGAATAGCTTTACATGTTCTAGAGACTCCTTGGAGGACCCTCAACCTGGGCACAATTTCTTATCCGCCAGAGGCGATTTAACCCATTTGGTGGTAAATGAATGGAGGGTCAGGGTCCCATAGCGTAATAGCAAGAATAGACGCCTCGCTTGGGGGGTTTCGATCTCATTCATGAAATCTTCTCTGTTGAATGAGCCTTTAATTGAGAGGAAGGCATCGGTCAGGGAGCCGTGCTGCGCATTTGAATATATTAAAGACTCTTGATGCTGCCAGTCTGCTAATTTGATATCATTCTTGGAAACTGATCTAGCCTCTCTTGGGGCACTCCACAGTGATGGTAGCCAGATCTCCCCCAGGGTGACTTTAATCCAAGGTATATTGCTTGATCCCACCAGCCTAAGTATTTCTTCTAATCCATCTCGGTATGAACGGAGCTCTAGGGTAGCCCAGATCCTCCTCCAAAAGAGAATGGGACAGAGACCAACTTTATCTGAGAGAGGTCTCAACCCCAAATCAAGTCTTAGTGGCAATGAAGGCGTACTTATCGGGACACCCACTAGTGTTCGCATGAATCGGTTGTCCACCAATTCTAGCGAGGAGACGTTTAGACGACCCCATAGTTCACACCATAAGTGGCCGTCTACAGGGATTGATGGTGGTAGACCTGTAGTGCTGGCTGTGCCAATCGGAACTCTGAGTTACGGGTAAGCTTTGTAATGCTTCCTGCTACTTGCTCTAGTCTTAATCTATGCTGCATAATGTGTGCCTGCCACCCGCCCTGCTCTGTTACTGTGATGCCCTGATAGGCGATTGTCTGTACTCTCACCAAAGATTTTCCTGCCAATGTCGGATTTGCCCTGGTTGTGCTTCCCAGGTTGATTAACATATACTTGGTTTGGGCCACTTTTATTTCAAGGCCCCGTACTATGCAAAAATATTTAAAATGGCAGGACAAAGAGTGCACATGGGTATTGGAGGTAAAAGACGCAAACAGACATACTCACACAACTAATGCGGATATTGCAGGGGCGTTCGCGGATTATTACGAGTCCTTATATGCGTCTCAAACTCAAATGACACACAATGACTGCACTGACTTCCTTAAAGATGTGGCCCTCCGGACACTGACTGAGGATGAACAGGAGATCTTTGAAGCGGACTTGACAGAGGACGATCTGCGCAATGCGAAAAGGAGCTTGTAGTCGGGCAAGGCGCAGGGACCAAACGGACTGCCAATAGAGCTTTATAAGGACCTGACGAGGGAGGTGATTGCACTAATGTTAGCAATCTACCATGAAGCAGTGACGCTGGGATGCCTCTCGGCAAAGGATGGCAACAATAGTGACGATACACAAAGAAGGAAAACCCCCAGATGACAGTAGTTCGTATAGACTAATTTTGCTGCTCAATGCAGAAGCTAAAATACTGGCGAAGGTCCTAGCAACAAGACTCCGTGCAATACTGCCAGCAATAATACACCCGGATCAGTCGGGATTTATTCCAGGCCGAAGTACCCATTTAAATTTGCGACGCCTGTATGGAGTACTTCATCTAACTAAATCTTGTGGAAATTTACAAACGATAGCAATGGCCTTGGACGCCAAAATGGCATTTGACTCGGTGGAATAGAACTACGTATTCCCAGTCCTGGAGAGGTTAGGCTTCGGCTCTAACTTTAGAGCTTGGGACAGACAGCTTTATTAGGCCCCTATGGCCTGAGTGAGGGTAAACGGTACCATCTCCCATAGTTCCCAGCTTAAGAGAGGCACATGGCAAGGGTGTCCATTATCTCCTCTGATATTTGCGCTTGCTCTTGAACCATTAGCAGTATGGATCCGCCAAGACCCCTTAATATGGGGCATACCCTCCCAGGGAGGATGGGAAGAAAGAATCTCCCTATATGCAGACGATATCCTGCTGTTCTTGGCCAGACCTCTACACTCTATACATCGTGTGATGCACATATTCCAGGTGTTTGGGGAACACTCTGGTTATACCATCAACTGGACCAAGTCGGTGATATACTCACTATCGGAAGAGCCCCCGTGCCTGCCTCATAATTGCCTAGCTCCACTGAGTCCGGGAGGTTTTAGATATTTAGGAATCTATATTACACAAGACCCACGAGATTTCCTTAGGCACAATTTGGACCCACAGCTTGAACGATTGCGAGCGGACGTGTCACATGGGAGTCACTCCCACTAACAATAATGGGTAGAGCAGCTCTCCACAAAATGATGGCCCTCCCGCGATTGCTTTATGTGACACAGAATACGCCCTGTAAGATCCCACAGGCAACGTTTAGGCAAATTGACCAGACAGTCCGCAGATTACTCTGGAAGGGCGGGGCTCCAAGGAATGCCCTAGCTAAATTACAGAAGGGGGTGTACGATGGAGTACTGGCAGCACCGGATGTTCAAAAGTATTACTGGGCCTGACACGTCGCCGCTAGAGTATAGACTACTAACAGAGCTGCTAGAAAAAAAGAGAATATTGTTGATTTATAAGAAACTAATGAATAATTACCCAGACTTACTGGGCCCCCTGAAGAGGGCATGGGAGGATGACCTGGGTGAAGCGTTAGAAACTGATGACTGGGCGGAGGACTTACAGGCCCCCCGGGAACTGTCTATACGAATGAGATTTAGACTGGTTCAGCTTAAGGTATTCCATAGAGTATATTACGTGCAGGTCCTTCTCCACAAAATAGGTAAAGCGGATTCCCCATTGTGCAGAAGGGGATGTGGAAATGAGGGATCCTTCTTTCACACCATATGGGAATGTCGAGTGATTCAATCATACTGGACACAAGTTACAACAGTGATGGTAACAGTGACAAACCTGGTAGTCCCTGTCTAGCCCAAGTGGCTGCTCTTGGGTATAAAGGGGGAACACGACTGGCCAAGGTACAAAGAAATTTGGCTGGGTCTAGCTGCAGGAGTGGCAAAAAGAAATATAGCGAGAGCCTGGGGGGCATCATCTGTTACTACGACCGATGAGTGGGAAAGGGGTCTAGATTGGTGTCAGAGAGCAGAACAAGTAGTCTATGCAGCCAGGGGTAGCATTGAGGAATGGGAAAAAGTGTGGGGGGGACTGGAAAACTTACAGGGGCTTGAGGGCTGGGGACTAGTGTTGCAGTGCCAGCATGGTCAGCAGGGAAAGAGCAAACTCTGAGCTGAATGATAGAATTGGATAGGCTGCTCGAAAATCAGGCCTGTGATCATACCCCCTCTGCTGGGGAGGGGTAGGAGAAGGTGACTATACCAATGTTTCTGTGTAATAACTTCACTGTGTGATATCAGGTTGCTTTGTCAAGCCAATTGTTTTTGATGATTAATAAAAAGAAATACAAAAAATATATATTAAATAGTGGTACAGTAGTATTTGGAGGCCCATTGGTGATTTGGAAATAAGGAGGGTATAGTCGGCAAGCATGAGAGCAGGGATCCTCATGTCTGCCAATTTAGGGGCACCGTTGTCACCCTGATCTAGGTGCTTTATAAGGCCATTGATGTAGAGTGAGAATAGCGTGGGGGCAAGCACGCACCCCTGCCTGACCCCTCTATTGACTGGAAATGGCTCTGTAAGCTCACCCACATTCCCGCATCTGACCTGTGCATAGTTATTATCTGAAAGAGACTATTAGTTATTGATTCCTCACCTTAGAATTACCCCCAGGCGTCAGACTGGATCCGGAGAATTTTTCTTCAGCAGTAACCCTGCGCGTCGGTAGGTGGCATCGGTTGACTCTGCGTTCGTCGTTGGCGTCGTGATCGCCGGAATGACGTCGCGGTGTCTACTTAGATGCCGCCACTGCGCGCTGACGTCAGTTCTTTCTTTTTCCGAGCCAGCCAGTGCAGATCCGGAGTGAGCGGTACTTCGAGTCACTTTTTGACTCCTCTTTGCGACTTTTGTTGACTTCTTTCTTCCAGTCTTTCAACTCCTGGTGCACAGAGATGTCATCTCGGCGGACCGGCTTCAAGCCTTGTGGCTCCTGCCACAAGCTGATGTCGGTGACGGACCCGCCAACTTGTGTGCCTCTGATGCCTGGAGCGCGACCACGACCCTAAGTCGTGCTCCGACTGCCGGGCCATGGCCCCTAAGTCTTTGCGGGAGCGGCCCCGAAAGCTTCTGGAGGCCTGGCAGTCGGCTCCACGCCGCTCGGGGTCCCGGTCGAGAGGGAGGTTGAGGAACCGGTCGCAGAGTCATCACAACCACTCGTCGTCGAAGCCTTCGTCTTCAGGTAAGTCGAAGTACACAAAGAAGGCAAAGAAGCACCATCGCTCTTCGCGTTCTCCCCGTCCGTCGGCCGACGTGACGCGGGATGCGGACGGTAGTCGCCCGGCTCCACCCGCGGAGCCTGTTGGGTCGGCTCTGAGCTTCCCTAACTTTCTGGGAGCTGGGGCGACCCCTGCCCAACTTCGTAGCTTTTACGAAGCCCTCCACTCTATTTTTGGGCAGCCCGACTCTGCCCGCACACCTTCGGGCCCCAAGGACTCGGCTGGGGGCTCTAGGCCTTCAATGCTGGTGGCTTCGGCGTTGCAGGGCCCCCAGGGATCCAGGCCTGGATCCGGATCGGCGCCGGTCGACCTTGTTACACTTCCTCTGGTGCTGAATCCAGTGGTGACACCTAGGCCCCCTCGGACGCCGGTTGTGTCCCCAGCCGACATCAACCCCAGCCTCCCCCTCGATGTGGACACAGAGCCGGACCGACGTCGCCCGACATCGGGACCGGCGCCGACCGGTACTTTTGTACCCCTGTTCTCCCCTGGTGTTCCCTATCTCCCTGAGTGGCTACCAGAGGAGGGTGAGGAGGACTGGGAGGGGTCTGTGGACCCTTTGGAAGACTAGTTGGAAGAACCGGACTGGAGAGAGGGGTTGGGTGAGGCCAGTGGTCTGGACAATCCTCCAGAACTTTGCATGCTTTCTCCCCCTACCGTGGCTATGGAGGAGGGTGCATCGTACGCAGTGGTGTTGCGTAGGGCGGCTGAGGCCTTAAACCTTGAGCTTTCTACGGTGGCGGTTAGGACTAACCTCCTGACTGAGGTGCTTCAACCGGCAGCTCCCTCTTCGGAGCCCCTGCTACCATTCAATGAGGCCCTCACAGACATCCTTTTGGGCACTTGATCCAAGCCCAACACAGGGGCTCCTGTGGATAGGATGATTACCGAACGCCACCGCCCAGCCCCGGACGACCGCATTTTCTTCTCCCAACACCCCACCCCTGAGAGCTTGGTGGTCCAAGGGTGCATTCCCTACCGCACCACCTGATAGAGAATCCAAGAAGCTGGACCATCTTAGGAAGAAGATGTTTTCTTCCTCCAGCTTAGGACTGCGGTCGGTGAACACCGCATGTCTCTTGGGCCATTACTCCCACTCTGTGTGGGACATGGTCGCCCAGGTGCTGCCACAGTGCCCGGAGGAGGCCCGGGCCGTGCTCTCCCGTGCAGTGGCTGAGGGGAGAGACGCAGCAAAGTTCGCCATAAGATGTGGGCTGGACACCTCCGACTCGCTGGGCAGGACGATTTCAACGTCAGTAGCCCTGAGATGCTACGCCTGGCTGAGGTCCACTGGCTTTTCGGGTGATGTCCAAGCTACACTTTTGGATATAACCTTTGATGGCCATCGCTTGTTTGGCGACAAAGCAGACAACGCGCTTGAGCCCTTTAATGACTCCAGGGCTACGGCCAGGTCCTGGGGCCTCGCTTCCACCTCTCGCCCTGCGCAGTCTGCTTTTCACCCCTTTCGTGGCTACGGAAGGGGTGCCCCGCCACGTTCCGTCCAGAGCCACAGGCCTGCGCAAGCTGTGCAGCCTCTGCGTGGCTGGGGACGTGGAACCCACTGCCGTGAGTCTGGGGCCAGCGGGTGGGCCAGTCCACCAGTGCCCCCTCTGCAGCAGCCTCCAAGCCCTCCTAGTTCGACCTTTCAGGGCCACCATTCACCAGTGGGCGGCAGGATTCACCATCACCTCCCCCACTGGCTCAACATCACGTCGGACAGGTGGGTTTTGCAAATAGTCCGAAGGGGCTACTCCCTCCCCTTCGAGACTACTCCTCCATCCATGCCACCTCAATTTCATCGCATGTCGGAGGATCACTTGGCCCTTCCCCAACAGGAAGTTACTGCTCTCTTGGCCAAGGGAGCCATCGAGCGAGTTCCTGCCACAGAAGTAGGTCATGGTTGTTATTCCCACTACTTTCTGGTGCCCAAGAAGGACAAGGGCCTGCGTCCTATCTTGGATCTCAGGAACGTCAACCGCTTCCTCCGGAAGGAGAAGTTCAAAATGTTGACATTGCCTCAAGTCCTGTCTGCCCTCGACCCTGGAGACTGGATGGTCGCGTTGGACTTACAGGACGCTTATTTTCACATCCCCGTCCTGCCGGCTCACAGGCGTTACCTACGGTTCACGCTAGGCCACGAGCCCTTTCAGTTTATTGTGCTCCCATTTGGCCTTACCAGCGCCCCTCGGGTGTTCACGAAAGTGATGGCGGTGGTCGCAGCTCATCTGTGCAGATCAGGGGTTCCAGTCTTCCCCTATCTCGACGACTGGTTGTTGAAGGCGGGCTCGCCCCAGGCTGTCGTCTCCCACCTCCAGACTACGGATGACTTCCAGCATTTGCTGGGGTTCACCATCAACGTGCCGAAGTCACACCTGATTCCCTCTCAGAAGCTCCTTTTCATTGGAGCGGTTCTGGACACAGTGCAGTTTCGGGCTTATCCTCCCGAGCAGCGAGTGTCACGACTTGCTCTCTGCTTTCCCGTGTCCACCACCAGGGGGCTGAACTGGGGGACTTTCCAGTCCTCTAATAAACTTCCAGACCCTCCCCTGCATGCAAAGCCTGACTTCCAGCCATTTGGACATTTATTGGGAACTAACATCCATTCCCAGTCCGTGCCGGGTTTTGTGAAGCCAGCCTACTCATGCCTGAAAACTCCATCACCCAGGATTCCCAGCTCACTGCTTAGTCTCCACCCCTGCAGGCCAAGGATGGGTGGAGGAATTCAGATCACCTGTGGCTGGCTGCTTCTAGCCTGCTCACACCAGCTGCATATGATTACTGTGAGCTCTTTTAAGCCCCAGCTCCCTTCAGCCCAGTGTTGGTCATTGTAAGCTGTTTACCGGTGAGACCAATCCTTGTTCCCAGTGCTTCCTGAGCCTTTGCTATTGTTTCCAGTATTTCCTGAGCTTTAGTCCTGCCTTTTTCCTGAGCTGCTGCTATTTTCCTTGTACCTGATTTAGCACTGCCTGCAGTGCTACCTGGTTTCCTAAGTTTCCTGAGCTATAGCTATTTTCCTTGTGCCTGAATTAGCACTGCCTGCAGTGCTACCTGGTTTCCTAAGTTCCTGAGCTATAGCTATTTTTCTTGTGCCTGACTTGCACTGCTTGCAGTTCGCTCTTGACTCCTTGTTTCCTGAGCTGTAGCCATTTTCCTGTTTCCTGAACCAGCACTGCTTGCAGTGCTTCCTTGATTCCTGAGCCTTTACGTTTCATTGTTCCTGACCTGTAGTGCTACTTTGACCCCTGAGCCTTTGCTCAATTCTTGCCCCAGCTCTGCATCCTATGCTACTTTGTTTTCTGGTTTCCTAACCCTGCACTATTCTAGTACACCCTTGTAGCCTCCCTTTCTGTATATCCTTTTCCAGTCCCTGCCTTTCATCCCATCTCCTTGGTTCCAGTTCTAGTTTGCTATCTTTCTATTCTGCTGTCTTACTTCTGTTACCTTGTATGTTTGAGACCTGCTTTCTGCCAAGTGTGCCCTGTGTTTTCCTTCCTTTCCTGTTAAGCACTCCTCCTTGCTAGCTCCTTGTCTATTGTGCTTGTGCTTGTCTACCCCTTTGCTGTTACTGCCTTGCGTGTTCCTGTTTGATCGCCAGGATCCGTGGGCACAGCTGACTACCTAGGTGGTGTTTCTTGTTCACTGTGAGTATTGTCTTTGAGTTTCTGTTATAACATCACCATAGGTATAAGCTCCACAGACCCTGCCTTTGTATACATATCCTATATGTGGGTATTTCCAGTTAGTGTCTGTAACAGCAATTGTGGGTAAGGAACTTACTGAGCTTCAGTCTTACCGTGTGGAGCTCCTGAGTGCTTTACCCCACACATCCCCTTTATTGTTAATGTTGTTTTATGTTTAATTGTATTGCACATCCGTCCTGGGTTTAGTGATTCTGAATGCTGAGCCGCCTCATGAGTGCCCTTCTTTTCTAAGTCTCACCCTTCTTGTTCACCTCTACAGGCTTCCCCTTTGGATCCCTTTTCTCCTCTGTCTTCCTGTGTGATCCTGGGCAGCGCTGTACTCCTCTCTGTGTTTGTTTTCTACCCTGTTCCCAGTCCTTACCCAAGTCCCTGACTGTGTTCCCCACATAGTCCCGGATAGGCCCTGACAGAATGACCAACCCACATTTCCAGGGTCACTTGTGAGGTTTATTTTGCGGTCAGTTAGCTATTTTTTTATTTAACCCACACTGTCAGTTCTTGCCACGATGTTTAGCAACAGATCCAGAAAGCCCTTAAACCCTAGAGATCAAGCCCTGGAACAAAACAGACTCTTACGTGCTAAATATCATTCCCTGTGGTTGGCTGATCCTTCTATGTTGGATTTTTATTCAATCTGTGACCCTGATCTTCATCTGATGTCAGCCAGTGACTTGCTGGATGAAAATGAATTTTTGCAAATCTTGGTAGCAGCAGAAGTCCCTACTGACAGCAGCGAATCTACCTTTTACAGCTTACCACCATTCACGGAGCTGAAAGGCTATGAACCATGTGTAACTTTGCCCTTACCTTGTTTTCATGTAAGGTCTCTAGAGCTTCCAGGCTCCCTGCCTCCAGGACCCGAGCTCCCAGGCTCCCTGCCTCCAGGACCCGAGCTCCCGGGCTCCCTGCCTCCAGGACCCGAGCTCCCGGGCTCCCTGCCTCCAGGACCCGAGCTCCCGGGCTCCCTGCCTCCAGGACCAGAGCTCCCGGGCTCCCTGCCTCCAGGACCAGAGCTCCCGGGCTCCCTGCCTCCAGGACCAGAGCTCCCGGGCTCCCTGCCTCCAGGACCAGAGCTCCCGGGCTCCCTGCCTCCAGGACCAGAGCTCCCGGGCTCCCTGCCTCCAGGACCAGAGCTCCCGGGCTCCCTGCCTCCAGGACCAGAGCTCCCGGGCTCCCTGCCTCCAGGGCCAGAGCTCCCGGGCTCCCTGCCTCCAGGGCCAGAGCTCCCGGGCTCCCTGCCTCCAGGGCCAGAGCTCCCGGGCTCCCTGCCTCCAGGGCCAGAGCTCCCGGGCTCCCTGCCTCCAGGGCCAGAGCTCCCGGGCTCCCTGCCTCCAGGGCCAGAGCTCCCGGGCTCCCTGCCTCCAGGGCCAGAGCTCCCGGGCTCCCTGCCTCCAGGGCCAGAGCTCCCGGGCTCCCTGCCTCCAGGGCCAGAGCTCCCGGGCTCCCTGCCTCCAGCGCCAGAGCCGCCGGGCTCGCTGCCTTCAGCAATTGACCCTCTATTTTTCCATCTTTTTGACCCTGGGTTTCCAGTTTGCCAGCCTCCAGAGTTCCCAGTACATATACATCCAGAGACTGAATCACCCGCATCAGAGACTAAACCTTCCAGAACGTCACCATTTTTCTGCAGTCCGCTGGCTTCTTGCACCACATCTATGAGGGAAATGGACTTACTTCTTAGGAGCCATGGTCTTGTATCCGGTTCCAGATTCAGGGAGAGGGTCTTTGGAGGGGGTGTACTGTCACGACTTGCTCCCTGCTTTCCCGTGTCCACCACCAGGGGGCTGAACTGGGGGACTTTCCAGTCCTCTAATAAACTTCCAGACCCTCCCCTGCATGCAAAGCCTGACTTCCAGCCATTTGGACATTTATTGGGAACTAACATCCATTCCCAGTCCGTGCCGGGTTTTGTGAAGCCAGCCTACTCATGCCTGAAAACTCCATCACCCAGGATTCCCTGCTCACTGCTTAGTCTCCACCCCTGCAGGCCAAGGATGGGTGGAGGAATTCAGATCACCTGTGGCTGGCTGCTGCTAGCCTTCTCACACCAGCTGCATATGATTACTGTGAGCTCTTTTAAGCCCCAGCTCCCTTCAGCCCAGTGTTGGTCATTGTAAGCTGTTTACCGGTGAGACCAATCCTTGTTCCCAGTGCTTCCTGAGCCTTTGCTATTGTTTCCAGTATTTGCTGAGCTTTAGTCCTGCCTTTTTCCTGACCTGCTGCTATTTTCCTTGTACCTGATTTAGCACTGCCTGCAGTGCTACCTGGTTTCCTAAGTTTCCTGAGCTATAGCTATTTTCCTTGTGCCTGAATTAGCACTGCCTGCAGTGCTACCTGGTTTCCTAAGTTCCTGAGCTATAGCTATTTTTCTTGTGCCTGACTTGCACTGCTTGCAGTTCGCTCTTGACTCCTTGTTTCCTGAGCTGTAGCCATTTTCCTGTTTCCTGAACCAGCACTGCTTGCAGTGCTTCCTTGATTCCTGAGCCTTTACGTTTCCTTGTTCCTGACCTGTAGTGCTACTTTGACCCCTGAGCCTTTGCTCAATTCTTGCCCCAGCTCTGCATCCTATGCTACTTTGTTTTCTGGTTTCCTAACCCTGCACTATTCTAGTACACCCTTGTAGCCTCCCTTTCTGTATATCCTTTTCCAGTCCCTGCCTTTCATCCCATCTCCTTGGTTCCAGTTCTAGTTTGCTATCTTTCTATTCTGCTGTCTTGCTTCTGTTGCCTTGTATGTTTGTTACCTGCTTTCTGCCAAGTGTGCCCTGTGTTTTCCTTCCTTTCCTGTTAAGCACTCCTCCTTGCTAGCTCCTTGTCTATTGTGCTTGTGCTTGTCTACCCCTTTGCTGTTACTGCCTTGCGTGTTCCTGTTTGATCGCCAGGATCCGTGGGCACAGCTGACTACCTAGGTGGTGTTTCTTGTTCACTGTGAGTATTGTCTTTGAGTTTCTGTTATAACATCACCATAGGTATAAGCTCCACAGACCCTGCCTTTGTATACATATCCTATATGTGGGTATTTCCAGTTAGTGTCTGTAACAGCAATTGTGGGTAAGGAACTTACTGAGCTTCAGTCTTACCGCGTGGAGCTCCTGAGTGCTTTACCCCACACATCCCCTTTATTGTTAATGTTGTTTTATGTTTAATTGTATTACACATCCGTCCTGGGTTTAGTGATTCTGAATGCTGAGCCGCCTCATGAGTGCCCTTCTTTTCTAAGTCTCACCCTTCTTGTTCACCTCTACAGGCTTCCCCTTTGGATCCCTTTTCTCCTCTGTCTTCCTGTGTGATCCTGGGCAGCGCTGTACTCCTCTCTGTGTTTGTTTTCTACCCTGTTCCCAGTCCTTACCCAAGTCCCTGACTGTGTTCCCCACATAGTCCTGGATAGGCCCTGACAGCGAGTCTGGGATATTTGGGCTATGATTCCGATCTTTCAGCCTCTGTCCCGGGTTTCGGTCAGAATGACCCTGAGGCTGCTGGGTCTCATGGCCGCCTGCATCCTGCTGGTGGACTATGCCAGGTGGCATATACGGGCTCTACAATGGGTCCTGAAGTTCCAGTGGGCACAGCATCAGGGGAATCATTTTGATTGCGTCCAGATCTCGGAGGGCACTGCACATCAATTGCAGTGGTGGCTAACGAACTGGGATTGAGTCAACGGCAGGTCCCTCTCCCTTCCCCAGCCAGAGTTCACAGTGGTGACGGATGCATCACTTCTGAGGTGGGGTGGCCATATTGGAGAGGCGGAGATCAGAGGCATCTCGTCTCCGGCGGAGTCTGGGCTCCACATCAACCTTCCGGAGCTTCATGCGATCCGTCTTGCACTGAAGGCATTCCTTCCTTCTGTCAAAGGGAGAGTAGTGCAGGTGTTCACGGACAACACCACAGCCAGGTGGTACTGCAACAAACCGGGCGGGGTGGGGTCATGGACCCTATGTCATGAGGCACTTCATCTTTGGAAGTGGCTGGAACATCAGGGCATGAACCTGGTGGTTCAACACTTGGCAGGTTCTCTGAACGCCAGGGCGGACGAGCTCAACCGCCGGTGCATGATGGATCACGAATGGTGTCTTCACTCCGAGGTGGTACAAGGTCTCTTTCACCAGTGGGGAGAGCCTTGGTTAGATCTATTCGCCACCGAAGAGAACACGCAATGTCAGCAGTTCTGCGCGTTGGAATTTCCAAGGCAGCACTCGCTGGGTTACGCTTTTCGTCGCGAGTGGAATTGCGGTCTTCTATATGCCTTTCCGCCTATACCACTTCTGCCCAGACTGCTGAAGAAGATCAAGCGCGACCGGGCCCAAGTCATTCTTGTGGCCCTGGACTGGGCCCGAAGAGTCTGGTATCTCGAGCTTCTGCACATGGCCATTGATCCTCCGATCAGACTGCCTCTTCGGGAGGATCTTCTGTTGCAGCAGCAGGGGACGGTCTTCCACCCGAACCTGTCCAGCCTCCACCTCCTTGCGTGGAGATTGAGCGGCGACAGTTGACAACTTTCGACCTTCCTCCCGAAGTCTGTAACGTTAACTTGGCAGCCAAGCGTCCCTCCACCAAAACGGTATACGCCTGTAGATGGAACAAGTTTGTGTCATGGTGCGCAGCAAAGGCTGTGGATCCCCTTTCTGGCCCCCTTTCAGAGGTTCTCCTCTTCATTCTTTCTTTGGCCCAGCAGGGCTCTGCTCTGGGCACTCTCAGAGGCTATCTTTCTGCCATTTCAGCCTTTCTTCTGCTTCCTGACCAGCCTTCTCTTTTCAAGTCCCCTATTGTAAATTGCTTTCTTAAGGGCATTACTCACTTGTATCCTCCAATTCCTTTCGTAATGCCCCAGTGGGACTTGAACCTGGTTCTGACCTATCTTCTGTGCGCCCCTTTCGAGCCGCTGCATAACTGTCCTCTCAGACTTTTGACTCTCAAAACTGCCTTGTTGGTTGCCATCACCTCTGCTCGCAGGGTGAGTGAACTTCAGGCGCTTTCTCCTAAACCTCCTTTCCTAGCTGTTCATCCGGACAAAGTTGTCGTTCGCACTAGGCCTTCTTTCCTTCCCAAAGTGGTTACCTCTTTCCACATAGGACAGACCATCACTTTGCCCACCTTCTTCCCGCCCCGCATCCTTCTAAAGAGGAGGAGAGGCTCCACCGTCTGGATCCAAAAGGTGCGCTTTCCTTCTATCTGGATCGCACAAAGCAATTCCGGGTGGATGACCAGCTCTTTGTTGGCTATGTGGGTGCCAAGAAAGGTCGGGCCGTGCAAAAGTGGACCATCTCTCGATGGGTCGTTCTTTGCATCAAAATCTGTTATTCCTTGGCAAAGAAGGAACCTCCAGTGGGACTGCGTGCCCATTCCACCAGGGCGACGGCAGCCACTACTGCTTTGGGGAGTCCCTCTTCATAACATCTGTCAGGCAGCCACGTGGGCTTCACTGCACACATTTACCAAACATTACTGTCTGGACAGCCAAGTCTGGAGAGACGGCTTCTTTGGCCGTTCGGTTCTCCAGGACTTTCCGGTGTGAACTTAGTTCGCAGACCCACATCCGGGGTTGGTATTGCTGGAGTATCTATTCTAAGGTTAGGAATCCATAACTAATAGTCTCTTTCAGATGAACAAGATTCTTACCTTCGGTAACAATATATCTGTAAGAGACAAATATTAGTTATGGATTCCTCACCGCACCACCCATCCTCCCCATTCTGCGAACTGACTTCTAGGGTAGGGGACTTCCCTTCAGGGCCCTATTGTTTGTGTACCAGTGGTCAGTGTCTTGCATGGCTCTGGCTTCTGGCGTGGAATGTTGTGTAAAGAACTGACAGCAGCGCGTAGGGGCGGCGTCTAAGTAGATACCGCGACGTCATTCTGGCGATCATAACACCAACGACGAACGCGGAGTTGACTGACGCCACCTACCGACGCGCAGAGGTACTGCTGAAGAAAAATTCTCCGTATCCAGTCTGACGCCTGGGGGTAATTCTAAGGTGAGGAATCCATAACTAATATTTGTCTCTTACAGATACATCGTTACCGAAGGTAAGTAACTTGTTCGTTGTGCAGCCTCTCTATGATATCTTGTAGATAATTTGGCACCCCCAGCTCCTGCAACACCCGCCATAGAGTTGACCTAGGGACTAGATCGAAGGCGGAGCGGAGGTCCACAAATACGATGTACAGGCTACCTCCCCCCAGGGTGACCATTTTCCAAATTAACATAAGGAGTCTGAACACCTCATCAACAGGATGTTATTATCTGTCATCCAATCCTGTAGCCTGCCAAGTAGCATGCTGGAAAACAACTTTTGGGAGCTATAGAGCAGACTAATAGGTCGGTAGTTGTTTGGAAGTTCATGGGGTCCCTCTTTATAAATGGGGACAATTTCTGCCCCAGCCCATGTTGGGGGCAGAGGTGCCCCTTGCAGGAAAGCTGTGAACAATGGTGAAAAAGAAGCTCCTCAAATTTCAACCTCACCCCGAAAGAGGCCCCTTGGGATTTTATCCAATCCTGGCGCTCTATTAGGGATGATGCCCTTAATGGCTGTACAAATTTCTGCTACAGATATTTAATAAAAGGCTATGGTCATTCCCAGTTGTGGGGATTGTGGCAGACATCCCCCCCAATATCATCCTTCAGCTCCCATGGGGTTCCTGTTTTGCATGTCCTGTGTTCAATGATTTGGCTGAGTAAATGGCGGTTTCACCCAGCTGTACGTACAGGTCAGGGAAGTGTGCTACCCAGTTGGTCGCTGCAATATTTGTCACCATAGTACAGTGTCCCTCCCTAGAACCAAAGGACATTAAATTCCAGAAAGCACGATGCTACTTTCGCTTGGCAGCGGATGACAGGCTCTCCCACCTTCCCTGTTCCCACTCTTTTCTGGCTATGTTGAGAGCCTGTTTGTGGGCACCCAGTGCTGCCTGAATTAGGACACTGTCTTGATTGCTTATAGCTAGGACTAAATTATGTTTTGCCACTCCACACTGTTTGTTGTACCAGGATGGGGGTGGCTTTCTCTCTATCGTCTCCCTGGCCTCAATATAAAATAAGCTTTTTAGTTTTTCGAACGTCCCTTGGTGAATTTCAGCAATTCTACCTAGTGATGGACCGTATTCCAGTTTGGAGTAGCAATTGCACTCCCTCCATCCCATCAGCTACCACTCCATAGATCTGTCCCAAGATCTTCTGTGAGTTCTCCACGCTACTCCATTTGACCCTGCGCTTGTTATCATATCTTCCAAACAGGGCCATAATTTAAGATCCAACAAAAAATAATCTATTAGGCTAGTTGATCTGATGTGATTGAAGGTGTGCAACCCTGCCCTGTCACAGGTGGATCTGTCATTGCAGGCTCGCAGCCCCTGGTTTAAGACCAGTGCATTGATTTTTATTGCAGTGGCTGTCCATTTCTTAATTGTCTCAATCCCCAAAGCTGGAATAGACCACAGTTCATCCTCATCTATCAGAAGGCACGAAGACCCTATACTCAGGGGCTCAAATTGACAATTAAAATCACCCCCTACAATTTTCCTGGCACTAGCAGACAATGAGGCTTAATGAGTGTTTAAGTACTCCAGTACTATGGGTTCTTGTTATTCACAGCTCACCTACAGTAGATATTATAAAGATAAAAGGTTTAGCCCAAGGGGAGTTGAAAAACAAACACACAATAAGTCTGGGGAGTCCACCTTGACCTCTTTTAACACCCCCTCCACTGTGGTCCTTACCCAGGATGCAAGTCCCCCTGAGGGTCTTCCCTCCCCCGTGGGTGATACGGCTGCCTTTGAAAAAATAACATAGCCTGTGTGGTGAAGTGGCTGAATGGACCAGGTCTCTTGGAAGAGGCAAAAATTGAACTGCTCAATAAACTCACACCACTCAGGACGATCAAGTTTTAGTGCCAAACCTGCCACATTCCAAGAAATAAGATTAGTCTGGGGTCCTGTGGTTGTAGTTATAGTAACCCCCTCCTTGCTGCTCTTTTGCTTTAGAATGATCTGTCAGAGTGCCACCTCTGTTCTTAGTGTAATGTTTGATTCAGGGATGTGATTACTACCTCCCGTGGGGTTTGTATGTTCTAATATTGCTGTCAACCATGGCAGTAGATAGATTCTCGTTTTGGCCCAAATGCTGTTCTCTATATATATATATGTATACCTGTCTGCAGTTTCCCTCTCCATTGTCGGTTTAAGGTTTTGTGGTATTCCTTATAAGGTCAGCCCTGCTGGATTTGGCCCTCGGGGCAGCATTTTCCCTTTGAAAGCCACACAACCCCCTAGGAGTAAGAGACCCACTTAAGTTTTAACCAAATATGAGTGAGCTGTCTTGTGGACATTGCCCAATCGGTAAAGGTCAATCAACCCCTTCCAAACAGGCACAATGGTTGCAGGTCGGTATGGTGTAGTATTCCTCACTTTTTTTTATACACAAAGATAGCTCGTGTTATCGAAAGGGGGTAAGAGGAAAATATTATGGAGAGTACATCTCCCGTGTAACAACACTGAAATCACAAAAGTACTCCCTAATGCCACATGCATATAGATTAGTAGATGGAAACGACCTCAACAAAAGAGTACACCACCTGATGGTGGGCAAGGAAGCAATCCTTTTTGTTTTTATACCCTCACACACCCTAGTGGTGTCATGCTTCATCATCGGGTCATCCTGACGCCTAAAAGTCAGGATGGGCTCGACCAATCTTTCAGGGAGCTCTTAATAATATGTTTTTGGCCAGGGGAATAAAGATTAAAAATCTCAGAGAGATCCCGGTGTCCCTTTATTTTGGATCTCACTGAAATATTAAAAGAAAGTAAAACTAGGGTCTTTGGGATATTATGGTCCTAGGACCCTAATGCCAACATGTTTCAGTCCATAAAAGTCCCACTACGGGTACTGGACTTTCTTCAGGGCAGAGGAATAACACCCCCTGGAATATGAAAGAACGGGAGAGGGAATTTCCCTACCCTATTTACAATAAGGGCAGATAGCTGCTCCTTAAACTATTCCTGTTTCGGACACAGAGTTAATCGCTCCATCTGTAAAGAGAAACAAAGAAACAGAGAAACATAGTGTAAGAATCTTTCTAAATGAATATGCCTTCTTAATTCAGAGAAACTAATCCTCACCTTCATGCCACGTTGGATGATGAGGAAACGACTCACTCACTAGCCATTATTTGGCGTGTTTGATACCACTTTAATTCATAGATTCATTCCATTGCGTGATCTAGAGAAAATAGAAGTGCAGTGGCGGACTATTTCCGCAAACTGACATTAACTGCAATCGTGTGTCTGTAATTCAAAGTGTGTTCCATAAAACACTCATTCTGTAATTCAACATACGCCAATACTTCCTCGTAATTAGACTCGCATTCACAACCACCCATCTTACCCCTATTATGGTGGAGTAATGCTTCGCGTCGGGCTTCGCAACAGAGGGTAGTCTTGTAGTCACACACTAGTGTGATAGAAGCCCCGAGTCATGTTGTTACCATTAGTTGATTTTGCAGAAAAATAGAAAAGACGTGAAAGAAAAGGAAGAAAAAATTTGGAAAAAAGATTAACCAATCTCAATGTAAATAAACTCAGATATCATATCATGAAGTATTGCGCTTATGTCTCAGTCGATTCAATCCATTCATCCTTACTCACGATTCCAAAGATCCTTCCCCACGATAAACCTACTCGGTCTTGGTCCCGCCGGCTCTGTACTTCATGTGTTCTGACAGCCACATTTAAAATGGTAAAGATGACACGCAAACCCGGGAAATGGAGACCCAATTTACTTCCGGGTTGCGCTGTGATGATTACCGGAGGCTCGTCGGGGCCGCTAGGGACGCTGGGGATTGTAGTGCCAAATAGGAGACAAACCCGTAAATTCACGATAAGAATAGACAACAAGGAAAAAGAGGACTTTACCTAGGTAAAGCAAGATAATTTATCTTTTAAAAGGTGAGAAAATTAAGGACTGGATGTTATAATGGTTGTTAAAGCCCGTAGGACCACGGAAGGGCAATGGAGATGGATACTGCCCATTGTCTGTATTAAATAGGCTGGTGGAAGAAATGTCTATATAGGAGGACCGCCCAAAACGATGATAAAAGGGAGGTAATAAAACCACTTGAAATTTTAAAGCTAAATTGGCACAGAAGGGAGTAGTAGCCCAATCGAAACATTATATACACACATAGAGGGAGATATAGTAATTACGATGATTACTCCAAACTATTTCATTTCGTCAGATACAAAGATACTATGGGTACTGACCTGAGTATTCCTAATGTTTACCAATGCCACATGGAACTTTAGAAGGACATAATCCCAGAAGGGGATATATATGACTACTCTTGATTTAATTGGTTCCAAGGTATAGAATCATTCAGTCCTGTGATGTGAGTCTTAAGTCTATAGACCCATCTTTGTTCTCTTTCTAAAAGGGTCTTAGTCATATTGCCTGTACCTCTTACTCTTTCAATAACTGTCCAACTGATATCTTTGTCAGTGTGTTGTTTCTCCAAATAGTGGGATGTCAGTCTTGTCGCTGTAATAGCCCTACGTATGGTACTCCTGTGTTCGCTAATGCGCACCTTGACCTTCCTTCCCCGACGAGCCTCCGGTAATCATCACAGCGCAACCCGGAAGTAAATTGGGTCTCCATTTCCCGGGTTTGCGTGTCATCTTTACCATTTTAAATGTGGCTGTCAGAACACATGAAGTACAGAGCCGGCGGGACCAAGACCGAGTAGGTTTATCGTGGGGAAGGATCTTTGGAATCGTGAGTAAGGATGAATGGATTGAATCGACTGAGACATAAGCGCAATACTTCATGATATGATATCTGAGTTTATTTACATTGAGATTGGTTAATCTTTTTCCAAATTTTTCTTCCTTTTCTTTCACGTCTTTTCTATTTTTCTGCAAAATCAACTAATGGTAACAACATGACTCGGGGCTTCTATCACACTAGTGTGTGACTACAAGACTACCCCTCTGTTGCGAAGCCCGACGCGAAGCATTACTCCACCATAATAGGGGTAAGATGGGTGGTTGTGAATGCGAGTCTAATTACGAGGAAGTATTGGCGTATGTTGAATTACAGAATGAGTGTTTTGCGGAACACACTTTGAATTACAGACACACGATTGCAGTTAATGTCAGTTTGCGGAAATAGTCCGCCACTGCACTTCTATTTTCTCTAGATCACGCAATGGAATGAATCTATGAATTAAAGTGGTATCAAACACGCCAAATAATGGCTAGTGAGTGAGTCGTTTCCTCATCATCCAACGTGGCATGAAGGTGAGGATTAGTTTCTCTGAATTAAGAAGGCATATTCATTTAGAAAGATTCTTACACTATGTTTCTCTGTTTCTTTGTTTTCTCTTTACAGATGGAGCGATTAACTCTGTGTCCGAAACAGGAATAGTTTAAGGAGCAGCTATCTGCCCTTATTGTAAATAGGGTAGGGAAATTCCCTCTCCCGTTCTTTCATATTCCAGGGGTGTTATTCCTCTGCCCTGAAGAAAGTCCAGTACCCGTAGTGGGACTTTTTATGGACTGAAACATGTTGGCATTAGGGTCCTAGGACCATAATATCCCAAAGACCCTAGTTTTACTTTCTTTTAATATTTCAGTGAGATCCAAAATAAAGGGACACCGGGATCTCTCTGAGATTTTTAATCTTTATTCCCCTGGCCAAAAACATATTATTAAGAGCTCCCTGAAAGATTGGTTCGAGCCCATCCTGACTTTTAGGCGTCAGGATGACCCGATGATGAAGCATGACACCACTAGGGTGTGTGAGGGTATAAAAACAAAAAGGATTGCTTCCTTGCCCACCATCAGGTGGTGTACTCTTTTGTTGAGGTCGTTTCCATCTACTAATCTATATGCATGTGGCATTAGGGGAGTACTTTTTGTGATTTCAGTAGTATTCCTCACCCCTCCTCTGGTTTTTGTTTGAGGCACCATGGATACTATCATGCCTGTTCATGCCATTTGGTTCTGCATATGGCAGTGGAGATGGAAATGGTAGTGGTGTGAGGTGCTCATGGTTGGCAGAGGGTCTTCTTGGCTTGTAGAAATAACCCAGTGGTAAAAGAGCAATTTGTGACTCCCCTGTTGGCCTATATGCTGTGTTGAATAGAAGTTTCCGCACCACATTTGGATTTTTAAAATTAATTATGATGCAGTCTCCAGGGCGATCTGCCCGGCCCTGCCCAATCCATCCCACTCTGCATGTTAGGAGGATGTTGTGTGCCATAGAAAACCAAAAGTTCCTATTTCTTGCTAGCCAGTTCAGGCATTTATTGGAAAGTTCCTCTTGGGTTTCTCTCTGCCCTTCCTGTAGTTCAGGGACTCCTGCAAGGATGGTCACGTAGGGGCATGCTGCAGGTGGTAAGTTTATAACAGGTAGCTTGTTACTGATACTGCTAGGTGGGCCTACTGGAGCTCCCATTTAGGCACTGTAAGTCCCTTTGATGTTCTATTCGATGCCCAGAGGTTGATGTAATGGCACCGGGTGCTAGTGCAGGGATAGTGGGGGTAGGGCTTCTACTCACATAGTTTGTTGCTAGACTCCTAGGGGGAATAGCGGGGTTGCAGCAAATGTCCTTAACTCCTCTCATGATTGCCTGCTTGTTTAGAGTTTCATATGATTGTTCAGTTGCGACCAGCTGTGCCGGTACTGGTGTGAGTTCTGTACACCGGATTTCCATGACCCTTTCCAATGTTTCCTCCACTAAATGGGCCAACCAACTAGGAGGTGTGTCAGGGCCCCTTCCCACACTTTCACAAGGCTCTTGGGCAGGTATGGCAGGACCTGCTTTGGAAGCTTCATTTGTGACAGCCTTGTTCTGTTTGCTCAAAACTGCCTTCCATGATTTTTTGGGAGCTTCATAGGTTTCTGTGCAGCAATTGCCTCCATTGGCTGCACTTGGAGATGTGCCAGAACCCCCAGCAATGCCCCCAGCATCATTACTATATACGGTCTCTCGATCGTCAATGGCTGGTATTGATCTCGTTGACCCATCTGGTAGATGATTGGATGCCGCTGGACCCAGAGAGAGTCTTCTTTCTGTCAACTCTATTTCCATTGATACCACCCCTATCGCCCTCTGCAGCATCCAGTGGATTTGGTGTGGAAGTAACGACCTGTGGCCTTCCAGCGCACTTACGTTTGCCCATGACTGTCTCACTAATGTGTGCAGTAATTAACGGTCAGAGCCAGCAGGAGGAAGCATACCTCATGAGCAACAAATGTGAACCCTGTGTATGTGTGGGATGTGTGCTCTGTATTCTGTGTCCTATAGTTTATGTAGTCTGCATAGTGGCAAGGGAGTGAAAATGACATAAAAGCTGCTTTTCCTCCCTGACGCAATAGGCTGAGGCGAGTTGAGGCAAGTTGAAACTGGTTGGGAGGCTGGGGTGCAAACAGCAGACACAGGGCAATGAGAGTGTCACTTGTTGTTATTGCCTGTTGCTTTTCCAATAGGGGCCCAGCCACCCGCATTGATACAATCTGATGTGGGTTGAGTAAAACCTCCAATAGGCCACCAACAGGTCACGCAGAGGTAAGAAGTGGCTGCTCCTGTTCCCTTATCCACTGTCAGGCCAATTAAACCATCTGATGTACTGTAAGGTTCCTCTTCATGATCCGCATGGCTCCTAGACCAGTGTCTGATTACTCAGGGGTTTGGGGAGCTGGTGGGCTGGGAGCTGATAAGGTGGTAGGTGGTGCAGAAAAATTGAGGGATGCAAAGTCTTCCAGGAGTCAGTGTGGGGGCTTTCTGATGCTTAATGGAGCTTACCAGCCACAAGCTGCACTGGTTACCTCACTGCCTTCTCCCAACCTCACCACAAAACCAAACCAGAGACAACTAGAACAGGCACCGCCCTCCAGTGTGTCCGAACCCCTGGATGCTTACAAGACTGTGACCCAGGCCTTGGAGGGCATAAGCACAGCCATCCGCTTCCACCTCTCTACTCACGCCTCGGCCTGCAATCCTCACCCCTTCTTCTCACCTCCGGTCTCTTTCCAGCCTCCTTCGTGGCACCGTCTCAGCTGCGGACCTCCACCTTGAAAACAGATCAGCCCTCCTCCGCCAGCGTGACCAGAGGTGCCGGAGTGCTGAGGCACTGATGCTCGGTGTTTTTTCTTTCCCACAAGCAGAATGGAGCTCAAGCAGGAATCACTCTACCCTGCCGTGCCTCACTGCCGCAAGTCCGCAGATCTGGTGTTGCTTTCGGCATCTCCAGGTGCGACCGCGGCAGATGCTGCTCATGCTCCTTATTTCATTTTTCACTAGTGTTAAGCCTACCTCTCTCACTGGAGTACATTGGGATACATTATCACATTTAATAAGTGATAATGTTTGCTTGGAACAGGTAGAAATGTCATGTTTGGTCTCTAGAGAACTGTAATTTAACAGTCCTCTTTCATGGTACAGTCAAAATTTAATTCGCAATTCTGAAATTGCCACTTTTCTCAAGTTTACTTTTTTTGTACTAACCATTTGGTGCCTGAAGTCTGTATCCTGGGTCACATGACTTGCTGTAGTTGGCAGTTGGCCTTTGTGTATTCCTTCTGGACAGTATCACAAAGGAGCGGCTGGGCGTTGGCAGGAGGGGCAGTCCTGACCTGATAGGAGGGATGGAGCTACCACATACCACACTTGTACTTCAAATGAGCTGCCTCAGCACAAAAGAACTTCACACTAGGCTTTTGTGACATCAAACATTGTGGGACTGGGGCAGGGAGGAAGGAAATTCCAGAACCAGATGTGGGGGGAAATCTAGAAGTTTCTCCCACTTCAAAGCTGACACCAGTTATAAATATTGGCCCCCAGACCAACTCCTAAGTACACTCCTGGACCAGTGAATACTACAGAAGAAGGGCTGTCGTGCTGTAAGAGGCCTGCCCTACTGTCTGAGAAGGAAGACTGGAAATGATCCCTTCATCCCAGGCTGAGTGACTCCAAGACTCAGCTGAATGACCTCCTGTTCTGAGCTACAGGGACATAACAAGCTCCAGAGACCTCTCTGCAACTGCCTAGCTCACCTGCTGCCCTGGACCTGCCTGGACCTGCAACTGGCTTCTGCCCTGCTGACCTCTGCTGGAGTGAGTTTTTGATCCCCAAGAAGTGCGTCTCCGGCCCATTGGTTGGGTTGTTATCAGTTGAGCTCTGAGGAAAAGAAGAAATTCTGAAGTTTTTGGGCTCTTCACGAATAGGTGCTTTCATGCCAAGATCTTGCTGCCTTCGACAATCACCAAAGCAAAGCTCAGTTGACTCTTCGCACTACAGCGAGTGCCAGCGACTACCAGCAATGCGAGATCTGCACTTCGTGCTACAGCATCCACAGCCCCCAATGACCAACAATGCTTCTTGAAGCTACAGTGACAACCGTCCGCGACGCCTGGCCTGCTCTTCACACCATAGCGACGACCATCCATGACTCTCTCCCTGTCCCTTGTGGCCTCTTTCACCATGAACTGGACTCTTCACACCCAACTTTGACAAGGTAACTTTTTCCAACCTGCACTCCATCAGGGTTGGCCTGAACTTGTGACTTTCACCTGGTCTCGCACGACCAGATGACCTGAAGTGGAGTTTTGTGCTCTTAGGTGTTATACCTACTAAAATCTTTGAAATTGCATATCTCTGGTTCTAATGATTGGATTTTTGTCATTTTACTGTCAAATAGTGTATTAAATGTTACCCTGTTTTTCTAAGTCAGTTTAGGAATTTCCTTGTGCTGTGTTTTCACTTTATTACTGTTTGTGTGCAGCATTAATACTTTACACATTGCCTCTAAGTTAAGCCTGACTGCTTTTGTGCCAAGCTACCATAGTGTTAAGCGCAGGTTAATTTAGGGATTTTTTTGTGGTTTACCCTGACAAGGTTTGTGGCTGTTGCTTGAGAAGGGCTCACCCCCATCAACCAATTCCTCAATTTGTTAAAGTGTGTGTCACTTCTTCTGCCATTAAAACTTCCACAGAAATAATGTTTTCACTCCTAGGTCTAAGGCTTTCTCTGTGTGCCTCCGTTGGTGGTGTTAGAATTAGGGTAACTTCAATTCCATCTTTGGTAAAGTAGAGGGTATTTCCAATACGTTGGTGTCAGTGGATTTTAAGCTCAATATGTTGGGGCATTCTTCGTCTAGTTCTCCCTTTTTGCAGAGGCTTTTTTTTTTTCCATCATGCTTTCGAGGCTCATTTTGGCTTGATTCTTGGTAGCTAGTGATTCACCTGACCCTTGCATCTGGTGACGGGAATTCTTATATACAAGTAGGCTAGAGATGGTGCTAATGATAATGATCCTTGAATGGAAATGGTAGGGTCAGATCTGGGTTCCTGCTCGTGGGTGGCTGGCGGAAATGGCTGCATCCCAGGACTGGCCTGCCCAGATTTTAGCCTGGTTTTATCCTGGTTTTATCCTGCTGTCCATGGTGCTTTCCTTCCCCCAGGTATTATGTTGCTGTTTACTCTTACGTTATTTTCGCTTGTTTTCTCTTTTGTAATATTTGTGTTTTTCTTTTACGACTGTGCTCGGGAGCTGGTTGTTCCTTGCTGTCTAATAATGAAAAAATCCAAATTAAAAATATATTTTTTAAAGAATTAGGGTAACTAGAATTTTCATTTGTGGTCTTGTCCCCTTTAATGGCACAATTTTTATGAGCAGCATTACAGGTAATAAATTCTTGCTCAAGGTGAGTGCTCTTGTATTATGTCGGTTCAGGTTGTAATTCTGTTTGGTTTATTTCCCTGGAGTTTTTTATATGCATGTGGAAGGGAGTGGGTCAGAGTAGGCTTTAGTTGTAGGTTTTGTTAAATTAGTATGTTCTGCCGTATTTACAGACATGTAATTTGTTTATTTTCTTTTTTGATGATCACCTTCCTTCCAAGCGAGTTCAGTGTTCTCCATCAGGGTTGGGCCCAGTTTCCTTCAGTGGTAGTTCATTCAGACAGCAGACCTTGAACGCATTAGTGCAGCAAGGTAAAGTCTTGTGTGCTGCATAGTGATTCAAACAGAAGACATGGCTTCCACAACTAGCTGTGGCATTGCCCTTGCATCTTCCAAGGGCTGCTTTTATCTGTTCAAGTAGTATTTTAATGATGGGCAACAATTTAAGCTTGGATGTCGTTGGAGCACAGATACCATGAATACAATTGGTCTCATTTGGGTCCTTAGATCTTGGTCCAATGGATCTGATCCACAATTTTAGTAATGTGCATTGTGTTGTGCACCTCATTATATGCCTTGCTTTGTTGGAAATCTGCAATCTTGTGACTACCAATGATTTCAGTGATTTGGTTTCTCTACCTACTTTGACACCTTTGAAAGTTTTTACTTGCAAAGCTGTTATTTTTTACTTCGTGAATACCATCTCAGCCATCACCAGCAAATGATAGCATGGCTGCATTTACAGTTCTAGTTTACAACAGTCTTCTGCACATGCCCGTGCTCTTCTCTTGTGGTTGTATTGCTCTGTTGTGTACTATTTCATTGTAACTAGATGATTGACTTTGATTGAAATGTATACAATACTTTTTCTATTGTAGTTCTGGGCTTGTTATGGTTCTGCATAGAGTAGTTGTAATCTCTAATAAACACAAGGAGACATTTAAGATTATTATAGAAATTGCTAATAATACCCCCTCAATTCCATATTCCTTTTGTACAAGATTTTTCTGTAATAATATTTCTCACTTCCTCATAAATAAAATTGGAAACATCTCTGATAGTATACGTCCTAACACTCTCCCATAGGCCACGCTTATGGTCCAAGTTCTTTCAATTTCCCTTTATCTGGCATTGAAATTGAAAACGATTCTCTTGCTCTCTTTGAGAGTTTTTGGGCCCCCCTTTAACTCAGTTCAAGGAATTCATTGCAAAATTAACATTTGGTTCTCATCTGGAACCTATTCCAATAAAAACTGCACAAAGGTGACATGACCATTTATCACATAGTCACTTCCTCTCCTAGCTCTATAATCATCCTATCTAAACAAGAGACAGGCAACACTCTTTTAAAGAAAGCCAACTTTGACTCTTCTGATTCAACTAAGGATTGCCATATTACACTACTTCATGCTGTCATCACAATGTTGAAATGTATAGTTGTCAATAAGCTTGCTTCTTTCCTGAAAAGAAAAACCCCACCATGCTAGATGTTGCCTAGGTTGGTTTTAGTTCCAACTCGAGCACTGAATCTGCTTCATTAGCAGTACTCGAAGATTGTAAAATAGCTGCGGACATCAATTAAGCCTGTCCTCTGATTTTATTAAACTTGTCCATTGCCAACACAGTAGACCACAACATTCTGCTTATTAGGCTGAAGTGCTGCATGTAGGAAACTGAGTTGTGGTGCAGTAGTTCCCCCCACTTTTTGCCTGGCATTTGATGCAACTTTGACTGAAGTGCACTGGGTTCCTGCCAAAAGGTTGCCAGTGTTCTTTCCTTAAAACAGGACAACTGGTCATTTGATCCCCAAGTGACCAGGCCTTTAGCAACTGTGTAAGTCCCTAATAAGTAGTACCTCTGCTACCTATGGCATAGGTACTAAAGAGGGTCCCTAAGAGTTGCAGCATATCTTGTGCCACTCTAAGGGACCCAGCACCAAACTCATACAGACTGCCACTACAGGCTGCATGACAAGGTACTCTAAAAAGTGAAAACACAACATGTCCCACACCAGTGTCTCATGTCCCCTAACACTGCATGTAATATTTGTAAGTCACCCCTACAGCAGGCCTTGCAGCCCTAAGGCAGTGTGCATTTTATTATGTGTGGAAATATTTGCATGAGTAGATATGACCCTGTGCTGGCCGGCTCAATTACTGCCAGTACAAGTGACCAGGGAAGCCATTTTAAGTACATGTGCTGGACACTGGTCCAAAACGAGGTCCCCAGCTACATGATGGTTTCACTGAAAATAGAGATGTTTGGTATCAAACATCTCGTATTAATAAACCAACACTTATTCCAATGATGGATTTATTAATACACACCTTAGAGGTAACCCCTGAAAACCTACCAACTACTACTGTGCTGACTGGCTGGTCCTAGCCAGCCTGCCACCACAGATGAGTTCCTCACCCTGAAGGGTGAGGGCCTTTCCTCTCAGGAGATAAGGAACAAAGACTGCTCGGGCAGAGGGTGTTTACACCCCGGCCCAGAGGAGGACCTGCGAATGAGCATTCCAAGGCAGGGGGCTTCAAAGAGTCCATCACCTTTAGTAAATTAATCTGGCTTCCCTCACAGGAGAGGATGCCAACCCCCCTCCCCTTGCCCAGGGCCCATTTGGATCCTGGACAGGCGGAAAAATTAGTAGTCAGAGAGGCGTGTTCACCTTCAGGCTAGTTCCACCCCTAAGGTGGGTTACCTGAAGTAAAGATGAAAATCAGAAGTCTCATCTTTGTGATGGCAACTTAGAAACTCTGGGACAGGGTTGTGCCCACTTCCCACAGGAAATGGTCATAGAGTGGGTCTAGTGACCCCAGGGGTCAGTAGCCCATTGGTTACTACCCTACACTCCCCTAACACCCCTAAATCTGGTATTTAGGGGAGCCCCTGACACCAGAAAACCAGATTCTTACTGACCTAAGAAGAAGAGGGATACAGAAGAGCCATGAGAAGCAAGGACTCTGGAGAAGCAACTGACTTAACATCAGCTCTGCTGCTCTGCCTGCTGTTCCCAACAAATTGGACTAAAGTCCTCTTATCCTGCAGCTGCTGTGCCTCCAAAAAGCCTAGGAGAACTGTCTGCCTTCAACAAAGACCCAGGAACTCCTGTGGAGCAGCGGAGCTGCTTCTCTGCATCCTGCAGGCACTCCAAAAGAGCTGTGAGGACTCTGGACCACGGCAAACCAGACACCGGAAAGCACCACTGCACCCATGCCCCCTCAACCAAGTTGAAATGGGCCAACTGTGCCAGCATGGTCCGACGACCCTCCAGAGACAAAGGCCACCTTGGGTTTGCCCACAGTGGACTCACCGACGCAGCCTGTAGCCTCTTTGTGCAGGCCCCCTCTCCCAAGATTGTCTCCGGTGGTGAAAACCCGACACCTCAGAACACTTCTGCACCCAGCTGCCCTGGGCCGAGGAGAAGAGGACCAAAGGTGTCCCCCATGTCCCCGAGCATCATAAGACCATAGCCCCTTCGTTGGTTCATCCTGACTGGTCTCCCAGACCCAGCTTGCAGCCTCCTTGTAACTGGATCATTCCCCATTAAACTTAATTGGAACACCCAATGTCGTAACACACCTCTGCAACCGGTAGCCCCATAGCCTCCCGAGGTGACCTGTTGGTGTGGACATGGACCTTGTCCCATGCTCACCTGAAGTCCAGGAGATTGATCTCATAAGTCACTGTGAAGTGCCCAAATGTAGTACATGTTTTCCCCCATAAGATAAAATTGGGCACCCGACGCTGAAAAGCACCTCTGCACCCAGACGCCCTAGTGCCGCCTGAACTAACCTGTTGGTGATGCCTTCGACCTTGCCCATACTTAACTTAAATTCAGGAGATTGGTACCATACGTCGCTGTGAAGTGCCCATATGCATTGTTTTTCCCCCATAGAATGACATGGGGCACCTGACGCTGAAAAGTACCTCTGCACCCGGCCGCCCAGAGCCACATTAGGTGACCTGTTGCTGCTACTTTTGAAACCTAAAAGTATTTCTATCTCGAAATGTACTTACCTGATACTGATGAAGTTGGTGCCAAATTCTATATAAAGATAAGAGTTATTTTTATAAATTGGTATGGATCTCCTTATTGAGTCGTGTGCATCATTTATTGACTGTGTATTTTCAGATGTTTAACACTCCTCTCTGATAATTCTAAGGCTGCTCGACCACACCACCCCCTAAAAGAGCCCCTGGGGGATTGCTAGAGCCAGCCTCTGTCCATTTATAAGGGACAACCCGGACTCTTTGCACGTTATACCTATTTTTAGCTTACCATATAAAGAGCCAGGTCCTACACTGCGACATTATAATAATCCTTTTTGAATGGATTTCTTCCTTTCTTTAGGAAAGATCCCATAGAGTGATGGTCAATAACTTCTTACTCCTTCTAACCCTTGTCATACCAGGGATTTTCAGAGTTCTGCGCTTTCACTTTATATATTTAACAGTTATTTACTCTCTCTTGCTCAACTAATCAGGAAATATGGCTGTTCCTTTTACACCTATGATGATGACACCTCACTCATTTTCCATATAATTGATTCAGTCATTCAGCACAATGTTTTTTAGAGTGCCTTAGTAATGTGAAAAGATGGATAGATCTTAATTGGCTCAAAATGATCCTAGCTGAAACTGAAGTGTTAGTCGTTGGTACCAACCCTCTACCTTCGTCTTCTTCTACCTTAAGAATACAATAGGTCAATTTCCCCAAGCAAAGCCAACTGGGAAGAGTATTGGCGTCAAGCCTGATTCCAAACTTACACATCAGAAAATTGAGGCCCACCCTTCCTCTGCTTTCTGAAGAAGGTAGACCAACTGCAATTTTTGCCATTATAGGCTTAAAGCTCGATTCCTGCAATTCACTACGTCTTGGAATCTGCAATCACCAAACGATGCACAGTCAGAATATCGAGTTTTAAATATCGACATACACAAATATCGAGTTGGAAATATTGTGATACAGAAATATCGACAGCAAGAATATCGTGGTCAAGAATATCGACTTTAAGGTAAGAAATATCGTTTTTGAAAATATCGAAGCTAGTAATATCGCTTGCAAAAATATAGTTGTTTAAAATATCGATTTTAAATTAGTGTTATGTATTTTAGTATGCATTTTAAAAGTATGTGATCTATTTTTTTGTATAAGTATTGCTTTTGTTTTTTAATATATGTTACATTTTTAGTAGTTATTAATTTTATGTTAATTAAATTTTGCGCTTTTTAGTTCTGTAGCGGGTTGTGGGTTTATAGGGGAATAGGGTGGGAAGTAATGTATTTATAAATATTTAATTAAAATTTGTTATTTATTAGTATTTATTTAATTTAGATTTTATAGTGTTAATTATGGGAATTAATTTATTATTAATTATGAATTGGTTGTTTTTATTAATTAATTGGTAATTATGTTAATTGTGTTATGTTTTTAAGAGCGGGTTGTGGGTTTATAGGGGAATAGGGTGGGAAGTAATTTAATTATAATCAAATTAATATTTTTGATTTATTAATATTTATTTATATTTTATAATGTTAGTTGTGTGAATTAATTTATTATTAATTATTCATCATTAATTGGTTGTTAATTATTATTAATTAATTGGTAATTATGTTAATTGTCATTTTTGTAGGAGCGGGTTGTGGGTTTATAGGGGAATAGGGTGGGAAGTAATTTTATTTTAATAAATGTATTAATAATTTTTATATATTAATATGTATTTAATTTATAGTGTTAATTGTGGGAATTCATTTATTAATAATTATTTATCAATTGCTTGTTAATTAGTATTAATTAATCATGTTAAGTGTCATTTTTTCGGAATGGGTGGTGGGGTTGTAGGGGAATAGGGTGTGAAGTAATTTATTTTGAATTAATTAATAATTAATTGTTAATTACTGGTAATTAATTAATTAAAAATATGGCAATTGTGTAATTCATTTGAGATGTGAGTTGTGGGGTTTATAGTGGTAAAGGGTGGGAAGTAAATTATTTTAAATTAATTAATAAGTTGTTAATTGATATTAATTTAATAATGTAAAATTAGTTATGGAAATTGTGTAATGATTTTTAGGTGTGTGTTGTGGTGTTTATTGGGGTAGAGGGTGAAAAGTATTTTTGGTTTCATTAATTAATAATTAGTTGCTCATTAATATTCATTAATTGATAAATATTTATGGTAATTGTTTATTTTTATTTTGTGTGTGGATTTTGGTTTTATAGGGGTAACGTTTGGTGAGTAAATAAATTTATATCTGTTTTAATTTGTTTTTTAATTAATATTTGTTTATTTGATAATTAAGGGGTCCATTACGATAACCGGCGGTAAAAATACCGCCAACCGCCATAGCCTGAAAATACCGCCCGCAACATTGAAATACCGAACGAGCAATTATGATGACGTCAAGCAACCACCGCCCGCAGCAGAAAAATATTACAGAATACCGCCCGTCCATGACAGAGTCCAAGACAATCCGTCCGCCACGGACGCAATACCGCCCGAAAAAGCCAAATACGACCGCACGGACGGACTACACACCGCCCGTCAAATTATGATCCCCCGACATGAGGGCGGGAAACCAACACATTTCCCGCCCGCTACAGTGAACAACTGAAATGAATAACAGACAAGGCGGAAGGCCTGGCGGCCACGTACGTGCACGGAAATCAGTGGCGGCACAAACAAATACACACTACACGGCCAACAAGTCCACACAGACAACGACGCCAAAATACCCAGACACATAACCCATCCCAAAGACACATCCCCCTGCCAAAATATAGAATTAGCATGAATCCCAGGACACCATGCCCAACACACCTGAAAACGATAGACCATCATGACACACCCACATAGGTGAGTACAAAAGCAGCCCCCTCACAGACCACAAACCCTTGCACCACGACAAAGCCAACACCACAGCAGAGAACACGGAGAGACACAGAGGAAAGCAGTATACCACACGCACACACACATCACATCCATCACCACCACCACCACCACCACCACCACCTAAACACCGGCACCACAAACCCCCTGCACATCACACACCAAACACACCAGCACCACAAAAACTACACTACGCACCATGGCAACACAACGAATGCCCAAGTTCACTGCCACAGAGTTGACGGTCATGGTCGACGAGGTCATCAAGGTGCACCCACAAATCTATAGGAACCAGGTCCAACAGACACCAATAGCCACCAGAAACAGGATGTGGAAAAGGATCGTAGACCAGGTGAATGCAGTTGGGGACGTGCCACGCAACCGGGGGGAAATAACAAAGAGGTGGCAAGACCTGAAAAGCGTGGTAAGAAAGAAGGAGGCCAAGAACCGTGAGCTGGCTGACAGGACTGGCAGCGGAACACCCGCGCCATTCAAGACCTTCAAGGCGTGGGAGGAGAAGGTGCGAGGCATACTACATTCGGAGAGTCTCATCGGAATACCAGGGGGAGTGGAGGCTGGTAAGTACAAACAAATGCATACCAGCACACCGCTATGTACTGTCAAGCACTACCAGAATGCCATAGCACCGAGGGCCAAACACCCCCATGTCCAGCACACAATACACCAGACATCTCTCACACATGCAACAGACACTCCCACACACTCAGCCCAAAGGTACCAACAAACAAAACCATGGGGGCATGTGTACAGTCAGCCAGCACCACAACTCCCACCAGCTCCCTCTGACCCCAGATGTGCCGGAAGGAGCACTTCCCACACCCACACCCATGTGTCAGCCATAGCTGCACTAACCAACAAGTAACAGGTAAGTAGCCGTACCACAATCTCCGAGTATCGGAGGGGGACTGCAGAAGTCCCCCCACCCAGGCCCCCACTCCTACAGCGCAGCAAGATGGAGCACTCCCCACACCCATGTGTCAGACATTGCAGTGCACACCTACACCCGACAGGTAGATATGTTACCCTACATGGAGGGCTGTCTGTGGATGGTAAACCATCACCACGACTCACAACACGGCCCCCACACCCACAGACCAGCAAGATGGAGCACCCCTCCCTCCCACAACCATGTGGTAGCCATTGCATTTCACCCTCAAAACCAACAATTGGGTAGACTACTGTACAGGGCGGGGTGTCTGTAGGCATGAGGACTGTACAACGACTAACATGTGGGACATGTCACCTAGCAGAGCAACAGGTAGCACTGCTCCCTGTCACAAACATGTGACCAATGTGCACCCGGACATCAATTACAGAGTCATAGCCCACATGAGCCATCTCAAATGCAGAAACACGTAACGAGTCACGTCAGCATGCACAAGTCTAACTGGAGTACTGACCCACATGGCGTGCACTGTGCCAGTCATCACACACATCAGCAACACCATCCAAGTCTTGCCATGTAGTCGTGTCTGCTTCTACCCTTGACATAGACTTACATGGGTGATGTTGTACTATCTCGTCCAAATGAAACATAGTGGAACCCCAGTAATGTCACATACACCACTGGACCCATGAACCACACAGCTACACAATGCACATTCAAAATCTCATCCATCCCATCATCCAGCCCCAGTGTCATGAAAGGTATATCATCTAAACAGTTGCCCCATAGACGGTAGTACAGCAAAGAGTCCTGCCGATGACCAATAATGTGTCTGCTGTGTCTGAAGCGCTCGTCACACTGTGAGTAACAACATACAAAATGTAGTCAACACCCCAAGAGCACTGCATTGCTGCACATGGGTGAGAGTAGCACGCACACCAAGGAATTGTACCATCTGCAATACGTCGTGTGGCATACAACCATTACTCACTCACTACAATGCCTGCTGTGGAATGCCCATAAATGACAACAGTGAGCAGATATGCTGGCTAAGTCAGACATACACACACCTTTGTCTCTGTAGTGTTGTGTGGCCAAAACACATGTCCCCTTCTGCACCCATATGTCACTGTATGTACCACAGTACCATATTCCAACAATAAACCATCCATGGGGCTGTACCCCGTTCCCACCAAAGCCACAAAATGTAGGGGTACTGCAACACACACCAATTGGCATTTCAAATCCGTCCCATGCCAGATGCACCCATCACACTATTCCATTGCCTTGATCACGCACACACATTGTAGAGACATACACACGCATCGGGCAAATCAGTGCACAACTGTGCACAAACTGTGCATGTCAGACATCTAACACAAACCCTGCAAGGTGCAACACAATAACTTTCGTCTCCGTCCCACAGGTGACGACCAGCATGATGCTGCGGATGGAGACACCAGCCATCACAGCCAGTCCACAAGCCCCCCACACAGACTCACGGATGTGGAAAGCCTGGACACCTCTACGGACGAGGACCCCCGAGCTGGAACATCTGGCGCGGCAGGGCGCAACAGCACCCCAGGACCCCTCCTACCCACCAACACATCTCACAGGGCTGGTGACCAGTCCCAGGCCCCTGCTGCCACGGCCATTGCGGCCAACACCACTGCCGCAACCACCACCACCACCATCACCACGGCCTCCCTGACCACTCAGCCATCCCAAGAGGTGGCACGAACCTCAACATCTACCCTGGGAGCCAGGAGGAGGCCCCGGGTGACCAATGTGGCGAGTGGGCAGGTCGGTGGCAGCAGTCCAGGTGGGAGGAGCAGGGACAGGCCAAGGCCAACAGAGCCTGGGAGCCAAGCCCTGCCGCAAATAGCCAGAGTCCTTGGGGCCTATGAAGAGGCCCAGGGACAATGGGCCAGGTCAGCTTCCGACACGAGGGAAGTCCTTGGGGTGTTGAGGTCCATGGACGCCCACATGGGCCGACTTGTGGACCTCATGGGCCAGCTAGTGGTGGAGGTGAGGGCCCACTCAAGGACAACCACACCACCTACGCCACCACCTGCTGGGGCGCAGGGACGTGCAACATCCAGTTCCCCTGCGTCCACAGCGAGTGGGCAATCCTCAGCCACCACCAGCAGTCCACAACCACGACCCCCTCCTTCCAAACGTGGAAGGGGCCGTCCGAAGAGGCAACAGATGTCCAGGGAGGACTTTGCACGCTCCAAACGCCAGTGAGTCAGCCAGCCATGGTGGCCATCCCTGCATTCACTTGGACTACCATCCTACCCCACACTGCCAGTCGAGTGGCAAATGTCTGTTGGACTGCGGACCCAGGACAACATGGGTACACCTTGACCATCACGCGGACAGGACCGTCCACTCATTGTACAGCATGCACCACCTTCTTGATCACCTTTCCCACAATCACATGTCACCTTTTAAATAAATACACCTGTATCACATCCTATGTCATCTGCTATGTTTATTATCAATGGTGCACAAACGTCAGCATGTTCAGAAATTCATCTGTAGTGTGTTCTGTCGATAGGCCAGGAGAGGCTGTAGGGACCTAGGGGTGACAAACAGAACAAGAGTCCATTGACTGTGTGTGTCACACACTCATCACACAGTACTTGTCATCAGGCCTAAGCAATGTACACACATCTCACAGAGCAACAGGTCACAATGTCACAGCCACTCTCAGTGGCATACTACCCTGGACATGGACCATTGCCACACAGCACTCAGTCAACAATAGGCCGCCCTGACAATGCACACATACACCTACACAACTATAGCGACATCAGCCGTCGTACATGGTCACTCACCGTCAAGTGAAGTAGCGGGCGATGAGCTGCTGACGCTCATTCACTGCTTCCTCCTCTCCACTGTCCTCGTCACTGGACACGGCTTGGCCTGCAGGCGGGGGCCCTGGCTGATCACCGTCATCCACTATCAGGGGGATCTGCCTGCGAATCGCAAGATTGTGCAGCATGCAGCATGCCACAACTATCTGGCACACCTTCTGTGGGGAGTATGCCAGTGCACCCCCGGTGCGGTCCAGGCATCGGAATCTGGACTTCAGGAGTCCAAAAGTCCGCTCCACCACACGTCTGGTCCTCCCATGTGCCTCATTGTATCTGACATCAGCTGGTGTACGAGGATTGCGTAGTGGACTTAACAGCCAAGGACAATTAGGATATGCAGAGTCACCAACAATCCATGCACGGGCCGGTTGCAGATTGGTCATCAGACGTGGGAGGATGCTGTGGCGCATGATGTGCGAGTCATGGCTGGAACCGGGAAACTTCGCACACACGTGTGTGATTATCATGTCTGCCAGGCACACCACCTGCACATTCAGGGAGTGGAAATGTTTCCGGTTACGGAAGATGTGCTCCATGGCCTGTGGTGCAACAAGGCCAACATGGGTGCAATCAATTGCACCAACAACCTGGGGGATGCGTCCAAGTGCATAGAAAGCACCCTTCACCGCTGGCAAATCACGAGCCCTGGGGAATCGGATGTACCGGTTCCTGTACAGCATCATAGCTGACAGGACATCCCGTAGCACCTTGCTGAACATGGGCTGGGACATCCCACCTCCACTGCCCACCGTGTGTTGGAATGAACCGGTTGCGAAGAAATGCAGTGCAGCCATCACCTTAGCCGTGGGGGTGAATGCTGTAGGATACACCCTGCGAGGACGAAGGTGGGGTTCCAACATGGCACATAGGCGATGCAGGGTGGGCCGGTCCAGACGGAACTTCCTTATGACCTCCACATCCTCCATGGCTGCAAGCAATTGGTAGGGGCGATGTATGTTAGGTCTCCTCCTAGGACAGATGGAAGTGGACACATGTCAATGCAACACACAACATGGTATTTACACATACACAAAACAAAGATCACTGACAAAGCAATAGTATCAACGAACAGCTGACAAGTAGGGACAGCACAGCAACATTACTCTTACACAGGTCCCCTTACCAATAGCAAGGACCACTGACACATACCATTGCTATGAGCATGCACATGGGGATTAAGGCCATATTAGCTTGATACGCATGATGATGGATTCAGACTGCATATGTGGGTAGCGGCAACACCACAGCAATATACCTAGCTGCTGTGCCTGACACCGCTTCCGAGGCTGGGTGAGTATGGCACACACCAACAACACAACGTACACAGGCTGAGCGGTACACCAATCGCAGCAGCTTGGACACGCAGACACAGCCCCAAGGGGGCTATATCAGTGTGGGAGGGTGACAGGCAGTACCACAGCTTCCAGGGACTGCTGATTGCCACCCCTCAACAACACCGCTGCTGCTGCCACCTGTCCACCTAAATGTCGACGACTCTGATGATATGTCCAGGTCCACTCACCAGCGAGGAGCTGCAGTTCCTGGATTCCGAGCTCCACGCACACTGCCCAAGGCGAATACCGGCAAAAGTCATGTGTGTGTAAGACAACTACAGTGTGTGTGGGAGTGCATGTGGGGGACACACATGTCGTTCATCCGCAGCACTATGAGTCTGAGCCTGTGGGGTTCCAACATGCACCGCTTACCATGCTAACAACAGGTGGAAGGGGTATGTAGGCTCTCTGGTGTTTCCCCATGCATGTCCCTCCCGAGTGGTGGTACATGGCATTTTCATGTCAGACACCCAGTGACGCAGACACTTGGCAATGCATGTTTCTGGGCAGCTATTGCTTGTGTGAATGGCTGGCTGGCTCCCTGCTGGCCTTCTCAGTCTCGGCAGACCTGGGCTGCACATTGACCGCCCAATCCTAGAAGGAAACTACACTGACTGTACAGTGGGTTACATGTGTCATTATTTCACAACTCACCTGAAATGCGCTAACTCAGCTCTGTCGATTGAACACTCCAGGCCTTGTGATAGGGATGTGTGTGAGAGATGGAGGCACTGATTGTGTCCTCCATTGCGGGGTGAGCCATTCACAGGGCGAGTACGTTGGGGGCTGCGCAGTGTTGGACACAGTGAGTCCACCCACAAAGATGTGTAGCCTTGTGAGCCATGTGTCGGTCTACCTGACAATGGACAGTAGATGTGGGCAGACTACACATTGCTGAAAGTGCTGGCACCCTGAATTGAATGGGATGGACAGGTACTGTGTACACACTCCCACCAGCATGCATTCACGTGTGGTGTACACATGCTGTTATGCCATGTCCCATACCGTCTTGCCTCTGTTACACGTCTCTGTTCATTTAGGATGGGTCAGCATCATGCCACTGTTATTGGTGGATGTGGGTGATGCTGTGAAGAGTATGTGTGATATTCCAACCCTCATGTGTACCATCCCTGCAGTTGGAAGTCCACCAGCCCAAGGCCTTGTGATGAGCCATTGCATCCACGTTGATGCTTCTGTGTACGTGTAACCGACAGTGCAGCCAATCCCACGAAGAGGGTGACGTCATCTGCCGTATGTGTGACCATGTTGCGGCGACTAATCGGGGGATGCTCCCTCGTATTGTCAGGTTGGCACGGCGCTGCATTTCACCACTAATGGTCTGCTATTGACAGTCACACAGCCTGTGGCGGATGGACGTTTGTAGGGGCATCAGCAGCAGGCAGGTGTACAGTACTGTGGGATTGTGTCCTTTGCAGCGAGAGGCAGCATGTGTCCACAGCCTACCCATGTTCTGGGTAATGTGATGTTAGTTGTGTGATGCAGTGGGTTGTGAGTGTACTCTGTGCTGGGTGCATCTTACATGCATAGGCGATTCCTGAGGGTCAAGATGTAATTTGGGCACTCAGCATAGTCAATGCGTTCAGAGTCGTAGGCCTCAGGAACAGCCTGTAGTCAGCTGGAGTGGCAATTCACATGTATGTGTGTGGTACTGTGCATACTCTGATTTCGTCCTAAACACATGTGTGCGATGCCTCACCACATATTCCTGATACTCACACATCCGGCACACTGTGCAACAGTAGTTGTGCCCGTGCGATGGACAGTTGTCTGGCATGGGCTCATGACCATTGTGGACTGTCATGTTGCAGTCAGTGTGTGTGGTGACACATTCTGCTCCATGCAGGTATGTCCTTGGCCTAATTCTGTAGTGGTCATCCTTAACACCATCAGGAGAGTGGGTGTGTACACAGCGATGAGTGGCTATGGCCGCAGGGTGACAGTCCGGGTGTTGTTCCATGTGCACAACACATGTGTCACTTATTGGCGGGTTCATTACCTGTACGACAGCCATTACGTGTTGATTGTGGTTGCTGTATACATTTGCACAGGTATCATGCAACATGTGCACTTGGGAATGTTCTGTGCTGGCTCCCTTGCACATGTCTGTGGATTTGATGCCAAATGAGTGAGGCCACCTCGCTCTCCCTCATGTGTCAACTACCATGTGTGCTGAGGGACAGGGGACGGTCAACAGTGGTGAGGCATTGGATGGTGCAGCTGCACAGGAGCTGGGTGAGACTAATGTGACCGGCGCATCGGAGGGGGCAGACGTGTGCTGGATGACTCACAGGCCCATACGACAATTGCAGCGTCATCTGAGTACAGAGGTCATGTGTCCATGTCTGCTAGCACAGGGGACGTGCACTCTAGCTCCTCTGCAGCCACGCGGAGGCCAATGCCCGCCCTCCCAACTACTTCCACTGGTGCAACACGTGTCGGCACTAGGATGACGGATAGAGTGTCTTACACACCAGGCACAGCTGCCCCTGCGACCCCTGCTGCACTCAGTGCCGGGTCTGTTGGGCATGTGCGGCATCTGTGCGTGGGTCAGTCAGCCTCCCTCAATGACTTTATTGCCCATGGCAACACCTTTCCGCAGTTGACATAGTTCATGGAGGGCCTACATTAGCGCGTGGGTGGGCTACACCAGTATGTCCAATAGTTGTCCCCCCAGTCAAGGTGGTCCTTGAACTGGGCCACTGTCAGGCTGACATACCTGACCTTCCCCCACCCCCGGACAGTGGCGCATCTGACAACAGCAGGGCACAAGTCCTGACAGAAGAGGTGGTGGCACGCAGACGTCATGACAGGTAGTGACGTCACGGAAGATGGCTTGCACCATCGGACTCATTGCCTCCCCTCGCTCACCCCACTGATGCGATTGCATCATGGGAGCACGCGCGTGTGCAGCAGCTCCAATCTCTCCCCAGAGAGGCCAAATAGTGTATGTGTGGCTCCATTCGCTCCAGTCACCGAGCTCACGGTAAAATAGGTGGGGGGACGCCGTACAGCCGCATGGTACCCCGACTCGTGCCCTGGACAACAGTGACGTAGCATGGCTGTCTCCGGAGTCCGGATACACCACATGCAACACACAGTAGCTGTAGCTGCCCTAGCGGCCCATGCGGCAAACACCATCCCAGACGACATGTCGACACACCCCGGCGCGCAATGTCATAGCATCCGATGCCATTGGCAAGGGACCCATGGTGTGTGATATGGGCCTCCTGGTGAAGTGCCTCCGAGCCATCCACCGCCAACGGGTGTCATGCAACTCACACACTACGCCAGAACATTAGGTAGCTGTGCCTGCACACCAGGGCTCGAGTCCGGGTACCATGCGGGTGTACGGCGTCCCACCACTTATTTTGCCGTGAGCTCGGTGACTGGAGCGAATGGAGCCACCCATACACTATTTGGCCTCTCTGGGGAGAGATTGGAGCTGCTGCACACGCGCGTGCTCCCATGATGCAATCGCATCAGTGGGGTGAGCGAGGGGAGGCAATGAGTCCGATGGTGCAAGCCATCTTCTGTGACGTCACTACCTGTCATGACGTCTGCGTGCCAGAGCCTCTTCTGTCAGGACTTGTGCCCTGCTGCACACTGAGAATGTATTGCCTGCGAGATGTGACCAGGAGCAGGGTGCCATGACCTCCCACCCACCAAGCTCCACTGCCATCCCATGCCCTGGGTAGCCTGTGCAGGTGGACGATGTAGGGGGTACACCTGAAGGCCAGGGGTGTACATGTCTCGGCACGGGCCTGGCTGACGCACAGCAGTATCCAGCATGTCCCCAGAGGGAGGGCCAACGTCCACACCTGATGCAGCATGGGTCGTGTGCCCGCCTGTTGTGCACACACTAGTCCACATTCATCCCCAGACAGCTGGTCTTTCCACATACCCAGAACAGTGGTAATGTACCCCGCCGGGTTCGTCCCCACACAGTCTGTATCGACACTGCATGTGTGCACCCACCCGTGCCACAGACCCACCTGTGCCAAGCGGCCCTCCCGCTTCACATGCCACATGTGTGTATTCCACAGTTGTGCTTCTCTCTCAGGGGCGGACATCCAACTGTCCCGTAGCATACAGACTGCACCCAGTCGGACTGGCATCCTGTTTGTATGTTAGGCACCCTCACACAACTACCTGTGCCACAGTGCTGGCTGTGCTGGCTATCGTGACTGCCATGGCAGTGTTGCTGTCCATGGCAGGGTACACTCACACACAATGCATACGTAGCTTATCGTATCACTACTCTGCACATCGGACTGGCCACTGTCCCTGGTGTTGTACATTGTTGCCGCCTGACTATGTATTCTGTGACTGGATGCTGTTGTTCCTGTAGTGGGTTGTGTCTGTGCAGTTGCTGCTTGCAGTTGTTACTGTGTGTGCATAGTTAAGTGAGGCACATGCCGTGAATGGTACCTTAACAATTGCAATGTCTGGTCTCACATTCCTATGTGTATGATACGTGGCTGGGACTTCACTTCTTTCAGACTCTGCTACTTGTGTGTGTGATGAAGACGTGTGTCTGTAACACGGATTGTCTGCATATATTTGGTGGTATTTCGGTGTTAATGTGTACGTGTCATGTTTGCGTGCATGCAAAGCACAGGGTGTGTGTCTAGCCACAGGATGACAGGTAGCATGTGCAGAGTGTGCGGGTATGTGTGAGCTTACTTTCTGGCTGGCCAGCAGCGTAGGTGTATGTGTATCTTGTGATGATCATCGAGCCAGGGCACATGGTTTACTTACAATGTGTGCATTTGGGAGGTGTAGGTGTGTGTGGTGTGTGTGGTGTGACTTTGGGGTAGTGTTGGTGTGTGTGTGTGTGCGCTCTGGCAATGTCGACTACACACATGTGTTACCCAGGGGCATGGTCAGTGTTTGTATCCTTGTTCGGGTCTGTTAATGTGAGCACATGTGTGTATTGTCTGTTGCACAGTGTGTGGGTGTGTCCTTGCAGTTCAGGATGACTCCTACTTGATATGTATTGGCCATTGTGGGTCTGCAGGGTGTGTGCATGTGAAGATTGTTCCTTGTTCAATTGAGCATGTATGTACATCTCGGCGGTTCGTACTCACTGTGCAGCCCTGCCCACCCACACTGATGTCGTGTGTGTTTTGGCATGCATTGATGTGGCGTGCAACTGGCGTGGCTCCTATATTTGCTTGTTGAGTGTGATGTCAGACTGTGAAGGTGATTGTACACATATGTAGGACTGTGCTTTGTAGTGACCAGGCCGTCAGTGTTGATGTGATGATCTGTTGGGCCACGTCAGACACTGACATGCCAAGGCCCACGACCTGTGATATTTTACTGGGTCCACAGTGGCAGCAACTCATGTGCATTGACATCCAATGTCACTTGACTACATGGTAATCTCACGAGTCCCGTGTACTTCTCACACTCTCATCCTCTCTCATTCGTACTTGTCTACGATCAATAATTCTCCAGAGTCAGATATTAGCTTTAAGGCATGTATTTAAGCTTACTTCCTCTGTGATGCAGGATGTGGACACTACTGACAGCGTAATGCATGTGGGGGATATACTTAGCATGGTTACACATTCAAAAGGGGGTACAGGTAGATGTGATAAGTCGTTAATTGTGGAAATAAGGCTTCTGAGTTAAGAATGCCCTGCCCTTGCTATGCTACAGTACATTAGCTCATTACTGAGGTGCCGTAGGCTGTGACACAGACAGTATTGGTTTACCCTACCAGACAGCTTGACATCATGAGCATAGTACATCTCAGTCCCATGGTACAGGTTTACGACAATAGTGACGCCGACACACCTGCGTCAGAGGTGACATCAGAGCATGAGCCTACATGCATGCAGCATAGTCTCACATGTTGTTGCGATATGGTGGCTACTGTACATGACTCAATGCCCGGGGACATGTTGTGGGGTGTTGCATTTGTTGTCCATGCAAATGTCCTTGCACGGGATTTCAGGAGAAGGTGTGATGACAGTTCTCAAGTTATTCAGCAGACAGTTCAGCGTGCACTTACAGGTGCATGTGTTCAGGTGCGCGGCATGCATATTGTAGCAATGTGGTTCGTGCAATGTTGGCCATGTGGTCACTGTACACAGGTCCCATTCCTCAGCCTCCCCGTGTTCATGCAGGGACACGGGATATGGTGATGGACAGGGTGCATGTCCCGGAAATGTCAGGTGTCATGACGGTGGAGTTGATGGTAAGATGTTTGTTTCCGTGTGCATGGTATAGTTTTTGCACAGCTGACTGGCCACTGCGTGCGGACGGCAAGCATGGGTACGGTGTTGCACATGAATGTTCAATTGTGGGTATTGATTTGGGGACCCATGAATTGACAGGTTGTCAGGTATGCGATACCTTCCTGCAGTGCATCCCTCGCATTGGCGGTATTTGTGGTTGACATCCAATGAAGTGGATGGTGGGTTGCAACGTGTTCCTCGTAGTTTGTCCCTTGTTGAATCCTGATGGGACATGTCGGATGACATTCGATGAAACTGTAATCCAGCATACGTTGTGTGGAGGCACACTGGTTCCATTGCAGTGTGTGTCCTATTGCAGCCACAAACGCCATGGCCCCATACACTGAACAGTTCCTGTCGTGGGTGTCCAGGGGTGAGAACAGGTGTACCAGGTCCCCAATTGGACATGCCGGGTTGGAGAGACATAAATCCACAGGCCAGTGGTACGGGCACCTCCGACAGTAGAAAACGGGGATGACGCAGCTGAACATTTCAATGCGGTAAGTTACTCGATAACTTACATTCAGCATAGCCAGATTTGCACAGCCCACTGTCTGTATCAAGCTATTGCTGTACAGCTGCATCTGTCTGGCGTAGGTGTATAGTACTGGTGCCCCGTCCATTTTGCTGCTGGGTGCTGTGATGGCGTGCTCCGGCTGCCTGGGCTGTCTGCTGAGTGCGACCTCGGACGGTGCTGTGTGTTCTTGAATGGATGTTAGGCGGCAGGACTTTGTGTATGGCTTGGGAGGCGGCCACAGGCCATCATCCCACATGCTCCTATGAATGGTCAAGGCCAGTGGTGTCTGACTCCTTCCTGATTACTTGCATTTGAGCCACATGGAGCAGTGGTATAATTGTATTTTGTGGTTTTATCTTTCTTTCATGTTCGGCGTTATCTGCCAGGGGATGGTTGACTCAGCATGGCTATGTTTGGGTTGTGGTTGTTCCAATGGCTCCGTTCTCCTGCAGGATATGTTGCAATGTGATTTGGCTGTGGGAATGGAAGGACATTCACTGCTATCTGCTCTCCCGTGTGTGGGTGGGTCACTTCTTTCCCGCTGTACATTGGGACTTGTGTGTGGGCGTCGTGATTGTGAACACCTGTTCTCAGCCAGCAGGGTTTCTCTATTTTGGACATGGCATGGCTTGTTGTTGCGTGCAGGATGGTATAGATATTGTTTGTTGTGACTGGCGTGCCTTTTGCGGTCAATGTCCATTGTTTGTGCAGTTCTGTTGCAGCTGCCATGTGCTTCTCCATGCTTTGCACACAGGTGTGTGTCCTCTTCCGACGTCACTTTGCTCCCCTGTTCGGCACACTTGTGTGACTACGTTTTGGCAACTGTGAGTTGTCGGTTGTGGTCATGATTGACGCAGGGGGACCACGTGACTTGTGCCTTCAGGGTGGGGCTGGTGTGTGTGGTGTGTTGTTGTGACCCTGCGGTGTTTGTGTGCAGCCCATGCGTGGCGCTGTCGTTGGCCTCTGCGTTGTGCGCATGTGCGTCATCGCCGGGGCGCTGCGGTGCCGTGCACGTCACCTCCTGGTCCGGGGTATTGGGTGCCCAAGATGTTGCGGGTTGATTATATTTTACAGGTGGGATATGCGTGGGTACAGTGTTGGATGTGTCCTGTCCCCACAGGGGTGTCTAGGGGGCCCATGTACAGTTATTCCGCCCTTGCATTGTGTGCGGTATTTGCATGCCCTTGTTGTGTCTGCCTACCTGCGTCATCGTTGCGCGTTCACTCCTAGCTGCTGCATCAGGTACAGCATTGGGATGGCCTGGAGTGCAGGATTCATGTCTGAGTCGGCCAGGTTGGTGTTTCTGTGGTCGACAATGTGGTTTCCGCCTCCTGTTCTCGTGCGGTGTCTCTTTGCCGGTGTGGCTGTTTGGTTGTGTCATCGTAATTTGTACGCCGGGCGGTACGTCATTTCGTCGGACGGTGTGCCTCCGTTGGCTGGCGCCGCAACGTAAACGGGCGCACTTTGATGGCGGTCGGCGTTGCAGGCTTGCGGGCGGTATTAGCCTGACTTTTCACATCCTAATTTGACGGGAGTGCGGGCAGTTGCTGGCGGACGGTAACTAGCGGTTTTTACCTCCGACGGCACGGCGGTAGTGTTTCCGCCCGCCATCGTAATGACCCCCTAATTATGTTAATTATGGAGGTACACTTTTTAAGAAATTTAGATGTGTTGTGAATTGTGTGGTGTTATAGGGTAGGAAATAAAAAATATTAAATTTATGCAACAATGTTTTTGATTATTTTTAATTTTTTTATAATATAATCTTTGTAGGTAATTTTTTGATTTTTTTTAACATAATATGTTTCTATCTTTTGTAATTTTTAATATTTTTATATATATATATATATTTTTAACATCTTTTGTATTGTATTTGATATTTTGTTTTTTTAATTTTGAATTGACTTTAGTGGGAATATTAATTTTTACCACTTCGCTATCCAACACTTTCCCTACTGTTGCACTCACTGGAGTGGGAATAGTAATTTGTACCCCTCTGCTATCCAACACTTTCCCTACTGTTGCACTCACTGGAGTGGGAATAGTCATTTTTACCCCTCCGCTATCCAACACTTTCCCTACTGTTGCACTCACTGGAGTGGGAATAGTCATTTTTACCCCTCCGCTATCCAACACTTTCCCTACTGCTGCACTCACTGGAGTGGGAATAGTAATTTTTACCCTCCGCTATCCAATATTTTCCTTACTGTTGCACTCACTGGAGTGGAAATAGTAATTTTTACCCCTTTGCTATCCAGCACTTTCCCTACTGTTGCACTCACTGGAGTGGGAATAGTAATTTTTACCCCTCCGCTATCCAATACTTTCCCTACTGTTGCACTCACTGGAGTGAGAATAGTAATTTTTACCTATCTGCTATCCAACACTTTCCCTACTGTTGCACTAATTGGATTGAGAATAGTAATTTTTTTTTTTCACAACATATTTTTATTGTTGACAGCCAATACAGTACAAAGATCGTACAGAGCACCCAAGGTATATAGATAGGGTGATACATATGAAAGTCAACATTTTCAGCAATACCATAGGATTCATTGCACAGAAAATAAAATACAAGGAAAATTATAGGTAGAGAAAAGGAAAAGAAAATGAAAAACAACTGTCACCTTGCCTTTGGTTAATAAACATATCAATCCTGAATATAAAGAGATTTTCGCCACTCACAGTCACATTGAGTAAGAGCACTACATAGATGTCCAATGGCTAGTGTCATAGCGACTGTTCGTCAGTGTGAGACAGGGGGGGAGGACGTTCCAGATACAATCCCCTGTAGTCAGCCCACCTTTTCCAAATTTTGTAGTGTTTACGGGGGCATCCCCTCGCTTCAAAGACTGGGAGTTCCAGGCCCATGCAGAAGTCTAGGCCCCTTTTCCACACCCCAAGCGACGGTGGAGACTCGTCTTTCCAGACCCGGGCAATATCTCGCTTTGCCAGTGTGAGACCCAGAAATAGGAGGTGACACTTGTATCTATTCCCTCTGATGTCCTCCGTAATATGCAGCATGGCTAACCGCGGTGAGGATGCAATGTCCCATCCCAGAACCTCCGAGAGGCATGTGAACACCCCTCTCCAGAATCTCGATAGTGTTGGACAGGACCAGACAGTATGCAGGAAGGTGCCCTCCATGGATTTACAGCACAGGCAATGCGGGGACGCGATGAGCCCAGCACGCCACAGCCTGTGTCTTGTAAAATAAGCTCTGAGTAAATATTTGAACTGAATAAGACACAGACAGGCCGCGATTGCTGCGCTGCGTGGGGATTCTAGAGCCTTCACCCAGTCATCTTCCTCTAATGGACCTAGGTCCTGTTGCCATGTCCCTCTAGTTTTGTGCAGGGTAGTAGGGGTATTGTTGATAAGGGTGCAATATATTTTAGTTATTTTATGGTCCCCCAAATCGCCCATGAAAACCTTAGCCTCAATGGGATTGAATTCAGAAATCTCGGTTAAATGGGATATATATGGGGTAAAGGCATGCCGGAACTGGAGATAGCGGTAGAATTGTGTGCGGGGCATGTCATATTCTGCTTGTAGGTCAAGAAAGGACTTGAGAGTGCATCTGCACACTACTGCTCCCACCGTATCTATTCCAATGGCCTCCCAGCCCTGAAAGCCGGACAAGTGCGTCAGCTGTGGTAGTTGTTCGCTGCTCCATAGTGGAGTTTCCCTAGTGAGTCTCCCCCACCAACCCATCTGTCGGAGCGCCGACTTCCAAATCCTGAAGACCGTAGCTGTAGCGGGTGGTAGCTCTCGAAGCAGCGTCATTGAGTACAGAACCATGTGGAGAGCATTATCTCCCAGCAGCCAGCATTCTACAGCACAGGCCGGATCCTCGCGGCTGCCATACCACCAATCATTGAGCACGAGTAAGTGAGAGGCCATGTAGTATGCCTGAAAGTCGGGAGTGGCTATGCCGCCGGAGTAGGTAGATTGGAAGCAGGGCCTCAGGGCTACTCGTGATGCACCACCCCCCCAGAGGAAACAGGCCAGAATAGCATTCAATTGGCGAAACCATGTTGGTTTTATCGGATAGGGATAATTCTGCAATTGATAAAGGAGACGAGGCAGGGAAATCATTTTAAAAATAGTGGACCTACCAAAGAGAGATAAGGGTAGATGAGACCACACTCGCGCCTGGTCGCCTACTTGTGTCCAGAGGGGGGCTAGGTTTTTGCTCCACACCAATGCCTGAGACGATGAGAGATATACTCCCATACACTTAAAGCCATCAGGAACCACCACCACTTCTCGCGACCAGTCACCCAGCCGATCTCCGCCCTGTAGTGGCCACAAAAAGGACTTCCCTTGGTTCATATAGAGGCCAGATGTTTTGCCAAAGATCTGCATAATGCGGCGAAGGCGTAGACCAGATCGGTCAAGGTCCGTGAGGAAAAACAAGACATCATCCGCGTAGAGTGCTATGCCATCGGATATGCCCGGCGCCCATTCGAACCCACGAAGCTGCTCGTCTATACGTATCCAGGCCGCAAGCGGCTCCATAGCAAGAGCAAAAAGGTAGGGGGAGAACGGGCAGCCCTGTTGCGTCCCCCGCCCGATAGAGAAACTCATAGAAACCGAGTCGGCCACTCGGACTGAGGCAGTTATGGTAGTATAGAGCAGGCGGATGAGGCTCAGCAATCGAGGACCGATATTCAGATGATCGAGCAGGGCAAACAAATACGTCCAGCTGAGAGAATCAAAGTCCTTGTTCATGTCTGCCAGCAGAAGTGCGACTGGGGTATCAAGTTTACGAACTGCGGTGATAGCATTATGGGCACGTCTGATATTGCGGCGTGTAGCGCGGTTCGGCAGAAATCCTACCTGATCAGGGTGGATCAGCTCTGTAATATATGGGACTAGACGGTTCGCAATTGCCTTAGCTAGAAGCTTAGCTTCCACATTAAGTAGAGAAATCGGGAGATAAGACAAATAATGATCCGGTGGACGGACCGGCTTCAAGAACACGACGATCTCCGCATGCCGCCAATCTGGCAGAAGATCACCACTCTCCCAGGAAGCCTCCAGCGCCGCCAGGTACGGCTTTAAGAGCTGTGGGTGATATTTCGGTAGAACTCACAAGGGTAGCCGTTTGGGCCAGGAGCTTTACCGGCTCGCATATCTAGTAGTGCGAGCAACAGTTCATCTACCGACAGGGGGGCGTCCAGCGCTGTATCGGACAGCGCCTGGGGAGGAAAGTCATCAATAAATTTCTGTACAATGTCAGCAGGCAGTACTTCATGGGGGGCATACAGATCCGCAAAGTACAGGGCAAAGCTGTCCGCAATGGCGGATGGGTCCGTGGGAGCCGTCCCATTGGGACCCTGTATACTTGGGAGCGTCCGAGGGCTCAGTGTCTGCTGACACAGGCGATGCAATAGGGCACTGGATTTGTCTCCCCATTGGTATATCCGGCTACGGGTGGCTAGCCAATAAAGCCGGGCTTCGTTTAAAAGTTGTTCAACACAAATGGGGCCGTTCCCAGTAAAGTGACCGAAGGTACTCTAAGACTAAATTGTGAGTGTGGACATCTCACAAAAAGTGAAGGACTGGCCTCACACACCACCAGGTGTCATGCTTCATCATTGGCAGTCCTCGCCCTCTAGAAACTTGGTTTGGTAGAGGGCGGGCCTTCATCTGACGACAGGGAGGCACTTCTAAACTAAGTGGGGGCCCGTGAAAAGTGAGTGGAGTTTAAAAACCATTATAGTTACCAAATTACATTTTAATAGGACAGATAGCCATACGGTATTAAAAGAGGTGGACGGTGAGATGGGGGAATTTATTGTCCCCTCACCGTAGTGGATGTGGTCAACATGTTTCTGCCGTTTGGCCCAGATGGGTCCATGGCATTCATCAGGACCAATAAAAAGGGGGCTCTGCTCTTACTAACTTCGTGGTGGGAAGGTACTCACTAATCACGGTGCAATTTACCTTCCTCTGCCCAGTTAAGAGCACCATTTAAACCACACTCCCCCCTCGCTCAGTCACCATCGGGGAGGACAGAAGGACACAACTAGGTGCAATCATGGGAGACGCACCTTGAGGCAGTAAGGGAATGCATGCATGCGTGAGTGAATGATTGCGTGCTAGTCTGAAAAGGAGCACCGCTCCATGCTCTAAGACATGTTTTCATTTTGCCATTATTGTTATTGTTTTTTTCTTCCAGAGTTTGACTACAGGGGTCTCCCCTCCATCCTCCTCCTATGGGGCATGTAGGGTATGTTCCTAGGGTAAGACGTGAGAAACTTTCTCGCACATAATCTTCATGCATTCTAGTTTGTGCACAGATGAGTGACACGTATTACACACATATAGCCACTCACGTAATAATTATATGTGCATGTGTGGTCCTGAATGATTCTATTAAGTGACCGAGCATTCTTCTGATGGTACTCTTGGGTGTATTTATTTAATGTTTTACAGGCTTACGAAGAGTTCTTCTCTCCGGTGGAGTGTGACATAGGTCATCCCACCAAGTGGTACCTTCTCACCACGAAGTTGGTAAGAACGGAGCCCCCTTTTTATTGGTCCTGATGAATGCCACGGACCCATCTGGGCCAAACGGCAGAAACATGTTGACCACATCCACTACGGTGAGGGGACAGTAAATTCCCCCATCTCACCATCCACCTCTTTTAATACCATATGGCTACCTGTCCTATTAAAATTTAATTTGGTAACTATAATGGTTTTTAAACTCCACTCACTTTTCACGGGCCCCCACTTAGTTTAGAAGTGCCTCCCTGTCGTCAGGTGAAGGCCCGCTCTCTACCAAACCGAGTTTCTAGAGGGCGAGGACTGCCGATGTTGAAGCATGACACCTGGTGGTGTGTGAGGCCAGTCCTTCACTTTTTGTGAGATGTCCACACTCACAATTTAGTCTTAGAGTACCTTCAGTCACTTTACTGGGAGCGGCCCCATTTGTGTTGAACATTTTGTGTTGGAGGCTGGCCTGCTCCTAGTGCCCGCGCCTCTGGTTCCCTCCCCCAGGATTCCCCTGGGGTTAGTGTGGGTTCTTCATTTAAAAGTTCATTGGCGTATGTCTGCTGTAAGTGTAGTAGTTGCCTGCGCGCAGCCTGTCCCGTCGCATCCCTACTAGCACGCTCTAAGTCGAGCAGCTGGGCCTCAATTTTTAGTAGCTTGTCTCGTCTCTGTCTGCGTTGTGCAGTACAGAAGGCAATATCCGCCCCCCTAAGAGTGGGTTTCATCGCCTCCCACAGTGTGACTGGGGATTCCACCAAGTCTGTATTAAACAATAAATAGTCTTCCAAGGATTGATGGATATGCGCCCTATAGTTAGTATCCCGCAGCAGCCACGGCGACAAACGCCATCGGAATTGGGAACGCCTAGGGTCCAAGGCACAAGAGGATGGACACTGGTGAATGATCAGACAGCCCTCTGAGGAGGATCTTAGCTTCGGTCAACCTATGTGTGTGTGCCGGAGAGGAAGATGTAATCTAAACGAGAGAAGGATGCATGGGCACCAGAAAAATAGGTGTACGCACGTGTGTTGGGGTGTACAGTCCTCCACGAATCAGCCCACCCCAAACCCTGAACTAGGGGCGATAATTTGGAGTCTGGAGTCTCGGTAACTTGGGCCACAGCACGCCACCTGTCTAGTGACGGGGACATAACATCGTTCCAATCCCCCCGAACTAGGGTCAATAGTGATGGAAGGTCAGTCCAGAGCATCGTCAATTTTTCCACTAGGGACCACGAGAGAGGGGGGTGGTGTATACACTACCTACAACAATGGGTTCCCCATAGAGTGTCCCGTATATCACGAGGAACCTACCTTGTGGGTCTGGCCGCGTTCGGCTATGGACAAAGGGGACACTGCGATGTATTAGGATTGCAACCCCCCGGGAGCCTCCAGTGAAGCCAGCATGATATGTGTGAGCAAAACCAAAGCGTCCCAAGCAGGGCATCTTAGTGCCCGCTAAGTGGGTCTCCTGCAAAAGGAGGACATCCGTCTTGTGTCGCTTTGCCTGGCGCAGCACGGCTCCACGTTTAATCTTGTCGAGTAGACCATTGACATTCCAACTAAGGACCCGGAGCTCTCTACTCCTGCCTCCCGCTAATTCTTTTGACGTAGACGGTAGTAGCATAGATACAGGAAGCTAACAAAGTGAGTGACATTGGCAGTCTCAGGAGCACATATGGCGGAAAACTTAGTGGCAGTGACAAAAGACATTAAATAGTTCAAAAAACCAAACCACTCCCCCACCCAATACCTCAAAACCGCAGAAGTATCTGTCGTGGTGGGCGACGCACCACTGCCCCAACGGGGGCAAGCCACAGCCCCACACCAACGGTTCCCCATAGAACTGCCCCCAAACAAACAATATATCCTCAGATATTGAGAAAGATGGATGGGGGGATGGCCTCACTTAGGCCCATGAATAGTGACATCAGCAAAAAGATTGGATAGGTCCCAGTTTCAAGACCCCAATACAAGTATAACACAGTCTAAATAGGAATACAACATATGAAAAATGAGGAAGAGTTCACCAGCCAGTCCGGTCTGCAGAAGGACATTGTTCGGGGCCCTCAGTCTCCAGAATGTGACGGCAATGAATCTCGTGGATCTCCATCGACCCGGGAGTTGGAAGCACCCTGAGAGTATGAGCGACGTCGCGACCGTGACAGAATAGTAACTTTTACCTATCCGCTATCCAACACTTTCCCTACTGTTGCAATCACTGGAGTGGGAATAGTAATTTTTACCCCTCTGATATCCAATACTTTCCCTGCTGTAGCACTGAATGGAGTGCTAAATGTAAGTTTAAAAATTATTAAATATGTTAATGTTTTAATTAATAAAATAATGTTTTTATTAGATTTTATGTTATAGGTGTATGTGTATGTATATATATGTATGTATATATATATATATATATATATATATATATATATAGTTGTAAATGTATATATATATAATTTTAAAATAAATTAAAATTATTAGTTTAATTGTTTTAAAGAAAATATACATAAATATATTATATTTTATATATGTATGTTTAAATTTTTTTAATTCAATTTATTTATTATATTTGTTAAAATGTACATTACATCTAAATAATTTTTTAAAGTTAACTTCATTATTTAATTTATTTAACATTATTTTTTATATATAAAAACACGATATTTTGTACATCAATATTTTTTACATTGATATTACTTTTTCGATATTTTTGTACTTTATATTATAAAGATAGGATGTCGATATTTTTGACATCGATATTTGTGTGTCAATATTTGTGTATGGGGATATTTTGGTAATCGATATTATGTCAGTGATCCTCACCAAACACACAGACTTCAAAATTGTTAAAAACCAGGCTGCAAGATATTTACTTTAGCTCCTCGATGTTCATCAGCAAAATCCAACTTACACCATTTAAACTGGCTACCTAGCCACAAAATGATTGAAGACTCCATGCTATGCCTACAGATGATTTAATGGAATTGGATAAAAATACACCAAATATTTGGCTACTTACACAGTGCATTCCTCTTCTCAGAATGTTTTGGATATCCCACATTTAAGAAAACATTGTTTTGAGCTAAATAATTTTGTGTACTTGCCTCTCGATTCTGGAATGCTGTTTATGATTATCCAATTGCTTTTGGGAAACAGTTCCAACCTCATTTTTTATATAAACAATAACACCCATCCACGTCCCATACTCCTGTATGCTGTAGGGCCAAGAGACCTGCAGGTGTATGTTGCGCTGTGTGAATGACATATAAAATAACATAACATTGAGGCGTTTTCAGAGTGTGCCTGTGTGAAATTGGGTTGTTGGTTGCAGGGCGAACCACAAAAAGTCCCTAAATTAACCGGCACTTAACTCTGGGTAGCTTGGCACAAAATGCAGTCAGGAGTAACTTAGAGGCAATATATAAAGTATTTATCAGCATACAAACAGCAATAGGGTGAAAACACAACACAAGAACAATCTCAAACCAATTTAGAAAAATAGGGTAAATGTTAAGAAATTATTTGACACCAAAACCACTAAAAACCAATCAATAGACCCGGAGTTATGAATTTTTAAAGTTTTTTTGTAAAATCCAGCACCTAAAACACAAACGCGCCAACCATGGACATCTAGTTACACAAGACTGGGTCAAAGTTGAAAAATATGGCAGACTGCGATGGAGCGTGGTTTGGATACAAGAAGTGGATTAGGCCCTGCCAGCGCTTACCTTTGGACTTAGTAAAGTTCAGTGGGGCAAGGCTTCTGGAGGTGTCTGAGCGGAGTGTCATTTTTGGGCAGCCTTTGGTAGAAGCCGCCGGGAAGGTTTCTATGTTCGGACTTAGTCTCTTCTGTGGAAGTCGAAAATCTCCACTGGGATAAGGCAGAAGGTGTGTAGCAGAAAACCGTTTCAGGGGCTCGGATACCCCTTTGTGGCTTCTTCGATCTACGTTCTTCTGTGCAGCAGAAAAACATTTTCCACGGTCCATTGCCAAAGTCAATCCAACCAGTGATGCACCTCTGGTGGATTGGCAAGCAGGTTTGTCCCAGTCTTCTCCTGGTTCTCAGAGCAGATATTGGCCAAAAATTCTAAATCCTCAAATTTGGGTTTTGGCCATCTGGGCTCCTTTAGCAAGGGTTCAGGACTAGTGGGACACCACTTGGGGGTTCAGGACTCTCTTAAACTGGGTCCTAGTGCAGGTTCAAGATGGTGGGATCCTTTTGTGTCCCTGTGGCTCTGAACAGGAGGCCAGCAAACTAGCCCTGGGAGTCACTCTGGTAGCCCTGGGTTCAGGTGAAGATGCAGGGCTCAACAGCAGGTCTGGCCTCTGAGGTCTAGCCCTTGGTCAGGCTCCAGGCAGCAAAGCAGTTCTTCTACCAACTATTGAAGGCACCAGCGGGCATGCAATGCCAGCTCAAATTATAGGAGTGTATGCAGTGAGTTTGGGGGACCCAAATCGTGAGACTTCAAAGCCGCACAGCACTGGATGTCACAATGTCCGACCAGCTGGAAGATACCGTTGTTTCACAACTTAGGCCGAATGGGGCTGTGAATGCAGGAAATAATGCCAAATTTGGATGGACACAAAGTATACTTGTTGCCTAAGAGAGAGTTAGTACAGAAGCAAGACAAAATGGAATGGCCTACCAAGCATCTAAGAGGAAGAGCAAGAGGATAGGCAAGAGGAAGGGCAAGTTCATCCCTCAAAAACCACCAAGGGGTTGGAAATCAATCAACGAAGACCAGCATTAAGGCCCTGGCCACAAGCCCCTTGGGCACACTGCCCAGGCAATCATCGGCTATAACTCTTAATCCAAGAGTCTCAGGGGTGCCGCAAATGGGGCTGGCGGTTGGCCTCTCCATCCCTTCCGTCATTCCTTGTCCCAGAGACCCTCTACTCACCATCCAAATGAGCACAAGTAGTTCCACAACTGAGGTGGTCCCCGTAAATAACACCACAATGAGGGATGAACAGCAATGAGCCCAATACACCGACAAGCGCAGGCCATGAACCATCACTCAATACCTGAACTATCAAAAGCAATGCATACAGGGCTGTTCCTCGAATCACTGTGACCGGTGCAACCCAACAAGAGAACCCACTGATGTCTCACCAAAAACAACGGGGACACGAACTTCCCTCTACCACTCACGGTGACTATTGAGCTAACACCAAAGTGCTAAATTTTGCTCCAGAATACATCTCCAGAGGAAACCATGACTTCCTAAATAGGGGCAACGTCCTTCGGATTTTATCATCAATTCCAGTACTTCGTTACCAGAAATCTAGGGACCTTGTGGCAGAAGAAGCACCATGTGGTAAAGCAAACAAGGCCACATGGACCTCAACTGAAACAGCACAGAGAGACCTCTTGGGAGGGCCCACTTTCGGGAAGTGGGAAATAAAGTTCACTCCATGTTATGATCCAGGATACCCCCTACCTCTCCTTTCTCCTGGTCAAGCAAAAGGGCAAACCTGGGCACAAAGGACAACCTCCTCTGTGTTCAAGGGCGCAAGGAGTCCTTCGTCAAGAGATCTAGCAGCACAGAGCAATGATTGGGGAATAGCACGAGCTGAAACCAAATTACCGAATGAGGCGCAAGGGGTATTGTGAGATAAGGTGACTGGGTTTGGCCCAGGAGCCAACTGACAGAGCCAACAGCCACCATCTGAGCTTGTTCTCTTGGAATATAAATGTTCTCTCCATGAAGCGAAATGACCCATACTTTTACAACTACTTGAGATCATTTGAGGAAGGGAGAGGTGTGACGCAGCAGCCAGGGCAGCTGACTCCGGAGCTCAGGGCTCACGGTTCGATCCCCGGTGGCAGCTCAGCTCAGCACCATGCGACTCTGGGGAATAGCTCACTTAATCTCCCCGACGGCCCCCAGCGCCTTGAGACCCTTAAGAGTGAGTAGTTTGCGCTTTACAAATACCGGATTTAGATTTAGATTTGATGTCATCATTGTGCAAGAGACCTGGCTTGCTGAACCTGCCCACATTCAAGGTTTTATGAACTTAATTGCCCCAGCTCTGAAAAGGGCCAAATATGATCACCTCTCGGGTGACTTGGCTACTTACCTCTAAATAGTGAGCATAGCCTCTGCCACAGCTCTGGAAGTCAAATCTCTCGGTTTATGCACAACTAAATGCACTATTCCAGTCAACACTACAGCAGCTGAGGCAGTCTTCATCAATTCCTATGTCCACCCAAAAAGCAAGCCAAAGGACTCCAGGAAACTAGTACAGGAATTATTGAGGGTCACAGAGGAGGATGGCTCCATATATCTTGTCATTGCTGGAGATTTCAATTTGCACTTATTGGGTGTCCCCACCAGCAACATAGCAACGGTCCACACCGCACTCTGGGAGACCCCCACGCAAGGCAGGAATACACTTGGGTCCCAAACAAAAACTGGAAGCAGCGCCTAGACGCCCCCGGGCATTCAAGCGCTATATAAATTTAAAAATCAAATCAATCAAATCAAATTGAAGCCGCCTACTGGAGGATCTCGAACATCCGAGCTGTAGGGCATTGAACGGCAGATTTACAGGAGATAATCCACCGGCCATTACATATCACTCCAACAGAACTAGCTCAACTCTGGATTACAATGTTGTTACTCTTCCACTATTTCAATATGTTTGAACACATCCAATTAGTGACAGAACCGGAAGTGATCGGCTGCCACAGGAGGTGTCATTTTCTCCCAACGTATCCATCTGTCAGGGAGAGCCCGGACGGGGGCCGAGTGCCGCATACCCGGGGGCTTGGCACCAGCGTGAGGAGGAAAAAGGGTCCAGCCATGGCGGGGTTAACAAACTCCTCACGCCGTCTCCTCTGCAGGATGACGCGGAAAGCGTCGATGAGCGCGACCAATCACAGCTGAGAGAGACATGGAAAAGAGACCTCTCGCGAGAGGACGGGGCGAACGCGGAAGTCGAAGAGGACGGAGACGGAGGAACCGAGGACGCCCAAGGGAACAAGCTGGAAGACGCCGGGACGCGGAGACATCCTGCCGAGCCGGAGAAAGGAACCCCAGGGACCAACCACACCACCAACGCCGCCACGGAAGAAGAACCGGAGACGTGGAGCGAGGACTGGTGGATACCCCCGGGAGACGCGAGCTTGCAGCCGTAACTCAGGAGAGTTACGGCCCTGGCGGTGAGTAGGCACTCACCGGGGACCCTGGGGGGGAGGAAGGGGACGAGCATGTAATTCGGGGCAGACGTCGGTTGGTAACCGAACAGCCCCGGGTGGGTTACTGTTGGAGCTGTGACAAAAACAGCTCCTTGTGTATGTTTTTGGTAGTCAGCCTTGCGTGTATTGTTTTTAGGATCTTTGCGGGCTGCTTGTTCTTTTGCCTTTCTTTTACTTTGGGGGTTCTTCGTTGGCATTGGAGCAACAGAGGCCTTCAACCCAGGCCTTCCCCTATCGTTACATCACTGACCTAGCCTCCTCCCTGTTAAGCTCACAAAACCGCTGATAGGCTGTACTGGCTTTTCTTGTCCTTTTCCCTTTCACGACTTCTTCTTCCTCATCCCTGCACACCCCTCCCTCATGTGTCCCACCGTCGTTCCTGCTGTACAGCACTAACAACACCCGGAAAGGTGAAGGGTATAACAAGAGTGCAATAGACCAGAGTACTTACTGCCATTTATTTCTTGTTTTCCCTCCGAGTATCCTGGGGAACCACCACCGGCGAGAAAGGGATTCAAGACCCGGAGGCAGAAGCTCTCTACTCACGCCGACTCAACCACTCCCTCCCCCTGACGAACTGTACCCGGAGCTCAAGACTCCAGTAGCCCATTAACCATTCCCCATCATCCGCTTACCTACCTGAAGACCTCAATAAACTTATTTTCACAATTGCACATCCTGTACGGCCTCCTAGCTTTCATTTCCGACCCTCCCTCCGACAAGTGGTGTCAGAAGTGGGATCGCCGGAAATGGAGGCCACACTAAAGAGAATGGCCGAAAACCAGGAGAAACTGGGACAAGTTATGGAGAGATTCCTCACGGTAGATGAAGAGGATCGCGAGAAACTCCATAAATCCCTCACAGAGCAAAGCCAGACCCAGGAAACTTTGATCACGAGATTGGCCAAAACCTTTACACAGCAGAGAGGCCATCCTGCCCTTCCCTCAGTAGTATTGCAGAAATACGTTAGTGGGGAGGACCCAGATTTTTTTCCCACTAATTTTGAGCGGATGGCTCGAGTAGCTGCATGGCCAGAGGATAAATGGGGCCAATATCTAGGTCCCCTTCTGTCAGGAGAACTCCAAGCCGCCTATCAGGCCGCAAACACCCTTGGGGTTACACCCTATCCTGACATCAAAAAGACTATCCTTGAGAGAATGGGTCTAGACCAGGAGACCTATAGGATTCGTTTGCGTCAAATCAAGGAAGGACCCCAAGAGACACCGCGTGCGCTGTACTACCAGGTACGTGATAGGACGGACAGATGGTTGAGACCCGAACAATCCACGAAAGAAGCGATAATGGAAAAAGTGTACCTTGAACAATATCTGTCTTCCCTTCACCCCCCTATCCAACGATGGGTCAGACAACACACGGACCTCACATTGGAAAAGGCGGTGGAGATAGCGAGTGCGTACAGTCGTGCGCAGGAGACCCAAAAAGGGCGGGACGAGGGACAGTGGAAACACGGAAGTGGGGGCTCCAATCCTCGTGCCCTTAGGCCACCTCCTATGAGGAAACCAGAAACCGTGACCATGTTACCTGGACCACCACCACCACCTTCCTTTCAGCCACCGACTTCTTTGGGCCCTCAATGTTTTAATTGTGGGGCATATGGACACATCGCACGTGTTTGCCCCCAAAAGGAGGAGCCCATGGACATTGGGCTCACCCGGTCCTTTGTCTGTAACCCCATACCTCCTGGTTCACCTCCATTTCACAGAACCGTGAGAGTGAATGGAGAAAAAAGGGGCGCTCTTATTGACACAGGATGCCTACAAAGCATCATCCAACCCCAGATCATTCCCGGGGGGGTGAAAACCGAGACAGGTATGGTGACCATCCAGTGCGTGCATGGGGACCAGAAGCCCTATAATACCACCGAAGTATTCATCCAAAACGACCCCGCTCTAGAGCCCGTTCCACTCAAAGTGGGGCTCATTCCCCAGTTGCCGAAGCCTTTTATACTGGGGACTGACTATCCCCACATGAATCGGTTGCTCCTAGAAACAGTCCCTGAGGAAACTGAATGGAGACGAACCGCTCCCTTTTCACGAGTGCCTGATCATGAACTGTGTCCCGGGAAGTCGCGTAAAAGCAAGAAACAGAGAAGAACTGAGAAGCATCAGTGGGCCCCGGTCTCGCTAACACAAACTGCCACCACTAAGGTATGGGAACATGACCAGGACTTTAGAGCCGCACAAAAAGACGATCCCGCATTGTATGAAGATGGAATAGGTCCTCAGAGCAAGAAGACCCAGATCAAGCAGGTCCCCAGTTTTTTTAGGAATAATGGCCTCTTATATAGGAAGGGAGGGAAAGACGCCAAGCCCCAGATATTGGTTCCACGGTCACACCGAGAGAAGGTCCTGTATCTGGCCCACAGCCACCTCTTGGGGGGTCATTTCGGGGGAGAAAAGACCGAAGGGCGATCCTAGAACACTTTTATTGGCCGGGGGTGTATCAGCAGGTTCGAAAATTTTGTAAAGAATGTACCATATGCCAAAAAAACAGCCGGTTGATGCCTGCACGGGTCCCTTTATGTCCCCTCCCGGTAATCGAGGAACCGTTTTCCCGGGTCGGGATGGACATCATCGGTCCCCTACTTCCCTCCCGTAGTGGGTGTAGATATGTGTTAGAAATGGGGGTCTCTAGTTGGCAATGGCTGGCCACTGTCCAAGTAGGGACCCTTCTTCCTAAGTCAGAGTGAGAGGGCTACCCTCTTTAATACCCCTGCTCAACCCTGTGGTAACGTAGCACGAGCAGGTAGGCTTATCTCAGAGGCAGTGTGTGAAGCATTTATGACCATACACAGTAACACAGTGAGGAACACTACAAAGGGACACCACACAAGTAGTTATAAAAAATAACTATCTTTATATAAAGGCAGATTTATCACAAGACCAATAACTGTAAAAGCCACAATACTGTCAAAAATAGGATAGCTGTTGAAGGGCTGTCAAAGATAGTTCAAAAGGTTGCAAAAATAAGGTTCAAATTCAAGGCAGTGGTCTCTGTGACCCTTTCTCTCATAAGACTGTCAAAACTAGGATGGCTGTTGAAGGACTGTCAAAAAATAGTTCAAAGGTTGCAAAAATAAGGTTCAAATTCAAGGCAGTGGTCTCGGCGACCCTTTCTCTCACAAAGTACCTGGGTTTAGTAGCAAAACCAACAAAATGTCGCAAAGAAGTGGTAGCGATGATTTTCCTCACGCGAGGCCGGCGATGCGTTAAAATCCTTGCCGCAAGGGAGGATGATGCGCCGATCTGCTGATGCGTGCGGAGACGATGCGACCAACTTCTGCACGCTAGGCCGCCGATGCGCTGAGACCTTGCCGCGAGGGCAAAGGCGTGCGACGATCCTGTTGCGTGTGCGGAGACGATGCGACAAACTTCTGCACGCTAGGCCGCCGATGTGATGACTTTCTTGCCGCGAGGGAGAAGTCGATGCGACGAGCCTGTTGCGTTGTGCGATCGTGTTGCAATGCGAAGAAATGGCGCCCGCGAGGGAGCGACGAAATCCGGTGCGATGCGATGAAAATGGCGGACGCACGGCGTCCGCAATGCGATGTCTTGAAGCAATGATTCTGTAGGGGTTGCGGCGCTCGGCGACAGCCGCGCGATGATTTTTCCAGCGCGTCTCGGCTGCAGCGGCTCGCAAAGGGGCGTTAGCGATGGTCTCGTGTTGCGAGCACTCAGCGGCAGCAGCGCAATGATTTTTCCAGCGCTCTCGACTGCAGCGGCTCGCAAAGCGTGCGTTAGCGACGATTTCCAGCACTCTTTTCTCTGAAGCAAACTAGAGGCCCTGGAACTCACAGGAGCCTCATCAGCAGATAGCAATCCTCGCAGGGAGGAAGCAGGAGGTTGGTGGTGGAGTCTGATGTGCCTGAGACTCCAGCAGGAGGCTAGCTCTTTTCCTAGCCCTTGGGTAATTGCTGTAACAAAAATAAAAGTTCTCTCAAAAGTCCTTTTCTCTCTTCAAGGTCCAGTGGTCACTGCTGCAGGCCAGTGCAAGAAAAACACACAAGCACAAGGACAGTCACTTCCTGCAGATTCCTCCAGTGGCACGGACAGAGTTTCCTCTCCAGATCCAAAAGCAATACAAAAGTAGGGGGTTTGAGCACAGAAATTTATACCCCAAAAACCTTTGATCCTTGAAGCTACCAGTCCCTGAACCTAGCCAGAACCAGTTCTGCTCAGGCCTGGAGCACTTTGTTTACCAGGCTGCATCCTTCCTTTCAGAAAGAGGGGGTCTGCTAGCAGACACACAGTGGGAGGTGGAGCCAGCATTCATCTTGCCAGGCACAGCCCTATTCAGATCAAAGAGCCACCCCTCCCCACACTCTAAATGCAGATCTCTCTATTCCACCCAGGTCTGACTCAGCCTGTCCTGCCCCTCTAAAACCAGACAGCCAATACACATAACGGCAGAGCGCACTGGAAGGTTTAGGCAAGAAAATACCTACTTTCTAAAAGTGGTATTTTCAAACACAGAAATATAAAAATAAACTTCACTAAAAGGTGTATTTTAATATTCTGAGCTCAGGCATACTAAATTCGTTTTTCTACCATGTTCCTGGGGTCAGTTAGGACTATAGCATGTAATAGTCAAACTGCCCATTCCTAGCCTATGAGGAACAGGTAGCCTTACAGTAGTGAAAAACGAAATGGTGCATAATTCACTACCAGGACATGCTACACACACAAAGGCATGTCCTACCTTACACATACAATGCGCCCTACCATAGGGGTGACTTACATGATGCCAAGGGAAGGTTCAGGGGCTGGGAAGTGGGTGCACTTCACAGCCAAGATGGCAGTTCTGGACTGCACACAGACACTGCAGTGGCAGGTCTGAGACACACTTTACAAGCTGCTTCTGTGGGTGGCGCAAACCAGCGCTGCATGCCCACCAGCAGCATTTGGTTTACCAGCCCTGGGCACACACAGGCCACACTACTAGGGACTAACAGGTAAACCAAATAAGCCAATCAGGGATATACCAATTCACATAGACATATTTACAAAGGGAGAGCATATGCACTTTAGCACTGAACAGCAGTGGTAAAGTGCCCAGAATCATAAAACCAACAGAAACAGGTCAGCAAAAATACAGGAGGCAGGCAAAAAGTTTAGGGGTGACCCTGCAAAAGGGCCATTTCCAACACAACCCCTTCCAGCCAAAACGCAGGGTAGACCAATCACTACTTTGATGGGCTTCCCTGCTTCGAGCGATAGAACACGGAACTGGCCCGCAACTGCAGGGGCATATGCCAGCTCTACTCCAATCTGATCCCTGGTGGATCCCTCTGTCCACACTCCCAGGGCCCACTAAGATAACCAATGGGGAACTCTTCCCCTTACCTGTGGACACCACCTGTGCAGCATCTAACCTTAGCTGGCCCCCAGGTGTGTCCCAACAGATAAACAACAAGCCCCAGTAATCACTGACAGTAGTCAGTGATGAAATCCAAGCCCTATACCTCTCAGGGCTCTCAAACTTTGTGGCATCAGAGAGTGAGGGCAGTAACCCCAGGTGCCTGGCACCTTTTGTACACTCTCCCTCCTGTCAGGTCAGGCAAAGCACCCGGACACTGACCCACCAGCCCTGGGCCTGTACCCAGCGGCTGGGCCAGAGACTGGGGTGGGCTCTCCCACACCCGGTCCTCCTCTTTGGGGCTCGGTACCCTCCCACCTGGAGCGATACCCCTTTTAGAATTGTCCAGGGCACCTGAGGCAGGTGTCCTGCATAATTCGCCCACCAGTTCAGGGGTCCTATCCTGCAACTGGTATCCCAGCATAGGGTCTGTACCCTTAGACTGGGCGGAGGTCAGGGGTGAGGCTGCCCTCTCCCCGCCCCTTTACTGGGGCCCGGCACCCTCCCACCTGGAGAGGTGCCTCCATAACGCAAACCGGGAGGGGCACTGTTAGCAGTTGCCCCTTCCTCCAGATCAGGGGGACACCCTGAACCTGGCCCCCAACCTAGGGTCTGTACCCTTGGGCTGGGCCTGTGCCTGGCAACCCAGGACTTCTGGGGGCGTACACCAATTCCCGCAAGAAAAATACACTCTTCCACTAGTTCAGGGCCTTGTCCCTGCAACTGATCCATCAACCTGGAAAAACCCTCAGGTGGTACTGGGGTCGAGGCGAGGACTCCCTCCCTCTGCACCCCCTTCCAGCACACTGCACCCTCCCACCTGGAGTGGTGCTTTTAGAAAAGAAAATGGTCGGGACCCTAGCTTACAGTTGTCCCTCCCTCCAGGTCAGACAACACCTGGACCTGACTTACCATCCCAGGGACCAACCCCTGTGCTTGAACAACTGCCTGGCCAACCAGGACTTCCTGGGGAGCACACAGGCCCCCTCAAGGAAACACACGCCTCCACCAGTTCAGGGCCTGGACCCTGCAATTGACCTACCAACCTGAAAAACCCGCAGGTTGCACCGGGGTCGAGGCGAGGACTCCCTCCCTCTGCACCCCCTTCCAGCATACTGCACCCTCCCACCTGGAGTGGTGCTCTTAGAAAAATGGTCGGGACACTGCTTACAGTTGTCCCTCCCTCCAGGAGCAGACAACTCCTGGATCTGACTTACCAACCCAGGGACCAACCCTGTGGCTGAACAACTGCCTGGCCAACCAGGACTGAAGTGGTGTCACCATGGTCACTCCTAGGGGGCTCAGCCCTTCTGACTGGCCCCTGACCCACTGGGGACTCCTTCCCCCTTTCATCCCTCAGACTGGACTTCCGTACCCTCCCCCTAGGAGTGGCACTGCCAGGCACAAGAACTGATGGAGGCCTGACTACAGGCACTCCCAGCTCACCTAACACTGGGGTACCCCCACAATGGACGGTCCATCCAGACAGACTAGGCTCCCCACCTGGTGTTCCCTCATGGAACCATCCAGTCCTGGGGACTGAGGCTGGGAGCACTTCGGGACCTATCCCAGTCTCACTCCTGCTCCCACGAGACAGGATGTGAGGCCCTACAACCTCCTCACAACAAGGGGACCCAGCTGTAACACTCCTAACCTTTCCCAGCACTCTGGGTTGGAAAACTTCTGAACCACTTATCTTAGGGTCATTCCCTAATGCCTCTACAGAGCCTCTGGTACTCACCCAGAGGTCTGCCTCCTGCACAAGTTCCCTAGGATCAGAGAACTCGCACTCTAACACATGTTGGTTTAGCTCTGGAAAATAGGAACTCACAATATGCTCTCCCACAATTGGATTACACAGCTCCACACAGGTGCTAACCTTTACCTCACAATCCAGTGCCTCACACACGTGCCCCACACCACTCTCTTGAAATGGGCGAGACATTAACTGACTGTCTCTATCACTCAACCCACACTCTTCTGGGCGGTCCTCACACTCATACACCAGGACTTCAACCACGGGGAACCCCTCTCCCTGCACCTCTCATCCAGAGTCGGTAGAGTATCCCTCCTTTCACTAGGACTATGGGCCCCTGCGCTAGTTCCCCAATCCACCTCAGGGACACTGCACACCAATGGAGTTATCTCAGGTCCTTGAATCCCCTGGTGTAGATCAACCCCCTCCTTCAAGTCAGGTGCCACATCCCTGGGTGGGTGTACTACACTGTCATCACTATATACTTCAATTTTGCTGCCACCACTGGACCCCACCCTCTCTGGGGAATCCAGACAATTAAAACTGCGCTCCAGGGGTAACCTCCCTCTGGAGCTAACTTCTCCTTTTCTGCTATCTGCGCTAGGTGCGCCTCCAGCTGGGCAATCTCTATTTGGAGCCTCTCCAATTCCAGCTGGTACTCCCTCTCCCTCTGTCTGTCCAACTCCTCTGGGGACCATGAAGGGGATTGGGCACTACCCTGTGCACTAGATCCAGCAAGGGACTCCCTACCTATGGGACCTTCCCGCCTGTCCCCCAACTCCTCTGGGGACCATGAGGGGAATCTGGCACTACCATAGGCACTAGGCTCATCAAGGAACTCCCCACCTATGAGATATTCCATAACACTTTCTTCCTCCTCTTCAGACTCTCTAGGGCCACCCTCAGACCAACTACCCTCTTGGTAAGGTGTACTGGGACTCAAGAATCTCCATCTGTCTTGTTGCCAAAGTCTCAGGGATGTCTGCAGGGATAGCTGAGTCTCCTTCCTACTCACTGCTAAGCCCTTCTCCTCACAGAACCCCCTTAGCTCCTCTAGACTGTAGGTTAACAGATCATCTATATAAACGGTAGGTCTCATCTCACCAAGACCCATTGTAGCAATATCTGGCAATATCAATAATAAAACAAATAGGCTTGCCCGTTGTAACAATCACGGGCAATATCAAATAACGGATAGAAGAAAACTTCTCAAGAAAATGTATGCGGGTAAAAAAAATCACCGGCAATATCAATAAAACATAGGTTTGCCCATTGTAACAATCACGGGCAATATCAATAAAAGATAGAAGAAAACTTCTCAAGAAAATGTATGCGGGTAAAAAATCACCGGCAATATCAATTACAATATAGGATCCAACAATTCTCAAAAATGTATGTGGGTACTATCACCTGGCAATATCAATAAAACATAGGCTTGCCCATTGTTAACAATCACGGGCAATATCAATAAAAGATAGAAGAAAACTTCTCCAAAAATGTAAGCGGGTGAAAAATCACCGGCAATATCAATCACAATATAGGATCCTAAAAACTCTCAGAAATGTGCGTGGGTGAAAAATCACCAGCAATATCAATCACAATAGGGGATCAAAAAACTTTCAATAAATGGGCGTGGGTGAAAAATCACCGGCAATATCAATCACAATATAGGATCCCAAAAACTCTCAGAAATGTGCGCGGGTGAAAAATCACCGGCAATATCAATTACAATAGGGGATCAAAAACTTTCAATAAATGGGCGCGGGTGAAGAATCACCAGCAATATCAATCACAATATAGGATCCCAAAAACTCTCAGAAAATGTGCGCGGGTGAAAAATCACCGGCAATATCAATCACAATATAGGAGCAAAAAAAAATTCTCAAAAAATGTATGCGGTACGTTATGGTCTGCACTCACTAGTAGTGTACACTATAATTACTGTATGCGATCATAAATGCAAGTCCAGATCCTCACCGCTGACCACCAATGTTAGAAATGGGGGTCTCTAGTTGGCAATGGCTGGCCACTGTCCAAGTAGGGACCCTTCTTCCTAAGTCAGAGTGAGAGGGCTACCCTCTTTAATACCCCTGCTCAACCCTGTGGTAACGTAGCACGAGCAGGTAGGCTTATCTCAGAGGCAGTGTGTGAAGCATTTATGACCATACACAGTAACACAGTGAGGAACACTACAAAGGGACACCACACAAGTAGTTATAAAAAATAAGTATCTTTATATAAAGGCAGATTTATCACAAGACCAATAACTGTAAAAGCCACAATACTGTCAAAAATAGGATAGCTGTTGAAGGGCTGTCAAAGATAGTTCAAAGGTTGCAAGAATAAGGTTCAAATTCAAGGCAGGGGTCTCTGCGCCCCTTTCTCGTTCAGAGGTTGCAAAAATAAGGTTCAAATTCAAGGCAGTGGTCTCTGCGACCCTTTCTCTCATAAGACTGTCAAAACTAGGATGGCTGTTGAAGGACTGTCAAAAAATAGTTCAAAGGTTGCAAAAATAAGGTTCAAATTCAAGGCAGTGGTCTCGGCGACCCTTTCTCTCACAAAGTACCTGGGTTTAGTAGCAAAACCAACAAAATGTCGCAAAGAAGTGGTAGCGATGATTTTCCTCACGCGAGGCCGGCGATGCGTTAAAATCCTTGCCGCAAGGGAGGATGATGCGCCGATCTGCTGATGCGTGCGGAGACGATGCGACCAACTTCTGCACGCTAGGCCGCCGATGTGATGACTTTCTTGCCGCGAGGAGAAGTCGATGCGGCGAGCCTGTTGCGTTGTGCGATCGTGTTGCAATGCGAAGAAATGGCGCTCTGCGAGGAGCGGCGAAATCCGGTGCGATGCGATGAAAATGGCGGACGCATGGCGTCCGCAATCCGATGTCTTGAAGCAATGATTCTGTAGGGGTTGCGAGCGCTCGGCGACAGCCGCGCGATGATTTTTCCAGCGCGTCTCGGCTGCAGCGGCTCGCAAAGGGGCGTTAGCGATGGTCTCGTGTTGCGAGCACTCAGCGGCAGCCGCGCAATGATTTTCCAGCGCTCTCGACTGCAGCGGCTCGCAAACGTGCGTTAGCGACGATTTCCAGCACTCTTTTCTCTGAAGCAAACTAGAGGCCCTGGAACTCACAGGAGCCTCATCAGCAGATAGCAATCCTCGCAGGGAGGAAGCAGGAGGTTGGTGGTGGAGTCTGATGTGCCTGAGACTCCAGCAGGAGGCTAGCTCTTTTCCTAGCCCTTGGGTAATTGCTGTAACAAAAATAAAAGTTCTCTCAAAGTCCTTTTCTCTCTTCAAGGTCCAGTGGTCACTGCTGCAGGCCAGTGCAAGAAAAACACACAAGCACAAGGACAGTCACTTCCTGCAGATTCCTCCAGTGGCACGGACAGAGTTTCCTCTCCAGATCCAAAAGCAATACAAAAGTAGGGGGTTTGAGCACAGATATTTATATCCCAAAAACCTTTGATCCCTGAAGCTACCAGTCCCTGAACCTAGCCAGAACCAGTTCTGCTCAGGCCTGGAGCACTTTGTTTACCAGGCTGCATCCTTCCTTTCAGAAAGAGGGGTCTGCTAGCAGACACACAGTGGGAGGTGGAGCCAGCATTCACCTTGCCAGGCACAGCCCTATTCAGATCAAAGAGCCACCCCTCCCCACACTCTAAATGCAGATCTCTCTATTCCACCCAGGTCTGACTCAGCCTGTCCTGCCCCTCTAAAACCAGACAGCCAATACACATAACGGCAGAGCACACTGGAAGGTTTAGGCAAGAAAATACCTACTTTCTAAAAGTGGTATTTTCAAACACAGAATATAAAAATAAACTTCACTAAAAGGTGTATTTTAATATTCTGAGCTCAGGCATACTAAATTCGTTTTTCTACCATGTTCCTGGGGTCAGTTAGGACTATAGCATGTAATAGTCAAACTGCCCATTCTAGCCTATGAGGAACAGGTAGCCTTACAGTAGTGAAAAACGAAATGGTGTGTAATTCACTACCAGGACATGCTACACACACCAAGGCATGTCCTACCTTACACATACAATGCGCCCTACCATAGGGGTGACTTACATGATGCCAAGGGAAGGTTCAGGGGCTGGGAAGTGGGTGCACTTCACAGCCAAGATGGCAGTTCTGGACTGCACACAGACACTGCAGTGGCAGGTCTGAGACACACTTTACAAGCTGCTTCTGTGGGTGGCGCAAACCAGCGCTGCATGCCCACCAGCAGCATTTGGTTTACCAGCCCTGGGCACACACAGGCCACACTACTAGGGACTGACAGGTAAACCAAATAAGCCAATCAGGGATATACCAATTCACATAGACATATTTACAAAGGGAGAGCATATGCACTTTAGCACTGAACAGCAGTGGTAAAGTGCCCAGAGTCATAAAACCAACAGAAACAGGTCAGCAAAAATACAGGAGGCAGGCAAAAAGTTTAGGGGTGACCCTGCAAAAAGGGCCATTTCCAACAATATGCCTTAGTTTTAGTCGACTATGCCACCCGCTTCCCAGAAGCCGTAGCAATAAGGCAACCGAATGCTACCCAAATAGCAAAGGCAATGATAAATATCTTTTCCAGGGTCGGCTTCCCCAAAGAAATCATAACTGACCAAGGCACCCCCTTCGTGTCCAACCTGATGAAACAGGTCTGCCAACAACTAAATATAAAACAGATCAGAACAGCTGCTTATCACCCCCAGACAGACGGTCTCTGCGAAAGGTATAACGCTACATTAAAAACCACTCTAAAAAAACTGTTGGAACTCGAAGCCCGGAAATGGGAGGAAATGTTACCCTTGGCTCTTTTGCTCTTCGGTGTAAACAGCAGAAGAGCACCGGTTATTCCCCGTTCGAATTATTATATGGTCGACAACCCCGGACTCTTCTAGATATGTTAAAAGAGGAATGGGAGGAGGAGCCCGAGGAACAAAACCACTACCCGAGTACGTCCTGGGGTTAAAAACCAGACTGTATAAAATCAAAGTATAGTGAAAACCCATATGGAACAGGCCCAAGAACAACAAAAAGACAGTATGACAAAAAAACAAGAGAACGGAAACTGAACGTAGATGACTTAGTACTAGTGATGAGACCCACTTCGGAACATAAAATGTTGGGACAATGGCAGGGCCCCTTTAGGGTCCTTGAGCAAGTGACCCCGGTAACATACCGATTGGAGTTAGACCCCAAGGAGAGGAGAAATACCCAGATTTACCACATAAACCTCCTAAAGAAATGGGAAGGACCCCGACCAGCCTTTCTGGTCAGCCAGGGTAGGAACAATCCCCTGTTCGTACAGAGTATAGACCCCGACCTGCCCCTTCCCCAAAGGAAGGAGCTGAAGAGCAGGTTGTTATCTCTCGAAAGGGTGTTCTCCCTAACTACAGGGAAAACTTCTCTCGTCAATCACGCCATTCACACGGAACCAAATAGGACGGTACGGTTGAGACCATACCGAATACCTGAGGCCAGAAGGGGAGCTATTGAGGCAGAGATCCAACAAATGCTGAATATGGCATTATCGAACACTTCAAAAGCGAATGGAATTCTCTGATTGTCATCGTGCCCAAACCCGATGGTTCCATTCGTTTTTGCATCGATTTCAGGGAAGTCAATAAGATCTCCCGTTTCGACCTACCCTCTACCCTGTGTAGACGAGATGATCAAAAAGTTGGGGAAAGCAAAATATATCAGTACCCTAGACTTGTGTAAGGGGTACTGGCAGGTCCCCCTTAGAGAATGCGATAAAGAAAAGACCGCTTTCTCCACCCCGGGAGGGTTGTTCCATTTTAAAATGCTACCATTTGGTCTGCATGTGGCCCCGGCCACTTTTCAGCGCCTTATAAATCTGATCCTCAAACCCCACCGGGAATACGCTTCGGCATATATAGATGACATCGTCATTTACAGCGATACATGGGACCTCCACTTACTTCACCTAGAGCAAACCATTCAGGCCCTAGAAAGAGGGGGGCTCACCATAAATCCCGCCAAAAGCCATCTGGCCGCTAGGTCTGTAAAGTATCTGGGTTACCTCCTGGGAGAGGGGTTTATCAAACCACAAACAGAGAAATTAGCGGCGATATCCAAACTACCATTCCCCACAAAACGCAGGGACCTCCGGGCTCTTCTGGGTATACTAGGATACTACAGGAGATTCATTCCTGACTTTTCTGAGGTGGCAGCCCCCTTGACCGATCTCTTAAAAAAAGACATACATACGGAGAGAGAATTAAAGAACCCCTCACCCAGTATCCAACAGGCCTTTTCCCACCTAAAGACCCTGCTCACCACCAAGCCTGTCCTCTTAAGCCCTGACTACACACGGCCGTTCATTGTACAGACCGACGCCTCAGAGAAAGGACTCGGGGCGGTTTTGTCACAAAAAGATTCACAGGGACAAGAGAAACCCGTGATATACATCAGTAGAAAGCTGTTCCCTAGAGAAAGCAAGTATGCGGTTATAGAGAAGGAGGCCCTTGCTATTAAATGGGCCGTAGAATCCTTGAAATACTATCTGGAAGGAAACAAATTCGTCCTATACACCGATCACGCTCCTCTGGAATGGCTTGCCAGAAACAAGGGACACAATGACTGCATCCTACGATGGTTTCTGGCCCTTCAGCCATTTCGTTTCACCACCCAACACAGAAAAGGCAAAGATCAAACGAATGCAGATTTCCTCTCTAGGCATCCTCTTGAATGGTATCCTGCTGGCAGGAAAGTTAGGGTAGGGGAATGTCAGGGAGAGCCCGGACGGGGGCCGAGTGTCGCATACCCGGGGGCTTGGGACCAGCGTGAGGAGGAAAAAGGGTCCAGCCATGGCGTGGTTAACAAACTCCTCACGCCTTCTCCTCTGCAGGATGACGCGGAAAGCGTTGATGAGGGCGACCAATCACAGCTGAGAGAGGCATGGAAAAGAGACCTCTCGCGAGAGGACGGGGCGAACGCGGAAGTCGAAGAGGACGGAGACGGAGGAACCGAGGACGCCCAAGGGAACAAGCTGGAAGACGCCGGGACGCGGAGACATCCTGCCGAGCCAGATAAAGGAACCCCAGGGACCAACCACACCACCAACGCTGCCACGGAAGAAGAACCGGAGACGTGGAGCGAGGACTGGTGGATACCCCCGGGAGACGCGAGCTTGCCGCCATAACTCAGGAGAGTTACGGCCCTGGCGGTGAGTAGGCAGTCACCGGGGACCCTGGGGGGGGGAGGAAGGGGACGAGCATGTAATTCGGGGCAGACGTCGGTTGGTAACCGAACAGCCCCGGGTGGGTTACTGTTGGAGCTGTGACAAAAACAGCTCCTTGTGTATGTTTTTGGAAGTCAGCCTTGCGTGTATTGTTTTTAGGATCTTTGTGGCTGCTTGTTCTTTTGCCTTTCTTTTACTTTGGGGATTCTTCGTTGGCATTGGAGCAACAGAGGCCTTCAACCCAGGCCTTCCCCTATCGTTACATCACTGTCCTAGCCTCCTCCCTGTTAAGCTCACAAAACCGCTGATAGGCTGTACTGGCTTTTCTTGTCCTTTTCCCTTTCACGACTTCTTCTTCCTCATCCCTGCACACCCCTCCCTCACGTGTCCCACCGTCGTTCCTGCTGTACAGCACTAGCAACATCCGGAAAGGTGAAGGGTATAACAAAAGAGTGCAATAGACCAGAGTACTTACTGCCATTTATTTCTTGTTTTCCCTCCGAGTATCCTGGGGAACCACCACCGGCGAGAAAGGGATTCAAGACCCGGAGGCAGAAGCTCTCTACTCACGACGACTCAACCACTCCCTCCCCTGACGAACTGTACCCGGAGCTCAAGACTCCAGTAGCCCATTAACCATTCCCCATCATCCGCTTACCTACCTGAAGACCTCAAACTTATTTTCACAATTGCACATCCTGTACAGCCTCCTAGCTTTCATTTCCGACCCTCCCTCCGACACCATCTCAAAACACATTAGGGAAGTAATGGACACAACCCACACTACTAACTAGAAACTGCTTAAAATCACACCAGGCACCCCCAGCTGCGGTGGATATACTTGAAAAATCTTGGGGAGCAAATGGTGACGCAGTGTCCATGTGGGAGTCCTTTACTGACACACTTAAGGCAATGTACGCAAAAAAGATTAAAGTCAAGCCTTTTCACAAAACCTTCACGAAAAAAAGGTTACACCACAAACAATACAACTTAACTTAAAAATGCAGTAACCAAGTTGCTGAGAATCCTGTGGAAAAGCCTCGGGGACTCAACTGCTCAAGCTGTCCTAAGACAACAGAAAAGTCAGATATAAAACTGAAATGGGCCATAAAAAGAGAATAAGACAAACTCTGGGCCAAACTTCATACACAATGACAGTGCCAGGTTTTGGGCCTCCATCAACCATTTCCTTCGTCCTGATCATGGAAGCATGGTCTCTTACATCCCTGAAGCTACCTGGGCACAGTTCCTAACAGACCATTTTAATCGCCCTGAGACAGGTAGTCTCCCACAGAACACTCAGCAAGCCGCTCTCTTGATACCCTCTGAAGGGCCCAACAAGGTAGACGCAGACAAAATCAAGAATCAGATATCCAAAGGTCGGAGAGAAGGCACACTGGGCCCCAGTGGCGTTCCACCAGCGGTCTTTAAACACGGCCCAGCTCGCTGGGCAGAAACCTTAGCACCAGTATTCTCACAGATCAGGAGTATGGGCACCCTACCTGCCTCATGGAGGGGCAGTAATATCACCAATCTTCAAAAGTAGTAACAGATCTCTGCTAACCAATTATCGTCTAATTGCCCTGATTGATAACAAGGACAAATGTTTTGCAGGGACACTGCTCGAAGATCCATCACTATGAGCCCCTAGTAACTCTATCATTCCATTTAACCAGATAGGGTTTTAAAGAATGTCAGGCACAACAGCACACATACTGGCAATCTCTCTTTCAATGGATGCAGCACAAGGCACCAAAACACCATTATACTTCTGCTTCATCGATATTTAAAGCGACATTTGACCACGTCAACTGGGTAAAGTTGTGGCACAAGCAGGAAAATACCTCAAAATCTATTGAACATGCAAATCTTGCTCAACAAGGACACCTGGGTACAGATCAAGCTAGGTGCTGGAACGCACCTCTCCAGGGAAATATCAACCACCCATAGCTTAAAGATGGGGTGCGTTCTGGCACTGACCCTTTTCAATCTTTTTTTGGCAGACCTGATCCCTCAATTGCAATCTTGTAGCTCCCATGCTCCAAAATTAGGGTGCATGGCAATATCCAGCTTCCTCTATGCGGCGATGTGGTCCTGGTTAGCTGCACTCATTTGGGGCTGCAATGGTTGCTAGACATTATGAAGGCCTAGTCAATGGCCAATGGCCTGACCATCAATCTTGGCAAAACCAATACCATGACATACAACAATAATTAAAAACGCACACCATCATGGTCCTGGGGAGACACCCGGATACAATGTACAAACGAATACAAATATTTAGGGGTCATCATCAACAAGAAAAGCTTCTTTACTGTCCAGAAAGTGGCTATCAAGAGAAAAGGCTTGGCTCTGGTGGTAACACCTAAAAACCTAAAGAAAAAACTGGCTGGGGCCTCCCTGATACCCCTCCTCCAAATAGCACGAGCAAAACTCATCCCGATGATCTCATACGGGAGTGATTTATTAAGAGGCCGGGGTGCCAGAGTCTTGGATAATATAATGGTACTCTCATAGAATTTATTTTTAACTTCTGCCTTTCACCTCACTGGCAGATCCGGCTGGAATTCAGGCTGCTAAAACAGTCATTAGCCAGGCAGGGGCAAATTTTATATGCTGTAACAAGATCAGGAAAGCAGAGTCAAATACATTGATTCACCTGCTATAGAAGGAGCTGCAGGATCATGATCTGTCGCTGGCAAGGACCTACCTTCAGGAATCATTAGAAGTCACAGGGCTCACAAAATTGTGGGATATGCCTACCAGTCACCAAGTTTTCCAACAGTTGCTCTGGAAGTCCTTAAAAAAACATTTCCTCATTGAAGAAAAGGTCTCACTGTCCAGAAGAGTGCATGGATGGAGGACATTAAATAATTACAAAAACCTTGCGCCACAAAAATACTTTACCACTGGATGTCTAGCCTCTGTCAAGGTACAGTTCTTAAGATGCAAGCTGGGGCTGCTACCCTCAAAAGTCTACCTTCCCCCCTGGCTATGAGAAGGCCTTTCCAACATCTGCCACCTTTGTGGGGTTGAGAAGGAAGACTTGCTCCATCTTGTTTGCTCTTGCGAGGCGGTACAGAGCGAAAGAAGGCAGCCCATAAAAAAACCTTTAATAAAAGAGGCATACGCTCGCTAAGGCAGGCGGTGCTGGCCTGCTTTGATCCGGGGGGGCCACAATTGAACTGCCGCTTTGTCAAAGTTCTGCTGAAGGTGGAAAAAAAGAGGCCTCACAGTACATCTGCCAAGCTTGTTGCACAAGCAGTGTCTTAACAAGTACTGAATGACACACTCTAGGTGAGCGGTTCGGCCGAGGCCAGCAGCAAGTCAACTACGAGCAGTGACCAGTTGTGACTATAAAGGGACGCCTCCTTGGGGCACCCCACAATGCGAGGGGGATCCTAAGAGGCCAGCACAAGCTGCAGCACCCGAATGTCTGCTTGGGAAAACACATCTTGTTCTATTCAACACTCCCATTGCATTTACACTTTACAAGAAGAAATCATCCTTTCACAATTCTGACTAAGCTACAACCAACACTGGCCACACCTACTGCACTGCACTTTATCAAAATAAATCATCCTTTCACAATCTTGACCAAGCGACGACCAACACTGGCCACTCCTGAGGTCATAGTCTGACCGGCGGGGCCATATAAATAATTTAGGAGTCCAACTGCTCCAACCACCCCTCACAGAACATATTTGTACAATGAAATTTAATGCGACTACCTCTGAGGTGTCCGACCTATTTTATCATATGAAAGCCTTTTCAACTATGTCTAACTCACTATCAGACTAATGGTATCTTGTGTTCTAAAATCGCCCCCTTATTGAAATGGTCAATGATGGTGATCCAGCGGTGTACTAACAACAGATACTCCACTACCATATACTCACCTGGGCCCATACAACTCGCTTCTACTAAACACCAAGTAGACCGCCGGAACTTTTAGTTTAGATGATTCTCATACCTTAAGATCTAGTTATTTCTTCTACAACTCATTGATCAATAGTTCTTTCCTCTGGTCAATGGACCATTTAGGTGGAACTAGTTGATGGTGATAATTGACATAACTTTATTAAACATTTCTCGATTAAAATGAAATAATCACAAACTCGGGAAGTTTTTTTAATCTTTATCTAAATCAGTTGAATGTGAACCATCTTAAGCGTTTCAGTACAAACACCCTCATTCACAAGAATGTCAATTCAATCAAAATTTCAATAGATATAATTCAGATCCACACAACAACTATGCTCAGAAAGAAGAGGACAGAGAGAAAAGAGCATCTATTCAAGTACGATATATTTTACCAAGAATGGTGTGAAGACCAAACCCTCTGGCCAAAGGGCTGGTAAGGGTCCCCCGGGATAGATCAGGAGACAAAGACTTCAGGACAGGAATTAGGACAGGATACTTCACCTCTCTAGTTACCGACGAATGCGTCGCACCCCTCTCTGACACTCTCTTCCTCCTCGTGGTTCTTCCGCGATCTTCTTTCTAACCCAATTAAATTAAATAGATGATTCTGCATTCAAATTCTTCTTTAGCCTCTCACAGCATCAGCACCACCCCCAGCACGACAGCATCCCGAGCTCTGTATTGTCGCTGCTGCTTCCGCTCCCAACAAGCTCTAGCTTCTCCAAAAAAACTCTTCAAGCTCAGCTCTCTCTAACTAACTAAACTACCTCAATTATACCTTTCTATTACCATGTACCACCCATTAATGTTTCATTTTTACAAAATACTAACTTCTGATTGGACAGGCGAGGGGGGGATGATCATCACACCATGCTTATACTTCATTTACTTCTTTAAACCATTGTTTCAAAACTCCTCTCCTCAAACTTTTATTCCGCCCTTCCTTTCCCATACATCTTTAAACTGTATTAATACAAATGTAACGATCTCTTGAATAAAGTTCCTTCATATGAACTCTTCACCCTCATGTTCCCAGGGCACATCTTCGCCGACCTTAGACGCGTGACAAGTCCTTAGTCATCTTTTCGTACTTCATAGCCAGGGCGCATGCGTCGCGCAACGTCAGTCTGCTCGACTCAGACAACTTTAACAGGCCCAAATACGCACTAATAATAAAGTGGAAAGGAAAAATTTTATTCTCAAAAATAAATGATTTCACTTTATACCACCAACCTCTACTGTAACCCGATCCATTTATTATTTCCCTTTCTGCATTTGCGTTAGTATAAAACTTATATTCTATTTCAGCTAAGCAGGTGCCATGCATGTGAGCTTTTCAAGCGGCCATTTTATGATTCTTTGCGCAGGCGCCAGAATTTCCCTCCAAGCAATAGTACGTCATACTACGTAGATGCAGTAGACGCATGCGCAGTAAAGATCCCGTGTTAGAATGCATCCTAGTCCTTCGTTCATGTTATTGCAGTTAGTAACCACATAGACAAGCTTCATTTTCTTCTCCTGTGTAAAGGAATGCATATTATTAATCACAAAACACGTTGTTAATAATTCGTTAATGAGTTAAACGAGGGGATTGCTTCCGAGCAAGTCTCATTTACGAGTCCTTGCTCCATCAATCCCCTCTCTGATGGCATATTAAGCCATCACAAAATTACCAATCCATCCAAGATACCAACTTTAATACTTCTCAGTTATTTCTATTTCTCCTCTCAAATTTTTTCATCAATAATTTCGTTTCCTTCTAAATCTCGCATCTTTTTATATAACCTGCCTTTTATTTCTTCCAAACGTATTTCATCATATTTTCTCTTTCGTGTCTGTCCCTTTCCTTTTCTTTCCAAATGTACTTTTTCTTTCGTACCTTTTCTACAACATCTGTATGTAATTATTATTAACATTACTACCGTTATTATCATGACTAATGGTATTATTATTTGGCCTAAGAAACCTTTCCCAAAGTTAGTAAACCATTTCCCTATTAATGTTATACTTTTAGTTAGTCTTCCCCATACACTGTCAACCTCCAGTTGGGTCAAATCTTTATGCATTCCCGTAATGTTTCCAATATATCCTTTAATTTCTCTGCTCTTGTCCGGAATATAAGTGCAGCAGTGTTGAATTTTCAACATGCCACAGACTCCACCTTCTTTCGCTAACAATATATCAAGAGCAAGACGGTTCTGTAAAACCATAGATCTAATTGCAACCATCTCTGTGTTAATCATTAAAAATCCTCCTGCAGTGTCTGTAGAAAGACGATCAACTATGGTTGATAACTTACAAATTGTCTGTGAATTCAGGATGACTCCAACTGAGGGTATCAATGCACTAAAGATGTCTCCTACAAATTCAGAAAAACTAGCTCTTCTTCTACGTGTTAGTCCATTAGAATTTCCATTGGTTCCACTGATTTTATCTACATGATAAATTTTGGGAAATACTATTCCAAAGTAGCAACTCCCGTACCATCTTGCAGGTAACCTATAATAGGCATTGCTCCCACAAACATAATAAACTCCTGGAAACACAGGATCAGTTCCCCCTTTTAGTCCCCACCCTCCTAAAATTAGGAAGTTATGTTCACATTCACTGGAACCAATGTAATTATTGTTATAATCTGTCTTTAATCTATGGAGGCAGAATGTTCCCCTTTTCACAAAGTCCAGGGACATCGCAGCATGAGCCTTGCCTCTTGCATAGATTCCCTCCTTCCCAACCCATGGAGGTACATAGGTTTTCTGTGTAATTGCCTTCCTCATCAAATCCTGTTTCCTTTCTTCTACTAAATTCAAAAAGTCTTTTTCTTCTTTTCTTAATGTACATGTTAGATTATCTTTGTGTGCCTGAACTAAATCTATTGAACTCATCGTTATGAAAAATTCACCCATAAACTGTGCATTTTTACTACTAGCTACTGGATTCATATTCTTTCTAATAGGTAATTCAGAAAATACTACATCTATATCTGAATAAAAATATTGAAGTTTCCCTGTAGCATAAAATAAACTTGACAAAATACTACATGACACACCATAAGTTAAAGGTATATGGTGATACGTCATTCCTTCTGATACTGATGAGGGTAATTTCATACACACGTAGCAGTTATTAATCTCCATAGTACTAACATATTGAAACAACAACTTAATAAACACATTGAAGGACGTATTATAGTCTGATTCATTATGATAATTTGCTTCATCTTCTACCCCTATTTCTATTTCAGTTTCTCTTATTCTATCCACCTTAACATTAGTATCTGTGTTATTCTTGTCACTCGTTTTCATTATCAAAGGTACTCCTACTGTTAAGAATAGCCATCCTAATGTTGCTAATAAAACACTACAAAAACTAAATCTAAAACAATTTCTTTTTAGTCCACACTTTGGTTTCCCGATAACTTCAGTTTCTGTCATTTTTATTCTGAGAAAATTTCTCTTCTCTTATCTTTTCTTTGGCAGTTTGAATTTTCTTTTTGTTTTAAGGAGGCCACAATTTGCTTTCATCAATCTGGACAATATTAATTTCTTCTGTATCATCAGTTAGATCTAAGGATTCAAACTCTTCGAGTATGACGTAAGTCCACTCAGGAGCCTTATATCTTCTATTTAAGTTTCTCAGTCTTAGACTTCTTCAAGTTATTTTTGCCAACGTTTGTTTAGGTCTTGTTTGACTAGTGACTTCGTTCACTTGTTCTGGTCTCTTGTCTGATTTTCTCAAATGATATTTCAGTTTCTTTACTCCAGTTGGCCAATTGTCTCCTCTCCTGACTCTTTTGATTTTTACTGCGTTTTCACCTTCCTTGTCTCTTTGTAAAATTCTTTTTATTTCATTTATTTTAGGTATAATCTGTTCTGTTCCTCTGTTTTCTGTGCTTGTACTTTCTTTTGCTTCCACCTGCTCAGGTTCTACTGTATTTTGTTCTTCTTCCTCCTGAGCTTGTTCTTCTAATTCTATCTGACCCTGTTCAGGTCTTACTTCAAACTTTTCTTCTTCTGCCTGAACCTGTTCTTCTAATTCTATCTGTTCATGTTCAGGTCTTAATTCAAACCTTTCTTCTTCTGCCTGAACGTGTTCTTCTATTTTTCCCTCCTCAGGTTCGTGAAAGTCTTTTTTATTTTCCACCTGAGTGTGTTCTTCTTCCCCTGTCTCTTCCCGACTACTTTCCTGTCTTTTCCTTTCTGTTCTTCTTCTCGTTTCAATAGCATCATCAATTATTTCAATCACTGGTATCCAATCTTCCTGACTTATCTCGGGCTGTTCGTCATGTGGTTGTCTTTCAGAATCTATCACTCTAGATTCTTCAATTTCACAGTTTACAACTCCTGACGCTTCAGCCTGTTCAGTCAGTGGTTGCTCTTGTTGTTCTGATGGGTTCGGAACTCTTCTGGTATGGCTGGCATGAATCCAATTGGGCAAACCTGCACACTTCACTGCTGTGGTAGTGACTAGTATGACTTGCCGCGGTCTGTCCCACCTTGGTGCTAGGCACGATTTCCAAGCGTGTTTCTTCACTAGCACCCAATCTCCAGGATTCAAATCAGTTATACTCATTAATTTATTCCCAGGAATAAATGCCTGTCTCATGGCTCTTCCCATGAGAACCTCATGTGGGCTCATTCCTGTTTTTCTGTCTGGAATACTTCTGAGACCCATCAGTACAAGAGGTAATGCATCTTGCCATTTCAGTTTTGTGGATGCACACACTTTTCCCAATCTTGACTTGATTGTGCCATTCATTTGCTCAACAACTCCAGAAGCCTCTGGACGATAAGCACAGTGCAGTTTTTGTTCAATGTTAATCGCAGCTCAGATTAATCAAATTATTTCATTATTAAAATGAGGGCCTCTATCTGATTTCAAAGTGACCGGAAAACCAAATCGTGGCACTAATTCCCTCAACAACAATTTTGCAACTGTAAGACTGTCATTTCTTCTAGTAGGGTAGGCTTCCACCCATCTTGAGAAAAGGCATACTATGACAAGTACTTATTTTAGTCCATTGCATGGGGGTAATTCAATAAAATCTAACTGTAATCTGGTGAAGGGTCCTTCTGCCTTTCCGATCTTTCCCCAGCTTACCACTGTCTTTCTACCTGGGTTCTGCTGTTGACAGGTTAAGCATCTCTGGCAAAGGCTCTCTGCGATTACCCTGAACTTCGGATTATACCAACTCTGTCTGAATAGCCTGATCATTGAATCTCTCCCTATGTGTGTTGCTCCATGATATACTCTCGCCATTTTTTAAAGCAAACAATCTGGCATGACTGGTCTTCCATCTAAATACACCCATACCTCATCATGTGGTCTCTTTTTGTACAGGCTGCCTTTATCCAGATTTCTTTTTCCTTTTCCTCAACTTCTTCCTGCAATTGTCTAATCTCATCCCATGTTTCTGGTACTGATAAGTAGATAAGTTGGCATCTGGTTTCACCCGTTTCAATTTTTCTGTTTATGGCTACTGCATTTTTAGCACAGTACTTGGCCACTTGGTCAGCATAATTATTGCCAGCAGTCACATAGTCATTTCCTGACTGATGTGCAGCGCATTTTACAACTGCTATCTCTTTTGGCAATTGTAATGCTTCCAACAAATCTTTTACATTTTTGCTGTTTCTGATAGGAGATCCTGAAGAAGTCAGAAATCCCCTTTGCATCCAAAGCTGGCCAAAGTCATGCACAATCCCGAAACCATATTGGCTATCCGTAAATATGGTTACTCTCCAATTTTCCCCTTTTTGCATGCCATTGTTAAGGCAACCAATTCAGCTACTTGTGCAGACTTGACCCCAGGTAAACAGGATGCTTCAATTACCCCAGATACTTTACAAACAGCATATGCAGCACTTAGTCCTCCCTCTTGTGTCCTAAGGCAGGAACCGTCTACAAATAACTCATGGTCAGCGTCTTTCAAAGGTGTCTCTCTTCTGTCCGGGCGGGGCTTCGTGCATAACTCAGTCACGTCCAAACAATCATGATCACTTTCATCTCTCACTTCATCGCAGGGGTCTGGCAGTAGGGTAGCTGGGTTCATGATCGTACACCTTATCACAGTCACATTCTCAGCTCCCAAAATCACTCTTTCATACTTTGTCAAACGACTAGGGGTGAGGTGCTGTGTTCTTGTTCTTGTCAAAAGAATCTCAACTGAGTGTGGAACAAAAACTTTTAGTGTATGTCCCATCACTATCGACTCACTTTACTCCAGACTCATACAAGTAGTAGCTACTGCTTTTAAGCAGCCAGGCAAGGCTGAAGCCACTGGGTCCAATGTGGCTGAAAAATATGCCACTGGGCGTCGACTCAATCCATGTCTCTGTGTTAAGACTGAAAGTGCACAATTTTCTCTTTCACAACAGAACAAAGCAAAGTCTTTTGAATAATCGGGCATACCCAAAGCAGGAGCCTCACACAGACAGTTTCTTAGTCTCACAAACGCCTCTAAGCAGTCATCATTCCAATCAATCCGATCTTTTGCTCGTTTCCGGATCATCTGTATCAATGGTTTCGCTAACATAGAAAAACCATTAATCCATTGCCTACAGTATCCAACCACTCCCAGAAACATTCTCATTTCTTTCTGAGTCTGTGGCAATTGCATTTCTTTAATTATTTTTATTCTTTCCGGTGTCACTTTTCTAACTCCTCTTTCTATTTTATGCCCTAAATATCTAACTTCTCGTTGACAGAACTGTAACTTTTCTAGAGACACCTTGTGTCCTCCTTCAGCCAAATGGTTCAGGAATGCAATTGTATCTGTGACACAATCTTCTCGTGTTTTTGATGCCACCAATAGGTCATCAATGTACTGAACCAGAACAGAATTTCCAGGCATGATCAATGATTCTAGCCACTTTTTCAAAATTTGATTAAAGATTGAAGGACTCTCTGTGTACCCTTGAGGAACACGACACCATGCGTAAATACGATCTTCAAACTTAAACGTAAAAAGATACTGGCTGTCTGGGTGCAAAGGAATAGAAAAGAACGCTTGACATAAATCAATTACTGTGAACCAGCCTGCATTCCAAGGTATCTGATAAAGGATTACGGCTGGATTTGGCACAATTGGACAACAGGGAATTACAATTTTATTTATTTTCCGTAGGTCTTGCACTATTCTATATTTTCCGCTAGGCTTTTTCAGTCCCATTATTGGCGAATTACAGGGACTACCCATCACTTCCTTTAGAATACCTTGTTTAACCATTCGTTCAATTTCTGGAATAATTCCTGCTTCTACTTCTGGACTCATTTTGTACTGTCGGGTGTTTGGATACACCGCACCTTCTTTCACTGTCACTTTAACTGGGTCTATATTTGTCATTAGCCCAATGTCTTTTCCTGTAAAATCCCACACTTCTGGATTGACTGTCTTTCTTAATTCTTCTGGCAATTCATTCTCGGTTACTAATGAAAACATTTCATCTACTTCTGTTCCCTGTTTGGCCAGCATCATCTTGTAAACAACATCTTCATCAGGGGATTGGAAAGCAACACCATCCGGTGTACAATAGATCGTGCAATTCATCTTGCACAAAAGATCTCTTCCCAACCGATTTACTGGACTGGAATCGCAAACTACAAATTGATGCATTTCTTTGAAGTTCCCAATGTGCACCTCCATTGGCTTTGTGATTGGGGTTCTAATCTGTTGGTTGGACACGCCTACAACTTGGATAGATTCTCCCGAGAGGGGTAGGTTTGGGATGTCTGCTGTTCTCACAGTAGACCTGGTAGCACCAGTATCCAATAGGAAAGTAATGTCTTTACCCTCTACTCTGCCATCAACAAATGGACCTGACTGATCTACCGGCAAGGATGCGCCAAGCAGGCACTCCTCTTCCTTCCCCCTCAGGCACCGTCATTGTGCGGCATCCAAACGTTTTTTATCATTCTGAAAAACATATTGTGCAATTGTTTTATTATTCTTACCACTTTCTCCTTGAAATCCGGTGTTCGCACTGAAACTCTGATGGTTCACAAAATTTGGCATAGGAGCTGGTGGCACCTGATATTGTGGAGTAACTACCTGCTGCTGCTGATTCATAAGTACTTCATTCTGCATCTGTGGGATTAAATTTTGGTTTGGCCCATTATTATTCTTATTATTCTGAGTACTCTTACACTCATTCTTCCAATGTCCAAGCTTTCCGCACGCATGACAAGGAAACTTCTTTTTCGCTTCTTCTCTGTCCATTCGTCCCTTATATTTATTACCACTCGTTCCTTGATTATTCTGACTCTGTTCTTTCACTTGATTATTATTTTGATCATTTGCTTTCTCTTCTTGCTGCTCTGCCAATTTAACTTGTGCCCACATCATTTTCTCTTTTAGCTTCCTACTCCTGGCCTCAATGTCATCTCCGCAATATTTTGCGTACTTTAGAATCTCATCCACTGTCTTACTTTGCCAACACAACATGTGCTGCTGTATCATCTGACTGATTTCTGGTTTCAAGCCATATACAAACCGATACACAAAATGTCCCATATCTTTGTCACCGATATTCTCAAAACCACTATACTGCTTAAACACCTGCAATAACCATTCATAATACGGATGTACAGATTCATTTGGTTCCTGTATCATTCTATCTATTTTTACCCAATCTGTTTCTTTTGGAGGAATTTTTCCTTTCAAATACGTAATCACTTGGTGGTACTTTTTCATCACCTCTTCCGAAGGTGCTCCTGTTTTTGCATCTCTAGGATACTCCTCATTAGGCCAATCAATTGTGATCTTATATTCTGTCCATAAATCAACAGGTACTACTATGCCAAATAGACCATCCAAGTCTTTCAATAACACCTTTGAAACCTTCACAAACCTTTCTACTTGTTTGTACCACTCAACTGGTTTTTCTCTCAGTTTTGGAAAATCATTTGTAAATGATAAAATATCTTGTCTACTCCAAGGAACATGAACATATCCACCTCCTGGAACTTCCCTCATCGGGCACAACTTTTCTGTTTTGCTTGATTCTCTTACTGGGAATGCAGCTGCTGCTTCTCTCGCTTGTACTTCCTCTTTCTTTCTTATCCTTCTAATTCTCCATTTATCAATGTCTCATTAATTCTTTTATCTGTAGTCTCTTTCCAGAAGCATTTACACTTTCCAAATCTTTATCAGTAAAGTCCACTCGATATGGTTTCTGCAACAACTTTGATTTTCCTATCTCTATTCCAATCTCTGAAGCAACTTCAGTCAGTCTCTCATGAAATACTCTTGCTCTCCTTGTTATACTCTTACACAGAAATAATAATTCCTCATCATTATAAGTGTTCAATCTTTCTGTGCCCACACATCCTCTCATCATCTCTTCCAATTCCACTTTCAATCTACTGATATCTAAAATCTTTGGTATTGGGTTCTGATTATCTCTTTCCTGAGCCCACCTTTCTATTTCTTCAGAGGTGACTACTGTAGCGCTTCCAGTTCCAGCCGGAACCAAAGGTCTTCTTTCTCTCAAATTCATAGGCGTAACTCTCTTTGGAGTTTCCGTCAGAGATTCCACAATAGGGAGATCCATTAGTGAAATAATTGACTCACTTTCGCTAACCTGATCATCTGTAATTATTATTTCTTTTCTAGGACTATTTAGTGGAATTGTCACAGATTGTGGTTTCCGGCAAATCTTATTATCTCTATATAATGGGATTACCGGACCAATGGTCACTGGTACTGTCAAAGCTTCAGTATTCAAATTTAACTGTCCTATCTTTTAAACTAGTTCTTCTCTAGTTTTATTCAAAGCTTCTCTTTCAGGATCCTGCAACACTCTGTTATATGACATTTCAGGTAAAATCTGTGGGGTTAATGGCATTCCCATTACCGGTGCACTTGGGGTAACCTTACTAGTTGCTTCCTGATAAGGTGGTGGGTTTTTAATTAAAATATCCTCTAACAACTCGTCGTCTGATTCACCATAACCTGCTGAATTCATGTGTTTCGTTTTCTCCTTACACTTTCCTCCAAGCTGTTCCTCAGCCATCAACACTGGATATAACCCTTCTGATACCATAGCTCTCCTCCACTGTTTCATCTGCCCTTCTCGTGACTCATGCAAATGTCTGGGAAAGAACCCTCTATACCTTCCGCCTCTGCATTTCTCTCTTTCATATGACTCAGTCTCCCATTCTTCCAAAGCCTCATATTGAGTCAACCTAGGTCTGGGTTCCAAATCATTCATTTTCAATCTCAAATTCTGAAGGATTCTCCCATTAAATGTACCATCCTTAGGAAACGCTAACACACCATCATCCTTCGTATATTCTACCCAATTTTCCAACCACACGCATATATGATATCCTCTTTCCATCATCATAAAAGATGCTGGTGTCTTCGGTGGCGGAATAGGAATTCCCTCTCTAGTCAACACAGGCTTATCCTTTACAAAGAAATTCTTTATTTTCTTTAAAAATGACATCTTTCTTTTCTCTCCATACATTCTTGAAGAACGGTGTAGGAAATTGTATTCCGCAAACCCTTGAAATCTTCTACCTGTACGTCTTGCACTGACAGTCAAATCGAAATCCTGCATACAATTCCTCTCTTCACCAATCCTAGCGCGGCTTCTAACTAGGTATCCAATCAAATCAGGTTCACACTCGTACTCTGACCAATGCCAAAGCGGCCTTTTCCTGACGTCAGTCCTGCTCCTTACTACTGACCCCTCCTTTACAAGGCTGCTCCCGTCACACGCCCGCTGTTTCTACCAATCCCAGCGCGGCTCTCTGTGACGTCAGTACCACTCCGGCGGCTTCTTACCCCTCCTTTACAAGGCTCCTCCTGTCACACACCCGCTGCTCTTACCAATCCCAGCCCGGCTCTCTGTGACGTCAGTACCACTCCGGCAACTGACCCTCCCTTTACAAGGTAATGTGAAACTTTATTTCTGAAAATTCTCTTTAAACTTCTTTGTTAATAACGATGTAAAACATTCGCTACTCTGTCTGTTCCACTAAATCAAAAGGATAGTTTATTTCTTTTTACTGCGAGTAAAACCTTCTGCTTACTCTTCACCTAAGCTCCAGAGAACCTGCTACTCCTCCGGTGTCACCCGTTTAGGGAAAATTTGAGACCGATGTTTCACCAGCGAACTCCTTTTGCTGTCAATCTAGCTTAGAAGAACCTGCTACTCCTTCAGAGTTACCCTTACTAGGTGATATAACGCCTAAAGTTTCACTAGCGAACCCTTTGCTATCAATCACTCTTACTTTTACACAGAAAATAGTCCCTACTTTAACACTGCCAGCCCTACCTAGCTTCTCAGTGTTATTCCAACAGACGAGTAACCTCACTGCAGTGTGGTTTCTATCGCCACCTGCTATTCATTCCCCGGGAATTTTTCCAGACGACATAAAACAAAAACGCTAACTCTTTTGTTAAAACATAAATCAAATAATTACTAATCTATACTTATCACCAAACTAGTCACTAAAAACCATAGCTCTGCTACCAGAAAACTGATCCAGCGGTGTACTAACAACAGATACTCCACTACCATATACTCACCTGGGCCCATACAACTCGCTTCTACTAAACACCAAGTAGACCGCCGGAACTTTTAGTTTAGATGATTCTCATACCTTAAGATCTAGTTATTTCTTCTACAACTAAACCTTTCATTGATCAATAGTTCTTTCCTCTGGTCAATGGACCATTTAGGTGGAACTAGTTGATGGTGATAATTGACATAACTTTATTAAACATTTCTCAATTAAAATGAAATAATCACAAACTCTGGAAGTTTTTTAAATCTTTATCTAAATCAGTTGAATGTGAACCATCTTAAGCATTTCAGTACAAACACCCTCATTCACAAGAATGTCAATTCAATCAAAATTTCAATAGATATAATTCAGATCCACACAACAACTATGCTCAGAAAGAAGAGGACAGAGAGAAAAGAGCATCTATTCAAGTACGATATATTTTACCAAGAATGGTGTGAAGACCAAACCCTCTGGCCAAAGGGCTGGTAAGGGTCCCCCGGGATAGATCAGGAGACAAAGACTTCAGGACAGGAATTAGGACAGGATACTTCACCTCTCTAGTTACCGACGAATGTGTCGCACCCCTCTCTGACACTCTCTTCCTCCTCGTGGTTCTTCCGCGATCTTCTTTCTAACCCAATTAAATTAAATAGATGATTAGGCATTCGAATTCTTCTTTAGCGTCTCACATCATCAGCACCACCCCCAGCACCGACAGCATCCCGAGCTCTGTGTTGTTGCTGCTGCTTCCGCTCCCAACAAGCTCTAGCTTCTCCAAAAAAACTCTTCACGCTCAGCTCTCTCTAACTAACTAAACTACCTCAATTATACCTTTCTATTACCATGTACCACCCATTAATGTTTCATTTTTACAAAATACTAACTTCTGATTGGACAGGCGAGGGGGGGATGATCACCACACCATGCTTATACTTCATTTATTTCTTTAAACCATTGTTTCAAAACTCCTCCCCTCAAACTTCTATTCCGCCCTTCCTTTCCCATACATCTTTAAACTTTATTAATACAAATGTAATGATCTCTTGAATAAAGTTCCTTCATATGAACTCTTCACCCTCATGTTCCCAGGGCACATCTTCGCCGACCTTGGACGCGTGACAAGTCCTTAGTCATCTTTTCATACTTCATAGCCAGGGCGCATGCGTCGCGCAACGTCAGTCTGCTCGACTCAGACAACTTTAACAGGCCCAAATACGCACTAATAATAAAGTGGAAAGGAAAAATGTTATTCTCAAAAATAAATGATTTCACTGTATACCACCAACCTCTACTCTAACCCGCTCCATTTATTATCTCCCTTTCTGCATTTGCGTTAGTATAAAACTTATATTCAATTTCAGCTAAGCAAGTGCCATGCATGTGAGCTTTTCAAGCGGCCATTTTATGATTCTTTGCGCAGGCGCCAGAATTTCCCTCCAAGCAATAGTACGTCATACTACGTAGATGCAGTAGACGCATACGCAGTAAAGATCCCATGTTAGACTGCATCCTAGTCCTTCGTTCATGTTATTGGAGTTATTAACGAATTATTAACAACGTGTTTTGTGATTAATAATATGCATTCCTTTACACAGGGGAAGAAAATGAAGCTTGTCTATGTGGTTACTGAGTTAAACGAGAGGATTGCTTCCGAGCAGGTCTCATTTACGAGTCCTTGCTCCATCAATGGCGCACATGCAGACACAGTTTGAGTAGTGAAGCCACATAAGAGAAAACAAGGGAGGCCGCAGCACTTTCCCTTAAATCCCACTCACAGGCTCACTGTACAGAGAAACTCCAAAGAACTTATTACTTTGTACAACAAAAATGTAATGCATCCCCTACGTGCAGTTCGTATTTGATTTAAAAAGGTTTTTTTAAATTGCAATGTGGTGTTTTATTCATGTGATATAATAACTAAGTTTACTTAGTTTGGAGACTAATGGTATTTTATGTTTTAAAATTGTCATTTTATTGCAAAGGTTTTAAGTAACTATGCAATTAATTAATGAATTATTTAATCCAGGTACAGCAAAGCAGTCTTGTAAAGTGCACAGTAGGCCACAGCAGCAGGCAGTCCTCTGAGAGGCCTTCCGCAGGTTCAGGAGTGAACTGAAGAGTGGGTCTGAAGGTCCTATTTTTATAGCCCGGTGCCCTTCCTCTGGAAGGTGGGTAAAGCTTCTAGAAAGGTCCTTTGAAGTTCATGGAATTTCCTGACTCCCCTGCCCTGGCTCCAAGCTGACTGTGATGACAATGTGGAGGTGATAGGTCCTTTGTGTGAAGGCAGAACACAGCCTATTCAGTTGGAAGTGGGGCTGTGCTCAGCGCTGCCCTCCATCCTCCCAGCAGATAGCCCATTCAGGCACGCCTAATCCCTCTATTGTGTGACTGTAACTGACAGTTAGACTTTGTGAATTCCTCCCAGACACAGTCAAATGGCCCAAAACAGACTGCAAACACAAAATGGCTAAAGGCAGAAAAATGCCAACTTTCTAAAAGTGGCATGTTCAAAATTGTAATTAAAAGTCCAACTTTACCATTAAAGGGGTTCATTACAATTTCATAGATACCAAGCATGAGCTGGCTACCTGGTCCCAATCATTGATAGCACTAATACGGCAACCTAATGTTATCATATAGGACAGGTAGGCCTCACAGTAGTGAAAAACTAATTTTAGGGTTTTTTCACTACTAGGACATGTAAAATGTAAAGTGCATGTCCATCCTTTTATTTACAATGCACCCTACCCTATGGGTTACCTAGGGCTTACCTCAGAGGTGACTTTTATGCAATAAAAGGAAGTTCAAGGCTTGGCAAAAGGGTTATATTGCCAAGTCAAATTGTCAGTTTAAAACTGCGTTCAGGCTGCAATGGCAGGCCTTGGACATGCTTTGAGGTGCTACTTAAGTGGGTGGCACAATAAGTGCTGCAGGCCAAATAGTAGCATTAAATATACAGGCTCTGGGTGGATGGTAAACCACTCTACAAGGAACTTATAAGTAAATTAAATATCAGGTGTAGGCCAATTAAACCATGTTTTAGGAGAGTGAGCACAAACACTTTAGCACTAGTCGGCCTTATGACTGTGCACTTTACCACTGCTAACAGAAAATGAATTCAGCAAAAAGTGGAGGGAAAAATGTTAAATGTTTGGGAGTGACCTTGTAGAGAGGCCAGGTCCAACATGACCCCCTCCAGCCTAAAGCCAGGGGAGACTAATCAATACATTGTTGTGCTTTCCCACTTAGCTGGTAGAATATAGACAATGACCCTCTACTGCAGAGGCCTTTGCCAGTTTTATGCGTCTATGAATTCAGTTGCCTACTGGCTCCTGAGCCACTGAACTGACCCATGGGGAACCCTTCTTCACACTTGTGGACCCCATCTATGAAGCTCCTAACATTAACTTGCTCATACATGCATTCCAGTAGGCAGACAGTCCCACCATGGCCATCAAAGCCACTGACATTGTCAAGAGTTAGGCCCCAGGCCATGCAGGTATCTCTGACCTCTGAGGTTTCTCATTATGGGAGGCAACAGCCCCAGGTGTTAAGCATGCACACTTTGTCCCTTCCCTAACAGTTCAGGGGTGATAGCCTGAGACTAGCCCTTCAACCCAGGGTCTGTATCCAGAGGCTGAGCAGGAGTCAGGGGTGAGTCCTTCCTCCCCTGTCCCTCCATCTGGAACTCTGCACCTTTTGTTTGGGAGTGGTATGCCTAGATATCTGAGCTTTCAGGGCACACGGGGTGGCTGCCCCTCTTAGCTTTTCAATCACCGATGGAAACTCATTCACTAGAATACAGTCAGTGAACATCTGGGGACTAACTTTTGCCCTTCTCTGGGTCACCTCCCCACTCACTCTATGGATACCTTGGCCATGGGGTGGATAAAGTCCTGCCCCTGCGACCGAGTTATGCTACACACCTAACTGGAGTACTGCTCTGAGGAAACCTGCCTTTCCACTACCATGGTCTGACTGCCCCGGTGTCCCTCTGGGCAGTGACAGGGACACCATTCACATTGACCTGGTGGAAGTGACAACTCTCATCTTCAGAGATCACCAGTCTACCTTCTGAGTTCACCCCCCAATTACCTCAGATTAGGGCATGATCTACCGCCTGTCCCTGGGGACTAACTACCCATAAGGCCATATTGGCCACAACATGTAGTGGTCCCACCAGTGGGTGGTTTCTTTGGACAGACAGAGCCCCCCTGCTTGTGTCCTAGCTGTAAACAATCAAAGCGTCGTCATTGGAAATGGGACGCCCTGTGCCACTTCACATCTGAACCTCCCTCCTTCTTCTCAGGAGTGGCATGGGAACCCTTAATATCCCCCTTAATCTGAGACTTTTCTGGGTCTCCCTTGACCTTCCCCCTCACTCTGCTGGAGGGAGCCTGAACCACCCTTCTTAGTGTCACCTCCGGGTACCTTCCTAGACACTCTGGTGCTGATCCAGAAGTCTGCCTCCTCAGCAAGCTTCCTGTGTTCAGTCAGCTTGCTATCTACCAGGTGTTTGCACAGCTCTGTAAAACAGGTATTGAGCATTTGTTGCCTCAGGATCAGGTCAAGGTAAAGATCAGGTAAAGTGCACAGAGTCCTAAGGCCAACAAAAACAAATTCAGCAAAAAGTGAAGGTAAAAAGGCAAAAAGTTTGGGGGCGACCTTGCAGAGAGGGCTAAGTCCAACAGTGCCTTTCTCCTCTAATAGTCCGTTCCAGGCATCTGAGAGATGTTATCGACCATGACTTAGGTGCTGAATGTCTTTTCTCAAATTAACTAATGAATCACAGCCTCCTATGATTTACCAGTCAGGTTGTCACTTAATACTAGCAAAGGCTCTAGGAAGGATCACAGCTTCATGTCAAGTTCTAGTACAACAGATATGGAAGCTATACACAAGAAAGTTCTAGTCACAAGGACCAAACTGCTCAAACTGTTCTCACAACAGAGACTGCTTTGATTTTGCACTAGTTCTGAGGAGGACCCCAGTGACCTCTGTGAAAGGAATCCTGCAATGATGGCCCCAACAGCATGGCTTTGTCACCAACGTCTTCCTGAGCCTTACAGACTTTGTGGCCTACTGTGGAAAACTCAGATTTTTGAGGAGTCAGGGGTGTCCCAGTGACATTCTTCAAACCCACCCTCACCTCCAGGCTGTCAGACGTTTTGCAGGGACCTTGGTCAAAACTTTCATTCAGCCCAACTTAGGATGAGAATCAGTTTTGATGTTAAAAATTAAAATATTCTCCAGGGAAAGACGCAGCATGATAGCTCCAGAGTATCTGGTCAAGCTGTGTTAGCTGCCTTATCATTAATAACCAGTGCTGGCTCGCATCTGTACATTAGACCCTTTATTTATTGTGAAACTCTGGTGAAAAGGCTTCAGGATCCATAGCCAAAATGATATTTTCTTCTTTGGAACCTTGTTTCCCCACACCTACAAGGTTATTATATAGGCCATTTGTTTCCAGCTAGTATATCTTATTTTGGCCACCTATGGTGACATCTTAAAGCAACTGCCTACAACGGACATAAAATATTGGTGGTCCTGATAGTCTTCTATTTTAATGGAGGTCATCTAGATTTTGTTTGGAATGTTTTGTGTGCCATTTTCAATGACTGGGATTAAAAAACTAGCGGAAACATTGATTCCATGACCAGTGGCGGCTGACACAATGAAGAGGTGGTGAGGCAGTTCGAGGTGGCACGGGGAGCGTGGGAGGGGGAGCATGGGGGGGAATAATTTAAAAATGAAAACACCTGAAGCTGCCGGCTGCATCGCTCATCATCCCTCTGGTTTCTGCTGCTTCCTGGTCCCAACAGACACTGGGTCAGCAGCAGAGACTCCCTGTGTAACCCCCGCACTGCTCTCATGCTATGAGAGCAGTGCCGGCATTGGCCTAATCAGGCTGGTTTGACGCTCCGCTCAGGACACGGAGTCTGTGCTTATTCTCCAACCCGGCTGTAAAATACAGCTGGGTTGGAGAAACCTAAGTGCGCATTAGTGTATGGCCGCCAAAAAACACATGCGGACTTAGAAGTGCACAAACCAATCCTCCTCCCCCTTCCCATGGCCCCGGCCCCACCCCTCCTTACGCACGCTGGCTCAGCCAGCAGGTGAAAAATAAAATGATGATAGAATATCGTTTTATTTTTCACCTGCTGGCTCTGAGCCAGTGGGGCGACGCTCCTCCACCATTGCGGAGGAGCCGCCCCTGTCCACGACCCTTCTTTGCTGCATCAGTTATTTTAGTCAACTTTATCTGGGGACACCAATCATTTATCGCTCTTCAGAACCCATCATTTTCTTCAATTAATACCTTCACTGTTGACACATATTTTTTTACTTTCTTCTGATGCATTTAATCTCTTTGATTTGAACGTGTGCTATTGATTACTGAGCCGTTAGCCAATTGTTTTTGACAGTCTCATCTCCTCATTCAAACACATATAATATATGCGCAAATGATTTCTATACCAACCAACAAACTGTTTGTCAGGTCGCATCTGTGGGTTTCACCGGGACTGCTCGAACTTACAATGCACCCAATCCACATTTTTGGTGCAAACAACTAACATTTCAAATTTATAATAATTTTACTAGCTACCTTTCCAAGCACCCCATAGCAATTTTACTCTGTGCATTTTGCTTTTAATAGTCAGGGAACAATACATGTCATTAAGGGCCAGTCCCATATAATACCTAGAGTTATAATTTAATTTTGGTGTCTTATGGCTGATTCAGAAAGGTAAACTTACACTTTTGTGTCAGTTTCCGATTTATTGCAATTCACAAAGCAATGTTAAGAGTATTATCTTTACAACTACCTATTTTTTTGTAGGTAGAGTCTCCGCCATTAGTGCGTAGACTCCGCAGTCGTAAATATACTACTCGTAAAATTGCTTTGTGAATTGCAAGTAATCGTAAACTTACACAAAAGTGTAAGCTTGCCTTTGTGAGTCAGGCCCTCTGTTCCTATGATTAAATCCTGAAATTCGTATTATTGCTGCACAATCCATCTTATTTTAAGAGGTGAAGTCCTTCCTGTAATACTGCAAGCGTCTAAGTAAAGGTCTACCTTTGACAGGCTCAAAGTGCTACCCAATAATTTAAAAAGTAGGCCTGAGGAATTGTGAGAAAAATATTAGATTTTAACATTCCGACTCTGAAAATGCCTTCTGAACATTTACTCTATGTATATATATTTTGAGCTGCCAAGTGCAAACACCAAGTAAACCATTATGATACACCTACTCCCCAGCAAGTCTAGTGGGCTTCCGTTAACATATACATTTTCTGCTTGGCTTTTTAATACACATGTATTATGTTCTCCTTTAAGAAATATAAATATCACAACTTGGTTGATGAACAAGGTTGACTGAATTAGAGCCCTTGGTAATTGTTCTGGTTGCATTCCAGCAGTCTTAGTGAGTGGGCACCAAATCAGAAGCAAACCCCAAGGTACCCAAGAGAATAGGAATGGGTGAGCTCTTTCTGATTGGATTGTACCCCATAGCACCTTGTGTGTTTTAGTCGTCAATGGCAGAGAAGCAGCCTGCCCGTTATTTTCTGCCCCACTCAGTTGCTGCTATTGATCACTGCAATTTCTGTAAATGCCATATGAAGGGTCTCCCTCACCTAGCTGGGTTGCAATGAGTGATGAGTATGACGTACGAAGAGGGACTACCCATCACTTTGTGGTTTTGACTTACAACCACATGCTATCCTATCTTTTATTTGTTTGTGAGGATAGCCTGCCGAACAATTTCATGTGAAGTACTGTGTGTGTGTGTGTGTGTGCGTGCATGTGTGCGCGTGTGTATGTGTGTACATGCATGCATGTGACTGTGTGTGTGAAGTTTTCACTTCTCATTCCCATTAAGTGCCTGTTTGTGTGTGCATACGATGCTTGGCTTCAGATGTCTGTATGGTTATTTATCTGTGCGTCGGAGAAGCTTGCTCTGCTACTAACCACTCTCTACTTATTTTACATGTGAGAGGCAAGCTTGCACTTCTGAAGACATGCAGTATGTGTGTATGTGTGTGTGCGTGTGTAAGAAGCATACACTGCTGCTGCCTCTGCTGCATCTGTTGGTGTGTGCAAAGAGCATTTGCTCTCCCTTTCACCCTGTACTTTTTCTCTGCTCCCCGTGCACCTTTCACTCTAACTTACGCCATGCTCTTCCCATTTTCACCGTGCTCCCCTTTTGCACCCTGCACTGCTCCACCTATGCTGCCCCCCTTTCATCCTGCAATCCACCTTGCACAGCCCCTGTATTCCACACCCTCTTTACAAGCTACACTTTCCTTCTTACACCATACACCCTCCATGTATATTCATTCTGAAAACCTAATCCCATTGCACCAAATTCACCAACCCCTTATATCCAACTCCTACACTTCTAGTCTATGATCAATGAGTGTCTTTATACAAAATCAGAGCTCAATGAAAGAAACCATGTAAGGTTAGATGACAGCAAAGTTTTACTCTAGTCTTGTTTCACTGATGGCCAGCAGTTTTCAACTCATATGTATATCAAACTTAATGAATTGGTGACCATTCAATTTAGATACAGGGCCTCATTTAGAGATTGGTAAGCTATACTCCATTTTGCCACGGCAAGGGAGGGATGTACTCTGCTTCCCTGGTGCACTACAGCCCGCAATATTTAGGAATCTGCTAGGCAGGTGGTCTTTCTGAACCAGGCAGTGATGATGATGATGATGATGGTTTTTATTAATCACACAAATAAAGAATCAATACAAAAAGGACGATCAATATAAAAGAAATAATTAAAATAAAATAATATATGTACACATCTTATTCCTAAAACCTCCTTTAGTGTTTTTGTTTTATACATTGGAATTAATAACGGTCCTTTAGGTGCACCAGAGCAAACTTTCAATGGGGGCCAAACTAGGTAGGCCCCTCGTCCAGATAATTCCCACGCGCAGCCAAAGATGACCTGTCCATAAGAGCTAAGCGGGCATAGTAAATGAACTTGGCAAAGTTGGCCATGTGCTTCACTGTGTCCAGCAGGTATAACTGTTGAACAGCCTCATTTGCCGTCCGCGTGCCCAGTTGAAGGAGAATGGGCCTTAGATGGATTCGGCGCACTGGCAACAAGGCAGGACAGCATAGCAGGATGTGAGCCAGCGATTCTCGCTTATAATAGCAGAGGCGGCACTCCGCAATGGCCGGTCTTACTTTCACTGAAGGATACAGATCTTTTAGGGGAAGAGGATGTAGTCTGGCTGCAAGAATCCTATGAAGGGCTTGCCTCCCCACCGGCTGTGTAAGATGTAGTTTGAGGCCATGCGATGTGTGAGGGGAACTTTGGGTCTCATGAAAGCCTCTAGCTGTCAAAGCTTCAATGTCCAATATACGAGAGCATGATCTTACTTGCTTTTTTATTGATGTTTTAATGGTGGTGTACTTAATTGTGTTGGGGTCCCAATTCTCTGTGGCTAATTTCAAAAGTTCTTTGGCTGAAGCAAGGCCAGTTGACCATGGATTGCCAGGTTGTTGAAAATTTTTGTTTATAACGGTCTTTATTGAATTCTCTGGTGCCACAGTTGTTAAATAAATGTATTTCGCCAGAGTCGCCAGTTCTTCCAAAAATTGTCGGTTGAGATTGAATTCCAGGCGAATTAGAGTGTTCCTAGTGCATGCTGGTAGACAAAATAACTTTTTGTAAGCTGCACAATGGATCTTTTCAAGATCCTGCACGAATTTGCCTGGAAACGCCTGTATCGCATAATTGAGGGAAGGTAATAGTTTTGCTCTCAGGACTCGTTGGATGGCCATTGTTGTTGGACTTTCTAAGACGACATGGAGTTTGCAGATGGCGTAAGTAACCATTTTTCCTTTCTGCTGGAGCTTATGACGGTGGACCTGTGAACGGCCAGTTTCACTGATCCAGACCCCAAGATCGTTGTACGATTGTGTACTATTCAATGTTAATGGGCCCAAACTCCATTTCATCAAATTTTTTTTCGGATGGCGTCCAAAAATCACTATCTTGGATTTCGTTGGGTTGGCAACCAGCTTGTTTTTAGCATTGTACTCTGAGAGTGCTGTTAAAGCTTTTTGAAGGCCAATTTTAGTATGGTCCAAAAGGACCAGGTCGTCAGCGTATTGCATCAGCCGGATCTTCATTTTCCCAATCCTAGGAGTCGCTAAAGTGGCTCCGTGCAGAGCGCTACCCAAATCCGCAGTATATAAATTAAAGAGCAGCGGGGCAAGGACACAGCCCTGCTTTAGCCCGTGATCCGTGGTGATTTTTTCTGTGGCGGATTCACATGAGAGTTTAACTCTTACCCAAGTTTGCGAATACAGCGATCAAATGGCTTGTAACAGTTTCGGGCAGATGTTCCAACGTGCCAATTTCTTCCATAAGATGTTGCGGTCTACCCCATCGAATGCTGCTGTATAGTCGATGAAACAAGCAAAAGCGGCTGAGTGCCGTGGGCCATCGTTTGGTGTACTAGGTATGATAGGGCAATGATGTTGTCTAAGGTGGAACCTCCTGATCGGAATCCGGTCTGATAGAAAGGGAGAAGATCTTCCTTGCTGACCCAATCAGCTAGTTCCATCAGAAGAGTGCTTGCGTAAGCCTTGCCCTCAATGTCCAATAAGGCAATCATACGATAGTTCCTAGGGTCCGTACTTGGCCCTTTTTTGTATATTGGGTGTAGCAGTGACCCCCTCCAGGAGTCTGGGACATCCTCCAAAAGCCTACACTCGGCATACAGCTGTACCAGATTCGCAGCCCAAAAGTCTTTAAAGCCCTAAATGGCCTGGGGCCTACCTATCTATCGGCCAAACTGAGAAAATATATCCCTTCCCGGCCTCTTCGATCCGGTTCCAAGCTACTTCTCTGCACTCCTAGAATTAAAAAGGCTTGGTCGGGTGGCAAAACATTTACTTACCTTGCCCCGACCGTATGGAACGAACTCCCCCGCGATCTACGTGACTGCCAGAGCTTTCCCCTGTTTAGGAAACTACTAAAAACCCATCTCTTCTAAGATTCACCTTTTGACTGTAATCAGTGGCCTCAGCGCAGAGATACCCCTGACGGGGTGATTCGGGCGCTATATAAATTAATAAAATATCAAATATCAAATATACTCTGAAATATTTTAAAGAAAAATATCTGGATCCCTGCACCTGAGCAGCACGAAATGTTAAGAACTCCTGATTAGCGGTAGAGTCTGCCACGGTGGTATTTACCTACCATGGTTTGGATAGGTCACCAATAATGAAGAGTGCCCCAAACTGTGGGTGAAGAAACCCACCCAACTCTTATAGGACTCTTGCAAGTATATCAGAGCAGAAGAAACAGTATTCCTCTGCTATAGTGAACTGAGCACCTGTTGTGTGTTTTTTAGCTTTAATTTGCTGCCAGGTACTCAACTACATCAAAAGCGCCTTAGCACACTTCACATTTTTTTGTTGTTTATTTACAAAGCTAAATTGAGTCTGCCATCTTAGAACAGTTAATAAAAGGAAAGGGAAATTGCACCCGTGTCTTTCTGCAGACATGCGCATGCATAGTGACACATGCACACCTACAGAATTCAGTGACTGGCCTACGCAGCCACACAGCATTGTCCAAAAGCAAAAGCAAGATCTAATGGCTTTTCCAATACTTGATTTCAAATTAAACAAATTCTTAAGATACCCAACTCATCCTGGTGAATGTTGAAAACATTCTTTGCTTTCTATTTTTCACGCAAATTATTATTTTTTTAATGAATTTTTTTCCAGGGACCCTCCAACCCACTTGTTCCCCTCCATGTCAACCCTTCTTCTTCCCCTCTCTGTCTCCTAATTTCTTTCTTCCTCTTTTCAGTCATTATACTGTACTCTGGCGTGTCCATCGCTTCTCACTCAAATATGTTTTTTTTTTGGCCTTGTCCTCTAATCTTTCCTGAGTCTTAGTAATTCTATGTCCCTCTCTATATTCGTTTACTGCTTCTCCTACCTATAACATAGTTCCCTTCCACTACCCATATCCTAGTTTCTTTACCCCCTCTGTGTAACATTGTACCGCTACCCCTACCTTGACCCTACATCATGAATTATATCCCTGTACACATTCCCTTATAATAGTACCTCTACTCCTTGTTAACTGTAAGTGCCCTAAACCTACCTCTAATCCAAGGATGTTTAAATGTACCTATACCATGATGCAACAACTATAGTCTGATCCTTGTGCTCTTCTACACATCCTTTGACAGAGCCTCTTACCACTACACCTTCCAAACCTAAGCACATTTATCACTGTAGATACTCTAGTACCTCTACCCACATATATACCCTCATAACTTTACCCCATCTATATAATTGTACCTGTGCCCATACTTATTTCCGTGTTCCTCTACCAATGGCTACATTCTTGCATATCTACGCATACTGCTACCACCGTATACAGCAACTCCTACCTATATCGTATTAGCCTTACTTCTACCTAATCCTTTGTAACAATACCTCTACATGTACCTTTTGAATTTCCCTCGAGCTGTCCAGGCCTGGACTTGAGGGATGTACAAGATGCCTTCTGGACTGGTTATGTTTCAGGTATCACGTGAAACATTTTTAAAAGCGGACACATTTGACATACTTCCTCATCAGTTTGAATAGAATGGGAAACTTGCATTTCGGGCCCTGTCCATCGGTATTTCTTATCTATCAGTGTAACTTGTGTCACGCGACGAGGAGCTCCCTATGTCCCAATTATATGCCATGCGGAGCACTGTCCCCGGGTAGAACCAGCTCCGTCAGAAGAGGTCAATGTTCCTGCACTCGGATTTTCCAGGTGCAGACTCGATTTTACCGGGTGTACAATACAGCCGGTTAAAATCATGCACGTTTGAGCAGGGAGCGTGTGCGCACGCGCAGCCCAACACTATTCACCTGACCTGCTGCTAAACAGGGGGGTGCGCGGAATCCTTCCGTCTGACTGGCACCAACCTCCTGCCACTGATGCCCTCCCTACACCCACTCCCCATCACCGACCTCACACGGGCCTCCTGTGACCATTTATCACCTGCTCAGAGCAGCTGGATTTAGGTGCGAGGATACCTGCTGGATACGTTAATTCAGGCAACCCTGGATCCAGGAACAATAAATGAGGCTCACATGTAATCAAGGCCTAAGTCGAAAGGTCTCTGTGAATATGATCATATCTAGTCAGAACATCGTATGAAGTGATGTTTCTTCCTGTCGTCATACTTGCTTCTTCAAAGTTAATAAATGTCCTTCTTAGCAATATTTTTAATTTGTTGCAGACTCTGTATGCAATGCAACCCAACAACTATTCGAGTGCCTTTTTGATACAGAGATATGTTTCTTGTAACGTGCTGTGACTGCACGATCTGACGTGTGCTATAAAAAGTACTGACAGATAAAGTGGTTTGGCTAGTGGACGGGGCAATACGTGCATGGACTTTGGTCAGCAAAGGCAAGAAACCAGTTTTAAAAATATACGTATTTATTATATGTTTATTATTTTGAGAATCGCCATAAAGGACAGTTGTGTTCACACTGACTGGGTAGTGGAGCACTTTACAGACAGTCGACATTATAGTTGCCACGTGCAAGTTACAGGTGTATTGCGCGGCATTTAAAAAAGAAGAGCTTGAATATTGCATCGTATTTACAAAGTACGTAATTTCCATTGTAAATTTTGTGAGGAATTGGGGTGAGACAGGTGAATCAATGTGTAAGTATTGTCTTGTTTTTTTCTGTAATTAAGGTTTGGCGTGATGGTGCTAACTTAAATGGCGGTCTCCCATTGGGGGGATCACACTCTTCATGCTTCGATGGTTTTGCCCTGAAGTGTGCCATTCTTGAACAGAGTAATCGTTACATGGATGTTAACCAATCAATGTTGGAATTACTTAGCCTAATGTGGGCCACACCATAGTAAATTACTTGAGTCTCTGTGATACACGGACGCTTTCGAAATACAATTCCCAGCGGAGATTAAAATACAATAACTCTAAGTGGGCAGACGGGAAGAATGCACTTAACGTCACTGGCTCCTTAGTTGCGCAGGGCCCAGACGCGCACTAGGAGTGGTTGATGGTTCGTGCGTCAGCTCGCCATTATCCTGGTTTAGGATGACATCAGCTTATCGCGGGTTCACTCCTTTATTTAATGTTGTACGTTCGTTCGATTAATAAAGCGGTGGCACTCCCACTGAAGCCAAGCCATGACTAATCCTGCCGGGGCTCTGACTTAATTCAGGTATGCTTCCCCGTCCAGATACCTTCTCCTGCTCCCACGAGAGGAAACACGGACAATTCAATCAGGAAACAGGGAGCCTCCCGCCCTGCAGTCCAACTCCCCCTGCACAGGGATTAATACAAGATAAATGAAACAACGCACTTACCTTAGTGTCCCGTAACTACAACGGTTTAGATTCACGAATGTAAAATTAATAACTAAAGCATGCAGTTGGAAAAAGCTCCTATTTAGATTTACGATGTGAAATTTCACATTGATAAACTTGAAATCTTTGGACCGGAGAATTGAACATGTATTTTATTTTTCTGTAGTGCGACCGTGGCCCGATGGCATTATGAAGGGACAAAAATACGTTGTAAATAAAGATAAAATCAAAACATGTCCAACACAGAGTAAAACTAGCTAAACTAGAGGCAAGTCAGCTTCGTACAAGAAAGAAACAACTAAATGGAAAATTGCAACTGTAGTTTAAAAGTGAGAAAAATGGAAGAGGCAAGACGAGTAAAAGGTCAGGCAAAGAGGTACAAAAGGAAAATAAGAGAAGTGATCGAAACATTCAGAAAGAATCAAGGTGGTTAGTCCAGCAGAGAAGGGTGAGAATAAGTAGATGATCATCTGCAGATAATGGAGTCCAGTATAGGATTTAGAAGAGACTAATCTTCTCAGACACAAAGGGGCTTATTTACAAGCCCCTTGCGCTGCTGGTGCGTTACTTTTTATGATGCTTCGGCAGCGCAGAGTGCAGACCCATATTTACGAGGCCACGCAAAGGAACTTTGCATGGCTTTTCATGTCCTCGAAGATATGATGTAAGGCAACGCAGCGCAAGTCACTGCATTGCCTTACACTGCGTCAGGGAGGCGCTCCATGGGCATTGCGGTGGGTGTTCCCACGCAACACCCATGGGTTTTTGATGCATTCCCAGACTTACAAGGATCTGTAAACCTGGGAATGCGTAAAAACTGTACTCCACCCCAGGGCATGCATAATGAGGAGTATTTCTATGTGTGCTGCATTTTGCAGCACACAAAGAAAGAGGAAAAGACCTCCATGGATTAGTTTTGTGCAGGAAGGTATCCCTTCCTGCACAAACCCAATCCTGCCAACAGCACAGGCACCCTGACACCATGGTGCAAGAGTCCCTGCGTTGGCGCTAGGCACCATATTGTGTGCCGGCGCTGGCTAAAACGGTGCATTCCTGCCCCTTCGGTTTGGCGTTGGGCAGTGCAGCAAAAACACTTGCTGCGCTGCCCTATGCCAAATCATTGTAAATTAGGTCCAAAGTGTCTATGAGGAGGAATTTGTGTTCCTTTTTAAAAGTTGTGAAACAGGGATTACCACCAAGGGTGTAGTTCCACCCGCTATATCAGCTTAAGCTGGGGTGCTCCAGAAGCAGATTCTACTGTTTTATGACCCTTCTTAACTTTTATCTCGGGCTCTCAGGTCAACATAAGTCAGAAGGAGAAAGGGTGACAGAAAGAAAGAAAAATATTAAAATAGCAAAGAAAATATAAGAAAGAGGCAAATGAAGTGAGACGTGATAAATGAAAGAAAGTAAAATGCAAATAATGAAGGAAGGAAGGAAAAATAAGCATGCAGGAAAGAGTACAAAAGGACATGGGAAAGTAGAAAAAGACGTAAAAGAAGAAAAAGGAAGGAAAAAAGACGAAAAAGAAAAAAGGGTGGAAAGAAGAAAAGGAAGGTACGACGAAATAAATAAGAAAAATGAAAGTCAGAAAATATATTGAAATAAAAAATTAATGTGGGACAAAAGGATGGGCGACTGAAGGAAAGAAGAGATAAAAGAATTAATTAATGGAAGGAATACAAAAAGAAAAGATGCAAATAAGGTGTGAAGGAACAACATGAGCATGATAAGAATAAAGGGAAATTGAGATGGATGGAAAACTAGAAAAAGGTCAGATGGAATGAGAGAAGAATAGACAGAAAAAAGAAATATGGAAAGAAAGAATGAAACATGCATAAAAACAAAGGAAAGATGATGGAAAGAAGGAAGTAAAGATGCATTAAAGGAAAGGAAGAAGATGGAATGGATTAATGAGAGAAATACGCCAGTACTGGTAAATGTGTGGTTTTTGGCCAAAATCATTTAAAATCCTTCTATAAAATTCATAATTTTGCACCAATCTGCACACATTTTCTCCAAAGGTACTGTTTTCCATGGCACTTCATAGAAAGAGTTGGTGTGACTCACTTTACTGGCACATTTATTACTATAAATGGGTCACTCTGGGGGGCATTCTGGCTACTCCATTGATTACCACACAGAGCAATGTTAGTCTTGTGCGGCATGGTGGACCATTTTCAGGAAGTCTAAAGATTAGGCCTCTGGAACAAAAGGGTACAGATGCCAACTATAGGTAGTATTAGATATCGGCTGGTAGCTGTGGATAGTCCTTTGGTATCCGTAACAGAGGTCTTGCAACCCTTGTTTACTTTTTTTATTTTCTACATCCTGTGGTTCTCTTAGTTTCCTCATAGAAAATAGAAAGATGCTGAGGGCCTAAAGGGGGGTAAAGGATTAAACCCAGTGCATAATTTGATCCAGTAGTTGGAGGTGAGACCCATTGTCACTTATTTTTGGCCACCGGCACTTATTTTTCCTCATCAGACTTTAGCCCTGAATAAGACAGTTTTTCTCTTCAGAATTTAACCCTGAATAAGACAGAGAAAAACACAAAAGGGGGAAAGAAGGAGGAACAGAAAAACAAAAAAAGAGTGACAATTGGACAAAGCAGGCACAATAAAGAACATGCAGGAATGAGTTTGAAAAGCAGGGAGTGATTGGTGATGGATTAAAGATGCATGAGGGGGAATCCAGACTATGGCAGACTTAGTATTCAGCACCGTGGTAGTGTTTTTAGCTATGAACAATTTTAATGAATAAATAAAGATTTTTTTATGTTAGGTTTAAAAGAGGTACTAAAATTATGATTGTAGTTGAAACAAATTCAGTTTGCCATGCAGAAATGTCTTTATTAATGAAGTTCAGTCGTGCCACATTTCCAAAAATTTGCTATATTAGCTAGTATGGAAGCTGGTTGATGTTGCTCATTCTACTCCTGCTCTTCCTTCTCCCATACCCTTCCACTGGAATGTCTTCAGTCCCAACAGGCTCCGCGGAACAAGAGACAAGCTGATATCAGTGTATTTCTCGATTATGCATGTATTTTGAATAACTTTCTAGTGTTTGTTAACAATTTGTAACATGTCATGGTCTTTCTGTTCTTCTGCTGTACTGTTGCTTGGTTTAGATCTCCTTGGCTGTTGTAAGGTTTATTGTTTTAAAAATGTTGCATTTAGTCAAACTCCCTATGACGCTGTGTTTCTGAGGCTGCTGAAATCTTTCTTAGAAAATAAGGCAGTGCTAACAAGTATTGTTAGTATGTAGATTTCTCTGATTTGTCTAAACAAATCATCCATGGGGTCACACCATGCTGAAAGTGTGTTTATGCCAATTTGATATGCAGAATTTGTGTAGAACAAACCCTTGAGTTTTGGAGTGAGAGAGAGTTTGATGACTTTTCTATTGTACTAGAGATTCTGTCATTTATTCAGAAGAATTAGATTGACTTCCTAAATAGCTAGGGATTTTGTCTGTTCCTTTTATGATTTTGTTGTCCATTGGGACTTAGAAATAATTCCGATTTCCTGACTACGTACTCCTCATTTGAGCCTTCATGGCAAATATTTTGGACATCTCTGTATCGCTTATTTGAGATTTTGTAATAAAACTCCTTAATTTTATCTTGCTCCAGAACTCAGTTATTGAGTGAATCCAGTCCAGTTATTTATTTGCAACTCTGCTAAATTATTCTTGGTTCTGGTTGAGAGTGGTGCTCTTTGTGCACGATCAAGAGTAATGGACCAGAACTTCTAAGTTAAATTTGGGTGATCTAAGTTTTGGGGGGCATTACATTTGGGGTTCTGCTCCCACAGTATAATGAGCTTCTTCAGTGCTGATGGCAGCTTCTGAGCAAGAATGTGGGCTATTTTACAAATTAAGTACTTGTAAAACCTGTAGTGCCATCACGCATAAACAGCATACAGTACTGCTTCTGTTCTCTGGGCATTTTGAATAAATGGCATACAAAAGAAGACCAAGGATTTGGATAGTGTGTTATGTATGATATATTTAAAAAATGATTGTGTAGCATGTAAATGATTCTTTGTTGTATCAATATCTATAAGAGGCTGCCAACACATTCAAACCCTTAAATTAATTTAATGATGTTCGCATTACAATTATATTACGTCCAAAATTAGTAGATTGTGTTTAGCCAGAGTAAGATTGCTTACTATTTACTGCTTGATCATTCTCCAATAGAAGTTTTTCTCTGAAGGTTAAAAAAAATAAAGACATTTAAAATTCCACAGGGCACTGCCAGCCAGGACGTGTGCCCACTTTGACAGGATAAGAGTCGCCAGTCCACTTCCAAGAGGCAAACTCACTAAGGTGAGTTCCAGGCACTGGTCATTCATAGCCGCTCTTGCTCACTGCAATAGAGACACTTGGAAGTGAGGCTCAAATGGGCTACTTCAGCATGACAAGACATACACACCAAACCATGAAGTAAGAATACTTACCTGAAACCAAGAAATCATTGGCGTTGACATTGTTTTTGGCTTTGATATAGTGAAAAATCCTCCCAAACTTGAGCAATACGCAGAGGTGAAAGCCCATGGGTAGAAATAGTGATGCTTAGTTCTCATACAGAGGCAACTTTGCACTACTGTTGCACAAGTTGTACCTTTAACCGTCATTTGTGTTAGAGAAGTTTCCCATGCTGTACCTCAGTTGTATGTTAGTGAAGGTTAAGGAACACCTTCTTGCTATCGAAAAGCTGTAAAGATTGGCTTTATCTTGGTTAGGCTCAAAAAGAAAGAAGATAGAACATTTTCAAAGGTGGAGAGTACAGAAAGTAATTGGATGAGGACTATTAGGCTCAATTGTGTGAGAAGCACAGAGTGCTATGTGGTGAATAGTGCAGGAAACTGAGAGGTTGGGCATCTAGGGAGCACAGAGGAAGAACCCAATGCAATGTATGGGTAAAATTGGTTCCAATGGGTGGGTTGCTTAAGATGATAAGGTGTAGGTGTGTAGGAGACAAGTGGGTTGGGATCCCAATATACAAGATGTGTTCAGTGCAGAATACAAGTGATTGGGGAGCGGTGTGCCAGGGGTAATGGGGAGAACAGGGGGATAGTGGAGTCCAAGACCAGGGTTGAATTACTGGGTACAGATAGTGGTGCTATGTGCTAGGCGAGGTACAAGGAGGAGGAAGAGACTTCAGGGCAGCACAGTGCTCAGGTTGAAGCAAGCTTTCATCACAAACAGATAATGTCCACAGCTGAGATACAACGGAAAAGCACGATTCAAGGCCTCAGACCTTCCCCAGGCAGATGCTGCAAATGGTTTTACCTCTGCTGTTGTGTTCAAATGTGCTGGTGGTGGGAATTCTTTCTTATACAGCACACTGGCCAGGGAAAGGTGACAATTTTTAATCCTCACCTGAAAAAAATCCTACAGCTAAGCCAGCCTTCTTTTGTAGCCCCTTTTTTTAGTTTATGAAAACAATCCCAGGAAACCTTGCTCTTGAGAATCTTTTATGATGAGAGGACGCCAGTGTGAACCTGTGGAACTAGTAAATCCCGTCCACTGGTTGTCCTACTGAAATGAGGGAACACCATTCAAAACTAATACTGGTTGGTTCTGAGGTGAGACCCCTCTTCTTCTGAGAAGAATCAGATTGTGTGGGAACAAGTCACTATTTAAGAGCTTTCTCCTCCCTCTTTCATGTCCTATGTTTACTATCAACATCCAAAATATCCAGGCCCAAGTTTGGTCTTGATGGGAACATCTGTTTTTGTCCAATCTCCTCATCCATATTCCAAGATCGGTAGGAGAAGATGGCATGTAATTAACTCCTCCGGGCCTTCCTGTCAGGAGGCCACGCTTAGTTTCCTCTCCCAGAAAATATTTCATCCTCTTTCAATAGTTAATTACTGCCACTGGAGAAGGAAGTGGTTGGTTCAAGCGTTTGGGCAGAAAACTGAATCTTTTAATAAAATTACCTAGCAACTTATTTAACAAATGTCATGTTTATAATTGACTAAGATTTTTGCTAAATATTATAATAGTGCACAGACGATTGCTATAGTTACTTCCTATTCCGACTTATTGAAATGATGACTTTTATTCACAAGTAGCTAGGATGTTAGCATTGCTGTTTTATATATTTTTAATATTGATTCTTGTTTGTGGTTTTCTATTCTAGCTATTTATTGGAAACTTTCTGAATTACTCCTATTGAGGGCTGGAATTGTATTGAAATGCTCTGCGTACATACATTTTTAATATGGAGGTCAAAATCTCATAAATTGTCACAAGGAGAGTTAGAAGTATTTTGACAATCACCGATAAATATTTCAGGAATGTGCACAAATTATGTAATTGCAAAATATTTAAAACAACTTATGTAAAGATTCTAATGAAGACATTTACAATCCTACACCTTCCATGAAGCTTCATCTCAAGTGTGTGCCTTGCACCAGAAAATTAGGATCTTACAATTTGAGTTTATAAACAAGTTTGGTTTTTGAAGCTTCTGCCTGTTAGGCACAGATAATGAGTCATGAGTAATTTGCATATTGAGGTTTTGTTTACCTCCCATCAGGGGCCTCTTGATTAACCCAAGGTGAATGGTGAAGTAAAAGTAATCATTTATTTAAGTAGCAGTTTTATTGAAAGCCCTTTTAATTTTCAAATATTATTACCCAATCAAAATTGGCCCTTATCATCTAGCCTCAGAAGGATGAGAGGCTAAGTTGATGTTGCCAGTATTGGAGCCTGAAACACTAACGCCATTGTTCGATTTCCATGCCTGGATATAACAGGCCTTGCAAAGCCAACCCAGACAGGGAAAATGAGTGAATGAGTCGTGATGGAATCTACCTAAATAAGTTGGGTCAACCACCACTGCAACCTGGCGATCCTTAGGCGGATAGGCCACCAGATCAAGGGTTTCGGTGGGTAAATTCATTTAAGGTGCCAACATCAGAAAACGATTTCCATTTGGACTATGGATCTATAAAACTGATGGAAACAAATGGTGTCAGTTCATGGTAAAGCTCCTGCTTCACTGAACTCTAAATGTCCATTTTGCTTGAGGAGTTCATTTTATGTAACTTCACATTGTGCAAAAAATTACACATTTTAAATTGAATCCGATTCTTTAATAAAATGGAAAATGAACTTTTACAATCTTTTATGACAAAATATATTACAAGTAAAAGAAAACAGAAGGGACTCCCACTGCTCACCATAGGTTCAATACGACAGCCATATGAGTGGTTACAGTTCCAACTACGATTCTTAATGGTTCTTATATAAAAACATATTTTTGACTGGGGGACCACATATATTGAATCCCAACAAAATCAATGTGTTCTGCCTCAATTCCATCCAGGTTCTCAGTGATACTGGGGTGTCCCTGTTTACTACACTGTGACCATTTGAGTGGTGGTAGTAATTACAGGGTCAGGAGAATGCATCGACATAGAGCTAAAGTTTAAAACAATCATTTTATTCTTTCAAATGATTACAATTCGTGTATTCTATCGCACTCCCACATGCATCGTGAGACAGACTCATCTCCCAATTAAATCACTCTCCTGATAATTATAACAATTACTAATATTTTTACAAACAGTGAAAAGCTTCACACTTAAATGGTCTGGCACCTTGCTTCTAAAAGTGGTCATTTTCCTGTCTGTCAATGGCTGATAACAGAGGGGCATATTTATTAGCTTAGTGCGCCACCGTAATGTCACTTTTTTTTAATGTTCCGGCGGCGCACAGTGCAGACCCATATCAACGAGGCCACGGAAAGCCACCTTGCATGGCTTTTCATGGCCTCATAGATATGGTGTAAGGCAACGCAGCAAGTCACTGCATTGCCTCACACTGCATCGGGGAGTTCACACTCAACGTCCATGTTTTTTTACACTTTCCCAGATTAACAACATAGCGTAAATCTGAAAATGCGTCAAAGCACTTTGCCTCCACAGGGGTGGCATAACGGTTGTTAAGGAAGGTGTCCCTTCCTGCAAAAAAAAAAAAAGCTGATTTCAATGCAGGCACCCTTGCGCCATGGTGAATGGGGGCCTACGTTGGCATTTGGCAGCCATTTATGCAATAGCGCAGTGGAAGAGGACAGGAATGCGCCGTATCTCATAGATACGGCACATTCAATCAATCAATCTGGCGTTTGTTAAGCGCGACTACTCACCCGTAAGGGTCTCAAGGCGCTGGGGGTAGGGGGAGGTGCAGGTTCCAGTCCATCAAGGAGGGGGTCCGTCGAAGAGCAAGGTTTTGAGGTTTCTTGCGAAGATGGGAAGCAATGTTGTCTGTCGGAGGTGGAGCGGAAGGGCGTTTCAGGCTCTGGCCGCGAGGAAGGAGAAGGAGCGGCCTCCCGATCTAGTCTTTCTGGTGCGGGGCACCATGGCGTAGGAGAGCTGGGCTGATCGTAGAGTCCTTTGGGGTGCGTGGAAATTGAGTCGGCTGTTCAGGTATGCTGGTCCGTTGTTGTGGAGGTCCTTGTGTGCTTGGGTGAGCATCTTGAAGGTGACTCTGGCCTCGATAGGGAGCCAGTGGAGTGTGTGCAGGTGCTGGGAGATGTGGCAGTGTCTTGGCAGGTTGAGGACCAGTCTTGCGGCAGTGTTCTGGATGTTCTGTAGCTTGCGGGTGAGGTTTTTGTTTATTCCGGCGTAGAGTGCGTTGCCGTAGTAGAGTCTGCTGGTGACCAGGGCGTGAGTGACGGTCTTTCTGTGTTCGAGGGGGATCCATTTGAAGGTCTTACGTAGGAGGCGGAGGGTGTGGAAGCAGGAGGACGAGACGGAGTTGATCTGGCAGTCCATTTTGAGCTCGGAGTGATGATTCCCAGGTTGCGTGCGTGGTCCGTGGGGGTGGGTGGGTTTTGGAGGGCGGGGGGCCACCAGGTGTTGTTCCAGGCGTCGGGGTTTGGGCCCATGATGAGTACTTCTGTCTTGTTGGTGTTTAGTTGTAGGCAGCTGTTTTTCATCCATTTGGCGACGGCTTCCATGCCTTCTCGAAAGTTGTGTCTGGCGGTGTTGGGTTCATTGGATAGGGAGAGGATGAGTTGGGTGTCGTCTGCGTATGACACGATGTTGAGTCCGTAGGTTCTGACGATGGGGGCAAGTGGAGCCATGTAGACGTTGAAGAGCGTAGGGCTGAGGGAGGACCCCTGAGGGACTCCGCAGGTGGTTGGTGTAGGGTGCGAGAGGAAAGGGGGGAGTCTGACCCGCTGCTTTCTGCCAGAGAGGAAGGAGCGGATCCATTCGAGGGCCTTGTCCTGGATCCCTGCGTCGAGGAGTCTGCGTATTAGGGTGCGGTGAGAGACTGTGTCGAACGCCGCTGAGAGGTCGAGGAGGATGAGGGCTACTGTTTCTCCTTTGTCCAGTAGGGTGCGGATGTCGTCTGTTGCGGCGAGGAGGGCGGTTTCCGTACTGTGGTTTTTTCTGAAGCCGGATTGTGAGGAGTTGAGGATGTTGTGCTCTTCGATGAATGTGGCGAGTTGGCTGTTGATGGCTTTCTCGATGACTTTCGCTGGGAACGGGAGCAGGGAGATGGGTCTGTAGTTTTTGAGGTCGGTGGGGTCCGCCGAGGGTTTCTTCAGGAGGGGGTTGACCTCGGCGTGTTTCCAGTCGGGGAACGAGGCGGTTGCCAGGGAGCGGTTGATGGTGTGGCGGAGTATGGGTGCGATGGTGTCGGCGGCTCTGTTGAAGATGTGGTGGGACAGGGGTCCGTGGGGGCCCCGGAGTGGATTGACTTCATTGTCTTCAGTGTGTCTTCGGTGGTGATTGCTGTCCAGTAGTCAATCGCTGGCTTCAGGGTGTCGGGGGTGGTTGGCGGGGGTTCAGTGTGTTGGTTGTCTTCGTCGAAGTTGTCGTAGATGCTCTTGATTTTGTGGTGAAAGAAGGTGCTGAGTTTGTCGCAGAGGTCTTGTGAGGGAGGAATGTCCATCGATTCGCTGGTGGGTTGGGTGAACTCCTTGATGATGTTGAAGAGTTCTTTGCTGTTGTGTGCGTGTGGAGATTCTGTCTTCAATCGCTTTTTTTCTTGTTTTTCTGATGAGTTGGTGGTGGGCGTTGGTAGCGGCTCTGAAGTTGTTGTGTGCATCTGTGGATTTGGTGTTCCTCCAGGCCTTTTCGAGGCGGCGGCAAGTGCGTCTGGACTCTCGAAGTTCAGTGGTAAACCATCTGGCTTTCTTGGCATGGGTGTTGTTGTTTTTCTTGAGGGGGGGCTATGGTGTTGGCGCTGTTGGAGATCCATCTGTGCAGGGTTCGGGCTGCGGTGCTGGGGTCGTCGTTTCCCGCGATGGTTGGGGTGGAGTTGCTGAGTGAGGAGGTGAGCTGGTCGTCAGTGATTCTGGTCCAGTTTCTTCGTGGGAGCAGGTGCTGGTGTCTGTGGATGGTGGGTGTTCTGAAGGTGAAGTGGACTCATCGGTGGTCAGTCCACGGGAGTTCGGTGGTGTGGCTGAAGGTGATGGAGTTTCCTGTTGTGAAGAGGGGGTCGAGGGTGTGTCCTGCTGAGTGCGTTGGTTCGGTCACGATTTGGTGGAGTCCAATGTTGTGGAGGTTGTCCAGGAGGGATGTGGTGTTGGGGTCCAGTTGGTTGTCGAGGTGGAAGTTGAGGTCTCCCAGCAGGGTGTAGTTGGTGGATGCGATGGCATGCGGGGAGATGACATCCGTGATGGAGTTGATGAACGGTCCGCGTGGTCCAGGGGGTCGGTAGATGAGAGTTCCTCGGAGGGTGGTGCTAGGGCTGGTCAGTATCTTGAATTGAAGGTGTTCCATCAGATCTGTGGTTTCGTCGGGGAGTGTGCTCAGGCGGAGGGTGGATTTGTGGACAATGGCGATTCCTCCTCCCGGGCGGGTGGGGCGGTCCTTCCTGGAGATCTTGTATCCTTGCAGAATGGCGATGGCGATGTCTGACCCCGAGGTGGTGTTGGTCCAGGTTTCGGTGAAGAACGCTATGTCCGGGGTGGTGCTGTCGAGGAGGTCCCAGATTTCGGTGGCGTGTTTGTGGAGGGATCGGACGTTGAGGAGGATGCATTGCAAGGTTTTCGGTACGGTTGTGTTCTTGCGGTCGGGTTGTGCTGGGTCCATGTTCCTAGCGGTGCTGTAGGTTTGTCGGCAGCGGTGACAGCTGAAGGGTCCGTGGGTGTCAGCTGGTGAGGCTAGCATGCAGTTGTTGTTGTGGCCTGGGTTGAGTGCGTGGAGTGCTGCTGGGTCGTAGCATTGGCCATGCGGAGGTCCAGGGTTCCTGGCGCTGGTTGCGGTCGGGTCGCGGACGGGCGCAGACGGGCTTGCCTTTGGCGCACGCGCCAGCGGCGTGGCCGCACAGCGGCCGCCATTAAGTACGGGTCGGGGAGGGCTGGACAGCTGGGAGGCGGGAGCGGGGAGGGAGCTGGGAGAAGGCACATTCCTTCCCTTTTCTTTTGACGCAGAACAGGGCAACAAAGTGATATGCAGCGCTGGCCTGCATCAAATTGTTGTAAATGAGGCCTGTAGTATTTAAGGAAAGGCACCTCGTCAAGATGGCTATTTAGTTTAGATAAGTAACCCAGCCAATCACAGGGAGGGAACATCAATCTGCATACAGGAGAATTAGGGTGCCCTACTTATACATTTAGACAAAGCGTCATGAATCACTTTTGCATTGTAAGTGCTATAAAGGTGCAGAAGTACTATTGTGCCAAACTATTAAAAACCTGGAGTTAATCGGGAAAGTGTGTCACTAATTATATTCTCCCCTTTAGTAGAATATTTTTCTTAACTTCAGAGTTTCAAGCAACCGGAATGCCTTTTAGGGACTGAGATGAGGAACATGTATGATGCGGTAATGGCTGAGGTCTGTGTTTTGCTTTTGGTATGTGGTTTCTTTGTTAAAGCTGCAACCAGAAGGCAAGATAAATCCTTCGGACACTAGTGTTCTCTCATGATAGATGTTTCATATGAAAGTGAAATCCACAAAAATAATCCTAAAATAAGGATTTATTGTTCTTAGATGCACAATATTACTTTCAAATCTAAAGCTGGTGTGTTGGCCTCCTGCTGACCAATTGCTTACACAATGGATGCCAGCATCAATCAGAGCAGAAGGGTGGCGAGAGGTGGGGTTCAGGCTAGCCATTGCTAAAGGATTTACTTCTCATTGTGTCGTTGCTCTCCTAAGGTATGGAGAGATAGTTTGGCTCCTTTTTGTACTAACGAAAAAGAGGAGCTGTTACTTTTCTTTCAAGAAGTAGGTTTCTGCCACCACAGCTGCTTGCGTAAGGAGTCCTCATTGTTTCCTATGATACTGGTAACATTTTGATCTAGATAAGGGACTGAGTCAAAATATTTCGTTCAAAGGGAATATTACAACATCACAAACCTGTGGAGACCAGCAGGGGCTTTTACAATGCTCAGAACTCAAGGGTGGGAGCAGTCTAAGGGCCTGCCTCTGATGTATCCTAACATATGTGCAGTGCTGGCTTTCAACTGTCTGCTAATGAAGATTAAGTCTGACCCCTTGAAGTCAAAGGGCCTGGTTGAGATGTGGTCAGTGTGTTCTGACCCATATGTAATGGTGCAGGGTCCTAGGCCCCCATGCATAAATAGTAATGACACGGACACAGTATCTTAGTTGGTAGAACTGGCCCATGGCACGTGCGCCTGGCCCCTTTTATTGTCAGGGTCACATGTCCTGTGACTCCTGTGGTGGATGGGTGTGGGGTGGGGTGTAACCCAGCCCTCGGTGAGTGGCTGGTAGCATAACAACTAGACCAGTGACCAGCAGGTCACTACATCCCTCCAAAACGTTATTCAAAACAGGAACACCAAATTCCAACCTGTAGGAAAGTATAAAACAATAGATAGGAACTTCCACTGAGTCTGTTCAGCTGCTTGCAGAAACAAAATGATGGTACAACTGCAGCTAGGATCACCAGCTCTGCTTGGCACAGTTCAGTGTTGCCCATCGGGTCCAGTCCTCCTTTGACTCAAGGCGTGGAAGTTGACACCAAAGACTCCCTATGTACAGTTCTCAGTGACGGTGCAGGTGGAGTGACAGCGAATCTGGTAGATGTCACATTTTCACTAAACAGTCCTGGTTGTTGTTGTTGCATCTTCACAAAGGCAGCATTGCTTCTAGCTACAGAATGGTGGAGTACTTGTAAACATCCCTCTCTCACCAGGATGCCCCTCTCGCGGGTGTACCCCTCTCACGGGATGTCCCTGAGGCCCTCTTCACCAGGCTTCCACTGGACTGGGTGTACTTCGCCGTGTCACTCCAACGCCACCTTCTAGGTACGTGGAGGAAGCGCTACGAGTCCCACCTTCAACTCCTTCGCTCCACCTCAAGGGTAGTTGTTAATGATAGGATTACTCCTGCCACTTAACATAAGATCTTCGTCTTCCTGGGACCTGCAGAGGAGCGGCTGTAGACTCCTCTCTCCTGGAGGGACCCGCTCTCACCGGCATCCCTGAGGCCTTTGCCCCTGGGTCACCACGGTCTGGTGTGGAGTGGTTGGATCCTCTTCTTCCAGATGTCCAAGCAGTCTCACAATCCAGTCTCCTGTGCGACCCCAAAGGTGGATGTCACAATAGGTCCAGCTTGCTCGCCTCTGCCGTCACCAGGTTTGCTCGGCGTTCCGAAGACTCCTGAACAGCTAGCTTCTCAAAGTACCACCGATGTTGCCAAGGTACTGTGCTCCATTCCAGATGTTCTTGCACTTGGTCATCTTCTTTACCTTCTGGTGTGTGAGTTGGCTGATCACACACTCCTCTCTTCTTTTCTCTTCTTCTTGAAGTTTCTTCTGCGGTAGCATCATGCCATGCAATTTACCTCTTTCTGGTTCTTTCACTTCGTGACGTGGTCTAGTCCCTTCAGGTCTTGCACTTCTTCTCTGACCAGGCCTCTCCATATGACGTACACTTCACACGGGTCTCCCTGGTCCTGTCCTACCCCTGGGACAATGCATTCTCTTCTTTCGGTGACCAGACCTGTCGTCACGACCTTCTTCCTTTCACTGCTTCTCGTAGGCTTTTATATCTTGACTTCTGAGACCTCTCCTTGGTTATCTTGTCTGTGACCTTCTGGCAGGCCATTCTCTCCGAGACCTTCTGGAAGGTCATCTTCTCTGTGACCTTCTGGCAGGTCATCTTCTCTGTGACCTTCTGGCAGGTCATCTTCTCCGTGACCTTCTGGCAGGTCATCTTCTCTGTGACCTTCTGGCAGGTCACCTTCTCTGTGACCTTCTGGCAGGTCATCTTCTCCGTGACCTTCTGGCAGGTCATCTTCTCTTTGACCTTTTGGCAGGTCATCTTCTCCTTGACCTTCTGGCAGGTCATCTTCTCGCCCACCTCTTGCAGGTCATCCTCGCTGACCTCTTGTAGGCTGTCTTCGCTGACCTCTTGCCGGTCATCTTCGCTGACCTCTTGCCGGTCGTCTCTTCTCGCAGGTCATCTTCTCTCTGATGGGCTCCAGCCCTTACAGTCATCATCTCGGGTACGATCTTCTGCGCACTTCTCTCCTTGCGCTCTCCGTCCTTCTTTGGATGATACTCGTGCATCGGGCGACTTGCGCACTGACTTCTTCCACTTGCGATGGCATCCTTTCGCCACTGGGCGTGCATGCAGCACCCATTCTTCCATTCTTCAGGGACTTGCTGCCTAGGGCTGTTGCCCTGTACCCTGCATGCCATCTGGGTGCACTAACCACTGGTATCCTTACAGCTGCAGTGACCACCCATGGCCACTAGGTGTCACTGCATTCCTGCTCACAGACCCTGGCATCCTTTCTTCTTGAGGTTCCCTTCTTGTGTCGCTTGTCACCCCCAGGTGTCTCCCGTTTCACTTGCTGAGTGGGACTTGCTTCCTTCCTTCTCACAATGGGCTGACAAAGTCTTGGGGGGGTGCCTGTCACTTTCAAATTCTATGCGCTTTCCTCACCATCAACTTTGGGCTGCAGTAGCTGTCCCTGTGCTGCATTCATATAATCTTGGCTCGCTGTCACCTTCCTTCACATTCATCTCATGTTGCCTTTAATGCAGTCTTCTATTCATTGCACTAGTGTTTATCTATCCTCAGTGTACCTGTGCTTCTCCACTCCTCTTTCCTTGATTTTTTTTTTCCTTCCTTGGAGGCACTCACTAAGTGCGATACAGCAAACTGCCCACTAGATGGCACTGTTGCAGTAGTCCTATGCCCCAGGAGCTTCCTTCATGCTACGGGCCTCCTTGCTCTCTATCCCGGAGGTTTCTCTGCCGCCATGAGATATCATCCTCCCTGCTGCCTGTAACCAGGAGGCACACACGGGCACAGTGCGGGTTTCTCTACATGCCCACGCAGGCCCTCACTCCTGCATCAGATGCTTCCTGCAGCACCATGGAGCGCTTTGCCCTCTCCTTTCCTGCATGGCTTCCAACATCACAGCCGGTGAGTGAAACGCTGTCTTTCTGACGCGACTGTGGTGCTGGGTTGTGGGACATGTCCAATGTTATCTTTCTTTGTCTTTGGGAAATCACCTTGACTACTCTAGGGTGGCGGGACGCCTGGAGGCTTTGGTTATTTCAGGCGGCTGCAGCAGCTCCCATCACGCTGCGGGCCGCGCTACTTATCTTTTATGCCGCCACCATGTTCCTTCCTCCCTGGGGCACTCTGATGCCACCTGCCTACCCTGCACACCAGGGGCCGGCAGCGGGATGCTCCTAGGCGCTTTCTCTTTCCTTTCCGCTGCTGGCCCCACACTCACACTGCAGGGAACCATTTCTCAAGGCCACAACCCGACCACCATATCGGGCTGCACACCATTCCAGCACGACACCGCCTGCAGCCTAGCACTTCGACCACCCACGACTGGGTACCTCCAGCAGAGCAGCAGCTCCTCCTGCTGCTCGGTCGGCACAGCAGAGGCTGCAGGGCCTTCACCTGACTGGCCCCATTCTGCCTCGCTTCTCCCCCGCCGCACCCCTTTGGTCCTTCACCGGTGCCGGTGGGGGTCTGCCTCACCGCTGGCATCTGGGGGTATTCTCCTTTCCCCCACGCTATCTCTTCCCTCCGCCCGACTACTTCAATGCACCCGCTTGGGCTCACCTCATGCCCGGCGGCAGTCAATTCCGATGCTAAGCTTTCTCTTCAGTTGGGGCCTCCGCAGGCCGCCGGTCGAGTCGCTGCCACCAACGCTGGATTCTCAGCAGGCCATCGGCCGTAGACATGCCATAGGCTCTCTCACTCGCCCCTCGTTTTCACTGGTGCTGCCATGCACTTGCGGGCACTTCAGGTGCAGGGTGGGCTCCCGATCACATCCTTCTCCCCACAGGCTTTTTCCATGCCCCGCAGGCAGTCAGGCGCCTCCTATGCCTGCAAGCAGGGGGTGCCCTCGACACGGGCAGCACTCTCCCCCTCAACTACCAAACAACAAGGTGGCTGCACACGCGGGCTCACCCGCTCGTCGCCAATGTAATGGTGCGGGGCCCTAGGCCCCCATGTATAAATAGTAATTACACAGACACAGTATCTCAGTTGGTAGAACTGGCCCAGGGCAAGTGCGCCCGGCCCCTTTTACTGTCAGGGTCACATGTCCCGTGATGCCTGTGGTGGATGGGTATGGGGTGGGGTGTAAGCCAGCCCTTGGGGAGCGGCTGGTAGTATAACAACTAGACCAGTGACCAGCAGGTCACTACACCATGCATAAACCCCTGTTTACACATGGGTTGGAATTAAGAGTTTGGCTGTATTCAACGCATCCGATTATTATTAGATGCATTAAATATCTTAACTATCATTAAATTTCGGCAGGTCATACCTGCCAAAATTTAACAGGGAAAATCAAATGGTATTTATCGTGCCATTCAGATTTTGGTGTGTTAAACACCAAATTCTGCATGTTAATCCGCACAAACTTGTAATAGGAGTTATTTATCACACTGGATAAATAACTTATCCTGTAGTATAGTTATTTATCAGATGCAATAAATAACACCCAAACTCATAATCAGGCTCAAGGTGTCACCATTATTTTTACTGCCTTTTCTCTGCAGGCATCCTCCTATTGCTGCTGAGTTATCACACTGCTCTTGCTATTAATCAAAAAGGCAAGGCCCCTATTGAAAAAACTCACTTTAGCACCAACCGTACTACTGCAGAGCAAAAGTAGGATACTTTTACGTAGAATTGGGTGTGAATCAGGAAAGCACCTCATGGCAAATCTCGTGGATGTCTTCGGCCATTTTTCCCCTCTGAATATTAGCAGAGACTCCGGAGACCTTGTATTTCAACATAGATAGGTTAAGCAGCATCGCCAAAGGCAATCGTTCTGGTTTTAATGTGTACTTGGAAGGCCAATTCCGAAAGAGAGTGGTAGAGGAGAAAGAAAGGGTGAAAGAGAGAGCATAAAAGAAAGGGGGTGGTTGCAAGATGTAATTGACAATTTCAACGTTTTTTACTGAGCTGTGAGAGATTATATGCATCCTTCTCTATTTGCACAACTTTGGATGCACTATACATTGGATGCTCTATATAAAATATGCAGTGATAAGATGCAGTTTATTAACTTGCTGTTTCCCAGACACCTGCAGTGATAAGATGCAGTTTTTTTAACTTGCAGTATCCCAAACGTCAAACATTTGACACAAACGTGATGGAACACACCAAAATATACAAATCACGATGGGCAAATCATGACTTTGGACTACTGTAATTATGTGTCGGCTGCCTTTCCAAAGTTGGTTGCTACTGCCTGGAGATTATCTCACATCAGAGGGTTGCCAAGTGATAAGTTGCAACCCTGAGCATATAATGAGAATTCTTATTGATGGGTGCCACATCTGAGCCCTCCTTAAGAATTACTAAGAAATGTCTGGGAAACCTGAGCATTCCCAGAGGACTAGTTTATCAATGGCAAATACTCACCTGACCTGAGGAGTAGTAAGTCAATTTGAACTGAGTTTAACCCCTAAACTGCTGGGCCTTTTTCCCCCAGTGTTGAGCAATTCTTTGTCTATTTAGGGTAGTTTGCACTTAGGGCTCCATAAAAAATTGTCACACAAGGTATCCATGCCAAATGTTCATCCTTTTTTTCAACATCCTGGTATTTCTAAAGTTACCCAGGGTTTGTGGGGTCCCTTGGAGAAGACTGAGAAAATAGGCAAAATATGACTAAATTGTGAGTTTTGGGGGAAAAACAGGAAAATAGTGGTCCTGATAAAAGTGCCTGTTTTTTTCTCCTAAAAATGGCATCAATGAACGGTTTGCTGTGCTAAAGTCACCATCTTCCCAGCTTTCAGGATCATACAGAGTTGATAACCACTGTTTTGGAATTTTTCAAAGAGGTAGCCTATTTTTCCTCATTTTTTGGGCACCAAAACTATTAGGAAACCAATGTGTGTTCCAGGAAAGCTATAGATTTATGAAAATTAGCCAAAATTCTGAATTCAGAAAGGGGTCATATGTATAGATCCTTCAAGGTTTTCCTAAAGAAACTAACTGTTGAAATAAAAAAATATTGAAAATGAGTAAGAAAAAATAGCCTTTTGTGACATTTTCATCTGTAATTTTTTTTTCTTGATGGGCAATTTACAAAAGCAATATACCATTACGTCCACTAGGCCCTTCTGGTTGTGGGGTTATATATGGATTGTAGGTTCTCCAAGATGCCAGGGGACCCAGAACCAACAACTGAGCTGCACCGTACAATGGTTTTTCATTGTGTACCGAGTATAGACTAATTTACATGGTGAAATATGTTGAGTTAAAAAGTGGGTATCAAGGAAACCTATTGATTTCCAAAACGAGCACAAGATATTGAGTTTAGGAGCAGTGGCTATTTGTACATCTCTTAATTTGTGGGTACCAGTACTGGCATATGATTTAGAGGGTATTTTTAAAAATGTCTTCTTTCTTATACACTAGTTTAGATATGGAAGGCACAAATGCTGTGAAATCCAAATGGTAATAACAAATGTTCTACTATTCCATGCTCTCACATACCTTCCGATAAAAATGGCACCTCACTTGTGTGGGAAGGCCTAGTTCCCATATCAGGAAACGGCCCAAAACACAACATGGATACATCACATTTTTCCCACTCAAAGCTGACCCTTTTTTGCAAAGTGGGTAGCTGTGGAATTTGGGCCCTAGCTCAGCCGGCACCTAGGGAAACATAGCAAACGTACACATTCTTGGAAAATAGACACCCGGGGGAATCCAGGGTGGGTTGACTTGCATGGCCCTCACAAGGTTTTTTTTTACCCAGTAGCCTTTCAAACCTTAAACTTTGACTTAAAAACACATTTTCCTCATATTTCTGTGATGGAAAGTTCTGGAATCTGTGGGGAGCCACAAACTTCCTTCGACCCTGCATTCCCCGAAGTCTCCCGATACGAATGATACCTCTCGTGTGTTTAGACCTAGTGCCCACGTTAGGAAACAGCCCAAAACACAACATGGATAGATCACATTTTCCCACTCAAAACGGACCCTTTTTTTTGCAAAGCTGGTTGTTGTGGATTTTGGGCCCTAACTCAGCTGGCACCTAGAGAAACATAGAAAATGTGCAAATTTAAAAAAACTAAACAACCAGTAAAGTCCAGGAGTGCATGACTTGCGTGGCTCTTATCAGGTCATTCTACCCAAAACCTTTGCAAAACAGATAATTCTACTCAAAACACATATTTTCCACACATTTCTGTGTGGAAAACTTCTGGAATCAATAGAGAGACACAAATTTTCTACCACCCAGCATTCCCCTGAGTCTCCGATAATAATGCATCCTCACTTGTGTGGGTAGGCCTAGTGCCCGTGACAGGAAAGGGCCCAAAACACAACGTAGACAATCATTTTGGTGGCATTACACAATGCAAAGTCGTGCTTTTCCTGAGTAATCCATTTATGTCTGCAGGACCCTCTAAGGATCGAGTGGCCCATTTTCCATTGTTGGCTTTGTCTAAGAGTACTCTTGTATGTGTAGGTGTGACCAGTTTCTCCACACAATACAAAGGTGTACATCTTCTGAATAATTTGTTTACCCCACCAGAAGTGTCCAACTAACCAAATGGCCTAATATAGATTGTAGACTCTGGGCCCGATTTAGATCTTAGCGGGACTCCTGTCATCCCTTTGCAGTGGAGTATCCAAGCTTCACCAAACTGACAGTATCCTGCCCACCCCTATTTAGATGTGTGCTGGCTAAACTGCTGTCCTCATTGACAGACTGTTTCCCGGCGTTTAACCACGCACCGTTGCCGAGGCGGTGGACTGCTCTGCTGGCTAACAGTACTCCATCGCCGTCAGGTTGGCGGAGATGAGCCTAGCCTATTTAGATGTCCTCGCTGTGCTGACATTGTACTAGCTAATGTGGTCCTGTCGGTGTCACAATTTCAGCAGAATTTGTGAGAAATGCTTTTTATTAAGCATGGATATAAAGGGTCCAATAATGATCCCGATCAGGCTGTGCTCGAGAGCTACTATTAGTGATTCCTTACTTGCCTCCGCACATCGAAATTCTTAATGTCCACAAACCATGACACTGAAGAGTAATTAATCAATAACATGTATTATTCTGGCTGTCCATAACAAACCAATTACATATAATACAATCAATTAAACTAATATAATGGGAGGAGGACATTCAGCAAGCCCACTAACATCTAATTAGAGCGGGTGGACCACCAAGTAGGCGGGCGGTGACACCTTCGAAAAAGAGACAGCGGGACCAGATCTGCCAAGATCTAAATCAGGCCCCCTGACTTGATGTACTCTTTCACGTATTGCTTACAGGTTGACTAATTGAAGTTCCCAAGATTCCACAGTTGTCCTGATGAGACCCGAAGACAAACTAAGGGTTGAATTATCCACATCCCCTCCCTAAGTTACTTTTAAAACATATTATAGTTCACCAGGAGACACTATATAGGAACAGAGAGGATCTCCACTTATGTTTGTTAGATATAAAATCATACACAACCTTGGAATCTGTTCACTGTCTTTTTCTATGTTGTTGTATGGATATTAAATCACTGTCTGAGCACTGCGTGGTCTGCACTAATTTTCATACATATTGGAATGTATATTGTCCTAATACTAAAATGTGAAAATCATCATCATGCAATATATTGTGTCCTGTATCCTTTTTCACTAACATTGATTATGAGACAAGTTACTAATTGAGTTTGCACCCTTTCAAAGCGAGTAGAAGTGTTGGTGAATGAGTCTCATGGGACATTTGCTTGATGTGTTGCACTTTTACATAAGTTCCCTAAAAAGCACTTCAAAATCTAGTCAAGACTACGTTGTTACCACACAGGGTACTTTGTGACAATGTGGCTTATGTGTCGTCCACCATTATGTGCAGTGTGGGAACTATAATTCACTTGTCAATCGGCTACCAGAACACCTACCATCTTTTGACAGCAGATAAAGGTGGTGAGCAGGTCATAAGCAAGTCCATGATTTCCTCAAGTAGAGGAACAACAAATATATGGCTGCTTGCCTAGTGAAGTAGTGGCCCATGGAACCCATTGAAAGGTTTACCTTACAGCAGCTCCACCTCAGTCAATTTCCCAATATTTCTCTTTTGTATGGTACAACATAAAGCAAGTAGGAAAACACAGGGCTGGCTGAGATGAGCACTTGGAAGAGTAAACAAGACTCTCCTGCCTCTCTCCTTCCATAGAGCAGACTCTATAACAACAACAATATGGTCAAGTCTTTTTAGCTGTTCCAGGAATGCGATCAACAGTGTTGGTCCTGCAGGCTTGCCACGTCCTCAAGAGCATATGAAGTGGAGGCTACTGCTTCTGTAGCAGTAAGACTTTCAGTGACGGTCAACTGAAAGTCAAGGAAAGACGTGTCTTCCCATGGTTGTCTGACGATAAACAACATATGCATTGTATGTTGCCACCTTGATTAAATGGGTAAAGGGCTTCTAATACCAAGTGTGAGTTTTATGACTCGCTTTCTATGGCTGAAGAACCTGGTCATACTTATCTACTCCTCCCATGTACTTGTTGTAATCATGAATACAGGTGGGTTTGTGAATTTCGCCCATCTGACCCCAAACAGTCACAGGGGAAGTGCTCTCATCATGAACTGTAGTGACCACGTACATGCCAAACAGACAACTTGACTGTGAGCAGTTTGTTGGAACGCAATGCAGTGCTCTGGGGTCTTTGGAGCCTCTTACAAACAAGCTCCTGTGAGAATCCTTTGTTGTGACAACAAACTGTTCTGCATGCCACGGTGCCAGCTTTGTACAGCTCACTAAACAGCTCTGCTCCCATATAGAACTTGTCCACATAAAGGCTATAACTAGGCCTAGGCATAAAATTCCACTCTGCTCTCGGAATTTGCGGAGTTTTTCCTACTCCGATCTCCGAATAGAGTGCGGAGTTCTGAAAAACTCCACGTAGCAGAGTTTTTCCTCTCCCACAGCATTTGCGAGTGCAAGTGAGGAAAATCCAGTGCTAGACCACCTCACGGGGAGATTTCTCAATGTGGATGGTTGCGGCAGGTCACAGCTGCTCTCGTTGAGAAACCTGCTGCTCGCATTGATGAAGCTGCTGCTTGAGTGGAGCATCTACTCAAGTGGCAGAAAGAAGTTGTGCCCTCTTGCAGTGCACGTGGTGCTGTTGTCGCTGATTTTACAACGTGGGACAAATTCCGGGCGCTAAAAATCAGCGTAAGTAGCACAAATTACCCTACACTGCTGCTTGTGGCAGAGGTTTCTTGTCACTTTGTGGAGTTCCGCATAGCGGAATTCTGTGAACTCCGCCCAGGCCTAGTTCTAACCTTTGTGACAGAGTGACTGGACAAGCTCCCATATAATCTTTCCTGTGACTCCTAGGGTGGGTGGGCAACCTACAGGGTTTAGCGTGGAGTCCTTCCCTATATACACTCTCAAGCTGTACACATAGCCAGTAGAGCTCTCACACAACATGTACAACTTGATGTCATAGCAAGATGTATTGTTCTAAATCAGTCAGTGGATGTGTGCATCTGTGAGATGTGTGCAACAGTAAATAATCAAAACATACTTATCTTTTTCGGTGAATCTACAGGTTCTCCACAGACACAAAAAAAGACAAAAAAAGACACAGTATTACTTATCTTTGCCACATACCCAATTCCACAGCATACTTTTGTTATAGTTATGCAAACCTTTATTGTTGGGGATATGCTGAACAATTTCTAGTATAAAAATCATTTCCCGAAGCAACAAATCTACTTTTGATCTCAAGAAGCACACATTCACATAGTAGCCCCTCCAACTTTGTGTGCCGGCGTGCTCCTTGTGAAATCTTGCATTGCAATCACCAGAGTCAATGGAATTATGCTTCAGGAGAGCACCAATTTATGAGACACTGTTGATTAAATTATGCAACATAAATTGGCAAATATTTTGATAGTGTTATCTGCCAACCACTCCTCTCACGATCACTGGTTTACCAAGAAATGCCGTGCGGCAAAACACCAATTGACACTGGCCGCTCGGTCAAGCGATATAACAAAGCTAGGAGCCACCAGAATGCAGTATAGGAAACCATTAGCTCAGGCAAAAAAGGATTGGGAGGAAAATAATTGGAATGATTTACTTACGGCAGAAAAAAATAAGGACCATATGGGATTTTGGAAACTGATAGCCCAGGGTAGCAAACTGGGAAACACTAGTTCGGATCTTTATCTGGACCCAGGTACATGGCATAATCACTTTTAAACCCTATACTCAGAACCTGGCGAACTACTGACAACTGATGAATTCGTCAATGGAATAAGTACCGGGGTAGCTGACAGGAATGGACAAAATAGCGTCCCCTATTTCACCCTTGACGAGACAGTGACAGCAATGAAAGCGGTCAAGCCAGGGAAAGCTCCAGGCCAGGATAAGATCCCAGGTGACCTGTTGAGGCACGACATTAAGGTCTGGGCACCCTACATAAATTTACTCTGTAATGCTGTTGCTGCAGGCTCACCAATACCCAAAACATGGAAAGGGGCCGAAATAATTCCCATTTTTAAGGAGGGGAATCGTCAGGACCCGGCCAATTATAGGTCAATTAGTTTAATTGATACTCTACAAAAATATATGCTAAGCAGTTACTAACCAAGCTCAATACCTGGCTAGAAGAAAATGATATCATGTCCCAATATCAAGCTGGGTTTAGAGCAAGAATAAGCACAATAGATCAGGTGTTCAGACTACTATGCATAATATGGAAATATGTCAAACTTAAAGGAGGTCACATGTATATAGCCTTCATAGATTTGAAGGCTGGCTTTGATCTCATTCCCAGGGGCTCACTGTGGAACTCCCTAAAATTCCAGGGAGTCCCCGACGACCTTCTTTGTCAATTAGTACGACTCCACACAGAAAATTATGCAAAAGTTAGATGGGGACCCAGTGGTGAACTTACTGAAGCAATTCCAATAAAAAGAGGAGTAAGACTGGGATGTGTACTGGCACCTACCCTCTTTTCGCTATATGTCAACAATGTCGTGAAATATCTCCAGGGATGCAAGCATGACTCACCTAAGTTAGGAGGGGTGCCAGTACCCGCCTTACTCTTCGCAGTTGACACAATATTATCACAAACACCCAATGGTCTGCAGAACCTTTTGGACTGTTTTGGTGCTTTCTGCTTGGGGAAAGGCCTAGAAATCAATACAAACAAAACCAAATATATGGCCCTAAATCCGCATAAATTATTTAAAAAAACCCATCATAGTCAGAAAGCAAAAATTGGAATATGTGCCGAGCTTCAACTATCTGGGCATTACCCTTGACACCAAACTGTCATGGAAGCCACATATGCTCAAGTGTAAGTCAACTTTGGTTCAGAACTCTATGCCGATTGCAAAAAAACATCAAAAAAGCACATCTAAAGCAGTATTGCCGGCCCTAGAAGTTTATAAGTGTAGGGCGCAAACAGCAACTCTTTATGGCGCAGAACTCTGGGGCATTAATAACCAAAACACACTCACTGTAGAAGAGAATACATTTATACGGATGCTTCTACAGCTCCTGGCACGTACGCCTATGATCCCCATTATCCAAGACACAAAACTCAGGCGAATCGAGCCCCAGGCCATATTAAGACCTCTGTTACTTTGGGTTCGGTTGTGGACCATACAAGAGCTCGAACATTACAAAGCTGGGCTAATTGAGATAATGCTTCTTGATCATAATGTAACACTCTCATGGTTTCGACACATGTGTAGTTGGTTTTATAAGTTAAGTTTAAATAGTTACTGGGATCACCCCCAATCACTGACATTTCATTCAAAAAGAATTCTGAAAAATTCATATTGGGAGTATATTCGGGACAGTATACATCATAACTCAAATGTGGGAAGGTTAACAACGCAGTTCCTAACTATAAAACCGGCTCCTTTGTTTGAGGGTTAAATGGACGAAATTCAACCCCAATTAGCAAAGTCTTTATATATGAAGTTTCCTTTTGATGTATTACAGACCAGATTCAACACATCTAAGTGGACGTGTAACAATTCTAATAACACGTAGGCCATTTGTACCTTATGCACATTAAATGCCATAGAAAATGATCCGCATATATTATTCTTTTGCCCAGCATATACAATTCCTCGGAAAAAATGGATCAAGCCTACCTGCATTAACATGGGACTTGGACTACCCTAAGGAGCATTACGCATCTTAAAAACAGATACATCGCAGAAAATCGTTTTTAGCCTTATCAGATATTTATTTGCTATAAATGTAATACGTAAGAGAAATGGACTGAAGTTTTAATTCACTAACGACCATTTTAATCATTGATTTTAATGCCGTTCACCTGATATAAAATCCATTGCTTATGTTAATTTACATTTTGTGCTTGATATTGACATTGTGGCAGATGCACTAGCACTTTATCAAACATATGATTGATCAGGCACCTTACTGCCTTTAAATAGATTAGGTACATGGCTGACGCTTTAGCACTGCATTATTTATATTATCTATATGACTGATTATGCACTTTATTATCCTAAATAGAACAGGCGCATGGCCATTTGTGCCAAGAAGAAATGACTAATAGAAAGAGGAGGAAATGATCAAAGCATTTGCACTTTATACATTTCATGCTGTTGTTTTATCTAAATCTAATTTGCACCGTTTTATACATTGATTGCACTCTACAGCTAATGCTGATACTTTTATTTTTGGACAGATTTTATCAAAATCCAAAACAGATGCTAGATAACAATCTTGTTACACCATGTGCGGGCCTTGGCTACTTTTACTGTACCACACACTTGTCATACCTGTGCCTAACATGTGTGAAATATTGGAATTTGTATCTTCTATGATTTTTTTAAATCGAATAAAGAATTTGATTGATTGATTGATAGTATTACTTCATTATCTTTTTTATTTGTAAACATGGTAATACTGTCTGGCCAAACATTTCACCTCATTAGTACCAGTTTAGCACTAAAATGGAGAAATAAGCAACTGAAAGATGACAGTCAACCTTTGCGCAGGCCCTTCCACTGCATGCACATATCACTACATTGATCCGTTTGCGCTGTCAGATATATATATTGTATATGCCACATAAATCTACCATATTCTGCATATTCTGCAGATGGTAGACTTATATTGCATATGCAGTACATATATATATTTTTCGGAAAAAACACAAAAATATATATGTGACCCCAAAGGAGGTCCACCCATGTGCTGAGAGTCGAACCCCTACCTACTTTTTACCTTTTTAAAAATAAAAAAAAAGTGTGGTTTTCCCTTAGGAACTAAAGATTTCCCAAAAAATAACTTTGGGCCCCACAGGGGGTCAGCCTGTATGCAAGGAGGTACGACCTCCTGACAATTTCATTTTAAGTTTAAAAAAAAAAAAGAAATAATTTTTTTATATCCCTCCTGGGGGTTTGATTGCACCTCCTCGGAAAAAAACACCTTTTTTAAATTTGTCCAATGAGGGAGGCGACCCAACAAACATTCCTGTTGGCCTGGTTGTTTCCTGACTGTGAATCGCAGTGCAACCACGATCCACAGCCAGGAAAGGGTTTCAAGAAGGCCTCATTGCAAAGGGGAGACTCCCATTTCTGACAAGGCCACCCTGAAACATGGGCATGCCCTTTTTGGCATTTTTTCCCCACCGGAGCTGTAGAGAGCACTCACTTGCTTCTTCTTGCCGTTCCGGTGGGGAATCTGTGATGTCACAGATGGGCAGCAGAGAGGATGGAGGGTGACGCGGAAGCGTTTCCGCATCGCCCCCGCACTTTGGTGAAAAAATAAATGGAATCCTCTGGTGCAAGCACCTGAGGATCCTTTGTATCCTTTCCCATTGTCAGCCAATGGCCTACAGATGCGCTGGCTAGGGGATGCAGGTGTTGGCAATTGGCCGACACCCGCAACAAAGGGGTTAAGCATGCAATATTATATTTGCATGATGGACTCTTTTCATTGTTACTGTTGCTACGCAAAGAGTCTATTCATTAGGCCCTATTTAGTTGAAACATATGCTGTGTTAGACCTGGCATCCTTGCCGTGGTTTTCCCCCTAACTTTTTGCTTTCAACCCTCCTGTTTTGCTGACTTCATTTTTTCTGGCTTTAGGATTCTGCACACTATACCACCGCTAACCAGTGCTAAAGTGTTTGTGCTCTATCTTTAAAACATGGTAGAATTGGCTTACAAACAATCGGCATATTTAATTTACCTGTAAGTTTCTAGTAAAATGGTAATGCATGTACCCAGGCCCTGTAAATTAAATGCTACTACTGATCGTACCTCACCGATTGTGCACCCACTTAAGTAGCACTTTGCACACACACAGGCTGCAATGGAAGGCTTGAGACATGTTTAGTTTTAAACTGCCATTTTGACCTAGCAAAATAAACCTTTTACCATGCACCAACTGTTAGAAATGGGGTTTCTGGTTAGCTAGAGTATGCACCTAAGCCAGGCAGAACGCATCACTCTAGTCAAGGTAAGGGAGTTACACACCCAAGGTAACCCCTGCTCACCCCATTGGTAGCTTGGCAGAGCAGTCAGGCTTATCCCAGAGGCAATGTTTAAAGCATTTGCGCAACACACACACACGCCAGTGACACAACAAACACACCACAAACGAGACTGCACACAGTAGTATATAAAAATATCTCATATAAAACACATAGACCACAATCACATAAATCACTTTGCCAACTAGGCAATTGTCAGAACATCACATTTAGTGCAATAAAGCAAATACTTATAAGTTGCACATGTCATAAAGACATCATGAAAGCCATACCCTATACCATCACTGTATATATTATGCAGGTCCTGAAAGTGAAACTTGTTATCTGGTCTTCACAAGGATTAGAATGACATTCATTGTAAATATTAAGGCATAAAAATGTAGGTGAAAGTAATAAGTCACATTAATCATTACAGGTGTGCGAGAAAGCCAGGCAGGTTAGAAACAAGGTACATGAATAACTTTATGACCCTCAAACCTCTAAAAGCCTCTGTTAGGCTTGTTACGGTAAAGACTCACTGCCAATCAGGCAGATACGGAACGTAGGCCGAAGGAACACCTGCGCGCCTACTGTAAAGGCAGCAGTAATTCCTCCTTGTTTCCTTGGATGCGGCTGGTTCCAAAACGCAGGTGCCATAGCGGGCTCGCCCCACTATGGCCCCCATGAAATCAGTGTCTCCTCCCCTCCCCGCAAGGTACAAGCTAGGAAAGCAGAAGAGTGAGGGCTGCTCCGGGACCATGTGGGAGACCTTAATCGGTCCCTGTGGTCCACTTTCACCTGCGACTGCACGCGAGCCTAAGGCACAGCTGACAACAATGTTGGGCAGCCCGGGCCCAGTTGTAGAGGTATTCACTGTCCCTGAGTCCTCACAGAGCTCCCGGTAGCACAACACTGTCGGCGGGCCTCTCTCTACGGCCCTGGCCACAGTGGGACGACAGTGGAGCTCCTATGCTTTCTCCTCGTTCCTCCGACGACTGAAGCGGCCCGCAGTGCGGTCTCTCTTTGGAGGCAGGGCCCCGCCCACTGCTGATGTTGGCCGAGGTCCCTCGGCCCTTTTCTCAATGCTCCCTGGGTGTCCTCTCACTGCTGTGACCCCTCTCGCTCATTGGAGAGTGCAGCGCGATGCAAAAATTGTGAGGGCTTCATAGCAGGATGAGCTCAGACAATCAACACCCAGTGCTCCTTTCTGGATTAAGGGCATGGAGTAGTGATTCACGACTCTGTACTTTCTAAACAAAGGTGATTTGCCCAATGTAGCACTCACCACACGCTACTGTTTTCACAGAGGTCGGGGCAATTGCGAGCACTCCCCATGCGCTGGGTGAAAGATAAAGTGCTCCTCTCACACGTAAAAATAAAAAGGGGGGCAAACAGTCCAGTCCTTCTCCTGCTCCAGACAGGAGCAGCAGCTACAGGGTGTTCCATGCCACACATATCAGGAGCTGCGGTCCTCACACAGTTCTTCAGCTCTCCTACCAGGCAGGTTCCTTTTTAGATGTAGCAAGGATCTTTTGTTGAAGTCTTTTATCTCCCTGAGACTTCCAACAGGAGGCAAACACACACAAGCCCTTGGAAATTTCTTCACAAGCAGGATACGACAGCAGGACAAAAAGAGTCAGTCCTTCTCCTCAGCCACAGACAGAAACAACTGCAGGCCAACCCACCCCTCACACAGAAAACGTGGCGCTCCTCCCACAGCTCTTCAGCTCTTCTTCCTGGCAGGGTCCTCTTGTTTCCATAAGTAATCTGAAGCAAGGAGAACAATAAGAAAATGGGGTATATGTATGAGACCTAAAACCCCAAGACTTTAGAGTCTCTGAGCTCAGTACAAACCAGCTTTGTCCTGCCTGGTACAGCTTGATCACAGGGGGTGGAGACAGCATTGTGCAAAGGAGACACAGCCTATTCAGGTGCTAGCAAAACTCCTCCCACCACTGTAAATGCAGACCAGGTCTATTCAGCCTAGCAATGAGTCACCCAGGCAAGGCAGGACACACCTCAACCCCCCTTGTGACTGTCTAGAGTGAATGCACATCTCCAGCGTCTGTCACTCCAAAACCAGCCAGTGAATACACAAACAGGCAGAGGCACACAGCATAGTAAAGCAAAAAAATCCCCACTTTCTAAAAGTGGCATTTTCAAACACATAATTTAAAAACCACCTTTGCTAAAAGGTGTGTTATTAAATTCTGAGTTCAGAGAGCATAAACTCAATTTCTCTATCTTGTACCAGTTGAAAGTTACACAGGTAAAATGTTACAGTGCAGCTCCAAGGATAGTCTATGGGACAGACAGCCTTTCAACAGTGAAAAACAAAATACACAGTATTTCCCTATCAAGTACATGTCCTACCTTTCACATACACTGCACCCTGCCCATGGGGGTACCTTGGGGCTACCTGAGGGGTGCCTTACATGTAAGAAAAGGGAAGGTTTGGGCATGGCAAGTGGATGCACTTGCCAGGTCAACAAGGCAGTTTAACTGTGCGTGCAGACACTGCAGTGGCAGGTCTGAGATACATTTACAGGGTTACTCATGTGGGTGGCACAACCAGTGCTGCAAGCCCACTAGTAGCATTTGATTTCCAGGCCCTGGAACACACTGTGCACTTTACTAGAAACTAACCATTAAATCAAATATGTCAATCATGGATAACCAATCATAATCATAATTATACAGAGTGCGTATGCACTTCAGCACTGATCAGGAATGATGAAGTGCCCAGAATCCTAAAGCCAAACAAAACAGGGTCAGAACAATAGGAGGCAAAAGGTAAAACATTTGGGGATAAACCTGCAAAAAGGGCCAGGTCTAACACCAACCTTCCTTTTTTAATACATATTAGTGACCCTTGCTTAGCCAGTGCTTACTTTGAAGAAAAATAAGGGCCAGGGCTCTTGTCAGGAGGCCACTGCAGCTCGCACCACATATTGCCCCTGCCATGCTGCCAATGATAGTAACAACACAACTACTAACCATCACACTCCTACAAGCGTAACAATTTGGACTATTCCAGGCCCTAAAAGCAATGAAAATGGCATGGGCGGCAGGTAATAGTAGTTTTTAATGTATATTGAATTAAATGTTGTTGTGGTCATCTCTAAATTAGCCAGACAGCGCCACCTTTTGGCAGACTGTCCCAGTGCTGATGTTGACAATTAAGTGCCAGTGCCAAGCACCTGAAACCACCGGCTAAAATTACGCACTGGTTTGGGCCTTGACAGCCCAGAGGGCAGGGTACAGTGTATTTAAAAAGTGGGACATGTACTTTTAAGTTTTACATATCATGGTAGTGAAAAATTCCTAGTCATTTTTCACTACTGCAAGGCCTATCTGTCCCATAGGATGACATTGGAGTTTCCATATTACATTTAATAAGCTGTAACTTCCAAATGGGAACAGGTAACTAGTTCATGTTTTGTGTCTTTGGAATTGTAATGAAAAATCCTCTCTTATGGTAAAGTCAGATTCTACATTACAATTTTAAAAATGGAAAAACAACAAAGTGATCGATAGAATCCTTGAATTAATCTCAGTCACTGGCAATCACTTGGGGCCGCATCCCAATCCATCAATTTTCACCCACCATTCCTCCTCAGCTTAGATCCTGCTCCTCATAGGAACAGTCCAGCCCGAACTGCCCATAAAAATGGAGAAACCAGTCCTTGGGTTGCTTGTTTTTTGGTTCAGGTAGGACCTGGCCTGGCAGTTCGGGCTGGACTGTTTCGATTGGAGCAGCGTCAAGTCTGATTTACATATGGCTGGGTCCAAACTGAGGTGTCATGGTGGGCGTAAAACGATGGATGGGATGCAGCCTGAGCAATTGCCAGTGGCTGAAATTAATTTAATCATTCCATCCATTACTCTTTTTTGATGCTCTAAGTGTGACCGATATGACCAGACGTGGGTTCCGTGGTCACGGTGCCACTGGAATCAAGCTATACCTGGCTAATGGGTCCATAATAAGGGTGGAACGGGTCCTCAGTTGCTTGTTTTTAGTTCAAGGAGGAGCTGGCCTGACAGTTCAGGATGCATTGTTCCGATTGGAGCAGCATCAAGTCTGATTTGCATATGGCTGGGTCCTAACTGAGGTGGCATGGTGGGCAAAAAACGATGGATGGGATGCGGCCCGAGCGATCACCAGTGGCTGAGATTAATTTAAGCATTCTAGCCATCACTGTTTCTTGATGCCCTTAGTGTGATCGGTATGCCCAGATGTGGGTCCTGTGCTCACGGTGCAACTGGTATCAATCAATATCTGGCTGATGAGTACACAATTAGGGCAGAACCAGTCCTGGGTCGCTTGTTTTCCGGTTCACTGATGACCTGACCTGGCAGTTTGGGCTGGATTGTTCTGATTGGAGCAGGGTCAAAGCTGATTTGCATATGGCTGGGTCCAAACTGAGGTGGCATGGTGGACAAAAAACGATGGATGAGATGCAGCCCTGAGTGATCGCCAGTGGCTGAGATTAATTCAAGCATTCCATCCATCACTTTGTTTTTTGATACATTTAGAAAGTTGGCATTTTCCTGCCTTAGTCATTTAGTGCTTGCAGCCTGTCTCTGGGTTATATGACCGGGTGTAGCTGACTGTTGGGCTTTGTGTATTCTTCTTAGACAGCCACACACAACAGAGAGCTTATGTGTGCCTGGATGGACCATCACTAGCAGGATGGGAGGGTGGAGCTGGGCACACCCCTACTTACACTTAAATAGCCACACAAAGGGCTGCATACCCCCTGTAGTTAGTCTGGAGCCAGGGCAGAGGAGGCAGGAAACTGGCACACTTCAAAGAGACACCTATAAAAACTTCTCCCAATTCAAAAGAGACACCTGATATAAATATTGAACCTCAGGCATCAACTCTTCAGTACACATCTGGTGATGTGGAGACTCTGCCAGGAAGAAGGACTGCTGTGTTGCTAAAAGGAATGCCACTCTTCTGGACAGCTGCCTTGCTGCACTACTGCCCTGCTACCCTCCTGCCTGAGTCTGATGGATTGGACTTGCACCTGAACACAGGCTACTAGAGTGACTCCAAGGGCTAGTCTGCTGGTCTCTTGTTCAGAGCCACAGGGACAAACCCACCTGAACCAGCACCCAGATCCAGCTGGAGCAATCCACTAACCCTCAAATTGTGTCCTTGAGGTCCTGGACCCTTAGTGTGGCCTCAGAGAGGCTGAATTGAAGTTTTGGGCTCTTTGCTACCACAAACGGTTCTGTTTGCTCTGAAACCTTGTCACTCGCACAGCCCGCTAATGTGAATTTCTGTCATTCTGACCCTTCGCACTACAGCATTGACCACTCGTGGAGCATGCCAGCACGAAGCACCAGACCAACCACTCATGATGACAACAGGATCTTTGCACTACTGATTCAGCGGTCTACTAACAACAGATACTCTACTACCATATATTCTCTTGGGCCCATACAACTCGCTTCCGCTGCGCTCTAAGTAAACCACTGGAGTTTAACAGTCTTATATGTTACTCATACCTCAGGATCTAGTTATTGCTTCTTTAACTAAACCTTCTGCTGATCAAACAGTTCTTTCCTCTGGTCAATGGACCAGTTAGGTAAAACTAGTTGATGGCGATAATTGACATAACTTTTTATGCATTCCTTAATAAGTAAAATAATGACAGACTCAATAAGTTTTAAAAACCTTTATCTAAAGTTAGGGGTTTTGAACCATCTCATAGCGTTTCAGTACAAACACCCTCATTCGCGGTAGTGCCAATTCAAAATAACACAGTTAAACTTTTATCAATTCAGATCCACACAATAACTCTGCTCAGAAAGAAGAGGATAGAGACAGAAGAGCATTTATCAAACAATGAAATCTCATAGTTACCAAAGTATGGTGTGAAGACCAACCCTCTGGCCAAAGGGCTGGTAAAGGCCTCCCAGGATAGATCAGGAGACAAAGGCTTCAGGATAGGAATCAGGACAGGATACCTCACCTCACTAGTTACCGATCATTACGTTGCACCCCTCTCTGACACTCTCTTCCTCCTCGTGGTTCTTCCGCAATTACCCTTCTAAACCCACCCAAATCTGGTAGATGATTCTACATTCGATTTTCTTCATCAGATTTTCAGAGCACCACCCCAGAGCACCCCGTTGTCAAGCTCCTTCAACGCGCATCAAAGCTTCTTCGTAACTTTCCCAAATCACTCTCCAGCGCGTGCCCACCAGCTTTCTTTTTCTAACTAAACTACCTCAATTATACCCTTCCATAGGCATGTACCACCCATTAATGTTTCATTTGCACAGAATACTAACTTCTGATTGGACGGCTAGGGGGGGATGATCATCACACCACACTTATTTTCATTTATTTCCTTTTAACCATTGTTTTCCAAACTCCTCCCATCAAACTTTATTCCGCCCTTCCTTTCCCATACATCTTTAAACTTTATTAAATACATTTGTAACTGATGTCTTGAATAAGTTCCTTCATATGAACTCTTCACCCTCATGTTCCCAGGGCACATCTCCGCCGACCTTGGACTCGTGTCAAATCCTTAGTCATCTCCCAGGCTTTCGTGTCAGGGCGCATGCGTCGCGCCATATTGGTTTGCTCGACTCGGACAACTTTAACAGGCCCAAATACGCACTAATAATAAAGTCAAAAAGAGAAATGTTATTCTCAAAAATAAATGGTTTCACTGTATATCTCCAACCTCTACTCTATCCCATACCATTTGTTATTTCTCTCTCTGCATTTGCGTTAATTATAAATAGGGCTCCCGGTTTTATGGTATTTATTTTTTTGACATTTCCGTCTGTATTTATCCATATTTATTTTTTGCTAATTTTATCTGTATTTATCCATATTTATTTTGGCTTTTGTGGAAAAATTAAGCTGAAATTAGTATATTTCCACATTTATTTAACCGGCAAATACGCACTCATGCTTGAATGCCTACTATGTGTCAATGCTGTAAACCCCCACAGAAGATAAATCAATGCACTTGTAAGAAAATATGCAAATTTCAGTATCAACCATGTGCATATCTACTGCTGTTAAAGCCTCTTTACTAAAAATCCTTTCTTTTTAGCCCCCTTACCTATCAATCCACACAGCTACTGGCCTGGCAGTCATGACAAACAGTATTTAGAATTACTCAAAAAGCAACCCAATTTCCGTTTTATACACATTTAAAAATAAATACAGACAAGAAAATAAATGTTTTCTGTCTGTATTTATCTGTAAAAATCAGTAAAAACGGAAAACAGGGAGCCTTAATTATAAATCCATTTCTAATTTCAGCAAGCAAGTGCCATGCATGTGAGCTTTCAAGCGGCCATTTTATAGCTCTTTGCGCAATCGCCAGAATTTCCCTCCAAGCGAAAGCACGTCATACTACGTAGATGCAGTAGACGCATGCACAGAAAAGATCCCATGTTAAATGCGTCCTAGTCCTACGTCCGTGTTATTTGCAGTTAGTAAACACATAAGCAAGCTTCATTCTTTTCCCGCGTATAATGAAAAGTGCATATTATTAATCACGAGACATGTCATTAGTTAATTTGCTAGTAAGTTAAATCGAGGAGATTGCTTCCGAGCACATCTCGTGTTCGAGACCTTGCTCCATCACTACAGTGAAGAACATCTGTGATACCAGGCTTTGCCTTTGCACGACATCGAGGACTGTCTGTGACACTTCTTGGGTCCTCGCGATCCACTCCACCGCAGTGGGACTCTTTGCGCTGGGCTGAGAAGGTAACTTTTCAGTGGACTAACCTGGTCCCTGTCCCTGAATTGGACTCGTGCTACATCACGGTCAGCCTGAACTTGTGACTTTCTCCTGTTCTCGCACACCCAGGTAGCCATGAGTGGCGCTTTAGGATTTTTGATTCTTTTTTCACTAACATTTTTAAAATTGCATATCTTCAGTTCTACTGTTTGGATTTTTGTAATTTCGTTCTTGCTTTGTTTATTAAATTGTGCTCTATTTTTTGTGGGAGTTTTCTAGTGCTGTGCTTTCACTCTATTACTGTTTGAAGTGCATAAATACTTTACACATTGCCTCTAAAACACCTGACTGCTTTTTGCCAAGCTACCAGAGGTTTGAGCAAAGGTTAATTTGGGGTTTGCTTGTGCTTCACCCTGACAAGCATTGTGGTTGCTGCTTGAGTAGGGTTTCACCTGCCTCAACCAGTAACACTTTCTCTCACATGCTGTATATGTTTGGCAGCAACACTTGATGATTGGCAGACAAAATACTTAAAGAAATATAATGGTGTGTCTCTCTGCAATTGCGTTAATTATAAATCCATTTCTAATTTCAGCAAGCAGGTGCCATGCATGTGAGCTTTCAAGTGGCCATTTTATAGCTCTTTGCGCAAGCGCCAGAATTTCCCTCCAAGCAAAAGCACGTCATACTACGTAGATGCAGTAGACGCATGCGCAGAAAAGATCCCATGTTAAATGCGTCCTAGTCCTACGTCCATGTTATTTGCAGTTAGTAAACACATAAGCAAGCTTCATTCTTTTCCCGCATATAATGAAAAGTGCATATTATTAATCACGAGACATGTCATTTGTTAATTAGCTAGTAAGTTAAATCGAGGAGATTGCTTCCGAGCAAATCTCGTGTCCGAGACCTTGCTCCATCAATCCCCTCTCTGATGGCATATTAAGCCATCACAAAATTCCCATCCATCCCAGATATCAACTTTAGCACTTCTCAGTTTTCTCTATTTGGCCTCCAAACCTTCCGTCAACTATCTCGTTTCCTTCTAAATCTCGCATCTTCTTATATAATCTCCCTTTCATTTCTTCCAAGCGTATTTCTTCAAACTTCCTTTTACGTGTCTGTCCCTTTCCTCTTCTGTTCAAGTGTACTTTTCCTTTCGTACCTTTTCTACAACATCTATATGTAATCATTATTAACATCACTATTGTTATTATCACTACTAATGGTATCAGTATTTGACCTAGAAAACTTTTCCCAAACCCAACAAACCATTTCCCTATTGATGTTACACTTTTTGTTAGTCTTCCCCACACACTGTCAACTTCTAGTTGGGTCAAATCTTTATGCATTTTCGTAATATTTTCAATATATCCTTTAATTTCTCTGCTCTTATCCGGAATATAAGTGCAGCAATGCTGAACTTTCAACATGCCACAAACTCCACCTTCTTTTGCCAATAATATGTCAAGAGCAAGATGGTTCTGCAAAACCATTGATCTAATTGCAACCATTTCTATGTTAATCATTAAAAATCCTCCTGCAGTATCTGTAGAAAGACGATCAACTATGGTTGATAACTTACAAATTTTCTGTGAATTTAGAATGACTCCAACTGAGGGTATCAGTGCACTAAAAATATCTCCTACAATTTCAGAAAAACTAGCCCTTCTTCTTCGTGTTAGTCCATTAGAATTTCCATTGGTTCCACTGATTTTATCTACATGGTAAATTTTTGGAAAAACTATTTCAAAATAACAGCTTCCGTACCATCTTGCAGGTAACCTGTAATAGGCATTGTTCCCACAAACATAATACACTCCTGGAAACACAGGATCAGTTCCCCCTTTTAGTCCCCATCCTCCTAATATTAGGAAGTTATGTTCACATTCACTGGAACCAATGTAATTATTGTTAAACTCTGTCTTTAATCTATGGAGGCAGAATTTTCCCCTTTTCACAAAGTCCAGGGACATCGCAGCATCAGCCTTGCCACTTGCATAGATTCCTCCTTCCAAACCCATGGAGGTACATGGGTTTTCTGTGTAGTTGCCTTCTTCATTAAATCCTGTCTCCTTTCTTCTACTAAATCTAAAAATTCTTTTTCTTCTTTTCTTAATGTACATGTTAAATTATCTTCATATGCCTGAATTACATCTATTGAACTCATTGTTATGAAAAATTCACCCATAAATCGTGCATTTTTACTACTAACTACTGGATTCATATTCTTTCTAATAGGAAGTTCAGGAAATATTACATCTAAGTTAGAACAATAATACTGCAATCTCCCTGTAGTGTAAAATAAACTTGACAAAATACTACATGATACTCCATACGTTAAAGGTATATGGTGATATGTCATCCCTTCTGATACTGATGAGAGCAACTTCATGCATACATAGCAGTTGTTAATCTGCATGGTGCTAACATACTGAAATAATAATTAGACAAACACATTAGAGGACGTATTATAGTCTGACTCATTATGATAATTTAACTTATCTTCCACTCCTATTTCTATTTTAGTTTCTCTTAATTTATCTACTTCAACATTAGTATCTGTATTATTCTTATCACTTGTTTCCATTATTAAAGGTACTCCTACTATTAGGAATAACCATCCTAATATCGCTAATAAAATACTACAAAAACAAAATCTAAGACACTTTCTTTTAATTCCACTTTTTGGTTTTCCGCTAACTTCATTGTCGGCCATTTTGTCTCTGAGAAAATTTATTTTCTCTTATCTTTTTCTCTTTTACAGTCTTTTGTCTTTTTATTCTTAAGGAGGTTTCAATTGGCTTTCGTCAATTTGTGCAATATGGACTTCTTCTATTTCATCAGTCAGATCCAGGGACTCAAATTCTTCAAGAATGACGTACGTCCACTCTGGAGCCTTGTATTTTCTGTTTAAGTTTCTCAATCTTGGACTTCTTCGAGTTATTTTTGCTAACGTTTGCTTAGGTCTTGTTTGACTTGTGATTTCATTCACTTGTTCTGGTTTCTTTTCAGATTTTCTCAGGTGATATTTTAGTTTCTTTACTCCAGTTGGCCAATTGTCTCCTTTTCTGACTCTTTTGATTTGTACTGCTTTTTTACCTTCTTTATCTCCTTGTAAAGTTCATTTTATTTCATTTATTCTGGGCACAATCTGTTCTATTTCTCTATTTTTTGTGCTTGTACCTTTTTTTTGCTTCTTCCTGTTCAGGTTCTACTGTGTTCTGTTCTACTTCTTCCTGAGCTTGTTCTTCTAATTCTGTCTGATCCTGTTCAGGTCTAAATTCAAACTTTTCTTCTTCTGCCTGAACGTGTTCTTCTCTTTTTCCCTCTTCAGGTTTGTTTATGTCTTTTTTCTGTGTTCTTCTTCCTCTATCTCTTCCTGACTACTTTCTTGTCTTTTCAGTTCTGTTTTTCTTCTGGTCTCAATGGCATCATCAATTACTTCAATCAATGGGATCCATTCTTCCTGACTTAGCTCGGGCTGCTCATCATATGGTTGTCTTTCAGAATCTATCACTCTAGATTCTTCTATTTCACAGCTTACAACTCCTGATGCTTCAGCTTGCTCAGTCAGTAGTGGCTCTTGTTGATCTAATGGGCTCGGTACTCTTCTGGTATGACCAGCGTGAATCCAATTGGGCAAACCTGCACACTTCACTGCTGTGGTAGTGACTGGTATGACTTGCCTTGGTTTGTCCCACCTTGGTGCTAGACACGATTTTCTTGCGTGCTTCTTCACTAGCACCCAATCTCCAGGATTCAAATCATGCGCTTGATCTGGCTGTCTTTCAACTGCGTCTTCTCCAACCTGATGAGAGATAGAACGCATCATTTCAGCCAATCCTTTGCAATAGTCCAATACCAGATCATCAGTTATACTCATTAGTTTATTTCCAGGAATGAACGCCTGTCTCATTGCTCTTCCCATGAGTACCTCATGTGTACTCATTCCTGTCTTCCTGTCTGGAATGCTTCTGAGACCCATTAGCACAAGAGGCAATGCATCTGGCCATTTCAGCCTTGTGGATGCACACACCTTTCCCAATCTTGACTTGATTGTGCCATTTATTTGTTCAACAATTCCAGAAGCCTCTGGACGATAAGCACAGTGTAGTTTTTGTTCAATGTTAAATGCAGCACAGATTAATCGAATTATTTCATTATTAAAATGAGGGCCTCTATCTGATTCCAAAGTGACCGGAAAACCAAAACGTGGCACCAACTCCCTCAACAACAATTTTGCAACTGTAAGACTGTCATTTCTTCTTGTAGGGTAGGCTTCCACCCATCTTGAGAAAAGGCACACTATGACAAGTACATATTTCAAACCGTTGCAAGGGGGTAACTCAAAGAAATCTAACTGTAATCTGCTGAAGGGTCCTTCTGCCTTTCCGATTTTTCCCCAGCTTACCACTGTCTTTCTACCTGGGTTCTGCTGTTGACAGGTTAAGCATCTTTGGCAAAGGCTCTCTGCGATTACCCTGAACTTCGGATTGTACCAACTCTGTCTGAATAGTCTGATCATCGAATCTCTCCCTATGTGTGTTGCTCCATGGTATACTCTCGCCATTTTTGAAAGCAAACAATCTGGAATGGCTGGTCTTCCATCTAGATACACCCATACTTCATCATGTGGTCTCTTGGTACAGGCTGCCTTTATCCAGATTTCTTTCTCCTTTTCCTCAACTTCTTCCTGCAATTGTCTAATCTCATCCCATGTCTCTGGCACTGAGAAGTACATAAGTTGGCATCTGGTTTCCCCCGTTTCAATTTTTCTGTTTATGGCTACTGCATTTCTAGCGCAGTATTTTGCCACTTGGTCAGCATAATTATTGCCAGCAGTCACATAGTCATTTCCTGACTGATGTGCAGCGCATTTTACAACTGCTATCTCTTTTGGCAATTGTAATGCTTCCAACAAATCCTTTACATTTCTGCTGTTTCTGATTGGAGACCCTGAAGAAGTCAGAAATCCCTCTGCATCCAGAGCTGGCCGAAGTCATGCACAATCCCGAAACCATATTGACTATCCGTAAATATGGTTACTCTCCAATTTTTCCCTTTTTACATGCCATTGTCACGGCAACCAATTCAGCTACTTGTGCAGACTTGACCCCAGGTAAACAGGATGCTTCAATTACCCCCGAAATTTTGCAAACAGCATATGCAGCACTTAGACCTCCCTCTTGTGTCCTAAGGCAGGAGCCGTCTACAAATAACTCATGATCTGCTTCTTTTAGGGGTGTCTCTCTTACATCTGGGCGGGGCGTTGTGCAAAATTCAGTTACATCTAAACAATCATGATCACTTTCATCTTTTACTTCCTCATCACAGGGGTCTGGCAATAGGGTAGCTGGGTTCAAAATCGTACACCTTGTCACAGTCACATTTTCAGCTCCCAAAATTACTCTTTCGTACTTTGTCAAACGACTAGGGGTAAGGTGCTGTGTTCTTGTTCTGGTTAAAAGAATCTCAACTGAGTGTGGAACGAATACTTTTACTGGATGTCCCATCACTATCGACTCACTTTGCTCCAGACTCATACAAGTAGCAGCTACTGCCTTTAAGCAGCTAGGTAATGCTGAAGCCACTGGGTCCAATGTAGCTGAAAAATATGCCACAGGACGCCGACTCAATCCATGTCTCTGTGTTAAAACTGAAAGTGCACAATTTTCTCTTTCACAACAAAATAAAGCAAAGTCTTTTGTATAGTCTGGCATACCCAAAGCAGGAGCCTCACACAGACAATTTCGCAATCTCACAAATGCTTCTAGGCAGTCGTCATTCCATTCAATCGGATCTTTCGCTCGTTTCCGAATCATCTGTATCAATGGTCCTGCTAACACAGAAAATCCATTTATATATTGCCTGCAGTATCTAACTACTCCCAGAAACATTCTCATCTCTTTGAGTCTGTGGCAATTGCATTTCTTTGATTATTTTTATTCTTTCCGGTGTCACTTTTCTAACTCCTCTTTCTATTTTATGCCCTAGATATCTTACTTCTTGTAAGAACTGTAATTTTTCTGGAGACACCTTGTGTCCTCCTTCAGCCAAATGGTTCAGCAACGCAATTGTATCTGTAACACAATCTTCTCGCGTTTTTGATGCCACCAGTAGGTCATCAATGTACTGAACCAGAACAGAATTTCTGGGCATAATCAATGATTCCAACCACTTTTTCAAAATCTGATTAAAGATTGAAGGACTTTCTGTGTACCCTTGAGGAACACGACACCATGCGTAAATACGATCTTCAAATTTAGACGTAAATAAATATTGGCTGCCTGGGTGAAAAGGATTAGAAAAGAACGCTTGGCACAAATCAATTACTGTAAACCATCCTGCATTCCATGGTATCTGATAAAGAATCACTCCTGGATTTGGCACAATTGGATAACAGGGAATTACAATCTTATTTATTTTTCGCAGGTCCTGCACTATTCTGTACTTTCCGCTAGGCTTTTTCAGTCCCATTATTGGTGAATTACAGGGACTACCCATCACTTCTTTCAGAATGCCTTGTTTAACCATCCGTTCGATTTCTGGAATAATTCCTGCTTTTACTTCTGGACTCATTTTGTACTGTCGGGTATTTGGATACACTGCACCTTCTTTCACTGTCACTTTAACTGGGTCTATATTTTTCATTAGCCCAATGTCTTTCCCTGTAAAATCCCACACTTCTGGATTAACTGTGGTTCTCAACTCTTCTGGTAATTCATTTTCAGTTATCAGTGAAAACATTTCATCTACTTCTGTTCCTTGCTTGGCCAGCATCATCTTGTATGCCTCATCTTCATCAGGGGTTTGGAAAGCGACACCATCCGATGTACAATAGATCGTGCAATTCATTTTGCACAAAAGATCTCTCCCCAACAGATTTACAGGACTAGAATCGCAAACTACAAATCGATGCATTTCTTTATAGCTTCCAATGTGCACCTCCATTGGCTTTGTGATTGGTGTTTTAATCTGTTGGTTAGATACACCTACAACTTGTATTGTCTCTCCCGAGAGGAGTAGGTTTGGGATGTCTGCTGTTCTCACAGTAGACCTGGTAGCACCAGTATCCAATAGGAAAGTAATATCTTTACCTTCTACCTTCCCATCAACAAATGGACCTAACTGATCTACCGGCAAGGATGCGCCAAGCACGCACTCCTCTTCCTCCCCCCTCAGGCAGCGTCATTGTGTAACATCTGAACATACCTCATCATTCTGCAAAAAATATTGAGCAATTGTTCTATTATTCTTACCACTTTCTCCTTGAAATCCGGTGTTCGAACTGAAACTTTGATGGTTCACAAAATTTGGCATAGGAGCTGGTGGTACCTGATATTGTGGAGTAACTACCTGTTGCTGCTGATTCAATAGTACTTCATTCTGCATCTGTGGGATTAAATTTTGATTTGGCCCATTATTATTATTATTATTCTGAATATTCTTGCACTCGTTCTTCCAATGTCCAAGCTTTCCGCACGCATGACAAGGGAACTTCTTTTTCGCTTCTTCTCTATCCATTCGCCCTTTAAATTTATTACCATTCGTTCCTTGATTATTCTGACTCTGTTCTTTTACTGGATTACTATTCTGCTCATTTGTCTTCTCTTCCTGCTGTTCTGCCAATTTAACTTGAGCCCACATCATTTTCTCTTTCAGCTTCCTTCGCCTGGCCTCTGTCATCCCTGCAATATTTTGCATACTTCAAAATCTCATCCACCGTTTTACTTTGCCAGCACAACATATGTTGCTGTATCATCTGACTAATTTCCGCTTTCAAGCCATATACAAACCGATACACAAAATGTCCCATATCCTTGTCACCAATGTTCTCAAAACAACTATACTGCTTGAACACCTGCAACAATCGCTCATAATACGCATGTACAGATTCATTCGGTTCCTGTGTTGTTCTATCTATTTTTACCCAATCTGCTTCTTTAGGAGGGATTTTCCCTTTCAAGTATGTAATCACTTGATGATACTTTTTCATTACTTCTTCTGACGGTGCTCCTGTTTTTGTATCTCTAGGATACTCTTCATTAGGCCAATCAATTGTGATTTTATATTCTGTCCATAAATCAGCAGGTACTACTATATCAAATAGTCCATCCAGATCTTTCAGTAACACCTTTGAGACCTTCAAAACCTTTCTACCTGTTTATACCACTCAACTGGCTTTTCTCTCAGTTTTGGGAAATCATTTGTGAATGATAAAATATCTTGTCTACTCCAAGTTACATGACCACATCCTCCTCCAGGAACCTCTCTCATTGGACACAACTTCTCTACCTTTCCTGTTTCTCTCACTGGAAATGCAGCTATTGCCTGTACTTCTTCTTTCTTCCTTATCCACCTAATCCTCCATTTATCAATGTCTCCCCATTTCTGTAAAATGTTCATTAATTCTTTTATCTGCAACCTTTTTCCTGAAGCATTCACACTTTCTAAGTCTTTATCAGTAAAATTCACTCGATAGGGCTTCTGTAACAATTTCGACTTCCTTATATCTATTCCAATCTCTGAAGCAACTTCAATTAATCTTTCATGAAATAGTCTTGCTCTCCTGGTTATACTCCTACATAAAAACAACAATTCTTCATCATTATAAACATTTAATCTTTCTGTGCCCACACATCCTGTCATCATCTCTTCCAATTCCACTTTCAATCTGCTAATATCTAAAATCTTTGGTTTTGTGATCTGATTTTCCCTTTCCTGAGCCCACCTTTCTATATCTTCAGGGGTAACTATTGTTGTACCCGAAGTTCCAGCCGGAACTAAAGGTCTTCTCTCTCTCAAATTCATAGGTGGGGCTCTCTTTTGAGTTTACACATTGGGTTCCACAATAGGGAGATCCATTAATGAAATAACTGACTCACTTTCACTAACCTGGTCATCCGCGATTTCAATCTCTTTTCTTGGACTATTCAATGGAACTGTCACAAGCTGTGATTTCTGGGTATCCTTATTATCCCCATACAATGGGATTACTGGACCAATGGTTACGGGTACTGTCAAAGCTTCTGTGTTTAAATTCAATTGACCTATCCTTTGAACTAGTTCCTCCCTAGTTTTGTTCAAGGTTTCTCTCTCATTATCTTGCAACACTCTGTTGTATGATGTCTCATGTAAAATCTGTGGTGTTAATGGTATTCCCATTACTGGCGCACTTGGGACAACCTTACTAGCTGCTTCTTGATACGGTGGTGTGTTCTTAATTAAAATATCCTCTAACAATTCATCATCTGACTCTCCATATCCTGTCGAATTCATATGTTTTGTTTTCTCTTTACACTTTCCTCCAGAATGTTCCTCAGCCATTAACACTGGATATAACCCTTCCGATACCATCGCTCTCCTCCACTGTTTCATCTGTCCTTCTCTTGACTCATGCAAGTGTCTTGGAAAGAATCCTCTATATCTTCCACCTCTGCATTTCTCTCTTTCGTATGACTCAGTCTCCCATTCTTCCAAAGTCTCATATTGAGTTAACCTAGGTCTCAGTTCTAAATCATTCATCTTCAATCTCAAATTCTGGAGAATCCTCCCATTAAACGTACCATCCTTAGAAAACGCTAACACACCATCGTCCTTCGTGTACTCTACCCAGTTTTCTAGCCATACACAAGTATGATATCCTCTCTCCATCATCATGAAAGATGCTGGTGTCTTTGGTGGGGGAATAGGAATACACTCTCTAGTCAACACAGGCTTTTCCTTGACAAAGAAATTCTTTATTCTTTTAAAGATTGACATTTTTCTTTTCTCTCCATACATTCTTGAAGAGCGGGGCACGAAATTGTATTCCGCAAACCCTTGAAATCTTCTACCTGTACGTCTTGCACTAACAGTGAAATCAAAATCCCGCATGCAATCCTTCTCTCCTTTAATCCTAGCGCAGCTTCTATCTAAGTGTCCAATGGAATCAGGCTCACACTCGTACTCTGACCAATGTCAGCGCGGCCTTTTCCTGACGTCAGTTCTGCTCCTCACTACTGACCCCTCCTTTACAATGCTGTTCCTGTCACAAGCCCGCTGCTTCTACCAATCCCAGCGCGGCTCTCTGTGACGTCAGTACCACTCCGGCAACTGACCCTCCCTTTGCAAGGTAATACGAAAATTTTATTTTCTTCAAAATTCTTTGAACTTCTTTGTTATTAACAACATAAAAACATTCGCTACTCTGTCTGTTCCACTAAACCAAAATGATAGTTTCTTTTCTTCACTGCGAGTAAAACCTTCCGCTTACTCTTCACCTAAGCTCCAGAGAACCTGCTACTCTTCCGGTATCTTCCGTTAAGGAATTTTGAAACAGGTATTTCACCAGCGAACTCCTTTTGCTGTCAATCTGGCTTAGAAGAACCTACTACTCCTTCAGGGTTACCCTTACTAGGTGATATAACGCCTAAAGTTTCATCAGCGAACTCTTTGCTTTCAACCACTCTCACTTTTGTATAGAAAATAGTCCCTAGTTTAACACTGCCAGCCCTACCTAGCTTCACAGTTTTATTCCAACAGACGAGTAACCTCACTGCAGTGTGGTTTCTATCGCCACCCGCTATACATTCCCCGGGAATTTTCCAGACAACATAAAACAGGACACTAACTCTTTTGTTAAAACTTTAACCAAAAATCAATAATCTATACTAATCACCAAACTAGTTACTAACAACCATAGCTCTGCTACCAGAAAACTGATCCAGCTGTCTACTAACAACAGATACTCTACTACCATATATTCTCTTGGGCCCATACAACTCGCTTCCGCTGCGCTCTAAGTAAACCACTGGAGTTTAACAGTCTTATATGTTACTCATACCTCAGGATCTAGTTATTGCTTCTTTAACTAAACATTCTGCTGATCAAACAGTTCTTTCCTCTGGTCAATGGACCAGTTAGGTAAAACTAGTTGATGGCGATAATTGACATAACTTATTATGCATTCCTTAATAAGAACAATAATTACAGACTCAATAAGTTTTAAAAACCTTTATCTAAAGTTAGGGGTTTTGAACCATCTCAAAGCATTTCAGTACAAACACCCTCATTCCCGGGAGTGCCAATTCAAAATAACACAGTTAAACTTTTATCAATTCAGATCCACACAATAACTCTGCTCAGAAAGAAGAGGATAGAGACAGAAGAGCATTTATCAAACAATGAAATCTCATAGTTACCAAAGTATGGTGTGAAGACCAACCCTCTGGCCAAAGGGCTGGTAAAGGCCTCCCAGGATAGATCAGGAGACAGAGGCTTCAAGATAGGAATCAGGACAGAATACCTCACCTCACTAGTTACCGATCATTACGTTGCACCCCTCTCTGACACTCTCTTCCTCCTCGTGGTTCTTCCGCAATTACCCTTCTAAACCCACCCAAATCTGGTAGATGATTCTACATTCGATTTTCTTCATCAGATTTTCAGAGCACCACCCCCAGAGCATCAAAGCTTCTTCGTGACTTTCCAAAATCACTCTCCAGCGCGTGCCCACCAGCTTTCTTTTTCTAACTAAACTACCTCAATTATACCCTTCCATAGGCATGTACCACCCGTTAATGTTTCATTTGCACAGAATACTAACTTCTGATTGGACGGCTAGGGGGGGATGATCATCACACCACACTTATTTTCATTTATTCCCTTTGAACCATTGTTTTCCAAACTCCTCCCATCAAACTTTATTCCGCCCTTCCTATCCCATACATCTTTAAACTTTATTAAATACATTTGTAACTGATGTCTTGAATAAGTTCCTTAATATGAACTCTTCACCCTCATGTTCCCAGGGCACATCTCCGCCGACCTTGGACTCGTGTCAAATCCTTAGTCATCTCCCAGGCTTTCGTGTCAGGGCGCATGCGTCGCACCATATTGGTTTGCTCGACTCGGACAACTTTAACAGGCCCAAATACGCACTAATAATAAAGTCAAAAAGAGAAATGTTATTCTCAAAAATAAATGGTTTCATTGTATACCTCCAACCTCTACTCTATCCCATACCATTTGTTATTTCTCTCTCTGCATTTGCGTTAATTATAAATACATTTCTAATTTCAGCAAGCAGGTGCCATGCATGTGAGCTTTCATTTTTTTAAATTTTTATTATTTTTTATTGGGCACATCCAGAAAATATAAATACAAATGCATACATATAGAATGGAGACAATTTAAAAACTGGGAAAATCAAGAAAAAAAACAGCAAACATTTCATTACAGTTAACCCAGGATTATCAATTAAAGTGCATGGAGAAGCTCGGCTAGTTCATCCTCGCATCTCTAGACCATTCAGCCATATGCGCCCAGATCTTCCTCCCCCGAGTCCTGGCCTGTCTACCTCTACAAGCATATATGGACATCTCTTGTTTGTATATCCCGAGGAGCCTAGCAAGCCACATATGAAAGGTTGGTGGCTCAGTATCTTTCCATCTTGTGGCCAATAATAACCTAAATACTGCTGCCCCCAGAAACAGACCATATTCTTGTTCAATGTTGAGACCCAGAGTACTATCATATCCAAGAATCAGCAGGGTCGGAGTTAATTCTGGTCTAAAACCTAACAATACTTCCCAAAAGCCTAACAGGCCTTCTTTAAGTAGGGCCAGTTTGTCACAGCCATACAACATATGTATCAGAGTGGCAGGTCCAGACCCACATCTAGGACACTTGTCATCGACCCTCTTCCCCCACTGATAAAGTTTAGCAGGGGTAAAGTAAAGATTAAATATCGTTTTATACATTTGAGCTTTTAGATTCGAGGCTAAGAACATTTTTGCAGTTAGGGAGAGGCTCATATAAATATCCGCATCAGGGTTGCCCAGTTTCGTTACCCAAGATGCTTCAGTTTTTTCCAAATCGTCGGGGCTTTTATCAAGAAGTATTTTATAAAAGTCCCTAATTCTGCTCGTTTCCCTGTTTACCGCTTCTAAGAGCGGTATCTCATCCAATTTTATCTTAGGCTTCCATGTTGTGAGGACATTCTTAATCTGGACAAATTTAAAATATTGGTTGTCTAGAACGCCAAACACCCGCTGTAGCCTAAAGAATTGAGCATCTTGTTCTCCCCCACAAAAATCCCCTATTGTTCCTACCCCATATTTTTCCCACTTTTTCCCCATATCATCGTTGGCCAAGTATGGCAACAGTGGTGATCGCCATAAAGGGGTATATCTAGAGATTCTTGGGATTGCCATAACCTTGGAGACCTGCTTCCAAATTCTCCATGAGCCATAAATTACTTTAAACCGTACCTTCTTATAGTAGCTGGGTTCCAATTGTCTCAATAGCAGCCCAGAAGCTTCCTTCCCCATCGAAAGCTCATAAATTGTGGGTATTTTTGGGCCCTGCACTGGTTCCTTGGTATTATTCACCGACAGCAGGGTAGTCATCTGATATAAAAGGGCTGCCCAATAATACAGCATAATATTAGGGACTGCAAGACCTCCCCTGTCCTGAGGCAGAGCTAAATATTTCAGTGCTCTTCTGACCTTCCCATATTGCCATACGAAATTAGAAACAATTTTTTCCAGTGCCCTCAATAAATTATCATCTACAGCCAGTGGTATAGAACGAAACAAATACAAAATTTTCGGTAATATGGTCATTTTTAAGTAATTCCCCCTCCCAATAATAGACAAGTGCAGCCCGTTAACCCTCCTTAATTCATTCCCTATGTTTTTAATCAAAGGTTCAAAGTTGATTCTACTGATTTCATCCACCTTGGCACTTATTCGGACCCCGAGGTATACTGCTGAAGTTGCTCTCCTAGGGTCATTAAAATCAAGGTTATCCGTGCATAATACTATTGTTTTCCCAGCATTCAGAGCATAGCCAGAGAAACGACCATATGCCTCAGTGATCTTGCCGATTTCTTCAATCGCCTCAGCAGGGTTGGAAGTTAGGACCGCAATGTCATCGGCGTAAGCCAATACTTTTGTCTCGAACCCACCCGTAATTATTGGTGTAATCCGCCGAGTCTGTAGCAGCTTATCAACTAGGGGGTTGATATATAAGGCAAATAAAATTGGGGAGCAGGGACAGCCCTGTCTAGTCCCTCTTGATATTTTAATATTGCCAGATTCCCCCCCCAGTAATTGCAGTCGGGCTATTGGCTGATAATACATTGCCTTAATAGCTTTTACAAACTGAGGGCCAATACCGTTCTGTTCCAATATCAGCCATAAAAACTCCCAAGACACCCGATCAAAGGCTTTTTCCGCGTCGAGAAGGATCATAGCCATCTGATCCCCCACCCCGGACATAATGTCAAAAAGAGAAATAACTCTACGGGTATGGTCCGTTGTTCCTTTGCCCGGGATAAACCCATGCTGCCATGGGGAAACCAGATGCTCTATGACCCTCCCTAGCCGATTAGCCAAAATTTTTGAGTAAAGTTTTGTGTCAGAATTGATCAGGGAGATTGGCCGGTAGGAAGATGGATTATCAACCGGTTTCCCTTTCTTAGGAAAGATTACAATGGCAGTCTCTTTCCAAGACTCGGGGGGGGGGGGTTCCACTGTATTGTACACCCCTAAACAGATCTAAAAGCAAAGGTATTATAACTGATCCCAAAATTTTATAAACCTCGAGAGGTATACGATCCGGGCCCGCCGCCTTTCCTGACGCCAACCCTGATAATGCTTGTTGAACTTCTTCTAATGTAATTTCTACCTCCAATTCCTCTCTCGTAGGCCTATCCATACCATCGCCAATAATGATGTCTGCAAACAGCCCTGTCATACCTTGAGAGACCTCTTCTCGACTTTTATTAATGTCATCTTGATATAGGACCTGATAATAATTTTGAAACTCTCTGATTATGTCCTCCGGATTGGTATAGGCTTGCCCATCTATTTTAATCAAAGATATAGCATTTAACGCTGCCTTCTGCCTAGTACGGAGCGCTAACCTCCTGCCAACTTGTTCTCCAGTTTCATAAACACTATTACGGTGCGATTGATACTCCTCTGCTGATTTCTGACTTAGCCAGTTAGTGAGCTCTGCTTTCAGTACAATTATTCGATACTGGGTTAGATCTCCCTCCAGTCCCTGTGCTATCAGCGAGGTATGCTCTTCTTCAGCCGTAGCTAGATCTTGCATCAATTGTTGGTTCTTTAATTCCTGCTGCTTTTTTGACCTAATAACAAAAGAGATAGTCTCACCTCGAAGAGCCGCCTTGAATGAGTCCCACACGACCCCCTGCTGGCACTAAACCTATTTATATCAAAAAATTCCTGTGCCCATTTTTTCATATGTGTAATATATTCGCTATTCACGAGAAGTTTCCTGTCAAAAGTCCATCTACTCCGTGGCCTTTTAAAACTGGCTATTTCAAGTTCTAAAATCAAAAGGTTATGATCAGAGATTATTTTGGGGAGTTTCTTAATCCCGGCTTGCTCAACAAGATCACTTGTACAAAAGAAATAATCAATCCTAACGTATTTTTTATGTGGGCAGGAAAAATACGTGTATCCAGGATTGTCAACGTTCTTTGTAGCCCAGATATCTACCAGGCCATGACTAGTTTTTAAAGAATTGAATGCCCTGTAGACCCTGGGCTTTCGACCCATATACACCCCTGACCCATGGTCCAGAGAAATATTCAGGTCCCCACAAAGAATCAAAGGGGTTGGCCAAGTGGCAAGTTCTACTTCTAAATCCTCGAAAATCTGAGGATCATCCTGGTTAGAGCCATATATTGCACACACCGTACCGCCCATGACCAATTCAATGATTGCCCATCTACCCAACGCATCCACTAATTTCCGTTTGGCCATTCCCATGGTAGTCTTTGCTAAAATAGCCACACCCCGTATGTTGGATGTCTGGGTAGTACACGCCAACAGATTATATCCTGCAATTCTCAATACTTCCCTTTTCCCCCACGGAATGTGTGTCTCCTGTAGACATATTATATCAGTGGGGTTTAGTCTAACAAGTTCGGCATATCTTATCCTCTTAGCCCTGTCGTTTAACCCCGCGATATTCCATGAGCAAATAGTTATCTTCCCCATCTTAGATTAAGCTCACGGTTTGAGTTCCTCCATGAAGCCTTCTCAACCTCTTTCCATTATTAGATACTTGTCTCTCCTTGTACCACTGATTTATCCCTCTTGGTTGTCCCCTTATTATTTTTTTTTACAATTTCTGGATGTGCTTTTTTCCGCCCCGTATTTAACCCTCCACCTTCCCCTCTCCTTCCCCTCCCTCCCCCACTTTGCTTCCCACCCCCTCCCCCAACTTCCCCCTCCCCAAATGAGGCATGCAGACTCAATCTTGAGTCTGATCGTGATGGATGTGCTACACATACTGAGTGCGAGAGCCCTAATTCTAAAGACCTTAACTAAACGCTGCTTCCAACAGCCAGAGTTCCCAACTCATTAATACCTCACCATAATGCTCCCAAAGAGATATTACAATTGCGAGTTACATTTACATTTTGTTTGTTAGCTCGTCTCTAATTGGGTAGCCCGTCCAGGTATTCCTTAGCCTTTATTTCTGACATAAAAAACTTTGTTTGCCCCTCAAAAATCACTTTTAGACGAGCTGGATTATTTAAAAAGGCTTGAGCCTTTTTGTCCTGGAACGGTTTGATAAGCTGCCGCAATCGCCACCGCCTTTCAACAATAGAGTGGCAGAAATCTGGGCGAACAAAATAAGAAATCTCATTTCTGGACCTTTTAGCGTCGGGCCGAGCTTTTTCAAACACGGCCTGACGTAACAAAAAATTGCCGAAATAAACCAGGATGGCACGGGGAAGAGCTCCTGCCCTTACAGGCAATTTCTGGACAAAGGGGACCCGATGAGCACGTTGGATCTCTAGAGCCCAGTTCCAGCCAGTTAATTCCGGCAGAGAGTCTCGCAACAAATCAACCACAAATGAACGTATATCAGCCCCCTCAATCCCCTCGGGAACCCCGAGGACCCGCAAATTGTTCCTCCGCTGGCGATTTTCAAACTCCTCCAGCTTCCATCTGACATCCACTAGCTGTGCCTCATGGGATCCCACCACCGCGTGGGTTGAGGCAACATCAGTTTCCGTGGTGACTATCCTAGACTCGAGGTCGGTTAGGCGTTCCCCAAATGAACTGCAGGTTTTCGTTAATTTTCGGACAACCCCTTGCATCTTGCGCATGGCAAGCTGAGCCTTGCGACTGTCTTGGCGAGTTTCATCGCGGTGCATGGAGATAGCCTGAAAGATAGTCTCTAGAGTTGGGGAGGTTGACTCGGATGGATCAAAAACAGATTGGGAGATGAGCATAGGATTAGAGAGCTGATTCGTCGGGGTATAATCCCAAGCCAACTCCTTTCCACCGTGCATCTTTTTCCTCTGAACAGTTTTACATTTGGGATCACCTGCCTCTTCCTCATCACTGTAACTTAGGTCTGTAATGTCAGCTGATGACTCCTCTGTCCACTCCTCGCCATCAGATACAGAAAAAAAAAATTCACTAGGTTCCTTGTCAAGCTCTGTTTGGCATTCATAGACAATATTGCTACTGGCATTAGCTTCTGGTGTACGATTGACAGAGACTGGGTTGAGATCAGCATTAGATAGTTGCTCCTGGGGTTGCATACTCAGGGTATGGTGATTATCTGCTTGTACCCCAGAGTCCCTTCCATCTGCAACTGTATATCCTGTATTTCCTGCATTTCCTACCTTTTCTAAGTTAGTTGCCCCTGCCCCGACTGATCGCCCTGTTGAAGTCAAGATCAGTGGTTTTTGGGCTCCCCCTGCGTGGTTCAAGATCAAGGGTTGAAGTGAGGAGCCCCCAGGCCTACCTTCATTATTAGCTGTCCCGATGTCAAATCCGTTCTCCACCTCGCTCAGTTCCCTCTGTGTTTCCTGAGCTTTCTCTTTCAGTTCTGGCAGCTCCTGCTGGAGTTCTTGCGGGGGTGGGTCTCTACCAGCAAGCACTTCATGTAATGTGCTCGCCGCTGTATCCAAACTGACATCGGGACAAACCTTCCCCCGGAGCTTCCCTTCACAACCCGGAACTAGTCTCCCGGCAGGACCTCTCAGTAGATCCACAACCGTAGGACCGGCCGGGCGTCCTCTCTGTGTTGTCCCGCCTCTTCCTTTCTTCTCCAGATCCGGGTCAGCCAGCGTCCCGCGACGTCCTCCTCGCCGCGGAGTTTGGGCTGGAGATTCCAGTGTGCCCGCCGGAGCCTCTGTGGCCGCAACTCCTGACCCAATCCCGGGCGTCTGTTTAGCCGCCTTGGCCTTGGCCCCTGCTGCAGCCTTGGGACCCATCTCAACACCCCCAGCAGACCTGATCGTCTCCACGGAATCCGCTTCTTCCCCCGACACCGTCTGCAGGTAAGGGCCTTTTTGTCGAGCTTCGAAATTCCCTACCACAATCCTGGTGATATAGCGTAAAACGGAGAGCCCAATTACCGTCCCTAGAAGTCGTAGGTTATTTCTGCCAGTCTTTTGGGGGCAATGTATTTCTGGGCAGCAAAGTACAGCATTCATAATCCCACTTGCGAAGATTAGAGCAGCACTCCCGACATCTGCAGCTCTCAACACTCTGTGCGCACCTACGGTCTCAAGCGACCGCCATCTTTGCCCAAAGTCCGCATGTGAGCTTTCAAGCGGCCATTTTATAGCTCTTTTCGCAAGCACCAGAATTTCCCTCCAAGCGAAAGCACGTCATACTACGTAGATGCAGTAGACGCATGCGCAGAAAAGATCCCATGTTAAACGCGTCCTAGTCCTACGTCCGTGTTATTTGCAGTTAGTAAACACATAAGCAAGCTTCATTCTTTTCCCGCGTATAATGAAAAGTGCATATTATTAATCACGAGACATGTCATTAGTTAATTCGCTAGTAAGTTAAATCGAGGAGATTGCTTCCGAGCAAATCTCGTGTCCGAGACCTTGCTCCATCACTACAGTGAAGAACATCTGTGATACCAGGCTTTGCCTTTGCACTACATCGAGGACTGTCTGTGACACTTCTTGGGTCCTCGCGATCCACTCCACCGCAGTGGGACTCTTTGCGCTGGGCTGAGAAGGTAACTTTTCCCTGGTCCCTGTCCCTGAATTGGACTCGTGCTACATCACGGTCAGCCTGAACTTGTGACTTTCTCCTGTTCTCGCACACCCAGATAGCCATGAGTGGTGCTTTAGGCTTTTTGATTCTTTTTTCACTTACATTTTTAAAATTGCATATCTTCAGTTCTACTGTTTGGATTTTTGTAATTTCGTTCTTGCTTTGTTTATTAAATTGTGCTCTATTTTTTTCTAGTGCTGTGCTTTCACTCTATTACTGCTTGAAGTGCATAAATACTTTACACATTGCCTCTAAAACACCTGACTGCTTTGTGCCAAGCTACCAGAGGTTTGAGCAAAGGTTAATTTGGGGTTTGCTTGTGCTTCACCCTGACAAGCATTGTGGTTGCTGCTTGAGTAGGGTTTCACCTGCCTCAACCAGTAACACTTTCTCTCACATGCTGTATATGTTTGGCAGCAACACTTGATGATTGGCAGACAAATTACTTAAAGAAATATAATGGTGTGTGGTGGATGGATTATTGAATAGTGATCACTGAAGATTGAATGTTGAATACTGAACGTTGATCAATGTGAAATGAGAATTTGGATCCATTTTATCATGCACAAATGGAGTCAGCACTATCTGAGCTAATCTGGTTGTGGTCTGTTTGTTGTTTGCAATTTATCAGACTTTGAATACTATCTGCTACGGGCCCGATTCACAAAGGTAAACTGAGATGAAAGTCTAACTTTATGAATTTCGGTATTCACAAAGGGCATTTACGAGTAGTAAAGTTAGACTTTTCTTTCAGTTTTAGTCTCAGTTAAACTTAAGACCAAAAACTTAAGTTTAACTGAGACAAAAGTCTAACTTTACTACTCATAAATGCCCTTTGTGAATACTGAAAGTCGTAAAGTTAGACTATCATCGCAGTTTACCTTTGTGAATAGGGCCCAACATTTTTGCCGCATTCTACCTGCACAGGAGACAAATAGAGCATAAATCACAAATGCAGATATAATGAGTTCTCTTAATTTACTATGATCTTAATATAATTCAGTCCACATATTCATTATTTATAATTGTCACTTACTCACTGAAGCAGCTTATTGATTGAAACAACCAATGCTGCATCTTGTATTATCTGATCTTCGTTTATATTATTTCTGGGTTGCATACTATCTATGAGCTCACAATAATCTTGTTGACAATAGTATAAATTAATATTGTAAACACTGGGCTGAAATCCAGTTTAATCAATGTGTGTTTCATCATCATGATAACTTTTTTACGATTTCCAGGATCATAAAATTACAAACATATATAAAAAAGCCTAACATCATCGTACCCTATGGTGATGATTATCACCAGATATCAAAAGCATATGAACATTGATGAAAAATTGTCATAAAAACCAGAGTCAAATACACATAATACTATACCATTAAAAACATGATGGCATCGTACTAAATACAAATGTAAAGTGCAATAAGGGACCGCAAAGAGTGCAAGTGCTTATAAAATATATTATAGTAGAAAACAATCATGATAAAAGGTAAGGATGTGGTGCCGAACAAAGTCAGCATAAGGTTTCACAGCATCAGATGAACTGGAGGTTGAAATCACAAGTGCCAAAGATAACAAACTTATTACTACCTTAAAGGCACTCTGGCACCGGGACTAGCTTGTACCTAAAGGTTACGTCTTGCATTTGCAAAATGTGCAAATTATCATTAAAGTGCTATATCAAATAACCAACCAGAAGCATAAAATCCCACAATTAATCATAGAGTGTTTGATTGATAAGAGAACACAATAAAACCATGAATGAGTTTGCTCCAATCAACATATCGCACTCTTTTTTTTACAAGACCAGCATGAAACCAATTCACAAACAACTGCTGCTTGGATTCACTAACATCGCCAGATTCAGGCTGACTTTAAGAATATGGCGATTGAGAAGACTACCAATCTGCTTGTATCAGACAAAAGGATTCTTTATGCATCAATATATCAGCTAGTGAATAGCCTCCTATAAAGTGGGGCTACCCACTTTCTTCTCTGATACCGATAAGCTGGACAAAAAACGAAAATGTGCATTAGTGATTCCTTGGCCTCTCCACAAGCGGGGCATAGATCACCCCCAGGAACGGCTCTTGACCAATTGCTACAGAATTTGTTGGTCAACAGAGTCCTGTACTTGAACTGAATGTATAGCTTACGTGCCAGCGAGGGAGTAATTTCATCTATGGTTAGCTCGTAGCATGGAAATGGCTTGACATCAAAAAAATAAATTGTCAAAGAGCCTCCACAATTTGCATTTGTTTGACTAGTGGCAAATTCCCAGTTGGTCGTTTTTAATCTAACTTTTGAGATTGAACAAGTCTCTTTAGGAGAGACCAAACGATTCTCCAACCCCAGCTTCCCCAATAGCAATCTGACAGAATTCAGCCATGGGATTTTGCGTACACATGCCAGGGACATAAGGTCTTTGAGACCCAACAATATAAGTTCAATGCTGCTGTCGACCATAATCGCTGCCAATCCGTCAGCATTCTGCACACAGTTTTTTGGGAAATGCATCATTGGGCCAAATCTAAGCATAACTGAATCATAGGGGTACTTGCAGGTAATTCAAAGAGCAATCTAATAAACTTATTTTCTGCTATTGATAAAGATTGAATGCTCACAAATCCCCAGATTTCACAGCCGTACAAGGCTGCACCAAAGGCCTCATGGTTGTAAATTGTGTGTTTCAATGTAGGTCTTTTATTTCATGATTTGCATGCATAGTCAGGAAAAGTAGCACTTAAACAGTTATTCTAATAGCAATACCTAACTCATTCAAAATGCTACATATCACACTCACCCTGCAGCAGTCCGTACTTGTGCCCATCCTTAATTCAAATTCGAAAATGGTATGTTATCCCAATAGAAAAACAACAATCTAAAAAATAGATAGCTATCAAAGCTCTAGTAAAAAGGTTTACCATATACTGATATGCAGGGTATCTTGGTACAGTTTTGAAGGGTAGCATTATTAGTGTTATTCAAAACCCATACCTTAGGGAGACATCGGGGTGGCCAACATGGATTTGATCCTACAAATAATGATGTCTGTGGAGAGGAAAGTGGCAAGAACAGTCTATAGTTGTCAACTAGTATTGCACAGAACATGATCTTTTGATAAAATGTAAAAATAAGGTATCAACTAAATTAAATGTACTCTATCTATTTTAGATTAGTGTGAATTGCAAGAAGTGGAGCAGGGAAGAGATGCTAGTAAAAGAGGCTGCAGCAAATTTTGTGATGGCAGTAAGAATGTGTTTTGTTTGACATAGACGTGGCACATCAAGCTTCAATTAAATTTCTGAAACCGGGTGACCATTCATGACCGTAGACAAATAGGTAAACCACGCCCTATCAGCAACTTAAAACCGCCCAGGAAAGTAGATATTTGACTATAAAGGCAACAATTTCTAGTTATTTCGAGATCTTAGTAGAGGAAAACAAAAAAAATCAGCTTAGTTTTTAGCAATCAAGTATGCCATGAAAAAAGTATATATTTATCAACAGTAAAAGAGCTACCATTTCTTTTCTAAAAGTAAAGCATTGCATGTTCTTAAATTCTAAAGAAGCTATTGTTTTCCTAAAACAATTTATTTAATGTTAAGTACCCATTGATTTATAGATGCAGGCGTACAGAGTGTATCAATTCCCAATAATTATAGGGCTGATTTAGAGTTTTGCTGAGATGGTACTCCGTTGCAAGTGCGATGAAATACCCTCTCCACCAAACTGAAGGTCTGCCTGCCTGATTTACAGACAGTGGACCCTAAGTATGTCAGCAACAAAGACTACTCCACCTCCATCTCTGACATACTCCTCCAAAGGCCTGACGGAATAAAGAGCTGTCAGAGATTTGGCCGTTCTACTGGATATAGAGCAGGCGGTCTCATTGCCAGCCTTCACTTCTGGGTAAAACCTGGCAGTAAGGGGCAGTGAAAACTACAAAATGACCCCCAAATCATAGGAGACATCTCCCATGGTGTGTGGGGTATCAGTTTTTGTATTTCCAAAACCAAAATCCCGCTTTAGGGTTTTATCTTTGAATATACAAAAGCATTTAAAAGTTTGACAGATGGTAACATTTGATGGATGCGGTACTCCTCACTCTCCTCACCGTGCACGCCCCAGCCAGCCCGGTTCCCGCCGAGTATGTGCCCCCTCACTGCGTCCTGCGCATTCGTCTGTCCGCAGTGCAGGTAATTGTGCCACTACTGTGTGACTTTTGTTGTTCTGCGCTGCTATCTCTCCTTGTATTCATTTTACTGTAATTCTGCACTGTACTGTAAATCTTCTTTAGTTTACTGTAATTCTGTACTTTACTGTAAATCTGGTTTCTGTTAGTGCTTGGCTAACCGTAGTCCCTGTCCTTGCCTCCTCCCCACCGCTGCTGCCTCTGTGGCCCCTGCACACGCCCGTTCCCACCTCCCAGCTGATCGTCCCTCCCCCTCCCCTACTTAATAATGGCGGCCGCTGCGCGGGTGCGCAGCGGACGCACGCTTCAGGCGTGCCAGCGGCGCGCCAAAGGCAAGCCCGTCTGCGCCCGTCTGTGACCCGACCGCGACCAGCGCCAGGAACCCTGGATCAACGACCCCCCACCGCTACAACTCCGCCGCTCTCCACGCACTCAACCCCGGAAAAAACAACGACTGCCAAAGATCAACGCCGAACACCACCCACGGACAATTCTCCTGCCGACACTGCCGACAATCCTTCCTTACCATCGACAGCGCCCCCACGACCGCTGAACCCACGCCGGACGCCCGCACTACCAAAGCTCTGACATGCATCCTCCTCAACGTGTCCTCCCTACACAGACACGCGGTAGAGATCTGGGACCTGCTCGACTCACTCTCGCCCGACGTCGCTTTCTTCACAGAAACCTGGACCAACGCCACCTCCGCCCCCGACATCACCACCGCCATCCCCGACAGATACAAGATCCGGAGAAAGGACCGCCCCCACTGCCCAGGGGGAGGACTCGCCATCGCACAGAAGAGCTCCCTCCGACTCTCCACCTCCAGCACGAGCGTCCCCTTCTCCAACACAGAGCACCTCCACTTCAGGATCCAGACCAGCCCCAGAACCACACTGCGCGGGACCCTCGCCTACAGACCCCCCGGACCTCACTCCCTTTCCGCAACCACCATTGCTGACCTCGTCGCACCCCACGCCATCGCTTCAACGGACTACATCGTCATCGGAGACCTGAACTTCCACCTCGACAACCGCAGCGACCCCGACTTCACCGCCCGCCTCGACAACCTCGCCAAACTCGGACTAAAACAACGCATCACCACCCCCACCCACAGAGCCGGACACACCTCCGACTCTATCTTCGCAGGAGGGACAAACATCCACTTCAGCCACACCACGCAGCCCCTCTGGACAGACCACCACTGTGTACACTTCACCTTCAAAACCACCACCGCACCCAAACTTGCCCCGCGGCCGCCACAAAGGAACTGGAGCAAGATCACAGAGAAACACCTCAACACCACCCTCCTCCACTACCCCCCTCCACCACGACCGACACCAACTCCGCAGCCAAAGAACTTCACCGCTGGATCTCCAGCTGCGCAGACAAGCTTGCACCCCTCTGCCACCCCGTCAAACAACGCCCCCTGAAGGCCACCTGGTTCACCACGACCTCCAAGAAGCCAGGCGCTCCTGCAGACACCTCGAGAAACTCTGGAGGAACAGGAAAACCACTGAAGACCAGAACACCAACAGGAATGCCTTGACCGAATACCCCCAGCGCATCAGAATCACCAAGCGGACCTTTATCAAGAACAAAATACACACCAATGCCAGCAACACAAAAGAACTCTTCAACGTCATACAGCAGTTCACCAAACCCCCCAGCGTAGCCACGGACGTCACACCTTCCCACAACCTCTGCAACAAGCTCAGCTCCTACTTCCACCTGAAAATCAAGGCCCTCTACGACAACTTCAGCGAACGGACTCCAGAAACCACCCCCCTCTCCACCTCCAACAACCAGCCCACCATCACCGCCTGGAAACCTGTTACCACCGAGGACACCGCCACGACCATGAAGAACACCCACTCGGGAGCCCCCACGGACCCCTGCTCACCGCCCATCTACCACAGAGCTGCCGCCGCCATAGCACCCGAACTAGGCCGGACCATTAACGCCTCCTTAGAATCCGGCATCTTCCCCGACAACTGGAAGTGGGCAGAGGTCAAACCCCTCCTCAAGAAGCCCTCGGCCGACCCGACGGACCTGAAAAACTACCGGCCCATCTCTCTCCTCCCCTTCCAGCCAAAGTCACCGAGAGATTCGTAAACGCCCAGCTGACCGCCTTCATCGAAGAGAACGCCATCCTAGACCCCTCCCAGTCCAGATTCCGCAGCAACCACAGTACCGAGACCGCCCTTCTCGCCGCCACCGATGACATCCGCATGCTACTCGACCAGGGCCACACTGCAGCCCTCATCCTACTCGACCTCTCCGCAGCCTTCGACACCATCTCACATCGCACTCTCACAGCCAGACTCCACGACGCCGGGATACGAGGAACCTGTCTCGACTGGATCCGATCCTTTCTCTCTGGCAGAACCCAAAGGATCAGACTCCCACCCTTCCTCTCTGAACCCACATAGATCAACTGCGGAGTACCCCAAGGATCCTCGCTCAGCCCCACGCTCTTCAACACCTACATGGCCCCCCTCGCGGCCATCGTCACACAGCATGGGCTCAGCATAGTATCTTACGCCGACGACACCCAGCTCATCCTCTCCCTCACGAAGAACCCCGAAGACACCAGACTCTGCTTCCAGGGAGGAATGAAGGACGTCGCAGCCTGGATGAACAACAGCTGCCTGAAGCTCAACTCGGAGAAGACAGAGGTCCTCGTCCTTGGACCCTCCACCACTGCTTGGGACAACACCTGGTGGCCTTCTACCCTCAGGAACACACCCACCCACCCCATCAGACCACGCCCGGAACCTTTGCATCATCCTTGACTCCTCCCTCACCATGATCACAGATCAACTCCGTCGTCTCCACCTGCTTCAACTGCCTCTGCATCCTCCGCAAGACCTTCAAATGGATCACCCCGAATGCAGAAAGACCGTCATCCACGCACTCATAACCAGCAGACTGGACTACGGCAACACCCTCTACGCCGGAATCAACAGAACTCTGCTACACAAGCTCCAAACAATCGAGAACACCGCAGCCAGACTCGTCCTCGGAACCCCACAACATGAACACATGACCCAACATCTCCAAGACCTCCACTGGCTCCCCGTCAAGAAGAGAGTAACCTTCAAGCTACTCACCCACTCCTACAAATCCCTCCACAACATTGGACCCAAATACCTCAACAAGAGAGTCTCCTTCCACATACCCAAAAGGAACCTCCGCTCCGCCGACCTCGCCCTGGCAGAGACCCCACGCATCCGCAGAACCAGAGCAGGCAGAAGAGCCTTCTCCTACGTCACAGCCAAGGCCTGGAACGAGCTCCCAGCCAACATCAGACACTCCCCTACTCTGCACACCTTCAGGAAGAACCTCAAGACCTGGCGCCTTGAGACCCTCACGGGTGAGTAGCGCGCTTTATAAAACCCTTGATTGATTGATTGATTGATTGATTATGTTGACTGTACCCTCCATGAAACTTTTAATACATTAACAGGAACTGACGTGATGGTGGTTCCTGCCAATGTTAAGAGATGTCTGCTGGGTCGGTGGACATCTCTAATTTCAGAGTATATTTACTCCAGGGCGAAAGAGTATTTTAGTCTGTTGCACTGATGGAGTAAATAACTTAGTCCGAATTCTACATCAGGCCCTATATATTTTGCGGTGGGATTCTTGCAGATTGATTATAGCTTATGTGGGCATTGAGGATGATTTACAAACATTTATGTTCATTTTCCCTTTTCTTAATGATTTGGGTTGTTCAAAATTGCCCTAAACATTTGATATAATTTTGTGAAAATTAAAAAAAGATTCATGACATTCATTTGTCCGTATCTCATATAAAAACTAAATGTGAGGACATACCTCACATTCAAAGCAGAGCAAAATCAGAAGAAGACAGTTTTGAGGTGAAACTATCTCTTTTAAGACACTTGCTAACAAAGCAGTTTATTGACTTAGACCTCATCAGTGATCAACATTATAAAACATTCAGAATCGGTGTAATAATTATAAATATAATAGTCTATATATATATATATATATGGCTTCTATTAATGCACATGTAAGAAAGATTTAATAAATGTGCACGGTTTATAACACACAAATTCATTAGGAGGTAATCTAATTAAATCGATTAGATCATTAATGCCAAATAAATGATATTTAAAACAAATAGGTTTTATAAAACGGTTCTGAGCTTCTACTGAGACTTTATTGGGGGAAACATATAGAACATGCACTATATCTTGAGTGCTTCCCCTACATAATTCACAAGATCCTGACTTATCACTTGTCACTCCAGTGTTTAGTGTAGGCTTTTAGTGGTAGGATCCCTAAACGTAGCATAAGAGTGCAGCATCCACAGCTGTAATCTAGTATATATCTCATATATTTTTGATCAATCATATACTGTAAGTTATCAATGAAGAGCCTATAATGTAATAACTGGGAACAGTGTTCAATGTCTAGGTTGTAACTCAGTGTAATTTTTTCAAGAATAGCGACGATACTTCCAGACCATGAGCCAGGAATATGGCCGGTTTTGTAGCAGTAGGTAAAAAGAGGGGCTAAAAACCTGCTCCATCATTCTGAACTTTTACGGGGATCTTATCTGGACCCATCACTGCTAAGGCTCTTGCCTTCCTCATATATGATTTAATTGGTTTTTCGGATGGGACTTTTATTTGCTGGACTAGTTCATTCAATGGCTTAGGATGAAGAAATTTTCTGCTGCTGAGATTGACAGGATTTGTTCTGTAGAGTTCGGAGAAATACTTTATCTACTCCTTCTGGGGAATCGGTGATGCCTTGGGTGGTTCCCTGCTTCCAATAACTTTAGCGATTAGACACCAGAAAACCTTACTGTTTTTTTGCAGGACTGCCTCTTGTATGTCCACCCAGTATTTGTCCATGATATCTCTGCAGCTTTTCCTGTTGATTCTCCTCCGTTTTTACTGAAGGCCCAAAATTTCTTTCCCCCTGACGGATGAGAAATTAATAAATTGCTGCCTGATTAGCTTGTTCAGCCTACTAGAGAGGCCACCCGCTCGAGTTTTCTTCTTTCTTAGTGCTGAAGGGTTATAGGGGACTGCCTTCTTCTGCAGAGTATGGACTGCTGAGGTAAGTGTGTGTTCAAGGGTTAAAACTGGGTACCTTTCTTTATAAATTTGACACAGCTGTTGAGATATTATGCTACGTTCATTTTGCTCATATCAGTATTCCGTATGATCCGACCCTGTTTTTGCGCTATTAAGGTGTCTCCTTTCCCATTCGATAGGGAGCATGAGAATATGGCCTGCAAATTTAATTCAAGTTCTAGGTCAAGTATTGCATGGTTGCTACCTTGACCAAATTTAGTTTTAAAATGCTGGAATTTCTGAAATAAATCTTGGCTGCTAATAACATAATCCAATATAGGAGAACCAGTGTCTCCTTTTCTTGTGAATGCTTCTGGAATGTCTCCTTCTGTTTTTCCATTTGGGATCACTTCGTTGACTTCATTTAGTAATTCCAGTGACATCTTTCCACTTTTGTCGGTCTTTGTGGAGTCAGGAAAGACAGGATGTGGTATGGACCAGGTTTCTTCTAGATCTTTGTTCCTGTATGCTTTCGTTATAATGTTAGAAATGTTCCCATTAAAATCGCCTATAAATAATGCCTGCAAATTTCCACTTGCCTCTATGGTAGATTCTATCAGGTAAACATTTTTTGCCAGCAATGGATTAAATTCAGGTCCTGTTGGAACATAAATATTGAAAAGGAATAGTGATTCAACTGAGTGTGCTCTATTTTCAGGAAATCTCTCTTGATGCTTTGTAGATTATTATTAGGGCTCCCGGTTTTATGGTATATTTTTTTTTTTAACATTTCCGTCTGTATTTATCCATTTGTATTTTTTGGGCATTTTATCTGTATTTATCCATATTTATTTAGTTTTTTGTAGATAAATGAAGTTTTAAAACTGTACATTTCTATATTTATTCAACTGATAGACACGCAGTCATACTCTTATGTCTGTCGTGTTTTAGTTATTTAAGCTGCTAAATATTACATAACAATACTTCCACTGGTAAATATTAGCATTATGCCACAAATGTATGTCAACATATACCATTATTTAAAGAAATGTCATCCTGTTTTTTTAACTTCCTATGCTGTCCATCTGCTCAGCTATTGGGCTACAATTCATGAAAGACAGCACAGAGAGTCACTTAAAGAAGCCCAGTTTTCTGTATTTATCCACTTTTAAAAATAAATGCAGACAGAAAACATATTGCTTTCTGTCTGTATTTATCTGTAAAAATCCGTAAAAACTTAAAACCGGGAGCCTTAATTATTATAAGGAAAATTGATTATTTCAAAGTCCCACCTGATCCCTTCTGATAATAGAATTGAAAGTCCGCCCTTTGCTTCTTGAAGGCAAACTGTTGCAGGGGAGTTTTCCAACAGACAAGATAGCTTTGATGATTCAAATCCATCGATGTTCCATGAAATGATTGAAATACTATTTCTAAAAAGGGTGTTTTGATCCTCTTCCTGGTTTGTTTCCGTTTAGATTGCTTGAGAGCCAAGACCAGGTGTTATCCATTAGTATTTTATCTATTTTTGGCAAACTGTGATTCCATATCTGCCTATCTCCGTCATCGATGCGGATTGTTAATTTATCAGCTGGGACATGTTTTGACTCACCATTGTTGTGATTATTTGGAGAACGTTGTTGCTTAACCCTGTTATTTTCCATGTACAGTGTGGGGAAGGCTGTAAAGCTTTTATGGCTAATGCCTTCTACATCCAACCCATTTTTATACAGTTTTTCGCTTTCCTGTAACACTATTGATTGAATTGTAGTAGAACAAAATTCCACTTGTTGCGTACTTACATCAAGCTTACCAGGGAATGAGAACAGCTTTATTTCCAAGGAAGTGAGTGACTGAACTGAGTGGAGATTATGCAAAAGATTTAAGAACCTTTGCAGATTTAAGGGGCCGTTTGATGTGGCAAAAAGATCAGATATCTCCAAGATGCAAGATAGATTCTGTAAGGGATTTATCTCAGTGGTCACTTCATAGGGATTGGTTGCCGTTGTGAGTTGTGAAAAGGAGCAATGATTAGAGACTTTGAACTTTTGAAATTAGGTGCTTGAGGATTTAATTGCATTGGCGCTTCCTTTCTGAACAATGATGGAAATATTCCCAGATCTTGTGAAATCTCCAGGTTTGATGTATTTTCTTCTTTTGACATCTTTGCTTCTTTTGGTGCATCCTTTGGCAAGAGGTTATGTTGTGGAAATTTTATTTTATGAGTTTTCCACTTTGTAATTCTGCAGTTGTTTCTGCTCGTTTTCTTCACAGATATTTTTGTGTTTGTTTGTGCATTAGGTTTATTTGAAGGCTTTATTTTCATAATTGATTTTGTTTCCATTTCATTGGATACTGAGGGAGATGTCACAGGTTATTGTGAGGACTCTGGAGTACTTCTACGATTGAATATCGCGTAACAAGGTAGGACATTTGTGACTGTATTTGACTCACTGTCGCATATTGGTTCCATAAAGAGCTTACGAAGTGAGTAAACTGTGCTATATTTTTCTCTTTTCTCTTTTACTTCTCTCATGCATTTTCTGCTGGTTTGTGTTGCACTTGCTATTTTTTGATTTTAAGCTGGTGTCTTCTTAAGTTGTGCTGTTGCTTGATCCATAACCTCTCTTTTTGTTCTTCACTTCTGAGTTGGTTCCTTACAGTGGGTAACTTGTTATTTTGATCCACTGAGTACTGTAATGCAGTAGTTTGTATTTCAAATAGAAGATCAGAATTAATTGTGTTTTTTTTTTAGCAGTGCAAGTATTTATTCTAAGACCCTCTGCAGGGAAAATAATGATTCAGAAATAATTACTTGCTCATTAACTGAATGAAAAGATGAAAGTAACGGAAAATACGGAGCTTGAGATAGATTTTCTTCTAAACCTGATGGAATACTCAGAGTACTATTGAACAATCCAAGTGTCTCTTTCGATGGTTTGGTCTCTACTGAATGGGGGAGCTGACTCAAGTTTGTATCTGGTAGTGTATAATCCGTAATAGGGATATGAACTCTAGCAGCTTGGGACGATAGCTGGTGCTGGTCTATTGTTGTTGGAAGATCTGGTAGGTTATTTTCTACAATTGCTTCAACTTGTCACTCTTGTCTTGTTGCATCAATTTTTCCAGTGTTTTGGCTCTGAGTTGTTCTAAGATTCCTTTAGACGTATTCCCTTTGTTTTTTTGATATGGAGGACATGGAGGAGGGAAAAAACTCTATTTCTTGCATATCTGGGAGAGCAGCTATACGCGCAGATCTCAATTTGCTCTTCCACAGAGATGGTGCTGTACCTAGTCTCTTCATGTAGATTGTATGATTTCTTAATTTTTTGAAAGCCATATCGATGAAGGGCCTTTACTTTGTATTGGACGACAGTCATAACCTACACTCTAAACGGGGCTTCAATATCCAAAGGAATTTCACTTTTCTAGGGCTTGGCTTACAGAGAGAAGCTTGGGAAACTGTTTGGTAGGGGATCCGGGCACCTAGTACACTGTTTTGTGGGTTATTTTGTCCGGCCGCTTTACGCGTCCTCCCAGAGGTGTAAAAGAGTTATTATTATTGAAGTCTATTGGCTTGATGAGGTTCATAGATTTCTGGTCCGTGGGGGTTGGCCACAGGCAAGGTGGACTCTGGAATGCGCAAGCCGCACCGGCCTAATGGGGGATGTCTCCGTGCAGCGTTCAGTGCCGCAGCATAGTGCTTAATGCCGGGCTCTCAGGCCCCTTCTGCTTCTCTCTGTGTCCTGCTGCCCACTCGGAACTCTTTCCCGATGCCTCCCACCACCGCTCTGGCACTCACCGCACTGTCTCTGCCACTGCCCTGAAAGCTGACCTTGCTTCTTCTTGCGGGCTTCAAACATCCGGCGTCCCGCTTCCCTCGTCTTCTCAGCCCTGTCAGCCCCAAATGGCCTGCTGAATCCATGACCTCCTCCACAGTCACCATAGGGCTGTAGAAGGGGAGGGGCAGGGGCCGCCGACAGGCTTTGGGAGCTTGTGGATTGTCGATTGGCTTTTTGGGCAATTTCCAGCATCAGTACCAGCGCCCTCAAAATTGGCAGGTTAGTGGGCGGGTAGGCAGAATGAACAAAGGTGGCAGAGGTACGATGCAGCTCGGCCTTGGCCTAGGCCGTGACCCACGGTCCTAGGATTCTGTTGTCCAGCAATCCTGCGACCCAACTGCCGCACCATCTGCCCTGCCTCTCTGGCTTTGCTCCGCAGAATCTGTCGGCTGCATGTGAGGAAGAGCCTACGCCTGAGCCCGGCTGGACTGCGGATCTGCTCACCCGCACTTATTCCGTGCTCCAGGCTGATAGGTGACAAGCTCCGGCCAGCTCGGGCCAGACCGGCGCCCTGGCCAACAGCGGACAGGTTACGGTTGCGGCTACGGCCGTGTGTATTGTTTTGGTGTGGGCAGACCCGGACAGGCACGGACTAGAATCCTGATTGGGTGCTAAATGCATGAAGAATACGTGTATGTGGTTTAGTCAAGGGGGATAGAGTCCCAGGAAGAAAAGTTCACTCAATTTGTATTATAGTTGTAGCCAATAATAATGACTAGAAGTTGTTTGAGTATTACTGTTAGAGGACTGCAGGATGAACTCAAACTCATGGGTTTGTTCAGTCTCCTGGCACTTTAAAAATCCCATGACTGTCTTTCTACAAGAAACATATTCTATAGAAATAATTTGGATTTTCTGTGTAAAGTGCCTTTACACTTATATCAACGGGACAGCTATTCAGATTCACATTAAGCTTCCTTTAATGATTGATTGAACACGGTGGCTATGTGATGTTTTTTTAAAGATTTGGTATTATATGTTGTGTGTCCTTTAGGGCCTACCTGTACTGAGGCAGTGACATGAATCTGTCACATTATGTCCAGTTGGATCGATCCTCTGTAGATTATATGCTTTTCTTATATTTCTCATATATTTGAACAGGAGTACAGTACAACAGATGACAATTAGGGGACTGGAACATTTCACTTATTCAGTAGTGATGCAATTTGCAATCAATCAAAAAATTGGCTTTCAGGTAAACTGGATGAAATAACCTATGTACATGTAACACATTGCAACATAAAATATGTGGATGTTAAATTAATAATGTAAGTTATCATCACTTGGTTTTGTTTGCACTATTGCTCTATTTTCAGACAACCCCACAAAATGTGTGCCTGGTTTAACAGGTCGTACAGACATGGCAAAATTTGGTTTGAAATGTAAATTAGAAATGTTCTAAGATAATACTGATATAATGCTGTATAGTAATTATTTGTTAGACACTGAAAACTAGTTTCTGTGAGATATTGAGTAAATTTTTATCCAAGAATGTACCAATTATAGATTATTGATATGCAAATGCCACTATTTTTTAATATACTTAATTCAAAAAGCTTTCAAAGGTTTCTTAAAGAAAATACATTCTCTATGGAGGTTCACTTTTTTCGGCATGGGTAGACTTGAAATTAGCCAAAGAATCTGATACAGTGCTGTAACAGTCCCAGGAAGCACTCGCCAAATCCAATGAAAAGCCATTTTATACAAAGTTCATCATTTTAAACAAGTTTCTCTTTACTAATCCTCTTTATGTTTGTATAGTGTGTGGACAGACCATCCCAATATTCAAGTGCTTGTATAATGCCGACCGGCCTTTATACAGCATGTTAAGATAATCCATCCCTTAAATCACAGGAAGTCTTGGAACCCAATGCATTTCGGGCATTCAGCCCTTCTTCAGGGGTAACTGTGAAAGTTGAAAAAACTTATATCAGAAACATCATTGTCACCGTATATCAAATAACATATTAAAACTCCCTAGAATCTGTAAAAAATATAGCGTGAAAAATATCCCTCTCTGATATTACAACCTATCGTTCTAAAAATAAAATCCCAACATGTTCATCAAATTGTATCTCCAATGTGAACCCTGTGCTCCAAAAGATCGTTTTGCGAAAAAAACAAGCGTACTAAATAACTCATCACACCAATTGAGACCCCGTGCTCCTTACGTTCAAAATCATACTACATACTAAAATCCAAAAGGTGAAACACACACATACTCATTCACACCGTGTCACAACTTAAAGTCCTTATAACCCCCACACTCGAAACCTCAACTCCCATAAATCTAAACCACGATCTCCTCCTACCTTCAGCATTCAAGTCAGTCAACTAAAAACCTCCTCCATGTTAATCCTTCGTGCGTAAACCAAATAATACCTCCCTTTTAACGTGAAACGTAACCCGCACAGACACGTGATTCCTCCGTGTAAACCAATAGGCGAATCCAATCCTATTTAAAATGCGTAAATATTCCATAATGCCCAAATATTGCAACATAAAAATGAAAATAAACATAATAAGAACGTTCGTTAAGAAAAGTAAACATGAACATAACAATTAAAGAGTTCGTTGGTGATATACGCGTTCAATCCCATTGTTGTTGAAAGTTATTTTGAATCCATGTAATCCACGGGTGCTGGGTCCGGGGTGGGACGAAGTCAATACTGTAAGTTTAAAGTTAGCGGCCCGCACTCCTTTCTTAAAATACCTTATGCAGTTTCTCTCAAATTTTATTCATTTCGGGGTGCTATCCTGGTGTATGCACCATCCCTGTGCACCAAGATAAATAGCCAAAGAATCTGATACAGTGCTGTAACAGTCCCAGGAAGCACTCGCCAAATCCAATGAAAAGCCATTTTAAACAAAGTTCATCATTTTTAGACTTGAAATTATGCAAGCAAAATTTGTAAAATTCCTACTTTGTGTTCTACAAAATTCTGAAAGTATGCAAAAGACAGGTCCATGAAGAAAATATCTTAACAGGACATTTTAGTACAGAGATTCATGATTGCCTCAGGAAGGATAACACATTCTTTCGCATTTATAGTCTGGAGTATTCTCTTAACCTGTTTTAATTTACAAAATCCTCTTGAAAGAAGGTTTCCAGGTATGCCTACAATATTAATAAGCAGTTTTTTCCGATAGGAATTGATGATATCAATTCAGTATTTCTCCTAAGTAAGTAGCTGTATTTGACCAAAACCTGTATGTTTCCATATTGCATCAAGAACAAATGTATCATGTGAAAATTGATACTGTATTTTAGGGCTGTTATATCTCTAGTGATCAACTGAATTTAAATTTTATTCTCAGCATGAGCGGAGCGAGGTAGGGCTGTATGTGCCACTGCTGCCGCTTGTGCTACACAGAGATTTTACCTGTAATGTTTTAATTGCTTTTACTGGCTTTTACATAAGACGCTTCTTCGAAAAACGCTCTAAACGCTTTTAATGATTGACGCTTTTAAAACTTACCAACTGCTTACTTGCACAACACAGCCTTGTTGCTCTGTCCCCTCGCCCCGGTCCACCGCGGCAGGTGCCGTTTGTGTGGAGGGCGGGGCTGACTTTGCCTCATAGCTGACACCACTCGAGCTTGGAGAGGGCGGAGCTATTCTGCCGCTCACTCTAGGATAAAAGCTGATGGGCCAGCGGATGCGCAGCGGAGCGAGGTAGGGCTGTATGTGCCACTGCTGCCGCTTGTGCTACATGGAGATTTTACTGTAATGTTTTAATTGCTTTTACTGGCTTTTACATAAGCCGCTTCTTCGAAAAACGCTCTAGACGCTTTTAATGATTGACGCTTTTAAAACTTACCAACTGCTTACTTGCACAACACAGCCTTGTTGCTCTGTCCCCTCGCCCCGGTCCACCGCGGCAGGTGCCGTTTGTGTGGAGGGCGGGGCTGACTTTGCCTCACAGCTGACACCACTCGAGCTTGGAGAGGGCGGAGCTATTCTGCCGCTCGCTCTCCGATAAGAGCTGATGGGCCAGCGGAGCGAGGTAGGGCTGTATGTGCCACTGCTGCCGCTTGTGCTACACGGAGATTTTACCTGTAATGTTTTAATTGCTTTTACTGGCTTTTACATAAGACGCTTCTTCGAAAAACGCTCTAAACGCTTTTAATGATTGACGCGTTTAAAACTTACCAACTGCTTCCTTGCACAACACAGCCTTGTTGCTCTGTCCCCTCGCCCCGGTCCACTGCGGCAGGTGCCGTTTGTGTGGATGGCGGGGCTGACTTTGCCAAACAGCTGACACCCCTCGAGCTTGGAGAGGGCGTAGCTATTCTGCCTCTCGCTCTCCGATAAAAGCTGATGGGCCAGCGGACGCGCAGTGGACGCGCGTAGCGGGCCCGCCGTTGGCGCGCCGAAGGCGCGCTGAATGCAAGCCCATCTGCGCCCGTCCACGCCTGGCCCGCATCCAGCGCCAGCCATGCTGCCCGTCCCTACCCACTTACGAGAATTGCTTGGTCCAGGGAACAACTCTTAGAGTTAGATACAGAAAGATGCACAAGGTCTACATGCCTGGATCCTTGTACGCTGAAACAGGAGCTACACGGCCAAGGGCCGTATTGAGAGTCATGCTCTTTTGAGCTTGACAGAGAGATCTTGGGAAGTATGTGTAAAAGCAGGGGGCGCTAGAGGGCGCACACCGGAATGGCTGCACGTTAGTGCCGCTCCGCTGGTCGGGTGAAATATCCTTAGAATAATCGCAGATTGGCCGATCCCTATCGTGTGGAAATTAGAAAATACTGCGGCAGAACATCAGCACTACACAACGGTGATCCTGCGGAGGCACATAAACACGAGATTACGGCAGAAAACTGCGGAGATAGAGGAGAGTGCTGGGAGCTTCTGGACGACACAAGATGGCGGCGTACTGTGTCGCGGCTCGGCCTGCCCGGAGCGCACTGTAAAGAGAAGCAGCTCGTGAGTAAATATCTCTCCACCCTCGCCTCAAAGCAGCAAAATCACATCCCACCAACCTGCGCACTGTGTAATTTGCTACTGGCCACTCCATTCAGTTCCCATACGCCTTACTTGTGGTAAAAAGGTGGCGACAAGAAAGAGTGGCCCCTGTGGCGCAAGAACAGACTCTGTAACGCTGTCGCGCTGCACTCGGCGCCCTGTAAAACTGAGACTCAACTACCCGCACGCATACACGAAGGCTGCAAATAAGCTACTTACACACGGCCATTGAGAGACTCCCATAGCGATATGCGGCGCACCCTGCTGTGGACTAGCTGAGCTAGGTGTAGCGTGATCGACTACGAGCTAGAACATGTGACCCTTCATGCAGCGACCCACCACACAACTCTTATCTTGGGACAAGGCAATGCCAAGCGGACTGCACCATTTGTGAACGGGCGCAGGAGCCCGACAGGCACAACCCGGACATAGATATTCCATGTGTGCTCCATGGGTGCCTGGAGTCTACTAGGCTGCCGATCTGCCAGTGGCCATTTTAACGATTGCTGAGGACAGTTGCACCGCCATTTTGTGAACCAGCTCTGTTGCATGCACTTAGCTGCGAGCGCTTCAGTTTTACGCGAGATCAGATGGTGGCAGGCTGGTGACACACACGCGAGGTGCGCTCCAGAGGGAACTGCGGTGCTGTGTGCACCCCGCGGCGATCCACCACTAGCCGCGGACCTGTGCGGCGCTGGCTCTCAAACGTCAATCTCCCACTGCGCACATGCAAATAAACGTTTGATCTTCCGTTAAACCCAATACTGTACGATCACGCAGCTTGTGAGAACAAGTACGAACAGGGAAGCGGGTGCCCCCAGCAGCAACAACTACCCCAATAACCATCTAAATATTGGACATTTAACGGAGTCTATAGAACGCTGCGGGACCATCAACTGGCCAATAGCACCTGCTGCCTCTTCTACCAACCATGGGCAAACCAGATAAGCAACAACCAAAGCTGTCCTTTGACACCCGCCGTATGCCCAGAGAGACATCAACTCAATCTGACACGGAACTCGATACAGATCGTGCAAAAAAGACCAAAATGGAAGATACTCTACAAGCTATCCAACAAAGTCTGCAGACTATAGCCAACAAGATTGACACTCTAACGCTGAGAGTGGACAATATGGCGGCAAAAATTGATAAACAAGGCGAACGTTTGGACGATGCTGAATTGCGAATCTCAGCAGTAGAGGACGAATCAAACACCACAACTCGTAAATGCTTGGAAATGGAAAAAATACTGGAAGTGATCAAGAACAAGAATGAAGATTTGGAAGCACGGTCGCGACGCAACAACGTTCACATCACAGGGATTCCTGAGAGCACAAATACTGGCCGTATGGAAACCTTTGTGGAAGACATGGTGCGAGACATTTTTGGCGTGGAGGCCTTCTCCTCGGTGCTCATTGTTGAGCGAGCGCACAGGACACTGACATCCAAACCTATTCCAGGAGCTCCACCACGGCCTATTATTGCCCATAGCCTTAATTATAGGGATAGGGATATGATCCTGCGCTTGGGAAGAGAAAAGCAGCAAATCAACTATAAGGGCAACAACGTGTCGTTCTATCCTGATTTTACGATGGCCGTACAGACAGCCCGTAAAGAATTTGTGCCCATGAAAAAGAAACTCCGTGATATGGGTGTGGAATATGCCATGCTTTATCCAGCAAGACTACGCGTGTCTCAGGGAGGACGCACTAAAATATTAACCACGCCCAAGGCCGCACAAGACTTCGTCAAGCAGATTGCTACCAAACGCAAAACGCAGGATCGTTCCACGGCTGCATCGGACTCAGACTGACGAACTGAACATGCCTGGTAAAGTAATTGCTATGTGCTGTGTCCTCAATTTCAGTGCTTATAGCTTAGACTATGCTTGAAGGCGTCTTCACTCTTTCGTGACCACAGCCACCTATGACACCACAACCACATTACACTGGGACGTCACGCACAATACTGCTCTAGAGCCACGCATAGACATACACTCGCCTATGCGATAATTAGTTGGGAATATACAACCCAAATGCAAACCAGCGTAATACCATATACCAACTGTACTGGCATTACTCCAAGTAATATCATTTGTATGTTGCTCCGTACGCCACCTTAGGATACACCAAAAACAAACAGAAGCAGTAAATATGTCTCCTGTTGCGTAAGATTTGACCGTAACGACTACCCCAGCTCATGTGTAGTAAAAGTTAGATATGTTCAATTGTCGTGACTGTTATCTGGCATTATTGTAGCCATGTTATATGTGTACCACCCGACCACATCTGCCTATGCGGATACATTTGTGAGCACTTAGCACCCCCCCGAGGGTGCTCCCCGTACCAGTTGGTATGATGTTCCTTATGTTTTATCGGGCATGTCTTTGGCATGATTGGGATGCTAAAGTGGGTGGGGGGGATAGGGGATTTGTTTTTCTGTTTTTCAGGCAATTGCACACACAGCACAATACAATCAGATTTGGCACTAATAGAACTGTGCGCACACAACAGAGAATATTTTATGATACGCCATACACAAAAAAACAGGAGGTATCCAAATACATTAACTATGCCATTGGTGCTCTATGATGTGTAATAAGGTACACCCGCCGCAACTTAATTTGTTAACCTGGAATGTCCGGGGCTTGAATAACCCCCCAAAAATACGTCAAATATTTGCATATCTTGATCGTCACCACATAGATATAGCCCTACTGCAGGAAACACACTTACAGAAAGCAACTCAACATAACTTAGGAAACAGATGGGCGGAAGCAACTATCACATCGTCCTACTCCTCATACTCCAGAGGAGTTATGATCTTAATTAAGAAGGGGGTTAACTTTAAGGTAAATCACACACATATAGACGGCAATGGCCGCTATATCATTGTTACAGGGCAACTTCGAGGGCACCAGATACGATTAGGAAATGTGTACGGGCCAAACGTAGATGACCCTGACTTCTTCGAGCATATGCGGAGACAGCTGAGATGGAGACTTTATGGGGGGGGAGACTTTAACCTGGCACTAAACGAAGACCTAGACAGATCAGGTACCACTAAAGAACCTCATATTTGCGCAGCACGAATATTACACAATAGTATGGCAGAATTTAATTTAGTGGACGTGTGGAGACTGCGGAATCCACTTGCTATGACTGCTACACACAGCTCCACCATACACAATAGCTGGTCGCATATAGACTGCTGGCTCACGACCACAGCAGCAAGTACCTGGGCATGCGAGCTGCAACACTTGCCGAAGACATTATCGGATCATAACCCAGTCCTGCTATCTATAAATTTGCCTAACTATACTCCGCCACCATATATTTGGCGATTTAATGCCAAAGCCTTGCTAGATGAGCCAAATAACGCTGCTATCTGTACAGCCATGGAGGAGTATTTTCAATTAAACCAATGCTCTGTGGACGATGCTAGCTTGGTGTGGGAAGCATTCAAAGCCACTATACGTGGAGTGTGTATTAGTACCACAGCGGGCATACTAAAAGATATTCGCAACCAGCTTAAGAAATGCGAAGACAAGCTCACACTTTTAGAACGGGAATATGAACACACCCACGACACTACTCTGTTAGGCAAAATACGTGAAACTCTCTCTGACTACCAAGACTTTGCAGATAGCGAACTTAAATATGTGTGGAGAGGACCAATAGCATGTACATACGGGGAGGGTGGCAGAGCAGGACATGTACTAGCACACAAAATCTGCTTTGAACGCACACCACAGGCAGTCACTAAAGTTAAGGATACACAGGGTACCTTACAATACGATACACAAGGCATATTGAAAGCCTTCATGTCCACAGATGGGGAACTCTATGCCACACGTCATACAGCAGACCAACCAGAAATATTCTCATATCTTGAGGATATTGCCATAGCCTGGTTATCCGATAACCAACGCGAATACTTGGCGCAACCAATTACAGTTGAGGAAGTCACAGAAATAATAAAAACCCTGCCCAATGGAAAAGCCCCTGGTCCGGACGGGTTCACGATCGAATTTTATAAAGCGCATGTCGACGTACTTGCACCACACCTGGTAAACATGTATGGGGATGCTCACAGCAGACAAATCCTCCCACCCACACTTAGGAAGGCTATGATTATAGCCCTCCTGAAGCCGGATAAAGACCCTGAAAACTGTGAATCCTATCGCCCACTCTCTTTAATAAATACGGACACAAAAATACCTGCTAAAATTATTGCCTTTCGACTCCAACCGCTTATGTCCAATATTATACTCCCGGACCAATCGGGGTTCATACCCCATCGTTCTATGGCACATAATCTACGCACCCTATTTGCACTGTCCCACCAACTTAATCCAGAACTCAAGGCGGCAGCGGTACTACTAGATGCCGCCAAGGCATTTGATTCGATTGAAGGGCCCTATCTATTCACAGTACTACAAAAAATGGGTCTACCCCCAATCCTGTTGCAATGGATAAAAAAATTATATACAAAACCCGTCGCACGTATAAAAATAAATCAGTATGTTTTGGATACGATACAAATTACACGAGGAACTAGACAGGGATGTCCCCTTTCACCCCTGCTTTTTGCCATTGCCCTCGAACCGTTAGCATGCAAAATTAGGCAACACCACAAAAATACAGCTCTACAATTTTTACAACGCCCTATAAATATCTCCATGTATCCTGACGACATGTATCCGTGAACCTCAAGACAACCTATCTCCCCTCCTCCGGGAATACGTTAAATTTGGCAGACAGTCAGGCCTTCAAATAAATTGGGGTAAATCAACCATTATTCCTCTGACAGCAATTACAAAACCACACCCAGCGGAATTCCCACTAGAGTGGCAATTAGACCCTGTCCGATACCTCGGCATCTGGTATCAGAGACCCGGGGGTGGTGATACGTGCAAATTATGGCACTGCAATAAGCAAACTGGAAGATAAAGTAGAAAGATGGATACACCTACCTCTCTCTCTGGCAGATTGAATGGCTATAGTTAAGATGGTCATACTTCCCCAATTTCTATATCTTTTTAATAATATTCCCATAACTCCGCCAAAATCGGTATTTCAAAGACTGACAACAAGCGTAACCCGACTCATTTGGGCCGGTAAACATGCACGCATTGAACTGCGTGCGTTGACACTCCCATACTCAAAGGGGGGTTTCAAGGTCCCTGATTTTCTGCTCTATTATCTCTGCGCCCAGGCACAATATGCGTACTATTGGTATCACCCGATTCGGTACCTACCACATATGGCGGTTGAGGATGGTGACGCCCATCCAATTCCACTACAAAATATTCTGCCACACCCCGTGCACATGTCCCCAGACACAAAATAAATACAATTCGCGTTACTAATCTAGCATGGCAGAGGATGGGGAAATTGATGCACAAACTTCCCCTATATGCGCCGGCATTACCATTGCCACACCACCCAGCTATCTCAGTGACGCAGGAAAAAGTGGGCATGACACTGTTGCAGCGGGTTGGGATAGATGTACTGGGTGATCTGTATACAGATGGAGTATTCATAGAAACTGACGACCTTCAATATATTAGCAACCAAACACTCCTCTTCAAATTTACATATCACAGACTGAGAGGTGCAATAAAAGATCTATATCCGAATTTTCCTACAGAGCCACCGTTACAAGCACTGCAAATGATCATCACTAATTCACATAATATTCATCTAGTCACTAAACTGTATACCCTCCTACAAGATGACATAGCAGGCACCACACATAAAGCACGAAAAAAGGTGGTCGACTGTTCTAGATACACCCCTGAGTGACGAGGAATGGACACCTAGTTGTGCTCTGACAGACCTACTCACTCTGAATGGGAATTTGCGTCTCATACATTTTAAATATCTACATCAAACATATCATACACCAGCTAAGTTAAAGAAATGTGGCCTTCGCTCGGATGCATGTTGTAAACGATGTGGTATTGATGAGACAGATTTTATACATTTAGCATGGCACTGCCCACATATTAGTGAATATTGGAAAACGGTAACAGACATATTAAGCACTGCATTAGGTACGGAAATTGAATGTACAATTCGAATATGTCTGCTGGGCCTTGTGTCCACTCTGAGATCAACAAAACGTAAATTTTGTGCAATTGCCTTATTGTTGGCTAAGAGACGGCTGTCTATGTACTGGTGTGGTCAGAAATACCCCACAAGTAAAAAATGGCTGCAAGATATGGTGTATTGCAAAGATACACTGAAAACCTATGAAGAAGAACTTCCATCTCGTTCTAAACCCAGAGACTATTGGACGCCTTTAACACTTTACCTACAAGCTCATCCACTTGCTTAACCACCTCCCGCTATAGACCCTACTGTGCTCTGTTTATAGATGTGTCAATAAGATATATTGTATTGCACTGAACAAATGTGTCATGGATACAACTTGCAAGTTGTGGCAAGAGTGCATACCAGCCTGTATCTTTTGTATTGTTTTTTTTTTTTTGTGTCTTTTTCTCTTTCCTCTCTTGATGTATGTATTTGATTCAATTTACACTGAAAACTTAATTTTAAAAAAAAGGGGAAAAAAAGTATGTGTAAAGGAATTGGCACGGTTGTACCGTTAATAACTCGGACTGCAACTTCCGGTTCAACTATCAAAGCCTGCTTAATCAACTGCAGATCCCTTCCCAAACATGCGGATGATGTCTGGCTAACGCTGGAATCAAATTCATGGGATCTCATATTCCTTACAGAAACTTGGTTAAGAGATAGCTCCAACCCCGACATAATGCTGGCCATCCCTGGGGTTTATAAAATTACCACGGTTAACCGAGCAGACAATAGAATGGGGGGTGGCCTTGCTGTGATCATGAGAGACAGCTGGAAGATATCACACAAAAGGATTGAACGAACTGGACGTATTGAAGCAATGTCCTTCAGTATTAAAATCTCCTCCACTTTTTCTATTGCTGGAATGCTAGTATACAGACCCCCTGATTCCAAACCCACTGAGGTATCGGAGCTTTGCGAGTTGATCGCTGATCTCTCTTTGAGATATGCGAACTTTATGGTCCTAGGTGACTTCAATGTTCATATGGACAATGATAAGTGCCCTCTGGCCTCTCAGCTGGCTGACACCCTGAAAGGGCTAAACCTTATCCAAAAGATTTCTATGCCAACCCATGTGGCAGGCCACATGTTAGATCTCATTTTTTCCAACATCCACACTCTAACAACAGATGATCCCATTCCCCTCACTTGGTCGGATCACAGTCTCATACCATTTAAACTGACTTCCACCAGCTGTAATAATTCTGTGAGACCAGAACGCAAAGACAGAAGAAACTGGAGGAAAGTCACCCCTGGAACTATGAGTCCAGCACTACTAAACACCCCTATGTTGCTCAGTGGAGAACCCAGCAGTGACGCCGTCACTTTTAACCACTGGTTTTCGTCAGCCCTTGGAAAAATAGCCCCTATTAAAACTATGAAACTGGCAAGAAATAAACCCTCTGCCCCCTGGTTTACGCCAGAACTCAGCTTAGAGAAAAGTCTCTGCAAGAAGCTTGAGCGGGTATGGCGTAAAACCTACAATACAGAGTCTAAGAGTGCATATAGAGCAGCACTAAAACAATTTCATAGGCTAAAGCGCAACACCATCAGGGATTATGTTGCTAACCAAATTAAATCCTCGGACAACTCTGCTAAAGAAGTTTTCAAAATTGTCCAGGGCTTCATTAAACCAGGGACGATGAAAAGCACCATAGTCCCCTCAGCCACTCTTTGTGAAGATCTCGCGACCTTCTTTCAGGAGAAAATCCAAGATATATACTCTTCATTTTCCTTGACTGAGCCGCCAACCGCACCTCTGCCTACCCCCCGGCACCTAGGCATTTGGTCGGAATTCCGCCCTTTTAGCCCTGAAACATCCCTTATTGAGTTGGAAAAAACGAAATCCGGTTCTCCAATGGATCCCTAACCAGCTAGGTTCTTTAAACTGCTGGCTCCACTGCTTTATCCCTCTATAAAACGTCTATGGAACTCATCCCTGGAAACAGGCATCTATCCCTCCATTTGGAAAAAGGCATGTGTCCAGCCAATCCTCAAGAAAGAGGACGCAGATCCGGCAGAACTGAAAAACTTTAGGCCCATCTCCCTCCTGCCAGCACCAGCCAAGATCCTTGAGAAGGAAGTACAGAAACAGCTATCTGAATTCCTAGAGTCCAACAAACTACTCCATGACTCCCAGTTAGGCTTCAGGTCGGGATACAGCACAGAGACAGCTTTGCTTGAAGTAGCAGAGACAATACGGGAGACCATGGACAAGGGTAGCTGTGCAATGCTAGTGCTGCTGAACCTGTCCGCAGCGTTTGATACGGTGTCACATAAGATCCTCCTGGACAGGCTCAAGCAGCTGGGAGTGATGGGGACCATTTTAGACTGATTCGGCTCTTTTCTTGAGGTCCGGTCCCAGAAAATACTCCTCCACCCCCATATCTCATCCACCCGCCCCCTGATTTGCGGAGTCCCTCAGGGCTCGGCCCTGAGCCCGACTCTTTTTAAAATCTACCTCGCTCCTCTTGCCCCACTAGTAGAAAAACACGGTGTTAGTGTTGTCTCATATGCTGATGATACTCAGCTTGTGTTCTCTTCAGGGATCACTCTGAGGCAGCATTTGCCAATTTCAAACAGTGTTTGATTGATATATCATCTTGGATGACTGACAACTGCTTGAGGCTGAACACTGATAAAACGGAGGTTCTGTTCTTTAATCAGTCTTCCCCTCCACAAGCCGACCTCTGGTGGCCATCAGAGCTCAATCCTCCCCCTCTTCCTGTCTCCGCTGCTAGAAACTTGGGGTTCAAATTTGACTCCACCCTCTCATGCAAGACCCAGATAGGCCAGCTCTCCTCGTCTTGCTTCTGGAAAATGAAGTCCTTACGGAGATTCCTTCATTTCCTACCTATGGACTGCAGGAAAACGGTGGTCCATGCTCTGATCACGTCTCAGCTGGATTACGCTAACAGCCTTTACTTGGGTCTGACGGCCTATCTGATCAAAAAACTACAAACTATACAGAACGCAGCAGCCAGGCTTATTAGAAATGTACCACTCCGACACCACATTTCCCCCCATCTGCGCAACCTACACTGGCTGCCCGTAAAAAGGAGGATAGAATTTAAGGCACTGACTCTCGCCTATAGAGCAGCCAGGGACACTGGCCCTCAATATCTGAAGAAGAGACTCCTAAAATACCATCAGACAAGGGTCTTGAGGTCCAATCATCGGGAACTCCTCGTCACTCCCCTCTTTGCAAAAGCCAGGCTTGGTGGCCGGTCATTCCCCGTTAGAACCGCTTCCCTTTGGAACTCCATGCCTGAGCACATTCGGAAGGCCAAGTCAGAATCCGAATTCAGGAAGATCCTGAAGACATGGCTCTTTGGCCTTCCTTAGCACTATGTCAACTGCCCATACCTCTCTGCATCCACTGCCAGCGCCGGGACACCTCCGTCAGAGGTAGCCGTGCGCTCTACAAGATACAATAACATAACATAACATAACATTGCCTTGCCTCAATAGAAAAAGCTCAATGCTACCAATTGACTTCAATGGATAGTGTCACCAAATGCATTCTCCTGGATGAAAGTGTCATCAGGTTAATTGAATAGCTTGATTTGCTTAAAGTTTTGTGAATGTCCACACATCTCTTAGTCACATAGTTTGTCATGTGTGTTTTATGTTTAATAGAAATAAAAAATTGATTAATTAAATAAACCTTTGCTGATTATGGGATACCTTTAAATTAACTAAAAAAATTATATAGAATTATTTGTTTTAATGCAGTGAAAAATTGAGTACAGTGATTGTTTGTAAAACAGTGTTATTACCATTCATACCAGTGGTTGGAAATGTGTGGTGGAGGACCTACTCTAGATCCAAGCTGGAGAACATTTATTACTCTTATGGGTCAAATTTGGTTGTATAATTTTAGAAGTGCAGTTTGTGAATAGGAATCGTTTGTGGGTGCATATCCTGCCCTAAACTCCTCCTTATCCCTCCCTTAACCCCTTCTTACTCATTCATAAACCCCACTCATTTAGTAGTAAGTATTCCCCAGTTTCCAGACACTCTCCAGCATCCTTCCCACATTTACTGCTCAAGTGTACACTTAAATGTGCCGAGATCTCTTTTGTAGGGGTGGAGCGCTCTGCACATAAAGGATAGGTGAGGTTAAGGAAGAGATCACCACATTTCACTTTGTTAATCGCATTTTTTTGGTATATGATTAGTACTATTATTGTACTACTAAATGCATGACAAAATGCATTTGGTGAATTTATATATATATTACACACTGGTGGTGTTGCCACTATGTAGTTATGATTAGGCCAAGTTTTCCATAGGGAGAGTTACTGTCAGGACTGAGCAGACTTTCCATAGGTTAAGACACGCGGGCCCTGTTTTCAAGATTAGGCAGGGTTACACATTGTTGCACTCACCAATCAAATGGTGTCAATTGGTTGCGAGGATCTTTACAGACACCTAACGATTTTGAGGCGATACTCAGGCAGACGACACACAACATGGAGGATACGCGCTGTAGGTCAGCGTTCTAGTGTTCTCCTTCTTTTCTTTCAGCAGCCACAGCTGCATTGTGCGCGCGCTCCTTTGATTCAGCGCACTTCAACGGTCGTATTTCTGGTGAGGAGACGTTTCTCCTTTCAGCGCCTCGGAGCCTTCTGAAATTCGTTGGCGAGGAGATTCTTCGATCGCAATTTGGATTATTCCAGTTGCGAAGGTATTTTCCTTGGTTTAGCTACGGAGCAGGTATCGAGTTTTTTGCTGAATTTCTGCTCCTTCCTCGTTCCTTGGACTACAGAACTTTCAGGTATTCTCTTTGATTTTTTAAGTGTTTCCATTCCTTGGAAAACGCTTTGAGTGCGTTTCAATTCTGAACTTGGCACAGTATATAAAGGAAGCTGGCCATAATTCTGAGAGCATCGTTTTGGGAAAAAGACTTGACATTTTTTGGTGGTGATAGAATTTGTATCAAAGCTTGAACTACTTACTCATGTAGTTGTGCATCTCTAAAAATAAAAGACAGTCCCCTATTGCGCAACCTATACTGTGATAGATAACGAAGGTTGCTAGAGACTTTATTTTTTCATCTTTATTTTATCAACCTTTTGACCTCACTTGTAAATATAAATATATATATATATATTGGTACTTACCAACAGTAGCAACATTACCTTCTGGACCAGCAGGAACCTCTGAAATACAAAGAAAAGACTGCATAAGATTTTGGTTGTTTATATTTTGAAATTATCAATTTTTATTTTGTTTTTCCTTTTGGATTGAATACACAAATACACAAAATCCAACAGTAATAGAGAGAGGCAAATTCCACAACAAGTCAGGTAAATGAGATGCTTAATGTAAAGTTAACTATAGGGCTCCCTTAGAATCTCAGTACTGTAGTAATCCTTTGCTTGTTGTTACAGGTGCAGGTTATTCCTCCTGGGAGTAATAACAGTGAAGACACCGGTGTGGCAGTCTCTCTTGTTTTCCCATTCCCCTTTCCCCCCCGTTTCTGAGGTCAGAGAGTTTTCTGGTTCAGAGACGTTGGGGAGTTGGGAAACTTTCATCTTAGTCGGACTTCAGCCATTCAGCTCCTGTTGAATCGCAAGATCAGGTACCGAAGCTTGACAGATTGAAGTGCCCTCCATTTAGACTTCTACCTGAGCAGAATGGCTGAAGGTTTTGACGTCAAGACTTTGGCGTCAATCTTAGAAGGGTTACAGAAGCAATTACGTGAAACTAGGGAGGAGGTTAGAAAGTCAAATCAGGAAGCTAGTTTTCTGCGACAAAGGATAGATGAGCTTACTGTTAGTCCAAGCCCTAGTTTTAAGGAGCAAAAGTCTCAAGCATTCACTCCCTCTCCTTCGTCAACTGAATTAACCACTCAAGTAATCCATGCCATGTCACCCACTATTCCTTTAGCCCCTCCAGAGAGGTTTCAGGGAGACCGGCACAAGGCTCAGATATTTCTCACGCAGTGTTCCTTACACTTTTTATGTAAGCCCATAATATTTAAGGAAGATCAATCCAAGGTGGCGTTCATACTGTATTACCTGAGTGGAGATGCTGCGGCTTGGTCCATGCCTCTAGTAACTACCAATGACCCAGTTCTGTATAATTTTGAAGAGTTTAAGTCAGAGTTTCTACGAATTTTTGATCGCAGAACCATCTCACAGACCACAGATAATGAGCTGTTAGATTTGAAACAGGGGAATCGGGAGCTGGTAGCTTATTTAGCGCAATTTAACAAACTAATCGTGGAAACCAACTGGCCGGAGTCTAAAAGAGCAGCAATTTTTTATAGGGGCCTTGGAGACGAATTGAAGGACGGATTGGCTCAAATCCCGAAGAGGCCCACTGAAGTATCTGAGTTAATTGACCTAGTTTTGCAAATAGATCAACGTCAATTTGAAAGAAGAAATGAACGTCGGAAAGAGACACGGCCAATTCTGCCCCGATTTGATAGAATTAGAACTGAGGTGACTAAAACTAATGAGGTGGGAACGAGTGAGGAGCCCATGCAAATTGATACGGTGCGTGGTCCTCTTACCAAGGAAGAAAGAGACAAAAGGCGTTTGGGCAAACTGTGTATGTTTTGTGGCGGTGCAGGCCATTTCGCCAAAGAGTGCCCGAAGAAACCCGAGAACAACACATGGGTAAAAGACAGGCTCCACCAGTAGAAGGAGTTGCTCTGGTGGGAGCTGCTGAAGAGACAACTCCAAATGCTCAGCTTTTAGTGAACACCCTGCAATCGTCAGCCCCTCATTTAATAATTTCCAGTCAGATAATGTTTCGAGAAGTTGAGGTGGATGAAGTTTCAGTTATGATCGATTCGAGTGCTACTGGAAATTTTTGTGACCTCAAATTTGCTAAGACACTGGGAATTCGTTTTGTCAAAAAAGAAAAGCCGGAACCCGTTAGAGCTGTGGATGGCACCAATCTTTCTTCTGGTCCCATTACCTATGATACCGAAGAGATTACATTGATTGGTCCTGGAAGACATCGAAGTTTGTTAAGTTTCAATGTAATTGATGCCCCTCAGTTTCAGTTGATTTTAGGTCTGCCTTGGCTGACTGAACACAATCCGAAAATTGATTGGGCAAAAAGAACAATTGAATTGAACTCAGAATATTGCTTAGAACACTGTTATCATCCTGAAATGAGTGAGCCTCAGCCATCTCCGTCGTCTTGCCTGGCTGAACAGACGCGGATGATTTGTACCGTGGAAGTCCAAAGTATTCCCGAAGAATATCGAGATCTGGATTCGGTTTTCAATGAGAAAGTGGCCTTGAAATTACCCCCACATCGAGAGTACGATTGCAAGATTGAATTGGAACCCGGAGCGTCCTTACCTTGTAGTCGTATATATGCGTTATCCGAATCTGAGAACAAGCACCTAAAAGAATATCTGGATCAATATCTGGCCAGTGGTTTCATTCGACCTTCACAGTCCCCGGTCTCTTCCCCTCTTTTTTTTATTCCTAAGAAAGACGGGAGTCTGAGAACGTGTATTGATTATCGCGCACTGAACCTAGTCACCAAGAAGAATCGATACCCGTTACCTTTAATTTCAGAACTTCTGGATCAAGTCAAAGATGCCCATATTTACACTAAATTGGATTTGAGAGGGGCCTATCATTTGGTTCGCATGGCTGACGGAGAAGAGTGGAAGACGGCGTTTGGGACTCAATTTGGCCTGTTCGAATACCAGGTGATGCCGTTTGGCTTGTGTAATGCCCCGGCTGCTTTCCAGCATTTTGTGAACGATATTCTACGAGATTTTCTGGATCGTTCCGCCGTCGTTTATATCGATGACACTCTAATTTTTTCTGAAAATATGGAAGAACATGTCGGGCATGTACGTGCAATTTTGGAACGTTTACTTGAAAACCAACTGTATGTCAAGTTGGAGAAGTGTGTGTTCCATGCTACGCGAGTTGAGTTTTTGGGCTTTATCCTTTCTCCAGAAGGGGTATCCATGGATGATTCAAAGTTGAGAGCAATTAAGGATTGGCCTGCTCCACCATCAGTCAAGGAAATACAAAGTTTTCTAGGTTTTGCAAATTTTTACCGACGATTCATTCACAACTTTTCTGAGAAAGTTAGCCCCATCACGCGCTTGCTCAGGAAGAAAGAAACATTTGTGTGGAATAAGGAAACTGAAGAGGCGTTCCAGTTATTGAAGGAAACCTTCATCACTGCACCTGTTTTGCAACATCCCAATTTGAAGGAACCTTTTTATGTAGAAGCAGATGCTTCAAATCTTGCTATTGGAGGAATTCTGTCCCAAAGACATAAAGATACTGGTCAGCTTCATCCCGTTGCTTACCGCTCCCGAAAATGATCAGCTGCGGAAGTCAATTACTCCATTGCAGATAAAGAGTTATTGGCTGTCAAGGATGCATTCCAAGAGTGGAGGCATTATTTACTGGGTGCTAAACATGAAATAACAGTCTTTACGGATCATCGTAACTTGCAGTTTTTGAAATCAGTCAGAACTCTAACACCAAGACAGCTCAGATGGTCGCTCTTTTTTGCGGATTATAATTTTGTCCTGACCTACAAGCCCGGTTCAGTAAATGGGAAGGCTGACGCTCTATCTCGTTTGGATACAGGTGATGGACAAGAAAAGGTGAAAGAAGGTCATGTAATTCCAGAAGAGAAGATCGTGGGTACTACAGTATACTCTGAATTGGAAGACAAGATAAGAGAAAATTTCCCTAAGGTAGATTTAGCGGTTTGGAAATCGGAAGGATCGGAACGCGAGATCAAGGATGGGAAACCTTTCTTTCAAGGAAAACCCTTTGTGCCTAATGATGAATTACGGAAGGAGGTCATTCAATTGTTTCACGACAGTCCATTGGCAGGTCACAAGGGAGTTAAAAAGACTCTGGAACTTTTGAAGCGATCATTTCGTTGGCCAGGCATGGAAGCTCAGGTGAGACAGTATGTTGCTTCTTGTGAGCAATGCGTGAAGGGGAAGGTGGTTCGGCAGGCTCCACAAGGACTTCTTATGCCTTTACCGGTTGCTCCTTATCCATGGCATAATGTTTCCATGGATTTTATTGTTGATCTACCTTCCAGTCAGGGATATTCAGTAATTTGGGTTGTGGTGGATCATTTTTCTAAGATGAGCCACTTTATTCCTTTAAAGGCCCTTCCAAATGCTTCTCAATTGGCCACTTTGTTCACTCAACATATTGTGAAACTTCATGGAATTCCGAAGGTTGTAATTTCTGATCGAGGGTCACAATTTACGTCTCGATTTTGGAAATCCGTCTTAAAAGGTTTAGGAGTAGATTCTCGTTTGTCCACCAGTTTTCATCCTGAAACTGATGGGCAGACTGAGAGAGTAAATCAAGACCTGGAGCAATACTTGCGCCTCTATTTAATAGATCAAGAAGGAGATTGGCCAACATTGCTTGGAACAGCAGAATTTGTCTACAACAATTCAGTCCATTCCTCTACAGGTTACTCACCTTTCTATTTGAATTCAGGCAGACACCCGAACATGTTATTTGGAAAGGTTGAGGGAGATGTACCAGCGGCTGGGGAGGTCATTCAGAGATTGCAAGAGGCATATCAGACAGCTTCAGAAAATCTAATTAAGGCCAAAGATTCTTACAAGAAACAGGCAGACAAGAGTCGAAGGAAAAATCCTATTTTTGAGCCTGGTGACCAGGTCTGGATTTCCACTCGACATATGCGGTTGAGAGGAAACAGGAAGTTCTAGCCTAGATTTGTGGGTCCTTATCCGGTGGTTAGGATGGTGAATCCTGTAAGTGTCAGAGTTAGACTTCCTTGTAAGTTCAAAGTGCACCCTACTTTCCATGTCTCTCTGATCAAGCGAAACCCCCCAAATCTTAGACAGGTTGGGCCTCCAGTTCCCATTCAAGTGCAATCTGAAGAAGAATTTGAAGTTAAGAGAATTATTGATTCCAAGTTGAGGAGAGGTAGATTATTCTACTTGATTGATTGGAAGGGGTTTGGTCCGGAGGAAAGGTCCTGGGAACCTAGTACTAATGTTCATGCCCCAAGATTGGTGAAGGAATTCCATAAAACTCATCCACAGAAGCCTAGGGAGGGGGCTTTGGTGGGGGGTACTGTCAGGACTGAGCAGACTTTCCATAGGTTAAGACACGCGGGCCCTGTTTTCAAGATTAGGCAGGGTTACACATCGTTGCACTCACCGATCAAATGGTGTCAATTGGTTGCGAGGATCTTTACAGACACCTAACGATTTTGAGGCGATACTCAGGCAGAGGACACACAACATGGAGGATACGCACTGTAGGTCAGCGTTCTAGTGTTCTCCTTCTTTTCTTTCAGCAGCCACAGCTGCATTGTGCGCGCGCTCCTTTGATTCAGCGCACTTCAACGGTCGTATTTCTGGTGAGGAGACGTTTCTCCTTTCAGCGCCTCGGAGCCTTCTGAAATTCGTTGGCGAGGAGATTCTTCGATCGCAATTTGGATTATTCCAGTTGCGAAGGTATTTTCCTTGGTTTAGCTACGGAGCAGGTATCGAGTTTTTTGCTGAATTTCTGCTCCTTCCTCGTTCCTTGGACTACAGAACTTTCAGGTATTCTCTTTGATTTTGTAAGCGTTTCCATTCCTTGGAAAACGCTTTGAGTGCGTTTCAATTCTGAACTTGGCACAGTATGTAAAGGAAGCTGGCCATAATTCTGAGAGCATCGTTTTGGGAAAAAAGACTTGACATTTTTTGGTGGTGATAGAATTTGTATCAAAGCTTGAACTACTTACTCATGTAGTTGTGCATCTCTAAAAATAAAAGACAGTCACCTATTGCGCAACTTATACTGTGATAGATAACGAAGGTTGCTAGAGACTTTATTTTTGTATCTTTATTTTATCAACCTTTTTGACCTCACTTGTAAATATAAATATATATATTGGTACTTACCAACTGTAGCAGCATTACCTTCTGGACCAGCAGGAACCTCTGAAATACAAAGAAAAGACTGCATAAGATTTTGGTTGTTTATATTTTGAAATTATCAATTTTTATTTTGTTTTTCCTTTTGGATTGAATACACAAATACACAAAATCCAACAGTAATAGAGAGAGGCAAATTCCACAACAAGTCAGGTAAATGAGATGCTTAATGTAAAGTTAACTATAGGGCTCCCTTAGAATCTCAGTACTGTAGTAATCCTTTGCTTGTTGTTACAGGTGCAGGTTATTCCTCCTGGGAGTAATAACAGTGAAGACACCGGTGTGGCAGTCTCTCTTGTTTTCCCATTCCCCTTTCCCCCCGTTTCTGAGGTGAGAGAGTTTTCTGATTCAGAGACGTTGGGGAGTTGGGAAACTTTCATCTTAGTCGGACTTCAGCCATTCAGCTCCTGTTTAATCGCAAGATCAGGTACCGAAGCTTGACAGATATTTTGTTTCACTAATAACTTTGGAAGCATTTCATGAATCTTCACCAGACTTTCCAAAAATGAAGTTCATCCACCTCATCTCATGCCTAGAATGTTTTGGGTGATCCATTAAGTGGTGGTAAGTAAAGAGGGGGGTTCCAAAATATTGTTTTCCCATGTTAATTGGCAAGCAAATTTTGGAAGTGAAACAGAAAAAATGGCTGAATGGTATTACACAAAATTTGGAAGAAAGTTAGAACTTTTGGACCTTTATTGTGGGTGATTCTCACTACTCAAGTCTCACCCACAGTAATCCCATGGTGATTGAACTGCGCGTGTTTACCGCCAGTGCCCGCCTTTTTTATACGTCTGTTGGGATACAGCTAGGGTACGGTGCACTGGGCTGGTTACATGTGATCATGTGCGCACATGCTGGTGTGCACTTTGCCGGCTGCGTGTGTGCGACCATTGTGCACAGTCCAGTAATTTGCACTCGGTAGCCTGGCGCAGAAGGGACTCTGCAAGGATAGCTGTTGAAATGGGGAAGACCTTATAATATTAGTGGGCACTCATAGATAGGTCAGAAGGGTTTACTGGATTATCAGCAGTGTCACTTTGTTATACTCTTAGGGGAAATCTTCCTTAAATTGCAATTTTGCTCTACTTAGGCTTATACTGTAGTGTAGTTCTTATTTCCCTAATAGGCTCTGCGCATTGGAATAATATACCCTATAGGCTTGACATAGGACTACGGTTGGTATGTCCCTATCGAGTATATTAAACTTAATTACTTGTGCCAGCTAGCTCAGAGGCCACTAGAAGCTCCTTGCAAACAAGAAGGGAGTAGTTTCTGGCAACCGCATAAACATGACCACTTTGTTTCCCTTTAGAATCGGAACACGTCTCAGAATCGTGGAAACAATAGATAACATTTTCACTCAGTCAATCGTGCATGCTTAGTTTCTCAGAGTTACACAGAAAAGAAAGACGGGCGTTTTCACTAAAAGGATTTATTGAACAGTCTTGTTTCTCGTGTAAGAGATATGTGCTGTTATGATCACAAGACAGTATGCAAGATAAATAATGTACAGCGTAAGCAGTAGAAATAAATAATACTGCACTAGCATTATCTTTTAGCATATATTCACGTACATAAATAACATGAGCTAAAAATGCGAGTACTCATATGATGCTTCTCTAAGCTAGTTCTACCCCAATGTACCTAACCTGATCTAGGTGTAGGGAAAGGTAAGAAGTAGGCGAAGTATTCTCTAGTGTGGTATACTAAGAGTATGTTAAGTCTAGTATGCCAAGAGTCCCTCTAGGTTCTAGTCAGTTCCATACTTTAAGAATGAGAGAGATGGGACTCTCCTTCCGGATCTTGGAACTCTAACACCCCGCGAAGGGAGTCAGAACACTGGAAGCGGGAAGCTGGATTCTCTGCGTGCAGGGATGACAGCGTCTTCTCAGTGCGTCAGGCTGGGATACGGGCTCCTCTGAAGTCGAGGTCTCCTCTGACTTGCTTGGGCAAGGGAAGGTATATTTATACCTGGTAGGTGCTTTGGAATGTTAGCATTGACGTGAGTTCGGACAGAGGAAGACGTCAGGAATGAACCCTTAAGGTATACTGGTTCATACATAATAGATGGGTTCTTGGAGAAATCAATAACCTGTGCTAGGGGAAACTCCTGTGAGCTTGAGGGTCTGGTTTCTAAGAACTCGTTGTGACGTTAGGGTGGACGGATGTCGATGACCATGCCTGTATTTGGAGTGCACGGCTAATGCCTAAATAAGGACTGGAATTCTATGCCTATATAAGGGCAATGCGAATTGTGCCTATATAAGGACATGTTTCAGGAAAACCTATATACGGACACCTAAAGCGGAATACAACACCCACTCCACTTTCGAATGAACGATAATACTAAATGCTAAACATTTAAATGCTAAACGTTAAATTGAGTACCACATGTTCTAAAAACATTTCTAAAAGCATTTAAAAAGAAGTTTAAAATAAACTGTTGAATGCAGTCGGTATTGTACATTTAAAGCATTGTTTCCATTCTAAGCATATAATTGAAATCAAACGCAACATGAATGAAGAAACAGAAATATATACATATGACGAAATGGTTGATAAGTTTTCAAAAATCAAAGCCATTGCATATCATGGTATTAAATGAAAGACAAGTAAGGTGACATTGTGTCCCTGGAAGTGTTCAAGAAGTCAGTTTTATAAGACTAGTTCTACTGTAAGCAGAGTATTATTTGCCATGTATGTTCAAAAATCTAAAAAAAAAGAAAAAGTCAATTTTAGGAAGAGTCCCAAGTTTTGAAAACATGAAGGTCAAATTTATTCTGTCTCTGGTACACTGTGAGCCGAATTAAAGTCAGTGCACGGGTATGGTGAGGACATGAAATCATCTATTTCTGTAGACAAATGATCGTCTACCGAAGTCGGTGACAGTTGGAACACCTCGTGTAGAAGATTAATTGCACAAAGATGAGAAACATCGCCTCCAGCAGAAGATGCCGTAGCAATGTTCGTGTCCGTTGTTACCTGTGTGCCTGTAGATCCATCTCGTACCTCAGCAGCAGCCGGAAGCGTCTGTGAGATCTCAATGAATGGCGTCATCAGGATGGGTAGCCTCTGGGGACAACACAGAGCATGGGCCGTTATCGGGTCCAGCAGAGTATCGATATCCATTGGCATGACTGATGGAAGTGTTAGACAGGTGTCTAGCACGCATTCTTCACCGCAAAACAGGCAGCGTAGAACAGGTAAGATGCAATCTTGCCAGATTGGTCTAAACGACAGGAACCACGTTGTATTAAGTTCCCGTAGACGAGGTATGCCCAAAATTTGGACTATGCGCTCACGGCACTTCCGTTCTAGGAGAGCTTTCTCCATATCGCTCGGAGTGACGTCGGTGAACAGGCTTGCCATAGCGTAGAAGTAGGAATAAGAACAGGATTCCTGCAACAAGTGCTAGAATCAATGGCACGCCACCAAACACCGATTGGGCGAAGTTCGGGATGATTCCGAGGACTGCCTGGAAAGGTGCTAATAGTCCGGAACAGATGGTCTTAAATACATGTACAATTCCGCTCGTATAAGACATGTTAAAGATACGTCCCATCATTTCTACGAAATGTATAGGGCAGTTTGTACGAATTAAAGCCTGTATCTCAGCCGAAGTCCTTGCAACTTGCAAATCATAGATTTCTTTGGCCGAGGTCAGGGGCACTGGTTGTTGAATAAGCATGGCTTTCATTCTGCTTCAAATCGTATAAAAGAGACATTCAACGAAGGACATAATGGCGACTCCCTGACTGTGTCTATTGGGGGAAACAATACTTGCATACAGCAAGTGACCCTGGAGTCGACCGTTACCAGATATGGGATGCCTGGCAACATGCCACAGCAACTCTGATCATTCAACATGAGGTAACTCCCATTAGAAAGTTGGCCAAACATTGGATTAATCACAGCAGCTGGTGTACCTTGCTGGTGGCAGAACAAATTTGCCACAGAACCATTACAAGCCCCGTGTAAAGAAATGTCCTGACATATGAGCGAACCGCTTAATGCCTTCTCACAGTGTCTACCGCTTAAAAACACTTCACAATCCCCACTCCAACATCTGTAGTTGTAAGGTAAATTCCAGGATGTCTTAATGTATTCTTTACCCAACCTTTCATATTTGCCTGCTTGCATTTGTATGAGGCAATACTGAAACTGAAAAGTAGTAACAGGCAGAGTGATTTTGCCATGAATTAGCCATTCTGTAGCTGGTTTTTCTGCTACCGTAAATGGTAATTTTTCCAGTTTTTCAATGCTCAGCACGGTATACTTTGCTCCCCTTTGTTCCAGTTTGATCTGTTTATCAGTTAGATTGTATTCTGCAAACAGAGCCGACGTGTTGATAAAACGCCAAGGCACATAGCCCGCACGCAAAGATTGCAGCGTCCAGCTTAATAACATAATAGAACGCAATTGTGATTGGCCTTGTTGTAACATGGCTAAATCTTGTTCCAGTATGTCTATAGCAGAGGATACAATGCTGTCCAATGAATAAATTCTGGATGACTGTGGCGGGGTCGTAATAATAGGATGGGGGCCAGGTCTGCTCAAATAAGGTTTTATTTTCCCAAAGACACGTTTGTGTCGACTTGTTAGTCTTTCAGTCGCAAACGTGGAGGGGTCCGTCGTGCTTGAAGCTCCTCGACTTCTTGTTGCGGGATTCGCTTCCTCTACACGGGGTCTGGTCGGCTGTCTCCGCACTGTGTAAGCCACGCTCCTCCTGGAACGTGGCTCGGCGATGCGTGGGGACGTTGGCCTCCTGGCTCAGCTCGGGCTCCTGGTGCTCTCGTTCCTCTGTTCCTTCCGTCTTCCTCCGGTACTCCTCTCTGGCTCTCTATAAACGATCCTCCTCCCGGCTCTCCTTTCTCCTCTCCGGTGTCGCCGTACACCCACTTCCTAGTTTCTCCGGAACTTAAGGACGGGAACGTGATGACGTCTGTCGTGGGCGGAGTCTCGTCACAGTGGCTGTTCCAGTTAAAGGGACCGACCTCGTTTTCCACCTCTCCCGGTGTCAATAAAGTTTCCTGATGTGACCTCCAGTCGTCCTGCTGAGAGGAGATAAGAGCGGTAGGTAGAGGCACTGCAGACCACCACTCTAAATCGGGCTCATGTCTCTTGCGCTGCGAGCCCGCCCCGTCACACACCACCCCCCCTGGATTCTCCTGATCGGGGAGAGGGGACACCCTAGACAGGTAATCTGCGTTTCCATTGTCCTTCCCTCTCCGATGACGTACCTCAAAGGCGAAAGGCTGTAAAGACAAAAACCAGCGGAGTACCCTGGGGTTCTGGGCCTTGTTCCGGTACATCCATTGCAATGGGGCATGATCCGTGTACAGAATGAATGGTAGCCCTTCTAAATAATAGCGCAACTTATCAACTGCCCACTTAATAGCAAGACATTCCCTCTCAATCGTTGGGTACTTGCTCTCCCGGGGAAACAACTTCCTGCTGATGTATAAGACAGGGTGTTCAAGTCCGTCCTCTCCACACTGAGATAGAACTGCGCCGAGCCCTGATTCGGATGCATCGGTGGACAAAAAAAGGTCTTGCTAAAATTTGGGGAACATAGTACGGGACTTGTGGTGATGATTCGTTTTAGGCTCTGGAAAGGCACCCAGCATCTCTTCTGTGGGGTGCATTAACTGCTGCTGTCGGGCTTCTTTGCGAAGGTTGTCTGTCAATGGTGCAGCGAGCTCCGAAAATTGTGGAACAAACCGTCGGTAATACCCAACCAGACCTAGGAATGCACGTAATTCTCGCTCGTATTCGGAAAAGGCGTATCCGCTATGGCTCTTACTTTCTCGCTCTGTGGGGCGATCATCCCAGCTCCCAGAACATATCCCAGATACTTCACCTTCTGATAGGCTGCTCGCGATTTCTTTGAATTGATGTGGAGTCCGGCCTGTTCTAGTGCTTGCAGGATGGTTCTTAGGTGTTTTAGGTGTTCTCCCCAATTTGCACTAAAGACAACTATATCGTCCAGATACGCTGAACAAAACGAGGGATAGTCCCGAAGAATGTTGTTCATGAGTCTTTGAAACGTTGCGGGGGCCCCGTGGAGCCCGAACGGGAGTACATTGAATTCGAATAGGCCGTCTTCGGTTGAAAACGCGGTTTTCTTTCGGTCCTCCTCTCGGAGGGGTACCTGCCAATACCCCTTTGTTAAATCAAACGTTGTGATGTATTTAGAGTCACCCAACTTCTCGATGAGCTCATCGACTCTAGGAATCGGGTAGGCGTCGAAGGTCAATATTGCGTTTAGTGCGCGGAAGTCCATACAGAAGCGTGTTGTTCCATCTGGCTTGGGGACCATCACGATGGGTGACGACCAGTCTCTTTTGGACGGACGTATAACACCAAGCCGGAGCATCTCGTGTACCTCGTTTCTTACGTCTGCTCTCTTTGCCGCGGGTATTCTGTATGGTCTCTGTTTTACTGTCTTTCCTACCTGGGTCTCAATCTTGTGTTCGGTTAACGTGGTCTTCCCTGGTGTGTCTGAAAAGGTGGCGGAGAACGGGATCAACGTGTGTAGGAGGTCTTTCCTCATATCCTCGGTGAGGTCCTCGTTGACTACGAGGCGATTGAGTGTAGAGTTTCCTGAAGAGGTTGGCAAGGTCAGATGGGCTGCTTTCGGTAAGGGCCCCAACCATTTCTTCAATAGGTTGATGTGGTAACACTGCTTTCGGGTCGGTGATATTCCAACCCAGTAGGTGGTGTTGCCTAAGGCCTCCAACACTTTATAGGGGCCCATCCATTCACTATGGAATTTCCGAGTAGAGGAGGGGAGTAAGACCAACACCCAGTCACCGACCGACACCTTCCTCCACTTCTTTCCTCTGTCGTAGTATTTCTTCTGTTTCTCTTGGCTTTTCTCCAGGTTGGAGTACGCCAGGTCTCTTAGTTTTCCCAGTTTAGACCTCAGCTGTTGTGTATATTCCAGCAGTGATTTCTGGTCATTTTCTTCTTCCGTCTCCCAGGCGTCTTTGGTTATCTCGAGTAGGGATCTGGGTTGTCGTCCGTATAGCATTTCAAATGCAGAACAACCCAGGCTGCTCTGTACTTGGGCTCGTAATACGTACAATGTTAGGGGTAGGAGTCGGTCCCATTCTTTGCCTTCTACGGTGAGCATTTTCTTCAGAGTGGTCTTAAGGGATCGGTTGTACCGCTCAACCAGGCCATCTGTCTGGGGATGGTATACTGACGTACGTAGGTGTTGTAGATCCAAGGTACGGCACACTTCCTTCATTAGCCTGGAGATGAACGGCGTCCCCTGATCCGTCAGTATTTCCTTGGGGAATCCTACTCTGGAGAACAATTCCACTATCCTTTCAGCAATGTTCTTCGTAGTGGGCGCTCTGAGTGGGAACGCCTCCGGAAATCTGGTGGCATAGTCCACAATCACTAATGCGTAGAGGTTGCCCTTGGAAGTCTTTGGCAAAGGGCCTATCAAATCCATGCCGACTCTTTCGAATGGTTTTCCGATTATTGGCATGGGTTGGAGCGGAACTGCCGGAAGACGTTGCATATTTTTCTTCTGGCATATGCCACATGTCTGACAATACCTTTGAATGTCTTTGTAGATACCGGGCCAATAAAAATGACGCAACACGTTCTGGGTAGTTTTCTCCGTGCCGGCATGTCCTGCTGTGAGGTGAGCGTGTGAGAAGAATAATATCTGCTCCCTGAAGGGTACAGGCACCAAGAGCTGCATTATGTCTCCTGGGCCACCCTCACGATACAAAAGGTCCTTCTTGATCAGAAAGCGGGGATAAGCATAGGATGGGTTGCTCTGGTTGACGTGTGCAGCTTCCCAGGCATTAAACAGAGTGGTATCGTTAGCTTGGGAAAACCGAAAATTACGGTCTAACAACCAGGGGTCTGGGGTAGTGAAGGCCGGGATGGGTGTTCCCTGATCGCTTGCTTTTCTCCCGACATTATCTTGGAACAGGTTTATGAAATCAGGATTGTCTACCCCCAGGATAAGGTCTTCGGGTAGGGAATCAACCACCCCCACCCTCACTGTACATGGAGAGCCTCCCCTAAGGACCATGGTAACCCTTGCAAGGGGATATGGCTTAATATCCCCGTGTACACACCGAATGTATACTAAGGTTTCGGGGACATACTGTGAGGGGAGGACGAGATTCTTCTGTACTACCGACTGTTTGCACCCAGAATCTAGTAAGGCATTTATCGGCTTCCCATTCACCTGTACACGTACATAAAAGGATGACCCCATCTCCGCGGTATACAGCACGGCCTTGGGGATGTACCCAACCTCCATGGGTTCCTCCGCTGTCTTCTTCCTGGGACACAGACGGGCGATGTGGCCCCATTCGCCACATTCGAAACACTGGGGTCCCCGGAAGATGGGCATCTCTGCTCTGATAGGTCTAGGTTTAGAGACATCAACAAAATGCTTTGCTTTCTTTTCAGGTTTAGGGGGCATGCCTCCCTTAGTTGGTTTTTCAGTGTCCCCTATCCATAGACGAGGTTGAGCTCGCGAATAGTTGGTTGCCATTTCGATGGCCTGCTCCACTGAGAGGCTTGGATGTTGTCTGAGCCATCTCTGGGTGCCGTATGGCAGCGCTTCCATAAATTGCTCCAAATATATCCTGTTCATAATCTCGTCTTTTGTGCTAGTGGCAGGTTTGAGCCATTTGTCTGCTGCCATCTTTAGGCGGAAAAACAAAGTTTTCGGGTTTTCGCCAGATAGCCCCCTTTCCTTACGGAACCGGACCCTATAGGCCTCAGCATCCAGGCCTAGGTGATCCAGGATCACGTCTTTGATCACTTGGTATGCGGTAATCCCTGTTGCGTTGGCGACTTGATACGCCGATTGGGCCTCACCGGTCAGGAGGGGCGCCAAAAAGAACGGCCATTTCTCTTCGGGCCAGCCACACGCTCTGGCGGCCCGTTCGAAGTTCAGTAGAAACGCATCCGGATCCTCCCCGGGTACGTACTTCTGGAGGGATACACCAAAGGGGTGGTGGGAGGGGGCTCGTCTCTCCCCTTGTACGGGGGTGCTAGGGTCGTGTACCACTTTTTGCAGGCCCTCTAATTGTGCTGTTATGGTGTTCTTGAACACCTCGCGATCCGCCTGGGCGGAGGTCATCTGTCTCTCGATGGCCCATTCAAGTTTTTCCTGGCCTTTAATCAGGTGTTGTATTACCGTCTCCATCACGGGTGTACTGATGGTTTGCGATGGTAATCCCACTTCTGACACCAGTTGTGGCGGGGTCGTAATAATAGGACGGGGCCAGGTCTGCTCAAATAAGGTTTTATTTTCCCAAAGACACGTTTGTGTCGACTTGTTAGTCTTTCAGTCGCAAACGTGGAGGGGTCTGTCGTGCTTGAAGCTCCTCGACTTCTTGTTGCGGGATTCGCTTCCTCTACACGGGGTCTGGTCGGCTGTCTCCGCACTGTGTAAGCCACGCTCCTCCTGGAACGTGGCTCGGCGATGCGTGGGGACGTTGGCCTCCTGGCTCAGCTTGGGCTCCTGGTGCTCTCGTTCCTCTGTTCCTTCCGTCTTCCTCCGGTACTCCTCTCTGGCTCTCTATAAACGATCCTCCTCCCGGCTCTCCTTTCTCCTCTCCAGTGTCGCCGCACACCCACTTCCTAGTTTCTCCGGAACTTAAGGACGGGAACGTGATGACGTCTGTCGTGGGCGGAGTCTCGTCACAGTGGCTGTTCCAGTTAAAGGGACCGACCTCGTTTTCCACCTCTCCCGGTGTCAATAAAGTTTCCTGATGTGACCTCCAGTCGTCCTGCTGAGAGGAGATAAGAGCGGTAGGTAGAGGCACTGCAGACCACCACTCTAAATCGGGCTCATGTCTCTTGCGCTGCGAGCCCGCCCCGTCACAATGACAAAGTTGTTAACCCATTGTCGACCATAGTGAGAGTTTTCTCCAAATTAATACGATCAAGTTCACGTATTCGTTCTGCGGCCTCTGCCTGTGAAACCTTCCATGCTTCATTATAGACAGCATAGTTGCCGGCATATATGAAATGTTTTTGACATGGTTTTCTTGGTCCAAACAAGAATTCCCTAAGGTCTGCGTCTTCTTTAAGTAAAGATAAGTGTTGTTTCACATCCTTAAGTGTAGATTTTTGTACCCAATCGAGGCATAATTTTCCTACACTGTATGTTGTTACTACCCCCGGATGTTGTCTTTGGACGTATCGTGGGTCTGGCCTATGGATAGTAAACCCCTGTGTTTGATTCAGGACTCTCGCTTGACAGATGTTTGTGTCTGTGGGCCAGATCAACCATTTTCTCCAATCAGGATTTGTTCTGTTGAGTTGTAGTATTGTGTCAACTGTAACCTCTGCCTGTGTATTGTTATTACTGGCAGGTGTAGGTACAGAAGGTGTTTTCATGTCTTTGATCTTGGCTAAACCAAGGCAAGACGTTTGTTGAACAGTGTCATTCAAAAACATAATTTGCTGTGGGACGATACAGGCTCTAAACAAAGCTTCTATCCCCTGTACTTGCCAGTACCCCAGACAGATTTTGTGTCTATTGTGTCTTTCCACAAGTCGAAACCATGTCTAGACAGTTGGGCAATAAATGCTGCAGAGTAAATCTATTTTGTATTAGTTAACATAATTTTCAGTCCTGTTTTGTTTACATTTTTATAGTAAAACGTTTCTGGATCAGATGTATTGTATCCTGAAAAATATGGAAACTTTTTAGCAAATGTTTTTGAACTACCTTTTGGTGGTGTAGGACAATGCTCCCATTGGTTAAACATAAACACATTTCTAGGTGTTGCAGATTAATGCAAAAAATGATGACCATAATGATTATAGCAATACAGCTGTTCATAGTCTGATGAACCCTCTAAATATTCATTATTAGAAAATGCAGCAGACCTTTCTAGATCAAACATTAAATCATTTACAGTTTCAAAGTCCCAATCATCTGAATAGGTACTGGATGAAACGAAATCACTTAGTGAAATTTTAAATAAATGTGGAATGTTCAACAGTTCAGTGGGGCCAAAGATATCGAAATCAGTCTTGTCCCACACTATACCATCCTGTATAGGAACGGCTGTGATGTTCACTGCTGACAAGTCTCTTGCTTCACGATGGGATGATTTGTGTGGTCTCAAAAGTAATTTCACTTCTTTACTTTCAGTGTCCAAATGGATCTATCCGCCGTTTATAAGCACGCTCATAGTCATAACCAAAGCTAGCCAAAGCAGAAAGAAAAATATTCTAGAAATAATCCACAATTCAATCCATAGTGAAACCAGATAAGTCTTTTTCAGAAAATGAAAAAAATCTTGTACTTTTTGTTTTAAAGTTTTTGATGCTGGCATTGTTTCTGGCTCACTGGGATCCTCAGAAAACGTATCAAAGTTAATGAAATAGCCAGAAGCAGTTCTGTCAATTGGTGGAATTGCATCAGGATTTGTTGAAATCGCTGGAACCAGTTGATCACTTGCTAAGTTGGTGAAAACAGGTGTATTTGGACGAACTGTTATTTGAGTTTCAAGAGGGATGAGTTCCATAGCATTGTTGCATAGTCCTTCATCTGTTACTGCTGAATTCTCTATTGTTATGAGTCTTTCAGTCTGAACCTCTTGGATAGTAGCGAGAGGAGTGTGTCTGCTACTAGGTCGGAGTCCACGAGGCCTACTACTTAGTATTGGCCACAGACTGTGGTTTGATGAGGTCGATGGACACAAATCTTTTCTCCTTTTTTCCAGCAAGGGGCGGCAGAAGTACCGTTCATGTTCCGTGGATGGCTAGGACAGGTACTGGTTGTCTGTAAGAAGGTCCAAATTCCTTCTTATCCGCAATCTTCTCTCTGACTAGATCCCCAACTTTTGGGATCCAGACAGGCCTTGCTGGGACTGCCAGTTTTTCCCCACTGGTGGTTGGCTTCAGGAATACGTTGCTTTGTTTCGATCTTAATTCATTCAGATCCTGTAAAACAGCCAAACGATCTTTGATATCAAAGGGTTTATTTTCCACCACTGTGCCTTTACATTCCAGATCGGGTACCCACATTCTTGTCCCAAATAGGACCTCATATGGAGTGACCCCCCTTAGAGAACCTCTTGGCAAATTATTTAATGAGCGTTGGACCCCATAAAGATGTTTGACCCACCCATCACCCGAGCCTAATACCCTAGCTGTTATGGACTGCTTTATGTCCCGGTTTTTCCTTTCCACAACAGAATTTCCCTCAGGGTGAAACGGAGAGGAGTACCGCAATGCTACACCCAAACTGGCCATGGCTTCTTTGTAAGCCCGAGAGCTAAACGCAGGGCCCTGGTCAGAATGTAGCGTGCCTATTGCGTATGTGCCGATAAAGACTCGCAAATCTTTTATAACAGTTCGAGCGTCAGCCGAGTGCTGAGGCCATATCCATAGGAACCTTGAGCACGAATCCACTGCGACCATGATATATTTATAGTTACCGTCCCTTTGCAAGGGACCGCAGTGGTCCAGGTAAACACAAGCTAATGGTTGGTCTGAAATTAACAGGGGTGTCTGCGCAGGACGTTTCACTGTGGAGACTTTCATCTGTTGGCATATTTCACATTCCAGAACATAGTTCTTGGTCTGTTTCCTAATGCCAGGCTACCAATATCTTTGTTTAAGTAAAGATACTGTTGCAGAAATACCTGCATGGGCAGAAGCTATCCCTTCGTGTGCTGCTAGGATTAGTCCTAATCTACGTTCCTTGTTTGGAATTACCCTATCCCCCACTCCAGGGATTCGAGCAAAAGGAACGTTGTTTGCATCAATTACATAAGAGTACTTGAGTGGAAACTTTTTTGGTAACGCTGCACCACTGCCTTTGCTTGTAGCATTGACAGCCAACATTATCTCACTGTCTATCCTCATTTTTGAACGAGTGATCGCAGCTACGGAAGCCGTCTGAACAGCCCCCTTTGCGGCTCCGTCAGCCAATGAATTCCCTGCAATGTGAACGCCATCACGCTGATGACTCAGTGTGTGTATCGCGTGAGCCTTTGGTAGTTCGTTTTTTAACTGAACTACTTGTTCCCAAAGCGTTTTATGCTTCATTGTGCCACCTTTTGCATCTTTGAACCCGTTTTCAAGCCAATTTTGTATATATTCATTAAACGACTGCACACAGTAGAAAGAATCGCACACTATTAGTGTGGGGAATTCGCGATCTGTACTTTCAAGTGCCAGTTTGAATGCTAGTAGTTCAGCTCGCTGAGCCGCACAATCTCCTTGAGATTGAGTTTTAGTGACCATTGGTCCGAAGATACCATCGCGCATGCGACCTTTAATGATTGCACATGCTGCACTGTAAGCTTGCTTACTCCCTGTAGCGGGTTGTGCGGATCCGTCAGTGTAAATTATGAATTCATACTGATCGAGAGACAGAATTTCAGTGGGCAGAGGACATTCTTGTTCATATTGCAGGAACACTTGTGTTTTTAGATCTGGATCAAAAACATATTCAACATCTGTTGCAGCAAGAGAATTAACCCATTGTATCCATCTAGGATGTAAAGCTTTTGCATTTGGAATGCTCGCTTTTGTGACTGCCTCTAAGGCCGGTACGGGAGTTACGACAATAATGCGTTTTCTTTGGGCTAGAGCTCTTTCTTTTGCTACAGCGGTTTGAACTGCTGTATTTTTTCAGTTGAAGTGAAGCGCATTTCTGCTGGTGTATACAAATCTGATTTGTATGCTATTGGTACTTTTTCACCTTCATTAAATGTTAAGTAGGTGAAACCGCATTGTCCCGAAATTATTCGGATCACTAAATTGCGTTGACTTACGCGTGTTTGTAAGTGATTTGTTGCTAACATGTGAGCTTGGAGTGAACGCAGGATCTCTGTGTGTTCCTGTGTCCAATTTATGATTGAAAAATCAGGTTTGATTAGTGCGTAGAGAGGTTTAACCCTTTCTGCGTAATTTAGAATGTAAGTTCTTTCAAAATTTAGGAAACCCAAGATGGATTGTAAGTTTTTCAGCGTTTTTGGAGGTTGGAGCAGCGCACACCTTTCTAAAAAGTTAGCTGCCAAGCTCTTGCCTTCACTTGACAGCTCATATCCTAGGAACAGGACATTGAGATGGGCAATTCTGGATTTTTTAAAGTTGAATTTATAGCCCTCAGAGGCGAAACCCAGTATAATGGTGTTCACCCTGTTCAAGTGCTTATCCAGGTCATCGTCTGTCAGATAGATGTCATCGACATATGACAATGCCTCATTATCATAGATTTGTAGTAACTCTGCTACCCTCGCTGAGAATAACCCCGGGCTGTTCTTGAACCCTTGTGGGAGTCTACAAAAGTGACGCTGGGTCCCCATTATTGAGAAAGCTGTCAAGTACCTGCTTTCAGGTGCTATGTTTTGACAAAAGAAACCATTTGAAATGTCTAATGTGGTTTTATATTTTTACGCACAATGTTATTCATTAATGCTGTACTATGTGCATTTTGCACTGCAAATGTTTTAGAACAAGTGTTCAAGTGTCTGTAATCCAAAACTAGACGATATGTATTGTCTGGTTTGGAGACAGGAAACAAAGAATTGTTCATTGAGGAGGTGCATGTTTCAATCACCCCTTGGTATTCAGGTTGATCTAGGATCTCCCTGACCTGTTTTTTAGCTTCTTGCTTTATTGGGTACTGCCTTTGTGCAGTAGGTTCATGTTTCAGATGTATTTTGTGGTGAGGTGAGTCCTCATCCCATCCTACATGATTTTTGTATAATGCTGGGGCCTGGGCAACTGCCCATTTCCTGGCATAAGTATATTTTTGGTGAATTGGAATATGGTTGGAGAAGACAGGCATAATAATGTCCTCGCCATGTGGACACTCTCTGACAAATTGTGGTGGCCAGTCTTTTTCTGCTAGAAGTATGTCATAGCCCCTTGATAGTCTTTCCCAAAAGAGTAGCTTCACTTTTCTTGGTATGTCTCCCTCCATTCGGAGTGTTACTTCATATAACTTTTGTGGAGCACTAACCCTGGTGTCGACAGTTTCAACTGTGATGTACTCATTCAAGTCCACTATCTCCAGAAGTTCCTTCAGGTTCTGGCGAGCTATTGTGACTTCTGCTGCACTGTCCAGCATTGTCTGAGCCCATTCTCTGTTCTTGAGCTGTGTTCTCAGTATCCTCGGCATGTCTGATCTTCAGACCTGCTACCTTCTTTTTTGAGAATTGAGGTTTTGATTTATTTTTCTGAACGTGTTTGTCGTCTTTCGATTTCACGCGTTCTTCTCTGTGTTCTGACCGTCCTCTTCTTTCCGATGTCTGTGACGATATCTGAAAGGTACGAGAGGAATGTGTATCAGTATCTTGATACCTGTCAGACTTTTTCAAATTATCCCTATTCCTGAGGTTATACCTCCTTTCAGAGGGCTCCTTTTGAGGAGACCTACCTCGGGATTGAGAACGTTTCTCGTTTGAATTTTGTTTATTAGTTTACCACTTCTCTTTAGAAGATGTAGGAGTTTGTTTAATGGAGTCCTTCTCAGGACTTTCAGATAGTTTTGGTTTCAATGGTCTTCCACCCAAACTATCTCTGCCTAATTCTGCATAAGATTGTTCTATTATTCTGGGTAGTTCAGTTTGATGTTCTGTAACATCAAATTCCCTTAATCTTTGGCGGATCGCCACTGCTGCTGCCTCTCCTTTAATATTAGATAATATTATTGTTGAGACCTGGTCGAAATTTTTCAGTAATTTCATACCTAAATTCAGAGCAGGCTCTGCTCCGTATTCGTTTAGAATTTGTTTCAGGACATCTGGTATTACTGCAATTGACGGAACACCATGTGTTTTAGTATAGATGGCAGCAAAGACTGCGCCCCAAGTGGTGCAATCTTCCAGTTGTGGTGTGATCCCCATTGGTAAACAGATTGTTAGGATTCTGTGTTTCTCATAAGGGCTAGTATTTGGAAATACTGCTTCTATTTGAGTAATTTTTTGAGCTATCCAGAAAGGAATTTGCTCACGTTTTGTGGGCATTTTACCCATGACTGCGTATAAAGTCTGTGGTGTAATTTTTAATGTATTCCCCTGGTGAGGGGTTTGATTTGGAATGGTCAATGGTGGTTGGACTGTGAAAGTCCGCATGACATATTGGACCAATTGTCTGTAGATTTTTATTAACTCTGTAAGTTGAGTAAGTAATTCCTCGTCTGACATTATATCGAGGTCAGGATGAGGAGTGTAGCCGGCTAGAATCGGCCATGTTGCTCCTGGTCTACCTAGTGGACCGAGCCTGGTAATGTTTTTGTGATGTTTTAGGGCGTCTTTAAACCAGAGCTGATGCTCCTGGTATGTTAGTGGAATTTCAATATCCTTGAAAGGAATATATTCCTCTGGTGGATCATCTTCTTTGTAGAAGTGAAACAGTTTTGTTACTGAATTTGATTCAGGGAATATTATCCATGAATAGAATACCTCTGTCTGAAAGGATTTGTGTGCCTCAATCACGAAAACAGCTCTACCGCCTCTCAGTGGCAGGCCGTGTTTTATAAGTTTTAGAGTGATGGCTCTTCTTAAGTTTGGATGGATGTCTATAACACCCTCATCGGTTTCATTTAAACCTGTAATGTTAAAAAGTGCTACGACTGGGTCAGCCGCAGCTCCACCGGTTTCGGTGGCATCGTCCCGGTTGGACATTTGTTTTTTGAAAAATGTAGAACAAGTTTCAAGGAAACAAAAAGAAAAGGTGCACAATATTTTGGAACACTGTATCCTTCAACGTTGAATAAACCAAAATAGCTAATCTATAGGGTTTTTGTCCTATTTAGCTTTGACGGATATTTAACCCTACCACTCCAGACGACTTATGGAGTATGTGAGTAGGGGTCTCTGGGAAAGCGCGACTGAGTTACTCAGTATCTAGCATTAAATTACTGCCTTGCCCCACGTTGGGCGCCATGTAGTGTAGTTCCTATTTCCCTAATAGGCTCTGCGCATTGGAATAAAATACCCTATAGGGTTGACATAGGACTAAGGTCGGTATGTCCCTATCGAGTATATTAAACTTAATTACTTGTGCCAGCTAGCTCAGAGGCCACTAGAAACTCCTTGCGAACAAGAAGGGAGTAGTTTCTGGCAACCGCATAAACAATACCACTTTGTTTCCCTTTAGAATCGGAACACGTCTCAGAATCGTGGAAACAATAGATAACATTTTCACTCAGTCAATCGTGCATGCTTAGTTTCTCAGAGTTACACAGAAAGGAAAGACGGGCGTTTTCAATAAAAGGATTTATTGAACAGTCTTGTTTCTCGTGTAAGAGATATGTGCTGTTATGATCACAAGACAGTATGCGAGATAAATAATGTACAGCGTAAGCAGTAGAAATAAATAATACTGCGCTAGCATTATCTTTTAGCATATATTCACGTACATAAATAACATGAGCTAAAAATGCGAGTACTCATATGATGCTTCTCTAAGCTAGTTCTACCCCAATGTACCTAACCTGATCTAGGTGTAGGGAAAGGTAAGAAGTAGGCAAAGTATTCTCTAGTGTGGTATACTAAGAGTTTGTTAAGTCTAGTATGCCAAGAGTCCCTCTAGGTTCTAGTCAGCTCCATACCTTAAGAATGAGAGAGATGGGAATCTCCTTCCGGATCTTGGAACTCTAACACCCCGCGAAGGGAGTCAGAACAGTGGAATCGGGAAGCTGGATTCTCTGCGTGCAGGGATGACAGCGTCTTCTCAGTGCGTCAGGCCGGGATACGGGCTCCTCTGAAGTCGAGGTCTCCTCTGACTTGCTTGGGCAAGGGAAGGTATATTTATACCTGGTAGGTGCTTTGGAATGTTAGCATTGACGTGAGTTCGGACAGAGGAAGATGTCAGGAATGAACCCTTAAGGTATACTGGTTCATACATAATAGATGAGTTCTTGGAGAAATCAATAACCTGTGCTAGGGGAAACTCCAGTGAGCTTGAGGGTCTGGTTTCTAAGAACTCGTTGTGACATTAGGGTGGACGGATGTCGATGACCATGCCTGTATTTGGAGTGCACGGCTAATGCCTAAATAAGGACTGGGATTCTATGCCTAAATAAGGGCAATGCGAATTGTGCCTATATAAGGACATGTTTCAGGAAAACCTATATACGGACATATTCTCTAGTGTGGTATACTAAGAGTATGTTAAGTCTAGTATGCCAAGAGTCCCTGTAGGTTCTAGTTAGCTCCATACCTTAAGAATGAGAGGGATGGGAATCTCCTTCCGGATCTTGGAACTCTAACACCCCGCGAAGGGAGTCAGAACACTGGAAGCGGGAAGCTGGATTCTCTGCTTGCAGGGATGACAGCGTCTTCTCAGTGCGTCAGGCTGGGATACGGGCTCCTCTGAAGTCGAGGTCTCCTCTGACTTGCTTGGGCAAGGGAAGGTATATTTATACCTGGTAGGTGCTTTGGAATGTTAGCATTGACGTGAGTTCGGACAGAGGAAGACGCCAGGAATGAACCCTTAAGGTATACTGGTTCATACATAATAGATGAGTTCTTGGAGAAATCAATAACCTGTGCTAGGGGAAACTCCTGTGAACTTGAGGGTCTGGTTTCTAAGAACTCGTTGTGATGTTAGGGTGGACGGAGGTCGATGACCATGCCTGTATTTGGAGTGCACGGCTAATGCCTAAATAAGGACTGGGATTCTATGCCTATATAAGGGCAATGTGAATTGTGCCTATATAAGGACATGTTTCAGGAAAACCTATATATGGACACCTAAAGCGGAATAGAACAATACAGTACAGCGATGTGTCAAACTAGGGTGGAAAATGCCTGCCGAGTTTGAACATACAGGTCCCAAAACATAAATGTGCATCTTTGAGTCATCCAGAATTGTCAGGGTCAACTGGCTCAGCAAATAAATACATTCCAGGCCTTATGTCCCCCTGCTATGCCAAGTTCATAACCCTGTTCTCCAGTACAGGGAACAAAGGCCTCCCCACAAGAAAGGAGCAATTATCTGTGCATCACTCAGCTCCTGAGGAGGAAGGGGTGGGGAGGAAAATCTGCATTTGATAATTAGCTGTCATGCTACACTGGAGGTGGGACAGCCCAGACCCACTAAACAAAAGAGGAAGCTCAGATATTTAGAGCCAACACAGGAGGGGCTCATCATTGTAGTTTTGGTGGGTAAGTTCCTGGCAGTGATGTCAAACAGGGATAGAGCTTAGGGTGTCAGGGGAGCACTGCACATAGACAACGTGACGGTGTAATTTTGGATTGTCCCAGAATGCTATGCAGGAGAGTTGAGACAGGGGTGGAGGGATGATGTGGCATCCTCTGATTGGCCTGGGGTGCATGGTATTTTGAACTTTCCACACATACTTAAAACACCTGCACAAGGGAGAGAGGGAGAGATAGACTTTGGAAGTGGATGGTGATGGTGATAACACCATGCACATCTGGAAGGACAAGCCCCCTGAACCCCTGAGGACTAAGGACTCTGTAAATGACCCCAGGACTAGTGAGTTTCTTTAGAGCCAGTAAGGCTGGTCTCTTTACACCTCCTGAGGACCAGTTTGAAGAAGTCCTGGACTTTGGTACCCCAGCAGGAGAGGAAAATCAGGAACCAGATAATGAGATCCCTACTGTGTTCCCTTTCTTTTATCTGGAAGTTTGTTGAAACTGTCCATTTCACTAGGGCTCATCACCACCAGGAGGAAAATGAGCCCAAGGTTATCAGGGCCTGAGATATCCATGAGGAAAGTATTTGACCTTTGGCCCCTGCTTGAGCGAAGGAGCGCATGGGGTTCCGTCACAGATTCTAAAAATACCCCCGGGTGGGCCAGAGCCTAAGGGTCAGCACAAATATGGATTCAGGTATTATTGTGGAAAGATGGGTGGGCATGGAGCCGCCCTACCTGAGCACATGTTCATCCTGAGGGTCCCCCTCTCCCAGAGGGCCAGCACATTGTTTGCATAGGCCTGGGGACTTCATCCACAGGACCACTAAATGCCAAGTTAGGCTGGACGTGTTGCCCAACCCGATGCCAGTGTCTTGGCGGTTTGTCACACCAGACATCAGCTGCCCTGTCCATGCTTCTTTCTGGCAGAGGGACAGTGATGCTCCTGCCACAAACAGGAGCAAAATACCAAAGCTGCTCCCACCCAGCCAGAGCAGAAGAGGATGCAGCCTGCTCCAGTGTCTGAGGTGGTTGACATCTTGGTAACCAGCTAGGGTCACGGAAGATATGGCGCTCCCCGTGGCTCCCACAATGAAATCTGCCTCAGGGTGTCCCAGGTGGGACCGGTCACCCCCGTTGAAAAAGAAAAGGATGTGCAGCACTGGGCCGTACTGGAAAAGCAATCAGCAGGAGCAGCTAATTTTATATTCACCGCTCCACGGAGGGAGCACTCCAAAATGCCCTGCAGTACTTGGATTTGCCTATAGATTTGGCCTTGTGTCTACTCCAAAATGGGCCAGGGCACCATGAATGTAATGTGTAAGTGTAATGGAGGCTTCAGGGTGTGTAGTAACCTCCCCTCAAGTTTTGCAAAGTTGTCCTACATTACCAGGTACATAAAATGCATGACTACAGGATGTTAAGCCTTCAAGCACTGTGGGACCTCTAGAAGTTGGTCTGTGGCTGCATTCTATGTGGCCTGAAGTGGTGCAAGAAAGGCACAGACATGTTACATTGATTTTTAAATGCTTTATTGAATGTATGTTGTTGACAATGACTTTTGATATACATTGCAATGCCTGTATTGATGATAATGATAACATTTAAACATGGTTACTGGTTTCAGTAATAAGATGGTTAATCTTAACATGTTGTTATTGGTCTTCTAATATAGTGATCCTGAGAAAGCCAATAGGCTTTCATTGCATATTGATAGTGGTGACCCCTTGACAAAGCCAAAAGACTTGCCAGATATATTGATGTGCTTACCCCAAGACAGAGCCAGTAGGCTTGCCTTATATATGTTTGTGGTGACTCCCTGACAAACTCAATAGTCCTGTATTACTGAAAATGACACCCCCTTATATTTTGATGTTCTATGCCGAATGGGGGGTATTGTGATTTTGGGGTTTGTGATCCACTAAGGGTCAAATGCGATTTCAGAATGTCACTAAAAGTTTTTCATCTGCCTGATGTATATTTCTGTAATTAACTACATAGTATTTAGTAGAGCGTGTAAGAAATTTATTTTTTTCCATTTACAAAGAAAAGGTGCTAACTGGACAATAATTTTAATGGAGTTCTTATAGTGTGCAGACAAATGGTGATTGCTAACCCACACTTTTTTATTTTTTTATTTTATTTTACGGAGTTTTATATAGCGCGAACTTGACCCGAATCGGGTATCAGAGCGCTTTACATAGCACCAGTTGCGTTACATGAGGACACATTCATTTTTTTTGTTAGGCACGGGGAGATTAAGTGATTTGCCCAGAATCACAGGATGTTCAGCGTCATTGCCGAGACTCAAACCCAGTTCCCCAGATTCGAGGGCGACCGCCCTAGCCGTTAGGCCAACTCCTCTCCCCAATGGGGTGCTTAGTTGCCTGAAATGAGATAATTATGGACCAACGACTTGCGCAGGCCTCATATCCTGCAAAGCTAATAACCTTATTTTTTACAGCTTGCTTTTTCTTATTTGATGTAATCTGTGCAGCTGTTTTTGAGAAATTCATGTTTAAATGTTCAAGGGGTGGTCACAAAGATATTACATTATAGTGATATCTGGATGGTTGACCCTGTGGGAGTCCTGTGGTAGCCTACATTTTAAAAGAATGGCCCCTGATTAAAAAAAAAACAGTTTTTTTCCATTGGCCTTCATGGTACTGTTGGACCAGTACTGATACTGGTCCTACAGTATCGAGAGATCTGATTGGCTGGATGCACCTACAAGAAGAATATTGTGGCCGCCATTACAGGACATGGGACTTGGTCCTCATGTCCTGAAGTCATTTTCAGAAAAACATATAAGTGGGCAGGTCAGGGATACGCTGATCCCTTGGTACTTGTGGGAGGTCCCAGAGGTGCAAAAACAAACAAAAACATTGTGCCATGGGGACCCATTTACTCCAGTGGGACCCGTGAGGTACTGCCATACTCCCACAGGAGCTGCCACACAAGCGGCATCCCAGTGGTACTGTGGGACCACACAAGTTCTGTAAGTGAAGCTTGTGCAGTTACACAGCCGCATATAGGTGATGTTGGCATGGCAGTGCAGTGAATACCACAAAGGCCAAAAACATCCCCCAGTCACATCCAGATGTAGCTGGGGGCTTAGATCAGTGCCTCTTTGTATCTCATGTAACTTCTTCACACTCTCCTTCACGGTATATATCTACTTATGTATGGTAAGAGAAAAGTTCAGTAGATGAGCACAGTATTCAGCCCCTATAATTACACCCCCCCCCACCAGCCACCAAAAGAGAATCTAAGGCCATTCTATTCTGAATCAGCTCTGTGGAATGCACATCCAATTGTTCCATCGCTCCCCCTAAAGCTATTGCGGTTGACTTTACTAGTTCTTCTAAAATTTCAGCATTTCTTCTTATTTCATTTAAAGCAAAGTGATTCTATACATTGGAAATGAAGCCAAAATGAACCTAGACGTAGTTGGAACAGCCCATGTACACCTTTTGCATTGTAAACACGATCATCAAAGTGGCTTATTACTGTAATGATGTATCATGGATAACAGATCCCAGCCCAGTCAAAAGGCAGCCATGGGTAATCTTGTGACTTCCAAATAAAATATGCATGACCTCCTTGCAGGTGGGTTTAAGAAACAACAGGGAATGGGGGAAACGGTACTCAAAGGGAGGTGAGTCAAAAGGAATGTTCTCCACTGTTAAATCACACTTGCTATGTCCATGAAAAAAACAGACATTGGTTCCTCGGTTCTCAAAAATAAGCCCTTGCTAAGTCATTGTGAAATGAATTATGTCTGGCATGTTGCTATTCAAAGAACAGTTAAACTTTTAAGACCTCCGAAACAAGAGCGGGAGATGTTGGCACACTCTGGCATGCTTGCCTAACATAGAAAAGATAAAAGTAAGTGTTGTGAAAACGTATGGGCACGCTGATCAAAGGAAGGTTATCCCCACATCAACAAGCATGTGTCACAAAGCCAGCAAGAGGAGTTATTTGTATGTCTGTACTTTTTCAGCAGCAACACAAAGGGTTACCCTTATACACAGAGTGATTGCTCCGCTCAAGGAAAAGCTCAGTACTCTTCGGTCTTGGGATGATTCCCTATTCCAAAGCAAGGATGCATCCCATCACCAACCAATGCTCAGAGAAACAATGACGATAGTAGGCCAGACAGACAGGTGTATCCAGAAAGAGGAGGCTGCTTATCTCAGATGGAGGTGGAGACGATGAAAGGCTTATCGGGCAGTATCATGTCGTGGTGGTGGAATAGACAAAAGAGGTAGATACGAAGAACTTAGCCGACAGGCAGATGATAAGACCAAAGGAAGCCTAGCTTCGGTAACCAATCCAGGGTCAGGCACAGGTTCTAGGAAGAGTAACTCGCTTGCAGTGTAACAAGTGGATCCAAGTTGCCAGGCCACAACATTGGATGGCTGTCTTAGTGATAAGCAGGATCTGATAGGGTCATTGCCAGCGAGACTGTAGTGTGTTCTGTCAATGGTACACTCAAAGGTAAACTCAGTCTCTCGCCTGGAGAGAAGGGTAGGCCGCAGTTGGACACTCGGGTAAGGTTGCTTTCACCTGAGAATGTAAACTGTAAAGACATTGTAGAAGCTTTCTGTAATATTGTAGGAGTGTATCATTATTTAACAGAAAATCCTGAAAGACAGTAGAGAAAGGGGGATTTATGGGGCACAATATGGGATGGCCCATGATTATCTGGTACAAACTCAACTTTGCCTTCTGGAAAGGGATTGTTCTCAAAGACCATATTGCTAATGGCAGGGCATCAGGCCATTTTAACTGTTGTTCTGACCAAATCTTCACCATCTTGCTCTTTAGAGTACTATTGCTCCTCTCTACCTTGCCTGAAGACTCTGGTTGATAGTAGGGGTGGGCATAATTTTTTATTCCACCAGCAGAACTAGAGGAATTTAGTAATTCTGTGTCACTCTTGTAACGCAGAATTACTAACAAATTCCCCACTCCTCTCTGCCAGCGAATTAATCAACCCTGGAACACTGGCAAACAATAGTTTTGCAGCAAAGTGAAAGATTCCAAAGCCAGTCATTTAGCGCTCTAGTTCTTTATCAGAAAGTCTTGCCCCTTTCTTGTAGTCCTTCTTTAGTTTCTGTGGATCTGTGAAGTTCAGAGGTACACTTGAAAAGAGGGCCACAGTCAAGGTTCAAGTCTAGCATGAGGAGGTTACTTAGTCCTTGCACGGCCACCGTGGGTACACACCTTCCACACGGGGTCCACTACAGCTATTCTATAGAGTAAATGAGGGAGCACTCTGGGTCTGGGAAGTCTTTGTTCAGAGTAACTCCTCACGCCAACTCCACCCTCAAACTTAAGAGTCTTAAATATGACAGCCCGGTCCTTTCTTAAACATATCTATGGACCCCTGCAATCAAGTCGCCGTTAATTAACGCAATCAGCATTTATTTGCAAATTATCTCCTCTACGAGTACATGTATAATTGACCCGAATTCCCAATGGCACCGACAGTGACCAAAGGGAGGGAAAATATCAGTAACCAGTTACAATGGCAAGGAAGCACCGAGATGCATCATAATATGTCTGTGGGTGCCCATTTCCGTAAAGGGATCTATAAACAACCCTGACTGCTAATTATATAACATACACTTTAATAAATGGTATATTTAATATGTCTTTAAAATAATGCCATTTTAAAGTAAGGTGAAAGTGTTGTGTGAATTCAACGGAGCTGTAGGTGAAAAGCTGAAGTCACAGAGGATGCATATAAGCCACAAAAAAACAAACAAGTAGACAATGTTATAACGTACCAGCTGCCCTGTCTCATGCCATGCTAAGATTCATGGTGTCCTTGAAAAGCTTGTGGGTAAACATCAAAAAACGTTTGCTCTTTAGTGGGCGGCACTAAAACAACTTAGAACGATGTTTTTAGCACTCTAATAATCCTTGTTCTATAAAAAAAGCCAGTGTAATAATGAGGAGATTCCACAACCATCTATGGTGAAATTCAGCCACATACAGATTAATAAAAAGCATAACCTATGATCACCAAACACTGAAAACACTCACACATAGGGGCAAAAATACTGAATGCATTGTTAGTGCATTAATTAATGTGCACGGGGAATTACTTCCTTCTACTTCCAACTCTATATTGTCGGGGCGGTGGGCGCTCAAGACACACTACAGCAATACTTTGACTCAATTGAGCTGCTATGTCTCGACCCAGGTCACAGAGACTATCTAGATGCCCCGTTTACATTGGAGGAAGTTGCACAGGTTATCGCCGCCCTCCCTGGAGACAAAGCTCCGGGCCTGGACGGGCTAACCCTCACTTTTTATAAAGAATACGCCTCTATTCTGATTCCCCATCTTTTTTAAATGTGCAGCGAATCAGTCACACTGGGCCTGCTACCACCTCTCTCCGTGAAGCACTAATCACGATCATACTCAAGCCAGACAAGGCACCCGAACACTGTGACTCCTACCTCCCCCTCTCACTGATCAATACCGACAACAAAATATACGTGAAACTACTATCAAATCGGCTCTTTCCGCTCATGCCTTTAATCATTTGGCCTGATCAATCTGGCTTTATCCCGGGTTGCGCCACATCACACAACTTGCGCACAATTTTCTCAGGAATGCACCAAATTAATCCCTCCCTCCCAGCAGTGGCGGCCCTTTTAGATGCCACCAAAGCATTTGATTCCCTGGAGTGGCCCTTTCTTTTCTCGCTCCTCGGTCGGCTGGACTTCAGTTCGAAATTTATACACAAGATCCGCATGCTATATACCCTACCTTCAGGCGTATCAAAATCAATGGACAGATCACCGACCCCATTGTGATCACCAGAGGCACGCGACAAGGGTGTCCACTCTCTCCGATCTTGTTCGCAATAGCGGTGGGCCCGCTAGTAGCTCGGCTATGCCAGCACCATACAGAACAAGGTATTGGAGTCACGGCAGCCTTGTGAACTCCGTGTATGCGGATGACATCATGCTATATATCCGTGAACCACAGAAAAACCTATAACCCATGACGAGAGAGGTCATCCGATTTGGCGGCCACCCGGGCGTGCACATCAATTGGAACAAATCCATATTATTCCGTCTCACCTACTCAATGTGCCCTTACCATACAGAGTACCCACTTAAATGGACCACTGAACTAACTAAATATTTGGGGATCTGGTTAAGTAGAGACCCAGAGGAACTTTGGAAAGCGAATTACGGACGAGCAGAGGAATGGTTTGAAACTGAAATCCAAATATGGACTTTCCTTAGCAGGACACATTGCGATAGCCAAGATGGTGGTCCTGCCAAAATTTTTATATTTATTCCTCAATGTCCCACTCCCTCTCATGGTGCAACTTTTCAAAAGACTGCGCTCAGACACGATCGCGCTAACATCGGCGGGTCGGCAGCCGCGGATCGCCAATGAAACCTTGACACTACCCTTCACGTGCGGAGGAATGGGGGCCCCATACCTAAAGCTATACACACTCTGTGCTCCAGCAAGCTTCTTACCACTTTTGGCTACACCCAATGCCATTCCAGCCCCATCTGGCAGCAGAGGCAGATCAGACTTCTCCTTGGCAGCTGAAAGCTGAATTATTTCTACTGTACAAAGCCCCCAGAGAAGAAATTAACACTGTGGAGTGCGTGCACTGGGCATGGGAGGGGATTCGAAGATGGGCAGGCTCTGACACCCTATGCGCGCCATCCATGACACTAGCAGAGAAACCCTCCTTCCCTCCACTACACAACAAAGGGATGGCACGGCGTGCCGAGATGCTAGGTATCCGTACTTCTGCAGACCTTTACCCAGGCAGCCAGTTTCACCCCCTTCCTACTCGTGCAGCGGCAGACAAAACCACCCCACTAGACACTCCACTCTACTACCAAATTAGAGCCACCTGCAGAAACACAAACAGCGCATTCCCAAACCCCCCTCCGGTCAGCACAGCACCTGAATATATACATACATCCTCATTGCCGCGCAGATTCATAGCTAGACTCTACTCATTAACACTAGCGGCATCCCCAGCTGCGCCTGGGAAATAGACATGACAACGAGCCCAATGATGGAACAGTGGCAGTACTGCTGCAACCAAACCGAGAGAGACTTCCCCAACTACAGATTAAGGTTGATACACTTCAAATACCTATACAGGCTATATCGTCCCCCAACAGCTCTACACAAAATGGACTTGACTGCCGACGCGCAGTGTTCCGCACCAGACGCTGCATTTATACACCTAGCCTGGACATGCCCGCGAGTAGCTGGATTCTGGCAGGCAGTATGCGGGACAATAAGCACTTTCACATCTGCCTCCATTGCGCCGACCCCGCTTATGTGCCTACTAGGATATGTCAAAGACGTACCTGACGCTAGCCGCCGACTAGTGGCAATGCCGCTACTGCTGGCCAAATGTAGGGTGGCGATACATTGGGATCGCAAACCAGCACCATCGACTAAGGCATGGCTTACCAATGAAGCTCACTGCCAGACACACCAGACCAAATACTGGAACCTCATGCCCCCAGCGAGCCGTCCACACGATATCTGGGACCCACTGGTGACATATCTCTGCCAGCTCGACGACACTGAAAATTGCCCCTGCCCTCCAAGCACGGACTCACAACATGACCTACATCGGGACTTCACATGAAGACATAATAGATCCCCATTTTTATGACATTGATTGATGACTACGCACACCACATATTCCAGATATGCCCCAGCAGTGACTAGACGGGTTATTGCAAGTTCTATCACTATACGATTGTGTCATATTGTTGTCATAAATGAATAATGCAATCTAATGTACTGGAAAAAATTAAATGTATGCCTCTCTTGAACTATTAATAAAGATTATTAACCCCCCCCAAAAAAAAAGAATTTGCAGGGGGAGCAGTGCGCATCTTGTCACCTACCCACTCAGTTCCCTTCCCCACCCTCCAAACAGTGCATTCCTCCTCTATAAATGCACCATCAATGAAACGTTGCCAAGTTAACAATGAGGAAGCGGACGAGAGAGACAGTCATGAGGATGCTGTCGCTGATGCTGTCACACATACCTCTTCCCATCTTTCAGACTGCTCAAATATTTATTAACACATCAGAGACGACTTGGCGTAACGAAAGCTTAAGGGGCCCCCCTGCAATGTACACGGAGGGGCCCCCGCTCCGGATTTAATCCGGATGCTTAGGCCTGAGTACAATGCTGAGCGGGCCCCCTGCAGCTCGGGGGCCCCCCGCACCGCGGAGGATGCGGGGGCCTGTGTTACGCCCCGAGGCACACTTTGCTTCATCTGGCCACAGCATTACCTGCCAGCCAACCAAGCAGCGGCAACGTGCCATTGCATCTCTGAAGAGGAGTCCAGCGTGCACCCTCATTGAGAACACAGTTTAACGGGCATGTCACTCAATAAAGTGATAGCACTGCCACAGCATGCTACTTACCTTTAACACACAGGAACTGTTTTTCTCACTTCCCAGAATCATGGCGCAGTCACCGCTGAGCAGAATGCAGTGTAACTCAATGAACAAGAGAACACGGTTCAAACGGACCCTTCATGACTGATACAAAAGCATATAGCTTAAATAAAAGTATCCTGAATAATGGTTGCAAGAACATGTGACTCGAATGTAGCGCTCACACATGCTGACACGATCACCCGGCTAAAACATACTCTGTATACAGGCTGGTTTCCACCTAACGTCATACAAACTGCCTGCACTGTTGCTGACATGAAGTGGATTCCACGGTTACTATTTATTCAGTACTGATACTCAAAATCTGGGAATAAAATCTCTGAGTAATTAACTACAGTGACGGCATCTGCAAGTGCACAAGGATACACTACCACCCATCTTGAAAACATATATATAACAACTAGAATGTAGGAATAATTTGCACTTTTGGGCATCTGGATAAAGCCTAACTGGATTTTGTATGTGTACAAAGTGACCCCAAGGGGAGGGCGAGAAGCTAGGGTGGCCTTAATCCCTTTTCCAATATTGTGTGACAAGAAAATGACAAAGGATTGGCGATAACTCTGAGAAATGGTAGAAAACAAGGGAGCTTACCAGTGGGATGCAGCAGCGCATATCATGCCATCCCTACCAACATAGGCTGCTCTGTTATACAACCTGGAGAAATTGGGAAGTAGAAATTTTGGTGCAATCACACACTGAGTGATCTCATTCCGAACCCCTTCAAGCCCTCTTTTATGTTGCTGCTTGATGAAGAACTATTTTTCATTTTCGTAGGCTAGCTCCTGGAATTAAATTTGTTGCAGTTAATAGATTGGTCCTTATTACATAAAAAGCAACAACACCACTGCCACCCTTTCTGGTAACTGCAAGGCATTTAAATGGTTTTGAACATATTGCCCTTTCTTAATATAAGTACCGACTGAGGTCAAGAACCCTGCTTGCATCCAGAGGAGCCCAAAGTCGTACATAACTCCAAGTGCATACTTTGACTCCATGCACAGATGAAGGATCTTTTTTGGGCTAGGATACAAGCTAAAGTGAGAGTGATGAGCTTAGAGACTTCAGATGACTTTGCAGTTGGGAAATGTCAGCTTTACACAATTTCAAATACAGTACAAGCAGCATAACCCATAACCAGTGACTAGGATTCCCTCAGCATCCCTAAAACATAATCCATCAACAAAATACATTAGCTCGCTGTCAGTAATGGGCACATCAGTCATATCGATACAGAGCTTAGTAACATTGCAGTGGCCAATACACAGTCATGTGGATCTCCACCATGGCTCATGGGCATCAAAAAAGCAAGGTTCAAAGAGGGATAAAGGGCCAAAGTAATATAGGAAGTAGACAATAACAGTATTTCATATCGAGACAGCGGATTGTGGAGAGATGCTGAGATTTTGTAGTGGGGTTGAGTGTAACCACAGAATGTGGCAAAGCAACAATTAAAGGGAACTCAACACAATATTTTCAGGAGCTTCGACAAGATCTGCGGCCCTCGCCACAGAACATAAACATGACAAGGGACAGCCAGGAACAGGGTGCATAACTGAAGAGTAATAAGCCTCGGGATTTTTTTGTCCCCATGACTTTGTACCAACACTCCAAATGCAAGTCTATTTTGTTCATGACAATACAAAATAAGTGGTTTGTTTTAATCAGGGAGTCCAAAGCAGGTCCAGAAGTTAGAACCTCTTTAATTCTTACCACAGAATTTTTGGCTTCACTAGACCTCTCCAAGGCTTCAGGGGTCCTTTCCAAGATACCTTTACAAAGGTTCTGCCATTTCAGCGAATTTCAGTGTATCCCAGAATCCACTTTCTACAGTGCCCAGGCGTTGCCAAAAAGGTATGCTCCTAGGAGAAGGTCACAAGTCGGAGCAACTTACGAATGGCTCCAACTGGTAAGAAGACAAAAGGAGATTGTCAACAGTGATTTTTATTTATGACTAGGCTCATCATTCTCCAAAAATCCTGCAGCCACTTGCCTGGTCCGGAAACAAGGCTGTGCTTCTTGGAAATGTGCAAATGTACCACTTTGAGTTACATGGCTTTTCTCCTAACTTGAACCATGGAAATTAGCAAGGATATTAAAAGCTAGTGAAAGCTCTTAACCACAATATCTGACATCCATATTTTATTTTAAAACATTGGTATATTCTTGATCACATGAGTAAACAGGAATTCTGTAATGTGTAGGAGTATATGTGCATGATACAAATATGATTTAGGTTTTCACAGAGGGATTGGTGGAGAGAAGGACAGATGAATGGAAGCTGAATTGGTTCTGGGGAGATTTTGGCTTCATGTCTACTTACTATGTACCTTCTCAGGGGAGGAAATGGCTTTTAATTGCGGAGAAAGTAATGGTTGGCAATGCCTCAACTCTAGGACTCAAGAAATCTGTTGGTTGATAGGAGTCTTTGTTGTTCATCCATATCCACTCATTCCAGTCTTCGGAATGATCACCTTTAGGATATCAAACAGTGCACTCCACAGACCCATTCCATTCTTGATCCATTTGCTCTAGTCATGAATTTGTAGCACTTCAATTCACTCCTTATCCATAGGGCTAAAATATGTAATAGTTGAGCTACCCATTACACAGTGGCTGATAAACAAAATATTGTCATCTGAGGCATATCATTTTGCAAACAATAAGCAACTATGTTAGTCCAGTTGAGCTAAATACATGCATTAACTGTGTCATGTTTTATTTTCTTCAATAAAACATGCATTTGGCGTTTACTACATGCAATTTCAGTGAAGCTGAAATTTGAATAATTTACTTTTTTGGGCTACCAAGCATTTTAATTAGTCTTGTCTCAGGCTTCTGTTCCTCACCGGAGCACCGGGTGGTATACTTCAGAGAAGAATAGCATACTGTACTTGATGACACCACTGGGAGCTGTGCATTTGAGTAGCAATTAGTTTTCTTAATGAGGCGAGCACTGTTTGTTGTGCAGGAGAGGAACAGTGAAAGATAAATAGTCTTTTAGATTTTCTCTGTGTCCTATGCAACATCTTTAACTAATCTTGGGATTTTGGCCAGCAGCATCTTGTATTGTGAGTTTGGAAGACTATATTCGTAATATTCTTGAAAAGTTATGTTGACTAAAACAATGGAACTCTCTGAAGGTGTCACACGTGACATCAGCCACTTGGCAGCAATGCACACAACACAATAGATTAAAAAAAAAATCCTCTTTAACGTGATGTGAAGAACAATTGAACATGTTTTATTTTGTTGTTTTAAAGTGATTTTCACCAAAAAGTCTGTTCACCTCTCTTAAATATTGTAGACTGTGGGACAGATATATCAAGACTTTATGCCACCCAAAAATTCAGCAAAACATTGAAAAGTCTTGATAAAGATTTGTAAAGCATTTACTTTCCAGCACAAAATGTTTTGAATTGAAATGTTGCTCATAAAGTACCACAAATGGTGCTTGTAGGAAGGTGGGATCTACTTTCATGGTTACCCACACGTTCTGCTTGGTTTCATTATGTTTTTGACCTAGTCTGACTGGGATCCTGCTAATTAGCACCCCAGTCACAGTGCTTTCTCCCTAAATTGACCGTGGTAAGTACTTTTATAGATCCACAATTGGCTACTGGGGTACCCTTGTAAGTCCCTAGTATATTGTACTAAGTTACCCAGGGTAGTGGTACACCAGGGGTCTCCCCTGGTTTGCAGAATGAATTGTGCCACCCATGGGAGTCCACTTAAACTGTGACTACAGGCCTGCGCTTGCAGCATGTGTGAGTTAGTGCTTGCACCCTCATGACAGATATAATTTTCCTTACATCTAAGGTCACTGCACTTAAAACCTATAAATCACCCCTAAGGCAGGCTCTTCAGCCCTGAGGGCGTGGTGCTTGGTTATAAGTGTGAGGGTGCCCCTGCATGAGCAGGACACCACTACAAACCCCAGAGTCGATTCTACAGGCTTTGTAAGTGTGGTCAGCCATTTTAAAACATATAGTGGACATCAGTCAATACGAGATGTCTCACTATCTAGTGGCAGCAGCTAAACTGGTCATGTTTGGTATCAAACATGTTGGAATCAAACCCCAACACCGATTCCAGTGTTGGAAGTATGATCCCATGTATTGGGTGCTTCCTTGGAGTACCCCCCTGCACTTCCGGTAACAGCCTTTCTGGGTCTGAGAGCAAGCTAGTGCTGCTGCCAACGACAGACACAATTCTGCCCTCCTGCTGCTGAACCAAGCTCGAACAGGGAAGGGTAGAACAATAGGTTTCCTGTGTCGTGTAGCTCCTATAGTACCCCTGCAGGATCGGCACATTTGGATAACATATACTGCGGGCTTGGTGGCAGACTGACTCTGTGCACCCCCACCGTATATGTTAGCCTAGTTTTGCATTAGCTAGCTCGCAGTGCCACTAGTGTCTCCTCTTATCGGGGAGAGATTAGTTTCTGGCAACCTTAGACCATGACAACCCTGATTCCCTCAGAATCGTGGAAACAATGTACTGCCTTTCGCTCAGTCACTCGTGCTCACTTATTCGGTTTGTCTCAGAGAGTTACACAGAATAAACAGTCGGGCGTTTCAATAAGTATTTATTGAACAGTTGTTATTCTAGTGTAAAATATATGTGCTGCGGTAACCAGCAGACAATAGCAGAGATATATTATTAGCAGTACGATAAAGGCAAAGGGATAGATCAGTCCTACCATATTGCGATAATCATGAGTACATACATGAATATAAAAGCATTATGCAAGTGTGCGTACTCCTACGATGCCTACCTAGATGTACCTGAGTGTACCTAGCATATGTGTGTAGGTCTTAGAAGCTAAGAGCCAAGAATCCTCCTCGGATTTAGTCGAACCCCCATACCTGAATAGAGAGAGTGTGGGATCCCGTCCTGGTCTCCAGTTGGACACCCCGTCCGGGTTGTGTCAGACCACTTCAGCTTGAGCGACTGCATCCAGGAGCCTCAGCGTCTCTGGTCAGTGTGTCAGCATGGAAGTCTCGGTTCCCTCTGCTTTACCGGGGCAAGATGTGGTGTATTTATACCATAAAGAGTCTCGGTCCTCAGTATGGTTTGTATTGGACATGAGGAAGACGTCAGGGGTGAACTTTGTACCTACATATTATGCCGGTGGTGTATTCTTAGAAATCCATGCATAATTAATGAGTACAGTGTGGGCCTGTGTTTGGAAGAACCCTGCTGTATTCAAAACCACAGGATAGATAACGTTCAGCCCTCAGAGCTCGTTGTGTACTAGCTGGGACCAATGTAGGTGAAAGTTCATGCCTATATAAGGAATCATACTATAATAGGACATGTACAGTTGTGTCCATAACTGGGCATATGCGGCCATGACCATAATTGGGCAAGTGCGAATATGACCATATTAGGGTAAATATGAATACGTCCATTTTAGGGCATGTACGAACGGCTCTACATTAGGGCATCTATGCGGGATATAACACCTGTTACAGGGTGGTGTGACCACCTCCCCAACAGGACTTAGTGTATTGGGCTGGGGGCGCTTGCCAGTGCCACCAGACTGCTTTGAAGGGCACATTTGGTGCCCTCCTTGCATACTTCAGTTTGATCCAGTTCAGGGAGCCCTTGGCTCCCGCTTTGGCACAAAATTGGACAAAGGACATGGGAGTTTCCTCCCTTCTGTCCAGCCCCGCCTCTGGGAGGGACTACTGAGTCGTTCCAACCCTTTCCCTAGGGTACTTAAGGGCTTACTTCTGGGTGGTTCCTTAGATTCGTCATGGGACAAGACTCAAGCCTGAAACCACATCACTCCTTGACCGTCTAGAGACTTGGACTTCGCTGGGCTTCATCTGGAACCGAGACTGCACAAAGGAAGACTAATGCTCCTGGTCTTGCTGTTCTGCAAGTCTTCTTCATTGTCTGTGTCTGCGCTTCTTCCAGGATCTTCACTAGACCTGTGGTCATCAAGGACACCTGAAGTAATCTCCCTTGGAGCAAAGGAGTCACTCCTCTGCATCTGCAAGCACCGCAACGGAGCTGACCGGTCTGCTGCTCCTGTCATCCTATGGACTTCCCAAGTCTCAGCAACACAGGTGGTGGTTCTCCACCTCCCTCGAGGCCTAATCTGTCCTCTCTGCAATTTTGAAGCCAGCATCTCTCATAGAAACTGATGTGACTGAACCCCTGTGTACTGTGTCGACTTGCCATTGCCAAGGCTTGTTGTCTCTGCACTCCAGAGATCTTAAGGCTAGAAGAAGCTCCAGCATCTCTTCCTGCAAAGTACAATGTCCTCACCACATCCTCTCCACCGTGGGCCTTCGTTCTCGGTGAGCTGCTTGAGGTCCTTTTGCGACTCCTGCGCATTTGGCCTGTGGGTCCCACTGAGGGTCTTCTCCTGCTTCAGTGGGCTTCTCTGCTTGCTCGGGCCTGCTCTGACTCTCCTGCTGTTGGTGAGTCCCTTGGACTTTGCTGGTCCCAACGTTGCCCCTTCTTTGTTCTCCACGCCAGTTGTGGCTACCAAGGCTTGTTGGTGCTCCCGTCAGACACCAACCACCAAGTCACCGACGTCCAATGTGGGACAACTTGTACACAGCTCCTGGTCTTCCTCAGCATTGCCTGGTCCCCAGAGCTGCAGCGACATGGTCACCCTCAACTCTCATGAGACTCCCGACATCTTTGGGCATTATATCTTCGTGCCTCCTGGTCACTCCTGAGTGGCATAGACTCTGTCCCTTCTGCTTGCAGGTTCTTCACTTCTGGAATCCACCCTTGGATTCCATCAGACTTCTTCACCTTCTTCTCCAGAGGCACTTTTCTTCAAGTCTTCCATTGTTTTCTACTGAGGTTTCCAGCATCTTATTACCCCTATGCACCTGGCTTCCCTGGTGTAGGTTACATGGTTCCCAAGGCACCCTTGGGTGGGGTGGCTCTCCAACCTTCTGTCCTCCAAGGGAATTATTCAGGGTCCTCTAAGAAGGGTCCTTCTTCTGCAAAATTGCAACCGCAACTTTTCCATTGACTTCCATTGGTCATGCAGCTGTGTTCCCACTCTGCACACAGCCTCCGTGGGGTTCCTGGGTACTTGCCTTGGTGGTTCCTTGTGTCCTGGTCCAAGTCCCATTCTCCTTTGCAGTTCTCATTTCACTTTCTTAGTATATGATTTGGTCTCCACCTGGAGACCACTGTATTTTGTGGCAGACAAGGACGAATTCAGCACGGCAAAGGAAACTGGTGGTCAGTGTGGGATGCGGGAGATGTGAATTTGGTCAAGAAAAGAAGTAAATCAATTGGACTGGGGGAATGAATTACTGGAAAAGAGAGTGAAAAGCAGAAAAGTAAAAGTTGTCTATAATACATGTGATAAACAAATACACAGTGAAACTGTAGATGATAAGAAGTCAGAGGAGAACAAAGAGGGGAGGAAAGTAAGGAGGAGTGACACCATAGAAAGAAATTAACATACATAGGATTAGCAATGCCTTTAGGGTCACTCTTATCAGTGAAAATGAAAAGCTGTATTTGGAAGCATGATTATGTGGATGTTTTTAAATTGTTACACAGGGACGTTCAGTCTAAGAAGGATCTAAAGAAGTGGGGTAGGAGCCGGCAAGGCATCCTACAGTGCCAATAAATATGGAAAACTGGGAATCAGCCTTTTTAATATATGCCAGTGTATACTGTGAAAGGCATGTGGATAGGGCAGAATCAATTTGTAAGCATATGGATATAATTAGGAAAGCACAAATTCATTTTCGGGGATATGCTTGGCTTAGATATGATGAGGAGTTCAGAGAATGGCTGAGTTTGAACCCAGATAAAATATGGGGGGATGCAGACTAGAAATTATGGCTAGCAGCGGGCAAATCCCACATGCTCCACCACTGCTAGGTAATGGGCTCTTCCTTCCCACAATTCGTCAGTGGCATTCTGTTTCCACTTCGGGTTTGTTGGCCGAAGCAATGCTGAGATGAAGAAAGCCTCAAACACGGAGAAGCGGAGGCACCGCTGAAGGGGGGAAAAATGATTGCTGATGCTGAACGCAATTTTTCCCTGCCAGTGGATGAGGCATTGTGGTGCAGGGCTGATTGTCATTAAAAGACAACTACGCTGAACAGATAAAAATGGCAAGACACTGCAAGGCTGAGCAGCAGGGTCCACACTGGAACTAAAGGATTGTCGGTACTTGGTATGGATAAAAAGGCCCTTCAATGAATGTATGCTCGGGATATGCCCTGAAAGCAAGGATGGCAGTAGAGGCTACGTCAGAGGGTGATCCACCAGGTTTCATACCTGTGGTAAGTACCTAGTTGAATGTAGGCATATTCATAGGTTTACCTGGTATTGGGTCGTTGGCTGGCTTCTCCCCGAACTTGTGATTGAAACCTGGATTGAACCCTGGAGATTAACTTTGTATTATAATTGGGAAGCATTTGAAAGTAGCCAATTTGATGGGCAATCTGGATGCTGCTGGAGTCTTAAAGCCAAGTCACGGACAGCGCAAATGAAGACTGCTTCAGCAGCAGCAAGAGCAGAGCGCAACTTGAAGTCACGTCAGGGGCCTGTGCTAGTGTCAAGCCCTCTGAGTTCGGAGGAGGGCTTTGCGCCAAATGGCACAGAAGCTGTACTTCTGGGGATCACCCTGGATAATGCTTCACAAGAGTTGCAGGCAGCAGAAGGGGCGTTGGGAGAGGCATCCTCCATGCAAGGGGAAACAAATAATTCTTCTCTAAAGAACAGAAGGGTAGCAGGAAACGAGGAAAATGAGGCATCTAAAAAGCTCAACGAAATTTAAAAAAAATCTTTTTCAGGTGGATAGTAATGCAGCAAGCACTAGCTCAACCCAAAGCAAGTCAAAAGAGTACTCGCTCTTCACAAAAAGGAAAATGACACCACTTGTGCCTCAGGGACACTCCCCTCGTGACAAATTCGGGACCCCTTTAAATGAACGGTCTCTAGTGCAGAGTTAAAAGCAGGTAGCCAAGCAGCAGGATAATGATATTCAGTGATCCCCTATACTACAGATTCTATCCTTGCTTCAAGTACAATCTCTGGCTTTTGAAGCTGTCTCAGACATGGTTCAGCAAGATCAGCTACAGTCTCATGATCTGGAAACAAAGGGATCCCAGAAGGTGCATCCTTTAAATCGGCAGCAAGGAGAGGAGGCTGTCGTGCAGTGGGATATAAAGACTATGTTGAACCTTATTCTGGATGAAGTTAGAGATTTAAAAGCAACACAAGCAAATGAAATAGCATTGCTGCATCAACATTTATCTAAAATTGAGGAAGCAGTGAGTAGTTTCCTTCAAGAATGCAGAAAGCAGAGTCAAGAATCTCCCAGTTAGAGGACCAGGTTAATGTTATGCAGCAACAAGTAAATCTAGTGAGGAAGTAAAAATCTTCACCGGAAAACAAAATCGATGAGCTGGTAAATCATTCTCGCCACTCCAATCTGCACCTGGTAGGAGTTCCGGAGGGTAATGAAGGGGTCCAGGTAATTCAATGGGTCGAGACATTTCTTAAAAGAAACGTTTTACCCGAATATTCAGGAGACCTTACAATTACACGGGCGCATAGGGTCTCGGCTCAGCCATATCCTAACTTAAAACTGCCAACGAGGATTCTGATTAATTTTGTTGACATCATATAAAAGAGCTGATTCTGGCCAGAGCAATACAAAAGAAACAATTTTCCACTGAGGAAGTACCTTGCTGTCTTATGTTTTCTGACATGGCGGCAGCAGCACGCCATTGGAAGGAATTTGTGAAGCTGTTAACCTTATTTGAAGATCAGGGCGCACAGGCAACAATAGCTCAACAGTCTAAGCTAAGGGTGTTGGTTAAAGGCCAGTTTCACATGTTTGCCAACTTAGGTGAAGCTCAGGAGCTACTGCAAAAAATCTCCAGATAATATGTAGTCATGAAATATTACGCCGGAGGTGGAAATGGATGGTTATAATGAATGTGTTGATGATGTGGGAAGAGGTGTTGGTCTGTTCACATAAGGTGCATCACCATGGCACCCAGAAAAGCACCTACTTTGCTGTGGGAGGAGTATTGTGGGCTATTCCCCTCTCACTCTGGGTTGGGGTGTTTTGGGAGCTGGAGGGTGTTTTTGGTGGGGGGGAGCACGTGTAGAAAACTGAGCAGAATCATAGGGGGCAATGCAGTTTTTCGAAAAAAATATAATAAGAGGGTTCACTTGAAAGAAGTTTACATGGGCAAATGGGTCTTAATGTGCAAATAATATCATGTAATGTTAATGGAATCTCCAATAAGCAAAAATATGGTAGTCTAATTAGGTGGTTAACTTCTTTTTCCCCACAAGTTTTATTTCTCCAGGAGACTCATCTTAAAACAAATACAACAAAGCTTTTTATCCCTAAAAACTATTCAAACATATTTTGCTTCTGCTGGGTTGGCAGTAAGAGGGTTAGCAATTTACCTTGGGCAAGGGATAAAATGTGAGGCTACTCAAGTTCACAGGGATCCCAATGTCAGATGGATCTGGATTACACCCTTTTAAATTTAGTGACTTACTATGCACTGGTAGTGGATGATCCTAAGGCTATTATGCACATTAACAATTTGGCTATAGAAGCAGTGAGCCCTATAATTATAGGGGGGATTTTAATTTTATCCAGGATCTGGTAAGGGATACTTCGAACGAAGCAAAAAAACAGCTGTAGTCGGTTACTAAAAAAGTGTTAGATGTAATGAAGCAGGACTATCAATTAACTGATCCATGGCAAAGGGCCCATCCGGGAATTTTACAATATACTTGTTACTCCCGTCTGTTTCAGTCAACCTCCCGGATAAATTATTTTCTTATCTCCCGCTCTCTCAAATGTGTTTGTTAAGAAATCTGGGCTAATTCAATTTCAGATCACTCGTTGGTTGGTGTTGAATTAGAACTGGAGGCAAGGAAAAGGGGCAGGTCCAGGTGGCAGATGTATTGCCTCCTTCTTTCCAACCAAGAATGGCTTATAGGCATGAAAAAATGAATTGAGGAATTTTTGCAGTTGAATGAGGGCACTGTTTCACTTTTCTCAGTCTGGGGAGCTTTTAAGGCAACAATGCGGGGTCAGATGGTGGCATTTATGGCTTCACAATTTAAAATTCGTGAGGCACACATAACTGAATTCTAATCTGCAGTTGATACTGCTGTGCAGAAGAAAACCAGGTCCCTGGGGTTACGAGTAATAGCGGATTTGCAGTTGGTCGAAGCTAAGCAAGAGTTAATGGAATTTTTTATTTTAGAGCAAATTAATAGCTCACGGTTGTTCCATCAGCAGGTGCATGAGGAAAGCCAGATGGTAGGGAAATTCCTGGCTTGGTCAACCAGGGTTAAGCAGGAGATTTTATTAATTACGGAGCGGCAGGAACGAGGGTCGGTGGCCTTGGTCTCTGAAAAGGATGAGGTGTCTAAAATCTTTTTACACCATTATAATAATTTACATGCTACCAAATATGTGGCCTCAAGTGAAATTATACATCAGTACTTTCAAGCTATTAATCTACCACAGTTGACAAGCACACAGGTAGATGGATTAGTAGCTGACATTGCAGCATTAGAAATTCACCAGGCCCTGGCATCAATGCCTTGTGGGAAGGCTTGTGGCAATGATGGCCTCCCAACAGAGTTCTATAATGCTCTTTCTGTAGAGTTAACACCTTTTTTGAGTGAGCTTTTTAATTTTATAATAGAAGGAGGAGAGGTCCCATCAATTTTTCAGGAATAAACAATTGTCAGCTTTGTTAAGAAGGGAAAGAATCCTAGGAATGTAAACTCATACAGGCCGATTAGCTTATTAAATACTGACTATAACAATTTAATGAAAATTTGGGCACATCATATTACTCCAGCAGCCCAGAAGGTGATCCATGAGGACCAGACCGGGTTCGTGGCTGGAAGACTGATGTCGTCTAACTGGCTTCTTAGTACATGCACTGGATTTTCTTAACATGAATCAGACACCCGCACTGATAATGATGGTAGATGCTAAATTGGGATGCTCTTTTCTATGGCCTGGAAAGGTTTGGCTTTCCCCCTCAGTTTATAACTATGCTTCGTAATGTTTATCTGGTGGCAAAGGCTAAGGTCTTCATCAATTCTAATTTAGCAGGGATGATCGATATAAATCGAGGAACTCGGCAGGTTTGTCCCTTTTCTCCCATTTTATTTACCTTTCTTATTGAACCCCTGACTGTTTGGATAAGGGTAAATTTAGATATAGCGGCACCGACAGTGGGAATGTCTAAGCTTAAACTAATCACGGATGACATACGTTTATACCTCAGGCCAGAAGAACAAAATATTAAAAACGATATTGGTAGAGTTTGAACAGTTCCATTCAATTGGGGGATATAAAATTAATCATAATAAAACAGATTTGCTTTAATTTAACACCCCTTTTAGCATTCTTCCTTTGAATCTTCAGCAGCAAGCTTCCTCTTCCAACCCAGTTCGTTATTTGGGGATATTTGTAATTAATTGCTACACAGAGCTTTATAATTTGAATTATGAGGTAATCAGATCAGAGACTTATTGGACAAATGGACACTCCTCCCTCTTATACCAATTGGCCGAGTAGCTCTGATAAAAATGTCTATTTTACCTTTACGGATTTTTCTTTTTACGAATGTTCCATAAAAACTAGCACAGCCTATTTTAAAGGATTGGAAGCACTTTTTCGACTCTTTGTTTGGAACAAGAAGGTCTCAAGGGTTAAACTTCCAGTGCTTTAACTAGATTTAAATCAGGGGGGATTGGCATTGCCTCAGGTACGCACATATTCCGAAGCTCTCTTATAGATATTTTAGTTTGACTAATAGACGGCAAGGGATCTCTGAATAGTTTTTGGGGAACAGATGGTGCAGGATGCTGGATCCCAGCTCCTGGTTTTTATAGAGAAGGCAAAACTTCCACACAAAAAACCAATATAAAACAGTGTAGGAATATTGTGTGAGACTTCAAGCATTCTATTCCTTAATAGCTCAGTCTTCAGGGTATGAATATTTGCCGCTTAAGCAATGCAAAGCTCTGGGCCTGCAAATACCAAACAGCCATCTGAGTTTTTGGCATGCAAACAGCTTTAAAAAATTGGGCCATTTTTTGGTGGGGGGAAAGGTATGACTTGGCAGGATGCAGGGATCGTTGCAAGCTTTTCTTTTTTTAGATACCAGCAGATTAGTCACCTAAGGAAAAAATAAAAATTATGGCTACAATTGACATCATCTACACAGCCTTCTGCAACCACACACACAGCAAGCACTCTCCCAGTAACGTACCACCCATTTCAGTTTCGCTCAACAAGCGGAAGGGCTTATGCAAGAGCACATGGTCTCATTATGGGGGCATGCTGGAATTTCAACAAAGGTTTTTGCCCAAGACAGTTTTTCAAATTTAAACACGAATGTTCAAAATGTGGGGGATGTAGGAAGGTGGAATCTGACTATATGGTTGCCCCCACTTTTTTATGGTGTTTTGCTGGTTTATGACTTAGTTGGACTGGGATCCTGCTATTCAGGGCCCCAGTCTATCTGCTTTCTCTGTAAAAGGTTTCCATGTGCCTTAGGCACATCACTGATTGGGATCTGGAGTGCCCTTATAAGTCCCTAGTATATGGTATACTATGTACCAAGGGCATAGGTACCTCAGAGGCCTGCCAGGGGCTGCAGCATGTATTATGCCACCCCTGGAAGGCCATCCAAACTGACACCACAGGTCTGCTA